>CP136056.1:413657544-414857544 GCA_032464435.1 Aegilops umbellulata | reverse complement strand
AAAAGGAAAGAAAGTGACGGGTGTTGGGGGACAACGCAAATGAGAATGAGCAGGTCTAGATTTCCTGTGCTCACACAGGAAAATGTCGCCGAGGAGATAAAAAATGGGACAAATGCAGACATGCTGCCTGAGTGTTTTCCGCTCTTGGCAACCACATCTGCCTCACCACTTTATGCCTCTGCTGTCCCTACGCCCATATCGCTACCATTAATGTAAAATCACATGAAGCATTAAGCAATGCCACCTAATGTCACTATAAGAAATGGTCTAGTGGTTTCGATAAATTGAAGCAATGCCACCACCATTTTATGAAGTGCTTCCGTCTTGATTTATTTCCCATGGATTGTGTTTTGTAGTTACACTTAAATCTCACACCGCTAACATTGCTTCATCCCAGTGGAACTGCACAAATTTGATTGCACATTTACTGACCATGTGGTACTCTCATGACAGTAATACTAATGCTATTGTTATGCATGTTAATCTAGTGGCAGTGTTGATGTGATGTGATGCTACTTACTTAAGAACACTTTCATACTGTCAATCTAGTGCCAATTATAACACAATAGATGCTGCTGTTAATCATACGCCACTGCAAATATCTGTCACTGTTTAAATAGCCGTATTTCGTATTTGCGCAAACAGGGATGTCTGTCTCCATATCGATTCGGGATGTCTGTCTCCGTATCGTTTCTATCCGCGCAATCAAAAGCACACACCTCAGTTTTAGTAGAACTGCGCAAAATGAGATGGCTATCCCTCGTTGCCGTCGTCTAACCACCTGTCTTCCAGGTATTCCTACATTGGTAGTTACTAGGTAGAATGACCAACGCAATATAAAAGAAGTTGATTTGTACGTTTTACTTCCTAATTGCAGTGTAGGGACGAGCGAAAACAACTGCATCCTAGTCCGGAATGCACTTTCTACCAGTTCATCCATGGAACGAGGACTAGCTGGCACGGCTGCACGACGGTATTTTGGACAGGTGCACGGACAAGAGGCATTGTGGTCTGCTTATTTCTGCAAATAGCGGTGCTTAAATTTAGTGGAATGCACAAGAATTTCAGCTGGTCAGTACACTACATGGTTCAGTTCGGCATTCCAGCTGAGAACACAATTATAATTGGTTATTTTGGAATGAGAGAACCTAACCCTGGATGGTGGCAACAAGAAAAAACCAGAGTGAACTCCAGGAAATTTAAGCCTGCGGGAGGCCCTTTGCTCAGAGAAGCCTTGCTTTTTTTCCTGATTTGTAAACCTTCTCACAACTTTGTCTTTTGCTGTGAACTAGTATATGTTTGTTATGTTCTATGAATCATTGAGATGTATAAAATTGCTTAACTTATGCTTTTCAAGTTTTTTATGAAGCCGAGTTTAATGTGAGTGTTCCACATGAATGCTGGACTAGCGTGTGAACGTTTGAAATTTACATTGTGGCCTCAGTTAACTGCATGAACCACTGTAACAAGATACATAGTTGCTTATATGTCAGACAGCAGATTGTTGATTGTTAGTTGGTCGATAGCCTAGTGTTGAAGCGAGCTGAGCCAATGTGCTGTGTTTTGCACAATTGCTTACAAGTGGGGTAGCACCAACAATGTTTACAAGTACTTATGTATACATCAGCGCACAGTTCTCAAATGAGTACTCTATTTCAACAAAACACACACTGCTCGTATGATAAAACTAGTGAGGACGCATCTGTTTCGGCAACAATTACGATGATTCACAGGCACACAAAAGTAGTAGCGGTTCCCATAGACGGATTCAAACAGAGTACTAGCCCCAGAGGGCTCGATAACAGGCAAGGTTCGGATAATTAGACAGAATCCGAACTACTATTAAACACTAGCTGGGGCAAGTATTTCATGCCTCGATCTAATTTGGGATGGACACAAGACGGACCTTGCCATGAACATCATCGAGGACGTCCGGCAGCAGCTCAATCCTGTGAACCTTCATGAAGACAACCTTGTGGCCTTGCCACTCATAAACTTGTTTGTGGAGGCATGCCATGTCATCTTCCTGCGTAAGCTTGACAAGAACAGTATGCCTCACAAACGAAGGAGTAGCTGTGAACTTCTTGTGCTTCAGTACACCCTAGACAGCACGCCTGACAATAGTGAGGCTGGAATACAACTCTTCATTGGTATAAGCGCAAATGGCTTCCAGGATCCAACAACCTAAAAACTATGTTTTCCCAGTGCGTATATTCAGGTCATCCGCCTCATAGCGAGTGACATGTAGAACCACACAATCCTTGTCTGCATCAGGGCTCTAATTGAAACAGAAACAAATTCTGAATTACTTTCCAGTATAAGAAACACAAGTTATTTAAACCACTATGTATAGCATGGCATCGAAGCTAATAAAATTTTGCATTATTCATCACCACATACTTAGATGAAAAACCACAATCGAGATCGCCAAGAAGAAAATCACCTTGGGCAGCTCAGCGGGGGGGACACATCCTCGAAGGGGGAAAACTGCTCCTGTAGTGCCACGGGGGTTGTAACCTCAAACGGGGCGTTGACCATCTCAGTAGTGATCGTGAGCGTATCTGGGTCGGCTCAGTGGTTACCTCCATCTTCTTGGAGCTCTCTATCATGTGGGGATCAGCCTCCCGCGTCCGCTCCAATATCGTACGATCTTTGCCTAGTTCTCATTGGTCCATCATGAAACTGACGAATACTAGGAGACCACTGAAAGGAAAACACAATCGCAATGACAATGAAACAAAAAAGAGAGTGAGGATCGGTTACTGCTTTGCAAAAGTTCTTTTTTTTCCTCTGAATGAAAATATACCAACATCACAGATCCGCTTACCTTCCCTTCGTTCGGAGGGAAAAACTGTGGCAGATGCAAGTGTTGCCTTTCTTGAAGACGGTGAGGGAGAAGGGGATTCAGCGAAGAGTGAAATGATGGTTGCTTCGTCCGTCAAACTTAGACTGCGAGGAGGTGGGGTTTTGTGATACGACGGCTCGTTATTGCCGCACTACGACCGGGGTGACTCTCCGCCTGCATACTGCCTTCTAATTTGGTGGATGGCATTTGGGCCCGCGCGCTGCATGGCCCGCATGTCGGTGAACAAAAGTATAACGGCATTCAGTAGAGGGAGACGTTTCAATGACCTAGGAGGAGCCAGAAGCGGTATTGTATCCACTGTACTAGTAGTAATTGTTTTTCTGGGTAGCTGTAGAGTGTCTCCACTGTACTAGTAGCAATTGTTTCTCTGGGCCCAAGACAAAACAGCCCATCCACACTCGTAAATAGTAAAATCAATTCAAAAGTCCATATATTTACTGAATGAGAGGCGCAACCACACCCAGCACACCGCCCCCCCCCCAAAAACCTAGGTGTTCTTCTTCCTCCTCACTCCCACCCACCTCACGTCAGCTCGCTCCACTCGTACCCCCAAATTCCTCACCTCACTCCTACAGAAAACCCCAGCCCCCCTTCTTCCTCACTACTACAGAAAAACCGCAGCTCCCCTTCTTCTTCACTCGCACTACAACTAGGCTCGTCATTCGTTACTCTGCTCAAATCCGTGAGTGCGACGCGACGCCCTCGAGGAAAATGGAGTCGGTCGACCCCGGCGCCAAGAGGATGAGGCTCCCGCCAGCGGCGACGCCTGTTGTAGATCCCGCACCCGGCAGCGCGGGGAGAAGCGGCGACCCCGCCCCCACCGGATCCCAGGAACAAATAGAATCTCGGGTGGACCGCATCAGCGATTTCCCGGATGCCGACCTTGGGGAGATCATCTCGCTTCTCCCCACCAAGGATTGCTGCCGCACCCAAGTCCTCTCAATTTGGTGGCGCCCTCTATGGCGCGCCATGCCCCTTAATCTTGACTGTCGTCAGCTATCTCTCTTCAATGATTTTGACATCCCCAGAGCCATCATCTCCTTTCACCAGGGCTCCGTTCAAAGCCTCTGCATCCCGTCATGCTACCTGAGCAAGCATACCATGCCCTGCACAGTGGACGCCTGGCTGAAATCCCCTGAATTCATAGAACTACAGCTGCTCGAGTTCTACTATTGCCCTGGAAATGACCTACCAGATACCAAACGCCATCTACTTGTGCCCTCAGCACCGATGTCCATCTCACGGTTTTCTGCCTCTCTCCACACCACACCTTTGCATTGTGCGACCTACCGGACAATCTGGTACTAAACCTTAGACTCCCATTTCTCAAGAAACTTTCACTTGTGCGGGTTCGTATATCGGAGGCCTCATTGCACAGCATCAACCACTCTAGTTGCCCTGCCCTGGAGTGCTTGGTGCTTGTTTTCACAGTTAGAATCGGTTGTCTCCAAATAAAGTCGCCGAACCTTGTAAGAATTGGAATTTGTTTTGACGGAAGGCAACTCATCATCCAAGATGCCCCTTCACTTCAAAGGTTGATCCTTGATTCTAGTTATTCACCGTTGCAAATAACCGTCCTCTCTGCGCCTAAACTGGAGACCTTGGGTGTAATACATGATCTCTGTGCTCATTTCAATATGGTGTTTGGCTCCACAGTTCTTCAGGTACTTTACATTATCATCTACACTTGTAACCATAAGATGCATTTTAAATTTCTGCGCATAAGTTATATGTCATCTTGGAATACACATTTTGTACTAATATTATGTTCTATGCTCAATGAAGAGTTTCTCCATGAATGGCCTATCAATGGTGCTGGATTCTGTCAAGATCTTATATATCCAAATGAATAGTTTTGATCTGAACAAGATTATTGGCTTGCTGCAATGTTTTCCATGTCTGGAGAAGTTTTATATAAAGGTGATAATTGCATGCACATTGGAAGCCCGCATATAGTGTACTAGAATCAACCATTCAGTTGTTGCTCTTTCGACACTCTTTTTTTAGACCTTAACTATTTTCAATCTTCATGTCTATTTAGGCAATAGGACGAGGTAAGGAAGTTATAACCAATTGGTGGATCCGTAAGCATCGGGATTTTCTCACTTCTCATGAGATTCGATTGAAGACAATAACGCTAGAACGATATGTAGCCAACCGTGCAAACACTAGATTTGTCACATTCTTCTTGTTGAATGCGAGGTTACTATTGTCCATCAGGCTTAAGTTTATCAGCAGCATGGTTTTGACGGATGGGTATGTGGAAGAGCAAAAAAAGGAGTTTCAGGTGGGCAAAAGAGCTTTTGAACGTGTCGGGCTTCTATTTACAACATTTTATGGTCATAATCCAGTAAATTTTTGTTGGGGAACGTAGCAGAAATTTAAAATTTTCCTACGTGTCACCAAGATCTATCTATGGAGAAACCAGCAACGAGGGGAAAGTGAGTGCATCTACATACCCTTGTAGATCGCTAAGCGGAAGCATTCAAGTGAACGGGGTTGATGGAGTCGTACTCGTCGTGATCCAAATCACCGATGACCAAGTGCCGAACGGACGGCACCTCCGCGTTCAACACACGTACAGCCCGGTGATGTCTCCCATGCCTTGATCCAGCAAGGAGAGAGGGAGAGGTTGAGGAAGACTCCATCCAGCAGCAGCACAACGGCGTGGTGGTGGTGGAGGAGCGTGGCAATCCTACAGGGCTTCGCCAAGCACCGCGGGAGAGGAGGAGGGAGAGGAGCAGGGCTGTGCCAAGAGAGAGATTGAATCGCATGTATTGGGCAGCCCAAACCTCAAGTATATATATAGGGGGAGGGGAGGGGCTGCGCCCCCACCTAGGGTTCCCTCCCCAGGGGTGGCGGCAGCCCCAGATCCCATCTGGGGTGGCGGCCACAAGGGGGAGAAGGGGGAGGCGCACCTGGGGTGGGCCTTAGGGCCCATCTGCCCTAGGGTTTGCCCCCTCCCCTCTTGGAGGCGCCTTGGGCCATGGTGGGAGGCGCCCCAGCCCACCTAGGGGCTGGTCCCTTCCCACTATTGGCCCATGCAGGCCTCCGGGGCTGGTGGTCCCTCCCGGCGGACCCCCGGACCCCTCCGGTGGTCCCGGTACACTACCGGTGACGCCCAGAACACTTCTGGTGGCCAAAACCATACTTCCTATATATAAATCTTTACCTCCGGACCATTCCGGAACTCCTCGTGACGTCCGAGATCTCATACGGGACTCCGAACAACATTTGGTAACCACATACAAACTTCCTTTATAACCCTAGCGTCATCGAACCTTAAGTGTGTAGACCCTACGGGTTCGGGAACCATGCAGACATGACCGAGACGTTCTCCAGTCAATAACCAACAGCGGGATCTGGATACCCATGTTGGTTCCCACATGTTCCACGATGATCTCATCGGATGAACCACGATGTCGAGGATTCGATCAATCCCGTATACAATTCCCTTTGTCTAGCGGTATAGTACTTGCCCGAGATTCGATCGTCGGTATCTCGATACCTTGTTCAATCTCGTTACCGGCAAGTCTCTTTACTCGTTCCGTAACACATCATCCCGTGATCAACTCCTTGATCACATTGTGCACATTATGATGATGTCCTACCGAGTGGGCCCAGAGATACCTCTCCGTCACACGGAGTGACAAATCCCAGTCTCGATTCGTGCCAACCCAACAGACACTTTCGGAGATACCCGTAGTTCACCTTTATAGCCACACAGTTACGTTGTGACGTTTGGCACACCCAAAGTATTCCGACGGTATCCGGGAGTTGCACGATCTCATGGTCTAAGGAAATGATACTTGACATTAGAAAAGCTTTAGCATACGAACTACACGATCTTGTGCTGGGCTTAGGATTGGGTCTTGTCCATCACATCATTCTTCTAATGATGTGATCCCATTATCAATGACATCCAATGTCCATGGTCAGGAAACCGTAACCATCTATTGATCAACGAGCTAGTCAACTAGAGGCTTACTAGGGACATGGTGTTGCCTATGTATCCACACATGTATCTGAGTTTCCTATCAATACAATTCTAGCATGGATAATAAAGATTATCATGAACAAGGAAATATAATAATAACCTATTTATTATTGCCTCTAGGGCATATTTCCAACAGTCTCCCACTTGCACTAGAGTCAATAATCTAGTTCACATCGCCATGTGATTAACACTCACAGAGTTCTGGGTTTGATCATGTTATTCTTGTGAGAGATGTTATAGTCAACGGGTCTGAACCTTTCAGATCCGTGTGTGCTTTACAAATATCTATGTCATCTCCTAGATGAAGTTACCACGCTCTATTTGGAGCTATTCCAAATAACTGTTCTACTATACGAATCCAATTTACTACTCAGAATAATCTGGATTAGTGTCAAAGTTTGCATCGGTGTAACCCTTTACGACAAACTCTTTTTCCACCTCCATAATCGAGAAAATTCCTTAGTCCACTAGTTACTAAGGATAACCTTGATCATTGTCCTGTGATCCATTTCTAGATCACACTTGTACCCCTTGACTGACTCATGGTTTGGCACACTTCAGGTGCGGTACACAACATAGCATACTTTAGAGCCTACGACTAAAGCATAGGGGACGACCTTCGTCCTTTCTCTCTATTCTGCCGTGGTCATGTCTTGAGTCTTGCTCAATACTCACACCTTGTAACACAGCCGAGAACTCCTTCTTTGCTGATCTATTTTGAACTCCTTCAAAATCTTGTCATGGTATGTGTTCGTTTGAAAGTACTATTAAGCGATTTTGATCTATCCTTATAGATCTTGATGCTCAATGTTCAAGTAGCTTAATCCAGGTTTTCCATTGAAAAACACTTTTCAAATAACCCTATATGCTTTCCAGAAATTCTACATCATTTCTGATCAACAATATGTCAACAACATATACTCATCAGAAATTCTATAGTGCTCCCACTCACTTCTTTGGAAATACAAGTTTCTCATAAACTTTGTATAAACCCAAAATATTTGATCATCTCATCAAAGTGTACATTCCAACTCCGAGATGCTTACTCCAGTCCTTAGAAGGATTGCTGGGGCTTTGCATACTTGTTAGCATCTTTCAGGATCGAAAAAAACTTCTGGTTGTATCACATACAACCTTTCCTCAAGAACAAGGAAACAATATTTTGACATCCTATCTGCAAGATTTCATAAATAATGCAGTACCTGCTAATTCCAACAGACTCTTAGCATCGCTACGAGTGAGAAAGTCTCATCGTAGTCAACTCCTTGAACTTGTCGGGAAACATCTTAACGACAAGCCGAGCTTTCTTAATGGTGACATTTACCATCATTGTCCGTCTTCCTTTTAAAATCCATCTGTACTCAACAGCCTCACGACCATCGAGCCGTTCTGCCAAAGTCTACACTTTGTTTTCATACATGGATCCTCTCTCGGATTTTATGGCCTCGAGCCATTCATCGGAATCCGGGCCCACCATCGCTTCTCCATAGCTCGTAGGTTCATTGTTGTCTAGCAACATGACGTCCAAGACAGGATTACGTACCACTCTGAAGTAGTACGCATCCTTGTCATCCTACGAGGTTTGGGAGTGACTTGATCCGAAGTCTCATGATCACTATCATAAGCTCCCACTTCAATTGGTGTAGATGCCATAGGAACAACTCATGTGCCCTGCTACACTCTAGTTGAAGTGACGGTTCAGTAACCTCAGCAAGTCTCCATCATCCTCCCACTCAATTCTTTCGAGAGAAACTTTTCCTCGAGAAAGGACCCGATTTGAGAACCAATCCCTATTGCTTTCGGATCTGAGACAGGAGGTATACCCAACTGTTTTGGGTGTCCTATGAAGATGCAGTTATCCGCTTTGGGTTCGAGCTTATCAGCCTGAAACTTTTTCATATAAGCGTCGCAGCCCCAAACTTTTAAGAAATGACAGCTTAGGTTTCTCTAAACCATAGTTCGTACGGTGTCATCTCATCAGAATTACGTGGTGCCCTATTTAAAGTGAGTGCGGTTGTCTCCAATGCCTAACCCATGAACAATAGTGGTAATTCAATAAGAGACATCATCATATCCAATAGTTATGATGTTCGGACACACCATCACTCTATGGTGTTCCAGGCGGTACTAGTCGTGAAACAATTTCCACAGTGCCAAACTCGTAACTCAGATATTCATTTCTATGATCATATCATAGACATTTTATCCTCTTATCACGAAGATCTTCAACTTCATTCTGAAATTACTTGAACCATTCAATAATTCAGACTTGTGTTTCATCAAGTAAATATACTCAGTATCTACTCAAATCATCTGTGAAGTAAGAGCATAACGATATCCACTGCGTGCCTCAGCACTCATTGGACTGCACACATCAAAATGTGTTACTTCCAACAAGTTGCTTTCTTGTTCCATTTTACTGAAATCGAAGCTTTCAGTCATCTTGCCCATGTGGTATGATTTGCATATCTCAAGTGATTCAAAATCAAGTGAGTCCAAACAGTACATCTGCATGGAGTTTCTTCATGCGTATATACCAATAGACATGGTTCACATTACTCAATCCTTTTTTCAAAAAAATGAGTGAGTCCAAAGATCCATCAACATGGAGCTTCTTCATGCGTTTTATACCAATATGACTTACATGGCAGTGCCACAAGTAGGTGGTACTATCATTACTATCTTATATCTTTTGGCATGAACATGTGTATCACTATGATCGAGATTCAATAAACCATTCATTTTAGGTGCAAGACCATTGAAGGAATTATTCAAATAAATAGAGTAACCATTATTCTCCTTAAATGAATAACCGTATTGCGATAGACATAATCCAATCATGTCTACGCTCAACACAAACACCAACTAATAATTATTTAGGTTTAACACCAATCTCGATGGTAGAGGGAGCATGCGATGCTTGATCATATCAACCTTGGAAGCACTTCCAACACATCTCGTCAGCTCACCTTTAGCTAGTCTCCGTTTATTCTGTAGCTTTTATTTCGAGTTACTAACACTTAGCAACCGAACCGGTATCTAATACCCTGATGCTACTAGGAGTACTAGTAAAGTACACATTCACATAATGTATATCCAATATACTTCTATCGACAGCCTTCTCATCTACCAAGTATCTAGGGTAATTCTGCTCCAGTGGCTGTTCCCCTTATTACAGAAGCACTCAGTCTCGGGTTTGGGTTCAACCTTGGGTTTCTCCACTAGAGCAGCAGCTGATTTGTCGTTTCATGAAGTATCCCTTCTTGCCCTTGCCCTTCTTGAAACTAGTGGTTTCACTAACCATCAACAATTGATGCTCCTTCTTGATTTCTACTTTCGCGGTGTCAAACATCGCGAATATTTCAAGGATCATCATATCTATCCCTGATATGTTATAGTTCATTATGAAGCTCTAGCAGCTTGGTGGCAATGACTTTGGTGAAACATCACTATCTTATCTGGAAGATCAACTCCCACTCGATTCAAGTGATTGTTGTACTCAGACAATCTGAGCACAAGCTCAACGATTGAGCTTTTCTCCCTTAGTTTGCAGGCCAAGAAAATCGTCGGAGGTCTTATACCTCTTGACGTGGGCACGAGCCTAAAATCCCAATTTCAGCCCTCGAAACATCTCATATGTTCCACGACATTTCAAAAATGTCTTCGGTGCCTCAACTCTAAACCATTTATCATTACCGAACTATCATGTAGTCATCAAAACGTGTATGTCAGATGTTTGCAACATCCACAGACCACGTTCGAGGTCCAGCACACCGAGCGGTGCATTAAGGACACATGCCTTCTACTGTCCGCATAATTGCTACTATCAACTTTCAACTATATTTTCTCTAGGAACATATCTAAAACAGTAGAACTTAAGCGCGAGCTTACGACATAATTTGCAAAGATCTTTTGACTATGTTCAGGATAATTAAGTTCATCTTATGAACTCCCACTCAGATAGACATCCCTCTAGTCATCCAAGTGATTACATGATCCGAGTCAACTAGGTCGTGTCCGATCATCACGTGAGACAGACTAGTCATCATCGGTGAACATCTTCATGTTGATCGTATCTACCATACGACTCATGCTCGACCTTTCGGTCTCTTGTGTTCGGAGGCCATGTCTGTACATGCTAGGCTCGTCAAGTCAACCTAAGTGTTTCACGTGTGTAAATCTGGCTTACACCCATTGTATGTGAACGTAAGAATCTATCACACCCGATCATCACGTGGTGCTTCGAAACGACGAACTTTCGCAACGGTGCACAGTCAGGGGGAACACTTTCTTGAAATTTTAATGAGGGATCATATTATTTACTACCGTCATTCTAAGCAAATAAGATGTATAAACATGATAAACATCACATGCAATCAAATAGTGACATGATATGGCCATCATCACTTTGCTCCTTTTGATCTCCATCTTCGGGGCTCCATGATCATCGTCGTCACCGGCATGACACCATGATCTCCATCATCGTGTCTTCATGAAGTTGTCACGTCAACTATTACTTCTACTACTATGGCTAACGCTTTAGCAATAAAGTAAAGTAATTACATGACGTTTATGTTGACACGCAGGTCATAAATAAATTAAAGACAACTCCTATGGCTATTGCCGGTTGTCATACTCATCGACATGCAAGTCGTGATTCCTATTACAAGAACATGATCAATCTCATACATCACATATATCATTCATCACATCCTTTTGGCCATATCACATCACAAGGCATACCCTGCAAAAACAAGTTAGACATCCTCTAATTGTTGTTTGCATGTTTTACGTGGCTGCTATGGGTTTCTAGCAAGAACGTTTCTTACCTACGCAAAACCACAACGTGATATGTCAAATGCTATTTACCCTTCATAAGGACCCTTTTCATCGAATCCGATCCGACTAAAGTGGGAGAGACTGGCACCCGCTAGCCACCTTATGCAACTAGTGCATGTCAGTCGGTGGAACCTGTCTCACGTAAGTGTACGTGTAAGGTCGGTCCGGGCCGCTTCATCCCACAATGCCGCCGAATCAAGATTGACTAGTAACGGTAAGCATATTGAATAAAATCAACGCCCACAACTAGTTTGTGTTCTACTCGTGCATGGAATCTACGCAATAGACCTAGCTCATGATGCCACTGTTGGGGAACGTAGCAGAAATTTAAAATTTTCCTACGTGTCACCAAGATCTATCTATGGAGAAACCAGCAACGAGGGGAAAGAGAGTGCATCTACTTACCCTTGTAGATCGCTAAGCGGAAGCGTTCAAGTGAACGGGGTTGATGGAGTCGTACTCGTCGTGATCCAAATCACCGATGATCAAGTGCCGAACGGAAGGCACCTCCGCGTTCAACACACGTACAGCCCGGTGACGTCTCCCATGCCTTGATCCAGCAAGGAGAGAGGGAGAGGTTGAGGAAGACTTCATCCAGTAGTAGCACAACGGTGTGGTGGTGGTGGAGGAGCATGGCAATCCTGCAGGGCTTCGCCAAGCACCGCGGGAGAGGAGGAGGGAGAGGAGCAGGGCTGTGCCAAGAGAGAGATTGAATCGCATGTATTGGGCAGCCCAAACCTCAAGTATATATATAGGGGGAGGGGAGGGGCTGCGCCCCCACCTAGGGTTCCCTCCCCAGGGGTGGCGGCAGCCCCAGATCCCATCTGGGGTGGCGGCCACAAGGGGGAAAAGGGGGAGGCGCACCTGGGGTGGGCCTTAGGGCCCATCTGCCCTAGGGTTTGCCCCCTCCCCTCTTGGAGGCGCCTTGGGCCATGGTGGGAGGCGCCCCAGCCCACCTAGGGGCTGGTCCCTTCCCACTATTGGCCCATGTAGGCCTCCAGGGCTGGTGACCCCTCCCGGCGGACCCCCGGACCCCTCCGGTGGTCCTGGTACACTACCGGTGACGCCCAGAACACTTCCGGTGGCCAAAACCATACTTCCTATATGTAAATCTTTACCTCTGGACCATTCCGGAACTCCTCGTGATGTCCGGGATCTCATCCGGGACTCCGAACAACATTCGGTAACCACATACAAACTTCCTTTATAACCCTAGCGTCATCGAACCTTAAGTGTGTAGACCCTACGGGTTCGGGAACCATGCAGACATGACCGAGACGTTCTCCAGCCAATAACCAACAGCGGGATCTGGATACCCATGTTGGTTCCCACATGTTCCACGATGATCTCATCGGATGAACTACGATGTCGAGGATTCGATCAATCCCGTATACAATTCCCTTTGTCTAGCGGTATAGTACTTGCCCGAGATTCGATCGTCGGTATCTCGATACCTTGTTCAATCTCGTTACCGGCAAGTCTCTTTACTCGTTCCGTAACACATCATCCCGTGATCAACTCCTTGATCACATTGTGCACATTATGATGATGTCCTACCGAGTGGGCCCAGAGATACCTCTCCGTCACATGGAGTGACAAATCCCAGTCTCGATTCGTGCCAACCCAACAGACACTTTCGGAGATACCCATAGTGCACCTTTATAGCCACCCAATTACGTTGTGACGTTTGGCACACCCAAAGTATTCCTACGGTATCCGGGAGTTGCACAATCTCATGGTCTAAGGAAATGATACTTGACATTAGAAAAGCTTTAGCATACGAACTACACGATCTTGTGCTAGGCTTAGGATTGGGTCTTGTCCATCACATCATTCTTCTAATGATGTGATCCCGTTATCAATGACATCCAATGTCCATGGTCAGGAAACCGTAACCATCTATTGATCAACGAGCTAGTCAACTAGAGGCTTACTAGGGACATGGTGTTGCCTATGTATCCACACATGTATCTGAGTTTCCTATCAATACAATTCTAGCATGGATAATAAAGATTATCATGAACAAGGAAATATAATAATAACCTATTTATTATTGCCTCTAGGGCATATTTCCAACAATTTTACGACCCAGGATGTTCATTCTATGGACCTGACCAATCCATTTGGCTGTGACTGCCGGAAACCATGCTGGAGTTAGATGTTGTTGCCCTTTTCAACCTGGGTTTTTTGTAAACGTGATGAACAATTAACCCTCATGCTTTTGTACAGTTTGTAAGCTGGAGTTAGATGTTCTTGCCCTTTCCAACTCGGCTGTGACTGTCATATTTTCTTTGAAGCAAGGCAAATGGCTTGCCAGTCATTTAATTTAGAGTGAAATGTTGAAACAACTAACAAATCCCAACCAAGGGAAATACCATCACTCTCGCCGGCTGCTTGAGCTCATTGTGCATTACAGAAGCCAAGTGATTAGCCCCCACCAGCACCCACAAACTTATTTCAAACTAGCACATCAAATGGGCTGTAAATTTTCATAGGAAAGGCTGCATGACCGTGACAGATTTGGATTCTGACATTTGGGACCCGCGAGGAAATAGCCTATCCAAGGTGGTGTTGACTTACTAGCCAGTCAACAAACGATTCTGCCTACCAGCCGTTGGATTGACATCCAACATCTGTCGTGTATCTTCTATCTCTTGTCTTCTTCCTCCTCCAGCCACCCAAACCAAACCACCACGTCGGCTCCGCCTGCTCCCGCCTCCCATGGCTGGCTGCGCCTCCGCCACCCTACCGTACGTACCCTCCAACGTTGGCCAGTCCCTCCCTCTATTCCCCCACACGTCCTGTTATTCTCTGGCGACGTCAGCCCCAACACGCACTCGCACCCGAACCAGTCAACCCTCGTACTCCCCTCCGCCTGCGACTGGACCGGCGCATCTTCCACGGCTCCTGTTCGTTCCGTCCGAGGCCTCACCGCCGTCCTCTGCCTTGCGGCCTTGGTTCGCTCGCCGTGCGCGGTGCGCCGCCCTCTTGTGTTGTCAACGTCGTCAACAACCGAGAGAAACAAGGAGATGACTGTACGTGGAGAGGATGACAGTAGGGACCCACCAGCATCATGGCGGTACGCAAGCAAGTGCCTCTATATTACAAGCCCAAAAATATGGTTCCTCTTAATGGTTGGACATCTAGGGCTCACGCCATTGTCAACGTAGTCAATAAACGAGAGAATTACACTACGAGCGGCTGACACCAGGGACTCAGCAGGTCGTGCAGTTTTTTTTTTTGAGGAACAAGCAGTTGTTATTTATACTAGTTTTAGCGACGGATCAGGGTAACAACGGGGTTGTGCGGGGGCTGTGGCCCGTCTAGCCATGGTTTTATTTATTTTTACCACATCATGAGCCCAGTTGTGTTTTTTCTTGCTGAAAATGGCTAGCCCAGTTCTATTTTTTAAAAGAAATGCCTAAACGAGGCCTACTTGCTTTATCAGCCCTGCTGGGCTGCAAATCTTTCAAGACAAGGAGAGTTTCATTCGGTTTGCCCAGAAATGGGATGTACAATTTTAAAACACATCAAATCGGGAATTAGTTTCAATTTTTTTAATTACAAGATTTTAAATTCCATTGATTTTTATGCATGGACAATTATTTGGATTTTATATTTATATAAATTATTTTTCAAAATAGTTTGAATGTGAATCGATATTTTGGGATTAAAAACAGTTGACCGCATCGAAATATGCAAAAAAATTCATATACTTTTTAACTGTGGCCACAATATGGGGTGTAATGCTAACAAAAAGAAGATGGGCTCCAAAAAAAATTCTTAAGAATTAGCAAATGGGCTGAACATTATTAGAAATAATGCACACGAGAGCAGTGACTGTTGGATGTCCATCGAACGGTTGTCGTGCTTCTTCAATCTCTGCTTTTCCCGCTCCAGCCGCTCAAACAAGCGCCGGCGGGACTGCCTGCTTCCTCCTCCCGCGGCCGGCTATGCTGCCGCACAGGCCTCACCGCCCCACCGTACTCCCATCACTGGCCTAGCCATCCCTCTACTCACCCACACCTGCTATTATTCTCCAGCGACGGCAGAGGAACCAGTAAACCCTCGTACAGTCGTACTCCCCTCCGCGTGGGAAACAACTGCCAAGTCTTCCCTGCCTCTGTGTTGTTCCCTTCCTAGGCCTCGCCGTCGTCCACCGCCCTGGTGCTCTCGACGCGGCCTGGTCAACGTGGTCAATGAACGACATCCATCGGAAGTGGACTATACGTGAAGAGGCTGACAGCTAGGTCCAAGGCCGCACGCAAGGAAATGCCTCCTTATTACGCGCAAAATAATGATTCCCCCACCTGACAGCTAGGACCCAGGGGAAGGGCTTCTGTATTTCGCGAAAAAACGTTCCCCCCACTGACAGGTCGGATCCACCAGCTATATCTTCGCACGCAAGGAAGTGCCTCCTTATGACGCACACAAAAATGAATACCCCCGTGCTAGCTGGGACCCACCATAGTGGGTGGCTGACTTGTGGGCCTACTAAGTTGACAGGGACAGAGGGCTTTGTCAACTTAGTCAATATGAACGATTCTAGATCCAGTGACCGTACGATGTCCATCCAACGGCCATAGTGCTTCTTCAACCTCTGGTCTTCTTGCTCCAGCCGCCCAAAGCAGCGCCGGTTGTGTCGCCTGCTCCTGCCTCCCGTGGCCAGCTGTGCTGTCGCGGAGGCCTCACCGCCCCCATACTACTCCCATCGCTGTCCAGGCCATCCCTCCACTTACCCACACCCCCTGTTATTCTGCGGCGATGGCAGCCTCATACCGCAGCCGAACTAGTGAACCCTCATACTCCTCTTCGTGTGGGCATCCACTGCCATGTCTTCCCTGGCTCCGCGTCGTCCCCTTCCTAGGCCTCGCTGTCGTCCACCGCCTTGGTGCTCTCGGCGCGGCGTGGTCAATGTGGTCAACGACCGACTTCCATCGGAAGAGTACTGTACGTGGAGAGGCTGACAGCTGGGTCCACGGCCGCAGCTGGGTCCACGGCCACAGCCTAGTTTTTTTGTGATTTGCCAAGTAAGTCACTTTGTCAGGCCTGTTGGGCTGCAAATCTTTCAAGACAAGGAGAGCTTCATTCGGCTGGCCGAGAAAATGGCCTATCAGTAATGAGAAATGGGTTGTACATTTTTAAAACACATCAAACCGGCAATTAGTTTCATATTTCTTTTTTTCATTTCGAGATTTTAAATTGCATTGATTTTTATGCGTGGACAATTTGTTGGTTTTTATATTGATATTCATTTATTTTTTAAATCAATTTGAATGTGACTCGAAATTTCGGGATTAAAAACAGTTCGGACCACACCAAAATATGCAAACTTTCGTATAATTTTTTAACCGTGGCCACAATATGGGCTGTAATGCTAACAAAAAGAATATGGGCTCCAAAAAAACCTTAAGAATTAGCAAATGGGCTGTAAATTATTAGAAATAATGGCAGATGGATTGTATGATGTTTTCCATAGATTTGAGGCTTTCGTAAAAAAAGGTTGATGCACAAGCAGTGACTTTTGGATGTCCATCCAACGGTCGTCGTGGTTCTTCAATCTCTGCTCTTCCTGCTCCAGCCGCTCAAACAAGTGCCGGCGGGACTGCCTACTCTCTCCTCCCCGCGACCAGCTGTGCTGCCGCGCAGGCCTCGCCGCCCCACCGTACTCCCATCACTGGCCTAGCCATCCCTCTACTCACCCACACCTACTGTTATTCTCCGGCGACGGCAGACGAACCGGTAAACCCTCGTACAGTCGTACTCCCCTCCGCGTGCCGAGTCTTCCCTGCCTCCGTGTCGATCCCTTCCTAGGCCTTGCCGTCGTCCACCGCCCTGGTGCTCTCGGCGTGGCCTGGTCAACGTGGTCAACCACCAACATGCATCTGAAGTGGATTGTACGTGGAGAGGCTGACAGCTGGGTCCACGGCTGCACGCAAGTAAATGCCTCCTTATTACGCGCAAAATAATGATTCCTCCACCTGACATCTAGGCCTCTGTATTTCGTGAAAAAAACATTACCGCCGCTGACAGCTCGAACCCACTAGCTATATCTTCACACGCAAGGATGTGCCTCCTTATTACGCACAAAAAAATGAATACTCCCCCTGTTAGCTGGGACCTAGTATAGTGGCAGGCTGACTTGTGGGCCTACTAAGTTGACGGGGACAGAGGGCTTTGTCAACTTAGTCAATATGCACGATTCTAGCTCCAGTGACCGTACGATGTCCATCCAATGGTCGTAGTGCTTCTTCAACCTTTGTTCTTCTTGCTCCAGCCGCCAAAACCAGCACCGGTCGTGCCTCGTGCTCCTGCCTCCCGTGGCCGGCTGTGCTGCCACGAAGGCCTCACCGCCCCCTACTACTCCCACCGCTGGCCAGGCCATCCCTCTACTCACCCACACCCCCTGTTATTCTGCGGCGACGGCAGCCTCACATCGCAGCTGAACCAGTGAACCCTTGTACTCCTCTCCGCGCGGGCTTCCACTACCGCGTCTTCCTCGGCTCCATGTCGTCCCCTTCCTAGACCTCGCCTTCGTCCACCGCCCTGGTGCTCTCGGCGCGGCGTGGTCAACGTGGTCAAGGAACGGCTTCCATCGGACGTGGAATATACATGGAGAGGCTGACAGTTGGGTCCATGGCCGCAGCAAGGAAGTGCCTCCTTATTACGCGCAAAATAATTATTCCTCCACCTGACAGCGGGGACCCACCGGACGGGCAATCATATTTCACGAAAAAACGTTTCCCCCTGACTGCTGGGACCCACCAGCTACATCTTCGCACGCAAGGAAGTGCGTCCGGGCAAAAAACGATTCGCCCCTAACTGCTGGGACCCACCAGCTACATCTTCGCACGCAAGGAAGTGCGTCCGGGCAAAAAAATGATTCGCCCCCCTAACTGCTGGGACCCACCAGCTACATCTTCGCACGCAAGGAAGTGCCTGACAGTCGGGACCCACCTGGTCGAAGAGTACGTAGCGTTGTCATTCTGGTCGCGAACGTGTACGTACATGCTGGTCGATGTAGAGGCGCGCACGTAGCATGTACACGTACATACAGCGGCTAGTGTGCAAGAAAGAAAATATGGCCATGTACGTACATAGGGGCAGGGTCTGGAACGCCTACTCGCGCATACGTACGGCCAGGGCTCGTGTACATGGCTGGGTCGAAACGGAGAAACTGCATCGTCGTCGTGTTCATGGGGAGGCAACGGAATGCGTTGTGTTCATCGGGAGGCAACGGAACGCGTGGGAGCCAACCGGCTTGGACGGAACAGCCGATGGAAACGAGGCCTGGCGCAGAACGGAGGAAACGGCCTTGTGTTCGACCAGCCACGGTCGAAACGGGATCCTGTTCATCGGGAGGGGTCTGGCGTACCACAAAACGGAGGAAAAGGACCTCCTACGGTCGAAACAGGGGTCCTGTTGATCGGGAGGGGTGTGGCGTACTGCAAAACAGAGGAAACGGACTTGTGTTGGAGCGCTACGGTTGAAACGGGGGTCCTGTTCATCAGGAGGGGTGTGGCGTACCGCAAAACGGGACTCCATGGGATACTGTTCATCTCCACCGTCGATCCCCTCCAGCCTCCACGGGCTACTGTTCATCCACCCCCAACCTCCTCCAGCCTCCACCTGCGACTGTTCATCCACGGGCTCCTGTTCATCCAGCCTCCACCGCGCGCTACTCCACCGGCTACTGTTCAACCAGCCCTCTCCATGGGCTCTTGTTCAACCACCCCTCCACGGGCTACTGTTCATCCAGCCCTCCATCATCTACTGTTCATCCTGCCCTCCACGGGGTCCTATTCATCCAGCCCCAACCGGCTCGATCGATCGGGGTCCTGTTCATCCAGAGGCAACACCATGGGGTCCTGTTCATCCACCCCCACCGGGAACTGTTCATCCAAACCCCCAGCAACGCTCATTGTTCATCCAGAGGCAGCATCGATCGGCTTCAGTTAGCAGCAGTAGTGAAGGAATCGCTTGATCGGGTTCAGTTAACAGCCATCGATCGATCGCTCGGGTTCAGTAACGCGTAGCCTGCAGTGCAATCGCTCGGGTTCAGTTAGAGCCCAACGCCTCGCTCGGGTTCAGTTAGAGCCCAATGCCTCGCACCCACGCGCGTGCGTGTACAAGAGAAACACGCATCGCTCGGCCCCGACCACTCACCATAACTGGGAACACCCCGATATTTTCCTCGCCCTCGCTTCTACCACGGTTTTTTCCGTCATGGACGGCCCAAAGAATGTCATGCAGCTGCGTCTCCGGCTCGCCCAGGACGAAAAGCCCATTTTCTGTCATGATTTTTTGTCATAGAAGTAGGACCCCACCACATCTATGATGATACCGGGTTTTGTCACAATTATCGTCATAGAAGTGTCATAAGTATGACAGAATTTTTTTTCGTTCGGCCCAAAATGTCACGGATGTGTCTTTTTTTTGTAGTGGATGCACTTGCCAGTGGATTCTATTTCTTCTTGGTCGGATTTGTGCCATGAGTTTGTTGGTGCCTTTATGGGGGGGCCCCAAGCTCATGGCCAGGCAAGTGATTTGCATATCATCCCCTAGAAAGAAGGTGAAACCCTGCGCAAGTACATACAAAGATTCAGCCGGGTGCAGTACAACATCCCCGATGTTCATCCTGCCGCCGTGATCAGCGCGTTCCACCAGAATGTGCGGAACCACAAGATGCATGAAGAGCTGGCGATGAACAAGGTCAAAGATGTGGCCGAACTTTATGTTCTGGCCGATAGATGCGCTCGAGCTGAAGAGGGGAGGAAGTACCCCGGCGAGGACGCCGGTGCGGAAACTGACTCCACAGACGAAGGCACAGTCACCCCGACAAAGAAGGGTCGGCGCCGCAACAGGAAGCGCAAGGGCAAGACTGTGCTTGTCGTCGAGGGATCCGAGGACACCGGCACTGCCAAGAAGGCCAAGGCAGACGACCCCGGCAAAAAGATTGCCGGGTGCGCCGCTTGCCGGGCCTTGGCGGCTACCGACAAGCCAGGAGGCTCCGACGAGCAGTACTGCAAGATCCACCGCACCAAGGGCCATGACCTCCAGAACTGCCAACAGGTTGAGTTGCTTGCTAAGAAGCAAAAAGCTGAGTATGAGAGGCGGGACAAGGAGAAGGATCAGGATGGTGCCGAAGGATCCGGCAAGAAGCGTGGCGGCCAAGGGGGTCACCGCGGCAAGGATAGCCAGCAAGAGAGGCCCGCTCGGGGCCGCGACAAGAAGCAGGAAGACGACGGTCATGACGAGGACGACGAGTCCGGCAAGCAGGAGTTTCAGCAAGCTACGGAGGCTATGTGCGTCGACGGTGGCGCCTCGCTGCACACTTCTCACCGCCAGCTCAAGCAGTGGGCGCGTGAGATCACAGCAGCGGAGCCATCATTCGATGCTCAAAAGCCACTAAAGTGGTCCCGCACGCCTCTCATTTTTTACGCTGAAGACCACCCTGATCGCACAAATGCGGTCGGGTGCTTGCCGTTGTTGGTTTTGCCAATGATACACAACCTCAAGGTGACAAAAATGCTAGTTGACGGCGGCGCCGGTCTGAACTTGATCTCGCCTGTTGTGATCAAAAGGCTGCAGATTCCTGATGGAGACCTCGAAGAGACATGCACGTTTCAAGGGGTCAACCCGGGAAGGAGCTAGCCAAAGGGTAAGGTCATGCTGCCCGTGACGTTTGGAGGCGAGTTGAACTACAGGACGGAGAGGATTGTTTTTGATGTAGCCGAGATCCCCTTGCCCTACAATGGGATCCTCGGCCACCCGACACTAGCTAAGTTCATGGCGGTGTCACATTACGCCTACAACATGCTGAAGATGCCCGGGCCGATGACCATCATCACCGTCCCCTGCGACAAGAAGGATGCGCTGATCTGCGCTGACCAACTCTACCGGGAGGCAGTTGCAGCGACTGCCGCCAAGGCACTTGCTCCTGCCCCCGAAACCCCGGGAGGGAAGAAGACCGGCAAGACCTCTCGCACCCACTTCGGCAAGCGCACCTCTTCAGAGTGTTGTGCTCCCGTCGAGGACGTGCCAGAGAGCTCCGCCGCCAAGAGCAAGAAATCCAGAGTTGCGCCACCAGAGACCAAGAAGGTGTCCGTCAAGGAGGATGGCACGGGAGGGGCTTTCACCATAAGCTCCTCCCTTGACAGCAAATAGGAAAGCACGCTCGTCACCTTCCTGCGGGCGAATGTTGATGTGTTTGCATGGCAAGCATCCGACATCCCTGGCATTCCCAGGGAGGTGATTGAGCACCATCTTGCTGTCTGTCCTCATGCACGACCCGTCAAGCAGAAGGTCAGGAAGCAAGCTTTGGAGCGGCAAGAATTCATCACGGAGGAGATCAGGAAGTTAGAAGCGGCAGGCTTGGTGAGGGGAGTACTCCATCCGACGTGGTTGGCCAATCCAGTGGTGGTGCGCAAGGCGAATGGGAAGTGGAAGCTATGTATTGATTACACGGATATCAATAAGGCTTGTCCAAAGGACCCTTTCTCGTTGCCGTGCATTGACCAGATTATTGACTCCACGGCCGGGTGCGACTTGTTATCGTTCCTCGACGCCTACTCAGGATACCACTAGATCTTCATGATGAGAGAAGATGAAGAGAAGACAGCCTTCATCACCCCGTGTGGTACATATTACTTTTTGCGGATGCCTTTCGGGTTGAAGAGTGTCGGATTCTGGGTTCCGGCAGACCCTTAAGGTTCGAACTCTGGGGTGCGCGCGGAGATCGAGCCCTCTACCTCTCCGTCTCGCAAGGATCTAAACTACTACAAGAACAACACAAGAGACACAGGGTTTATACTGGTTCGGGCCACCATTGTGGTGTAATACCCTACTCCAGTGTGGTGGGTGGATTGCCTCTTGGGCTGATGAGGAAGAACAGTACAAGGGAGAACGGCCTCGCGAGGGCCTATTCTTGGCTAGGGGATGAACTGCTAGGGGGAGTTCGATCGCCCTTCTCTCTCTCTCTAGATGATGGATTCGATCCTAGCTCATTCCAATCTCTTTCCCATCTGCCTCTACCCTGGGGGTGGCTAGCCCTATTTATAGGCAAAGGCCCTGGGCCTCTTCCCAAATATTGAGCGGGAAGGGCGCCAACAATTGGCCAATTTGAAGGGGAACATCTGGTACACTTATCCTGACTAAAGTTGGTCTTCGCCTGCCAAAGGTCCTGCGATGACGCCGTCCTGGGCTCCATGGTGACCTCCTTCCCACCGTTGGACTGGTCTTGGTCTCGTTGCACCGAAATGGGTGCCTTTGCTTGATCCTCTCGCCTGCGCTTGCCCCCTTTGCACCAAAGAGGAAAGGGAGACGCTGCGCGGGCTGGCGCCCGCCTGGCACCCTTGGTCGTCATGGCTTGCGTCATGAGCACCTCGCGAGGTACCCCGCCTTGATCTCTCCGCCTCCTCGCAAGCCAGCCTAAGGAGGCCGTGCTTGAGGAAGCGCCGTGTCGTCCGCCTCGCGAGGCTTGGCCCCTCGCGAGGGTCTTGAGCCTTGTGTTGATGCAGATGGGCCATCCTGGGCCTCCATTCGAGCCACGCCGCAGGCCGCAGGCACGCAAGTCTGGGGACCCCCGTTCCCAGAACGCCGACAGTAGCCCCCGGGCCCGAGGCGCGCATGGACTTGGCCGTGCCGAGAGGCGAAAGGGCAAGGGCAAAGCGCCGCGGGCCCTAACAGCCTGCGGCCTCGGGCGCCGCGTGGCGGTTGATTGGACATGGGCGGCACTGTTTACCCACGCTCCCTTATTCTGCGCCGCGCTAAGTTGCCCCACAGTTGTACACAGCCGCCCTTTTCCCTGTTGCTTGACCGTCTCCTGCTCTTCCTTCCTCCGAACTCTGACCCTTTCTTCCAATCCCATCTCGCATCTCCTCTCTTCCGCCCGCCGCCATGGCTCCAAAGAAAGGGAAGGGGAGAAGCCTGCGGCTCCATCTCGCCCGCTGCCGTCGGTGGCGCCTGCTGTCGGCCGCTCAATCATACTCAACCTGGAATGCCTGGGCAAGCTTAGTCCGGCTCTGGCCACCGCCTTCAACGAGTGTGGGAGGACGACGGCGTGGCCTACGTGTCACCTCCCCACTAACAGGATAATCACCGAGGTCCATTACTTTGCCGACGCCTTGTGGGCGGGTTTGGTGCCTCCCTTCTCTGATTTCTTCAACGCCATCCTCGACCATTATCAGATCCACATGATGCATCTGGGTCCTGAGTCCATTGCTCTCCTTTCAATCTTCGCCTTTGTTTGTGAAGCGATGGTGGGCATCCCTCCTTCTGTTGCCCTGCTGCACCACTACTTCTCCTTGCATCTTGCCGACCCCACGCAATGCTCGGCATGCGTGAGCTTCGTAGCTTCGCCCGAGACCGCAGCCTCTGGTATCGACTTCAACCTCCCTCTGCCTTTAGCCGGGTTCCGCGAGCGGTGGTTGTACATTGATGTCGGGGTACCCAGCCCCCGGCTCGTGAAGCCGACATCGCCTGTTGTGCCTAATTCGGGCTGGGGCCAGGAGACGCTCGTAAGTCCCCGGCTCGCCTTCGTCTGGCACCGCTTCATGTCCCTGAAGAAGCTTGGCGTAACGGCGCCCAAAGTGGTGAAGGAGTTCCTATTGCGCCGCATCGCCCCTCTCCAACGCCATTCACGTCGAATGTGGGCCTTCAGCGGACATGGTGACCGCATGAGGCTTAAGGAAGAAGACCTGACGCCCGAGGTGCTGAGGAAGGTGCTCTTGGTCCTGACAGGCGATCCCAACCCCGGGGGTGTCCGGCAGGGGGGAGCCTTGTTGTACCTCTGCCAAAACAGGGATGACTTCGTGAGGTAGATGCCCCCCTTTGACGAGTGGGGGCTATGCCCTGTCGGACTCCAGGGGCCTCGCGAGAACCCTGTGGTGGTGATTTCCCTTCCAGTCGGCCTGGGTGAATCCTCCTCAAGTGGTGGCGCAAGGAGGCAGGAGACAGCAGGGGTCGAGGGAGCCGCGGACGATGTGACCACACCTGGCGATGCTCTTGATGGGGCCAGTGGAAGCTTGAGGCCGAGGCTGCGGGTGAGGCGCTGCCGCTTCCGACGCTTGAGGCCGAGGCTCCTGAGCCCCCGGCCGTCATCTCTGGCGAGGCAGCTGCCCGTGTGCATCAGGCATGTGTCCTCGACGCAAGTGGCCTTGGTACTCCGTCCTCTTCGCAGGCTGATTCTTGTGCATCTCTCCTGGGCCGTTTCCGTGTGGACTTTGAGGCCCTCCGGAGAAAAAGGGAGGCCTTGGGCGACGACTTCCCCTGCCGCTTGATGAAGCGCCGGAAGTACTTTGTTGTCGATGAGTAAGTCTTCTCCTTTTCTGTTCCTTATCCTGCTTGCCACATCCGCTGATCCCTGCTCTGCAGGCCTCTACCTACTGAGCTCGATGAAGTCGTCAGGTCGACGCCTTCCTTGACTCCGTCTCCTCCGCCACCCCTGGGTGTCTCGAGCAGCACTGCCCTTGTGGTTTGGGCAGGTGACGGCACGGACCGCCACATAGCGCGCGGCGACTCTCCCGTTCCCACGATCTCCTTCCGCGGGCCTTCCCTCGACATAGGCAGCCTGCCGTGGGCTTCCCGTCTGGTCGCGGGCTGCGACCGGCTGAGGCACCTCCGGGGCCCTTCTCCTGAGGTCAGGTTGGACTCAGGTCGGGCTTCTGATGCGGCGCGGCCGGCCGTCGTGAAGGCGCCAGCCACCAGCCCCCTGCCCGGGGCCGGAGCGATGATCCGAGGTCCTCGACGCCCGCTTGGGGCGGATGATGGCGCGGCAGACGTGCTTGAGCGTGCTCGGGAGCGTCGTGCCCGTCGCCACGAATTCCTTCGGAGGGAGAGCGGCGCCGTAGACCTGCTTGGGCAGGAGCTCGCTGAGGAAGACGCGCGCCTGAAAGCTGAGGGCCTACGCCTGGCCGCAGAGCGGCGCGAGCTGGAGGCAGCCGCTGCCCTCGCGCGTCGTCAGCGCGACCTTGATGATGAAGAAGCGAAGGCGTCGCTGGAGGCTTCCCTGGCGGCTCGGTCTCAGGCCGTTGAGGAGGCCCGAGGAGCGGACCGACGGCGAGGAGCAGCAGAAGAACAGGCTCGGGAGCTCTTGGCCTGGTGTCGCTCGTTGGAGGAGCAAGCGGAGCTACGCGAGGCAGCCCTTGCATCGATGGAGGTGGCTTCTGGCGACCCGGCTGAGCTTCGGAAGCGCGAGGAAGCGTTGGTGCTGGAGGCCGCCGAACGCGCTCGCGAGCACGAGCAGCTGGAGACGAGGGAGCGCCTAGTGACACAGGCGGAATACAATGTCGCCGCGCGGGAAACGCGTGTCCTGGAGGAGGTTTGCCGTCGGGTGGCGATAGCGCGCCAAGGCCTCGAGCGTGAGTTCGAGGGGAAGCTGGGGATGATCCGAGTCGAAGCTGAGGGTAGAACCGCCGCCTTGAGGGCCCAACAGGATGAGGCGACGCGACGAGCGGACGCCTCCTGGGTCGCTCTTGGGGCAGCGCAGAAGGAGCTGGCCACCTCCCAGGCCGAGGTGCTCCGCCTGCGCCAACGTGTGGAAGAGGCCGTGGTCGTCGAGCGTCAGAATGCCGACGAGATACGCCAGCGGCAAGTCCTGGAGCACGAGCACGGCCCCATGCTCACCAAGCTCAGGGAGAGGGCTAACATTGCCCTGGGCAACATCTGTGAGGCTGCCGTGGGCGAGCCGCACACGATTAACTACGCTGGCAACCTGCAGTTCTTCACCACCGTGGTGACACAGCTGGAGGCACGGTTAGTCAAAGCCGAGAGGTTGGTGGAGGAGAGGAGCTGCGCCCTTCTCGGGCGCGCCTTTTCCCGCGTCTTCAGCCATCTTCGGAACATGGATCCCCACTTCGACTTCGATGCTGCCATCGCCCCAGTCCCCCAGGCCGTTCGAGGTGACTTGGCTGAATGGGTGGAGAGCAACGTAGATGCTCTCGTCCGGGCCCTCACTTCGGATGATGACGACGTGATCGTGGGCGCCGACGAAGGTGGCGTGGTGGATGACCCCAACGCCGTTGATGGTGGCGCAGACGACGAAGGCGTGTCCAGCGACGCCAGCGATAGCTCGGGAGGCGCCCCGAGGATGCATTGGGGGATTTGTGAGATTGACCATGTACTATCCTCGTCTTTTTACCCTGCATAGATAGAACTCAGGCGTTTGGCCCGACGGTTGTGAGAGCATTTTGGGAGGGGAAGCCCCTCATGTATGAACTCGTATCTAATGTATCTGCAGTGATTAAATCGTACGCATGTCAACGGTAGGCTGGTTCACCCTTGTTCCTTGCTGGCTCCGGAGCTGCCTTCTGGATGGCGCCACGTCTCGGGTGCTGGGTAGTTGAAACCTCGGGAGGCGGGGTCGTTGCTGACAGCAAACCCCACTAGCGTGGGCTGTCTTCGCAGGCTCCGGGCCTTTTCTCGAGCGAGACATCTTCACAGGCATTTGCCTTCTTCACAGGCTCCGGGCCTTTTCCTCGAGCGAGACGTCTTCACAGGCATTTGCCTTCTTCACAGGCTCAAGGCCTTCTCCCGAGCGGGATGGCTTCACAGGCGTTCGCCTTCTTCACAGGCTCAGGGCCTTCTCCCGAGCGGGATGGCTTCACAGGCGTTCGCCTTCTTCACAGGCTCCGGGCCTTTCATGGGAGAACGATCTCCGCAAGCACCAAAGGTCACCTTGCGAGGGAGCGATAGCGGCAGTCTGGGCTGTGCTCGAGCTAGGCCTGGCCCGGCTCGCGAGGGGCTCGCGAGGGGAGGCAGCTGTGGTGAGATGGTGACCAGAACGCAGGAAACGATTCAAACAAGACCAAGCACCCCTTCCCCGAACGCACGCAAAGCTCAAATTCGAATTCAACTTAAATCCAACGGGAAAAAGGTTACAACCAAAGGAAGAAGGCAATGAAAGCAAACAAAAGGCCGCGTCCGGCACCTAATCTAGTCTTCGACGTATTCTCACCAGCGCGGAGCTAAGTGCTGTCCACTAGGCGTGGGAGGGAGCCCCAGGGCCTGAGGCCGGCACCCCTGAGACTCCGGGGCGTGTACAGCCCACTCATTATTACGTGAGAGTGTCACGGGGCGGCGAGCTTCACAGGCACTGGGCCTTCTTCACAGGAACCGACCTTGCTTCATATCGCCAGACGAGGGCCCCGCCTTGCGCCACACTCTAGTGCCACCAACGACGACGGGAAACCAGGCCGCCGCCGGTGGGGTAGAGCGGTCGCCAGCGGTTCCCCCGACGACCACGGGTCCTCCGCCAGGGGCAAGCCCTCAAGCGCCTCCCCAGCGGAGGGCCTATCTTCTAAGAACGCCTTGCTCCGAATGCCGCGGTGGTGATGTAGGATCTCTGCCCCTTTCCTGCAGCCCCCTGCGTCCTCCTCCCGAGGGGTAGGAGGCCGCAGGAGCGGGGCAGCTGCTTGTTGCGGCGACCTGCATCTCCTGTGATCCATGATTAGTTTATGCCTGCTCTTGAGGGATTAACGGTACCCGACAGTCGTTGCCTCCAGTGTGCCCGACGGAGCCGTCCTGGGGTTCCTGGAAGGGCTCGGCCTCTAGCGTCTCGTCCTCCCAGCTGGGGCTGAAGAGTGAGCCATGTTCGCCCCCGTGAGCGTGCCCTTGGTCCATCATGTGGGGCACGTATTCCTCTGGCGCCGCCACCCCGAATGCTGTGCTGTAGTGCTCCATGCGCCATGCGGCGTTGCTTGTCGTGCCCACCGCGGGGTGGTAGCGCGGTTGGCCGCTGGCGCCGTGGGCCGCACTGAGCCCCTCTCCTTCGCGCGCCGGGGGCGGGGGTAGCGCCACCGCCAGTCTGGTGCCGGCGGATTCGCCGGTGCTGGGGTAGTCTTGAGGCCCGCGCGGGTGCGCGGGGCCCCCTCGTGCGCCGCCCTGAGCTTGAGGCGGAAGCTGGACGCAGAAGGGGTGAGCCCCCGAGGCGGCGAAGCCCAGGAGCTCGGCGACCCGCTCCAGCAGCACGTCGCGGCCGCCCTCCAATAGCCTGCACTGCAGTAGCTCCCGCGCTACTGTGAGCGCGGCCCTCGAGTTCGCCTATTCCCGGCGGGTGTACGGTGTCGTAGTTGCGGCGTGATTCGATGCCCTTGCTGCCGACCGCGCCTGTCGTGGCGTGAGGGTCGCAGAAGCTTGCCCGCGTCGCTCGCGGCCCGCAGCGCCCTGTGGACCGCGAGCTGCCTGTGGCGCGGGGTCGCCCGGAGCGGGAGGCTCCGCGCAGATGGGCCATGCCGCCCATGGGCCTTGGTTGCCCACCTGGTCACCGGACATGGTGACGACGACGCAACAGGAGACGGAGCGATGGGAAGGCAGATTCCAGCGCACCCCTACCTGGCACGCCAAATGTCGGATTCTGGGTTCCGGCAGACCCTTAAGGTTCGAACTCTGGGGTGCGCGCGGAGATCGAGCCCTCTACCTCTCCGTCTCGCAAGGATCTAAACTACTGCAAGAACAACATAAGAGACATAGGGTTTATACTGGTTCGGGCCACCATTGTGGTGTAATACCCTACTCCAGTGTGGTGGGTGGATTGCCTCTTGGGCTAATGAGGAAGAACAGTACAAGGGGGAACGGCCTCGCGAGGGCCTGTTCTTGGCTAGGGGATGAACTGCTAGGGGGAGTTCGATCGCCCTTCTCTCTCTCTCTAGATGCTGGATTCGATCCTAGCTCATTCCAATCTTTTTCCCATCTGCCTTTACCCTGGGGGTGGCTAGCCCTATTTATAGGCAAAGGCCCTAGGCCTCTTCCCAAATATTTAGCGGGAAGGGCGCCAACAATTGGCCAATTTGAAGGGGAACATCTGGTACACTTATCCTGACTAAAGTTGGTCTTCGCCTGCCAAAGGTCCTGCGGTGACGCCGTCCTGGGCTCCATGGTGACCTCCTTCCCACCGTTGGACTGGTCTTGGTCTCGTTGCACCGAAATGGGTGCCTTTGCTTGATCCTCTCGCCTGCGCTTGCCCCCTTTGCACCAAAGAGGAAAGGGAGACGCTGCGCGAGCTGGCGCCCGCCTGGCACCCTTGGTCGTCATGGCTTGCGTCATGAGCACCTCGCGAGGTACCCCGCCTTGATCTCTCCGCCTCCTCGCGAGCCAGCCTAAGGAGGCCGTGCTTGAGGAAGCGCCGTGTCATCCGCCTCGCGAGGCTTGGCCCCTCGCGAGGGTCTTGAGCCTTGTGTTGATGCAGATGGGCCACGCTGGGCCTCCATTCGAGCCACACCGCAGGCCGCAGGCAGGCAAGTCTGGGGACCCCCGTTCCCAGAACGCCGACAAAGAGTGCTGGCTCAACATTTGCAAGAGTAGTCCAAATTGGTTTTGAGCCCCAGCTACATAGAAATATGGAAGCGTATATGGATGACATAGTGGTCAAAACCAAGGACAGGGCAACACTTGTACAAGATTTAGAAGAGACGTTTGCAAATCTGCGCAAGATCAACCTCAAGTTGAACCCTAAGAAGTGTGTCTTCGGTGTTCCGTCCGGCAAACTTCTCAGGTTCATTGTGTCACAACATGGGATCGAGGCGAACCCAGACAAGATCAAGGCTATTGAGCAGATTGAGGCGCCCAAGCGGATCAAGGATGTGTGTCGGCTCACTGGCTGTGTTGCCGCCATGAGCAGATTCATCTCCAAGTCTGGTGAGCGTGCCCTTCCCTTTTTCAAAATCTTGAAAAAGGCGGGCCCAATGGAATGGACCCCAGAAGCCGAAGCAGCGCTGCAGGATTTGAAGAAATACCTCTCCTCTACACCGATACTAGTTGCACCTAAGCCACAAGAGCCATTGCTGCTATATCTAGCGGCAACAATCAAGTGGTCAGCGTCGCGCTAGTGGCACACAGGGAGGTCGATGAAGAGGCAGTGGCAATGGTAGGACTGGCGGTGGCGAGCCAGAGCTCTCCCCGGCAGGGCCTGGTGCCGCTAAGGCAAGGCCCCCGGTAGAGTCTGACGCCATCGGGACGGGGCCCGCGCAACCAAATGAAGCGGTGCAGAAGAAGAAGATGATGCAGCACCCGGTTTACTTTGTCAGCTCCCTCTTGTAGGGGGGCTAGGTCAAGGTACTCCGGTGTGCAGAAATTGCTCTTCGACCTCCTTATGGCCTCAAGGAAGATGCATCATTACTTCCAAGCCCACGAAATCACCGTCGTCACCCACCTCCCGTTGCAACGGATACTGCATAACCCAGACGCGACCGGGAGGATTGTGGAGTGGGCCTTGGAACTGTCGAGCTTTGGTTTGAAGTTTGAAAGTACTTCGACAATCCAGAGCAGAGTCTTGGCGGAGTTCATTGCTGAGTGGACCTCAACGCCCGACGAAGAGATCCAAGAGACCACTCTCCCCGGCAAGGAAGCAAGTCGCAACAGGATTATGTACTTTGACGGGGCTTTCTCGCTACAAGGCACTGGTGCTGGTGTGTTGCTCGTTGCGCCCACCGGAGAGCACCTCAAGTATGTAATCCAGATGCACTTTCCCAGGGAGATGTCCACAAACAACACTGCTGAATACGAGGGGTTGCTTGCCGGTCTCAGGATCGCGGCAGACCTCGGGGTCAAGAAGCTCATCGTCAGAGGTGATTCCCAGCTTGTCATCAGGCAAGTCAACAAAGATTATCAAAGCCCGTTGATGGATGCCTACGTAGATGAGGTGAGGAAGCTGGACGAGCGCTTTGACGGTATACAAGCGGAGCATGTTCCCCCAGTGTAGAATGACATCGCCGACTACCTGTCAAAGCGTGCTGCCTTCAAACTACCTGTGGAACCAGGTACTTTTGTGCTTCGGTTAACTCAACCATCCGTTGAACCATCAACAGAGCAGAATAAGCGAAGGAAATCAGGCCCCGACAAGTACTTTACCGCCGAGCCCCCGGGAGCCGCCGGCAAGGATGTTGCCATGGACACTGAGCCTGCCGAGGGGCAACCGACTCCGGTGGGGCGCCAAGCCCTGGCCGTAGAGACGGCCGCCCCATGGCAGAGGAAATGCCTTTAGTCCTTGCCGTCGAGCCCCAGGCTCCGGCATGGGCACAACACACGTCCGATTCCTCCAAACGGGGGAACTCCCTGAGGAGCAGGAAGAAGCAGAAAAGTAGCCCGTCAGTCTGCCATGTATCAGTTCGTCGACGACGTCCTGTACAGGAAAAGACCGAACAGTGTGAAATTGAAGTGCATTCCCCGGGAGGAAGGACTCGAGCTGTTGGTAGAGATACACGGAGGCATATGTGGTTCCCACATAGGGTCGAGGGCCCTTGCCGGCAAGGCATTCCGGCAAGGTTCTTTTGGCCCACTACCCTCCAGGATGCAACGGCACTAGTCACCAAGTGTGAAGCGTGTCAGTTCCATTCGAAGAAGCTTCATCAACCAGCTCAAGCCCTTCAGACAATTCCTCTCTCCTCGCCATTTTCGGTCTGGGGGATCGACATACTGGGCCCTTTCCCCCGCGCTGTTGGGGGCTTTGAGTACTTGTACATTGCAATCGACAAGTTCACAAAGTGGCCAGAGGTGGAAGCAGTGAGGAAGGTGACAGCGCAGTCAGCCGCCAAGTTCTTCAAGGGGCTAGTCTGCCTTTTTGGTGTGCCAAACAGAGTCATCACCAACAATGGCATGCAGTTCACAAGCCACACCTTCATGCAATACATCCAAGACCTCGGCAGCAAGGTATGTTTCGCTTCTATGGCACACCCTGGAGCAACGACCAGGCGGAGAGGGCAAATGTTGAAGTACTGCGAGGCCTGAGGACAAAGACTTTTGATAGGCTGCACAAGAGCGGAAGGCGCTGGATTGATGAGTTGCCGACGGTTCTTTGGTCAATCAGAACGACGCCAAATCGAGCCACCGGCCAAACACCCTTTGCCCTGGTATACGGGGCAGAAGAAGTTCTTGATACGTCTCCAACGTATCTATAATTTATGAAGTATTCATGCTATTATATCATCTGTTTTGGATGTTTATGGGCCTTACTAAACACTTTTATATTATTTTTGGGACTAACCAATTAACCGGAGGCCCAGCCCAAATTGTTGTTTTCTTGCCTATTTCAGTGTTTCGAAGAAAAGGAATATCAAACGGAGTCCAAACAGAATGAAACCTTCGGGCGAGTTATTTTTGGAACGAAAGCAATCCAGGACACTTGGAGTAGACGTCAGGGAAGCTTTGAGGAAGCCACGAGGCAGGGAGGCGCGCCCTACCCCCTGGCCACGCCCCCCACCCTCATGGGCCCCTCGTGGCTCCCATGACCGACTTCTTTTGCCTATATATATCCATATACCCTAAAAACATCGGGGAACACAATAGATCGGAAGTTCCACCGCCGCAAGCCTCTGCAGCCACTAAAAACCAATCGGGACCCTGTTCCGGCACCCTGCCAGCGGGGGATCCCTCTCCGGTGTACATCGTCATCATCGCGATGCTCTCCATGACGAGGAGGGAGTAGTTCACCCTCGGGACTGAGGGTATGTACCAGTAGCTATGTGTTTGATCTCTCTCTCTCTCTCTCTCTCTCATGTTCTTGAGGTGGTACGATCTTTATGTATCGCGAGCTTTGCTATTATAGTTGGATCTTATGATGTCCCCCCCCCCTCTACTCTCTTGTAGTGGATTGAGTTTTCCCTTTGAAGTTATCTTATTGGATTGAGTCTTTAAGGATTTGAGAAAACTTGATGTATGTCTTGCGTGGGATACCCGTGGTGACAATGGGGTATTCTATTGATCCACTTGATGTATGTTTTGGTGATCAACTTGCAGGTTCTATGACCTTGGGAATCTATGCATAGGGGTTGGCACACATTTTCGTCTTGACTCTCTGGTAGAAACTTTGGGGCACTCTTTGAAGTACTTTGTGTTGGATGAATAGATGAATCTGAGATTGTGTGATGCATATCGTATAATCATACCCACGCATACTTGACGTGACATTGGAGTATCTAGGTGACATTAGGGTTTTGGTTGATTTGTGTCTTAAGGTGTTATTCTAGTACAAACTCTTGTATAGATCGATCCGAAAGAATAACTTTGAGGTGGTTTCGTACCCTACCATAATCTCTTCGTTTGTTCTCTGCTATTAGTGACTTTGTAGTGACTTTTTGTTGCATGTTGAGGGATAGTTATGTGATCCAACTATGTTATTATTGTTGAGAGAACTTGCACTAGTGAAAGTATGAACCCTAGGCCTTGTTTCCTAGCATTGCAATACCATTTACGCTCACTTTTATCACTTGCTACCTTGCTGTTTTTATATTTTCAGATTACAATAACCTTTATCTACCATCCATATTGCACTTGTATCACCATCTCTTCGCCGAACTAGTGCACCTATACAATTTACCATTGTATTGGGTGTGTTGGGGACACAAGAGACTCTTTGTTATTTGGTTGCAGGGTTGCTTGAGAGAGACCATCTTCATCCTATGCCTCCCACGGATTGATAAACCTTAGGTCATCCACTTGAGGGAAATTTGCTACTGTCCTACAAACCTCTGCACTTGGAGGCCCAATTGTTGGAAATATGCCCTAGAGGCAATAATAAAAGCATTATTATTATATTTCCTTATTCATGATAATTATCTTTATTCGTGCTATAATTGTGTTATCCAGAAATCGTAATACATGTGTGAATAACAGACAACAAACATGTCCCTAGTGAGCCTCTAGTTGACTAGCTCGTTGATCGACAGATAGTCATGGTTTCCTGACTATGGACATTGGATGTCATCGATAACGGGATCACATCATTAGGAGAATGATGTGATGGACAAGACCCAATCCTAAACATAGCATAAGATCGCTTAGTTCGTTTGCTAGAGTTTTCCAATGTCAAGTATCCTTTCCTTAGACCATGAGATCGTGTAACTCCCGGATACCGTAGGAGTGCTTTGGGTGTGCCAAACGTCACAACGTAACTGGGTGACTATAAAGGTATACTACGGGTATCTCTGAAAGTGTCTGTTGGGTTGACATGGATCGAGACTGGGATTTGTCACTCCGCCTGACGGAGAGGTATCACCGGGCCCTCTCGGTAATGCATCATCACAATGAGCTCAATGTGATCAAAGTGTTTGATCACGGGATCATGCATTACGGTACGAGAAAAGTGACTTGCCGGTAACGAGATTGAACGAGGTACTGGGATACCGACGATCGAATCTCGGGCAAGTAAAATACCGATTGACAAAGGGAATCGTATACGGGATTAATTGAATCCTCGACATCGTGGTTCATCCGATGAGATCATCGTGGAGCATGTGGGAGCCAACATGGGTATCCAGATCCCGCTGTTGGTTATTGCCCGAGAGCCGTCTCGGTCATGTCTGCATGTCTCCCGAACCCGTAGGGTCTACACACTTAAGGTTCGGTGACGCTAGGGTTGTGAAGATATGTATGTGCAGTAACCCGAATGTTGTTCGGAGTCCCGGATGAGATCCCGGACGTCACGAGGAGTTCCGGAATTGTCGTGGATTTGTCACGGCAGTTGTCCTGGCAAAAGGACTTAGTCGTGGAGCCATCGCAACGGGTTAGTTTGAAGGGGTTAGACCGGACGCAAGGACACAGAGTTTATACTAGTTCGGCCCCTTCAATGAAGGTAAAAGCCTACGTCTAGTTGTGATGGGATTGATGGGTTTCGAGGGCTAGGGAGCGATAAGCTTGCCTAAACCTCGAGTTGTTGTTCTCTCTTCTAAACCGCCGTCGGGTTGTCCCCTTATATACACGGGTGACGCCCGTCGGTCTACAAAGTCCCAACCCCCGGTTCATAAACGTGCCCGGGTCGGTCTCTCTATTCTTAACTTACAATGCAAGTTTACCTCAGGCCGGTTTACAGTCGTAAACCTCTAGACCAATTATAGGCCTTGGGCCCTTCTATTTCTCCTTGGGCTTTAACATCTTAGATCCATTGACTGAGCTAACCCGGGCCCTGCAGGCCGGTTTACCCCAAATAGCAATATCCCCAACATTAGGCCCCAGATTGATTTGAACTGGTTCATGTCAATCCTTAATAAAAATTCCTGTCTTCAAATGCTTTCCAGCGGCTGTTAGACCGTTGTTTCGTCGTCCCCTCTTGCTGCGGTAAACCGATATAACGTCAGCACAAATTTACCGTCTCCTTTTGCTGATCCGCGATAGTCAGGGCGACGGCTGGGCTCCCGAAATCACCGGCCCCTGGATTCGCGCGCCTGACACGCGCGCCGCGCCTTATAAATAGGACTTGAAGGCCATCTTCCTTTCCTCCCTTTCATCCCCTTCTTCGTCTTCCTCGCGACCCAGACCTCGGAGCTCCGCCGCCGCCGTCAGCTACTGCATCAACTCCGGCCGCTGCATCAACCTGATCGGATCAGAGTACCGCGGCGACCTTCCACCTCCGTTTGGACCCCGGTAAGGCCCCTGTTCTTCTTGCTTTAGATCTGTTCTAGGGTTCGTCACCCTGCCACTGTTTCTTGTTCATCCCCATAGCAGCTTTGACACTAGGTCGATATCGTCAGTTCGATACCCGCTGAGAGCTTTTGCGAACAGATGACGATACCTGTATTGTGATTTGTAGCCCCTCTCAGTATTCTCCATAAATCTGTATTCATCTCCTTAGATCCCACTCATTTCCCTGTTTGTCGAACTTATGTTGTTCTGCTGTGAACCAAACCTCATATTTTACTTCTTTTTCGCCCTAGCTGTAGATCCATTGCTTTGAAAGAAACTGTATGGGATCTGTTTCTGCTTTCATATTCCCAACTGTTAGATCTGGTCGGTTTAACTTCCAGCAGAGCGAGCAACCCAATCCATATATCCATTAGTCCCCTTGATGAACCGTTAGATGATATCATTGTAGATAATTTCACTCTAAGAGCATCCTCGGTTTACAATCACACTTGTTCTCAAACCGGAGCACCTTTGTCTTGTAGATTTCCTCATGGCAAAACAGGTATACGAATGCAACTGGGTTCCCTCTCGCATCACTGAGACCCAACTAAACAACTTAGTTCTGACTGGCGCTTTGAGTAGCAAAAATGCCATCCATTGGAGGGTTCCAGGAGACGAATGTCCTCCTACCCCACAGGAGGGAGAAGTGGTGGTGTTTGCGGATCACCTGGCCCGGGGTTTTAACCCACCCGGTTCAAAATTTTATCGGGACGTCCTGGCTAACTTTAGGTTGCGCCCACAAGATGTTGGTCCAAACTCAGTCACGAATATCTGCCATTTTCAAGTGCTTTGCGAGGTGTACTTCCAGGAGGAACCCACTGTAGAGCTGTTCCGAGACTGCTTTCATTTGAACCGACGTACTGAATTCACCGACGTCCCCAATATGGAACTGGGTGGTATGGCCATTCAAAAGAGGAAAGAGGTGACTTATCCTCACGCCAAGTTGCATAGTCATCCGCAAGAATGGAATCACACTTGGTTCTATTGCAAGGATACTTCCCCTGCTGAAGAAAATCCGCTGCCCGGCTTCCGTCCAGAGAGACTTAGCAATACACACCCCTTCCCCCCAAGGCTAACCGCCAAAGAGAGGAGTAAGTATGCCCCTCAACTGTCCAAGCTCAGAGCCTTCATGGCTAACGGTTTAACGGGGGTAGATCTTGCCCGTTGCTGGATTTCATGGAGCATCCTGCCCCTTAGCATCCGCCCCGGTTTAATGTGCCAATACACGGGCCGGGTTGATGATCCTTTGAGGCACTGCAACATTCAGCTGACGGAAGATGAAGTCACTGAGGCTGTGAAAAAGATGCTGAATGAACCGGAATACATTTGCGCCCGAACCGGCCTGCTTCCGTTTTGTGCCACAAACAAACCACCTGCTGTAAGTATCTCCCCTCGGTTTGTTATAGAATTTATGATCTCCTTATACACATATTGCTAACACCGGTCCTTTCTGAGACAGGGAGATGATCCGTTTTGGAGCAAGAAGTTTCAAGAGCCGACCGAAAAGGTAACCCGACCCAAATCGAGGGTGAAGAAGCCCGCTCAGAAGAAAAGGAACACCGCTTCCTCTACCCCGGATTTAGAGGAGGAGGATGTGGGTAACCCGGACCTTGGGGTAGACCTCGATTCTGTTGGCTTACTTTTTATACGTCTTATTGATGATGATATTTGTCAGGACGACGCTGAAGCGAGCAATGCTGAAGGCCCAGAGGTAACTATTCTTTCTTCTGATGCAGTTCCTTTGCCTTTGAAAAAACCTCGCCAAGCAAACCGGAAAATTAAATTTTCTCATCCTCTTGCTTACTTGGATCCCAAATTTCTTGTGAAGACCCAGCAACATGAAGCTCGACGCACCACCCGGCATAGCGGCCAGGTAGTTACCTCCGCCGGTTTACCGAACAGCCCGGTTCGGAAACGCCGCTCAGAGGTCTCCGATTTATGCGCTAGCTTTCCTCCTAAAGCAGGTTTAACTCGTCAGCCTCTTAATCCATCTGACTCCGATTATCAGGTCACTTCCCATTCATCTTCTGGTGAATCTTCAGCCACTCAACTGCCACCGCTAAAGACGGTTATTGGGTAAGTTGGACCGATCACAACATATTTCTGTATGAGTCTCTTAATCCATCTTACACCGTTTTTTCAATCTTTGGGTTTTTCCCAGGGCTAAACCTAGACCGAGCAAGAAGGCTCGTCTGGATAACCCGGCCGAAGGAACCGCCGCTCCTGAACCGGAGTAAACTCCTGGTTCTGACGCTCTGGGTCGTGAAGATGTTCAGAATTATCTATCTCCACAAGATGACACCTGTGTTGAAGAAAGGCCTACCAACCCTGCCAGCCGTACTGATCCGCCTGCCAGTCCTGTTCGGGTTGAGGGATCCATCCCCCCTTCTGGAACTGTTGATAAACCGACCGGGCCAATGCAGAGCAGTGACTCCAAGGATGATGACGTTGTGATTACCGGCATTGGCCGCTCTGAACCGGGGAACACTGCCACTTTAGCCAAGCATACCGCCAAGGACGAAATCTCGGCCATAAAGGGCAAATGGGATGTTGATTCCTCAACATACGCCGCTTTAAGCGCCCAAGATCTTTACTCTGGGTACCTGAACCGACTGTACACCAGTCGCGATTATGAAGCTGGTATGATCAGGATGATGAAAGAAAAACTTGAGGTAACTCTCTTGTGCTTCCTTCTGTTGCACCCTAGCTTATCTGTTTGATCCGAATCCGAGATGGTAATCCGAATCATGCTGCCTTGACCACTAAGGTCCAGAAACATCGTCAAATAACCATTAGCCCCCAAGTGCCAAGTTTAAATACTTGTATTAATCTTGGGACTTTTTGTAATGGAAAACATGCGTTAAAATCAAGTATGCATTAGCCCCCAAGTATCGAGCACATAACTTGCTTGTGTGGTTGATACTTTCAAACCGTGTAATATTTTCTGAACACTGTTGACGACCTGCTGCAGGGGGATCTGAAGGCCAAAGCGAAACAAGTCTCGGACTTTCAGGAAATCTTAAAAACCCAGCAGGCTGAAACTGAGAAAGCAAAGGAGGAATTGACCAATGCCTTAACCGTTATGGAACAGCTGAAAGAAAGCCGCAAAAAGGAACAAGCTGATTGGGCTACTGAAAAAGCTCTTTTGACGAAGAGGGCTGAAAATGCCGAAGCTGCTCTTAAACCGGTGGTTGATGAATTATCCACCGTGAAGCGACAGATACACTCCATGACCTCTGCCGTCTTTGGTAAATTTCTTTCGATGCTCTTCTTCTAATTTGTACCTTGTCTGCTATATCCTATGTCCGGTTTGTAATCCATCTTGAAACACTGCAGGCACACGTATTGGACACTTGGGTTCTGATGTGCGGATGAAACTCAAAGCTGCCTATACCCTGATTGAACAGTTGTACACCGGAGCACAGAGGGCTATTACCACTGCATCGCATAACCACCCTGCACCGTCTCTGATTCAGGACACGCTAAAGAGGCTGTCCATGCTTCCAGCCCGGATTGAAGAGTTGAAAAGATCAGCTGCTCGAACTGGAGCCATCACTGCCTTGATCCGGGCCAAAGCGTGGGTACCAGATTTCGATCCTGTTGAAGCGGCCCAAGGATACCCCAGCTTGAAAGAAGATGGTTCAGACTTTGGTGAAAATGATTTGAGGGCGATAAACCGGGTGGTGCGCCCCCTAGCTTGTCAATTGGCTGAAGAAGCAGATCTGACACATTACCAAGCCCAGTATGATAATCAGAACAAGCGAGTAGCTGCCCCAGTCCCTGAAGCGGAAAACCTTATTCCTCCAATCCGTAAGCATACCTACGCCCCTGACATTGAACCGTCTATGCTGATTCACGAAGAAGCTGTCTTTCAAGCGCTAATGGGAATCGACTGGACCACTGCTGATTTCCAGCCGATGGGTAGCCAAGAGAGAGCTGACGCGGCGCAAGATGATCCACAGCCTTCGAACCGAGGCGGCGAACAGGCGTAATCAACGCTCTGGTTCACCTTAATTGGTGACGTCTAATCCGTCCAAGAACAATATATTCAGGCACCACGCTGCCTTGTAATAAGATAGTTAATACTTCTGCGTTTGAATGCGCCTTTGCGCACGGGTACTGATGCCCTTTCCAACGACTTTTTCCAGCCTATGTTTCCTGTCTTTATTGAGTACACAAGACGGTCTTTTGACCATACGAACCATGTTGCGCCTTTGCCAAACCGGGCAACTTGCCTCCGGGTTAAAAAACGGACCAGGCTGTGTCAGCTGAATCGGTTTAAAAAGCACTTGGCGTTCCGAAGAACAAAAAATACCACAATAAAGGCAGAAAAACAAAAAACCAAATATGAGAGGACAACGCGATAGTAAAACGCATGCAAATAGTGGTTGCTATGAACCGTTCAGAAGGCGTGACCATCGTCAAGACAAAATAAACCAAGCCCCCAAAAGGTGTAGCTACGGTTTAGGTCGACTAAGGTTCCTAACTGAATCGTGGCAAATATGCCGGTCAAATGGCATTGCATTGGTTCGGATTCGACCAAGCCCCCAAGTGACTCAGTGGCCAAGGGCCGATCAAGTGGCATTGCGTTGGTTCGGACGCGACCAAGCCCCCAAATGATTCATTGGCTAAAAAGCCGACCAGAAGGCATTACCATCATCAAGACATGACCGAGCTCCCATAAGGTGTAATCTATGGTTCAAGTCGATTAGGTCCCCAACTGATTCAGTGGCAAATGTGTCAGCCAGAAGGCATTACCGTCGTCAAGACATGACCAAGCCCCCCGGAGGTGTAGCTACGATTCAGGCCGACTAGGTCCCCAACTGACTTTATAGGGATAGCTATGTTCTCTTTGGTTCGAATACGACCTATGTTTGAACAGGAAGCCCCATGTTTGAATAGCTATGTTCTCTTTGGTCCGAATACGACCTATGTTTGAACAGGAAGCCCCCTGCTTGAACCGGGATCTTTGAACCGGATATTTAAAGGCCTCCAGCTTTGTGGGAGTCATCTTCCCTTGAACCGGACTTTAAACCGGAGTCTTCACTTTGATCCTCTTCAAAGCGACCTCAAGGGGTACACCAGAAATTGTATTAAAGCGAATCGACTCCAAGTAACCACACATGATGTGAAGAACGGCAGAGACCCCGTTTTGCTCGAGGCTCCGGTTTATTGTATTTAATCATAATATATACATGGTCATGATATGTACATAAACAAAGCTCAAGGCTCATGTATAATAAGGTCGAAGATGAGCTATGTTCCACGGCCTGCTGGTCTCCTCCTCTGATGTGCGTGCATCCTTGCGTTCTCGAATATCAATCAGGTAGTCTGACCCATTATTCAGATTCTTGCTGACCACAAAAGGTCCCTCCCAAGGCGGAGATAATTTATGTTGTTCAGACTGATCCTGGATGAACCGAAGCACCAAATCCCCCTCCTGAAAGGTTCTGGTCCTAACCCGACGGCTGTGGTAACGGCGAAGATCTTGCTGGTAAATCGCTGAACGGGCAGCTGCCAAGTCACGCTCCTCATCCAACAAGTCAAGAGCGTTCTGCCGTGCCTGCTCGTTGTCCGCTTCAACATATGCTGCCACACGAGGTGAGTCATGTCGTATATCACTTGGGAGAACCGCCTCTGCTCCATAGACCATAAAAAACGGCGTAAACCCCGTGGATCTGTTAGGCGTGGTGTTGATGCTCCATAATACAGATGGTAGCTCCTCCACCCAACAACCCGGCGTCCTTTGCAAAGGGACCAGAAGCCGGGGTTTGATACCTCTCAAGATCTCTTGATTCGCTCGTTCTGCCTGACCATTAGATTATGGGTGCGCTACCGAAGAAACATCAAGCCGTATATGCTCTCGTGCACAGAACTCTTTCATAGCCCCCTTGGATAGATTGGTACCATTATCTGTGATGATGCTGTGTGGAAAGCCAAACCGGAAGATCACCTTCTTTATAAACCGAACCGCCGTGGCAGCATCACATTTACTGACAGGTTCTGCCTCCACCCACTTTGTAAATTTGTCAACCGCCACCAGTAGGTGGGTCTTCTTATCTTTGGAACGCTTAAAAGGCCCAACCATATCGAGCCCCCAAGTTGCAAACGGCCAAGTGATTGGAATCATCCTCAATTCTTGAGCCGGTATGTGTGCTCGTCTGGAAAATTTCTGGCAACCATCACATAACCTGGCCAGGTCTTCTGCATCAGCATGAGCAGTTAACCAGTAGAAACCGTGGCGGAACGCTTTAGCCACCAACGATTTTGAACCAGCGTGGTGGCCGCAATCCCCTTCATGTATTTCACGTAATATCCCGCACCCCTCCTCAGGGGATACGCACCGTTGCAGCGCTCCTGACACGCTGCGATGATGTAGCTCTCCTTTGAGAATGGTCATAGACTTGGACCGCCGTACTATCTGCCGAGCCAAGCTTTCGTCTTCTGGCAACTCACCCCGGTTCATATATGCCAGATAGGGGAGCGTCCAATCCGGGGTGACGTGAAGAGCCGCCACTAACTGAGCCTCCGGATCAGGAACAGCCAACTCCAGCTCACCGGGTAGTTGTACCGATGGGTGATACAATACATCCAAGAAAACATTGGGTGGGACCGGTTTACGCTGAGAGCCCAAGCGGCTTAAAGCGTCCGCTGCCTCATTCTTTCTGCGGTCCACATGGTCCACTTGATAGCCTTTGAAATGCCCGGCTACCATATCTACTTCCCGTCGGTATGCAGCCATGAGCGGGTCCTTAGAATCCCAGGTGCCAGATACCTGCTGAGCCACCAGATCCGAATCACCAAAGCACCTAACTCTGCTCAGATTCATCTCTTTAGCCATCCGAAGACCATGAAGCAAAGCTTCATACTCAGCCGCATTATTTGTACAGGGGAACATTAAACGGAGGACATAACAAAACTTATCTCCTCGTGGGGAAGTCAAAACGACTCCAGCCCCCTAGCCTTCCAATTGTCTGGACCCGTCAAAATGAATAGTCCAATAGGTGTTATCTGGCTTCTCCTCAGGCGCTTGTAACTCTGTCCAATCGTTTATGAAGTCGACAAGTGCTTGTGACTTTATAGCCGTCCGGGGCACGTATCTTAAACCGTGCGGCCCGAGCTCGATAGCCCACTTAGCAATCCGACCGGTCGCCTCCCGGTTCTGTATGATGTCACCCAAAGGAGCAGAACTGACCACCGTGATGGGGTGTCCTTGAAAATATTGCCTCAGCTTCCGGCTTGCCATAAAAACACCATATACCAGCTTCTGCCAATGCGGATACCTTTGTTTGGACTCGATAAGTACTTCACTGATATAGTAAACCGGTCGCTGAACCGGATGCTCCTTTCCAGCCTCTTCTCGTTCTGCCACCATCGCCACACTAACTGCTCTGGCATTCGCAGCAACATATAACAGGAGCGGCTCTTTATCTACAGGGGCTGCCAAAACTGGCGGATTGACTAGCTGCCGCTTCAAGTCCTCAAACGCTTTATCTGCCGCCGCACTCCAGACAAATTGATCCGTCTTCTTGAGCATTTGATACAAGGGTATCGCCTTTTCACCGAGGCGACTGATAAACCGGCTTAACGCTGCAATCCGTCCGGCCATGCGCTGAACATCATTGACGCATTTCGGTTTGGCCAGGGAGGTGATGGCTGTGATCTTTTCCGGGTTAGCCTCAATCCCTCTATGGGATACTAAAAATCCCAACAACTTGCCTGCAGGCACACCAAAAACACATTTAGCCGGGTTGAGCATCATTTGGTACACTCTCAAGTTATCGAAAGTCTCCTTCAAATCGTCAACCAGGGTCTCCTTCTTTCGTGACTTGACCACAATATCATCCACATAAGCATGCACATTACGACCAATCTGCTCATGGAGGCAATTTTGCACACACCGTTGATAAGTAGCCTGCGCACTCTTAAGCCCGAAGGGCATAGACACATAGCAGAAGGCTCCAAAGGGAGTAATGAACGCCATCTTCTCCTGGTCCTTAACTGCCATCTTGATCTGATGATAACCCGAATAAGCATCCAAAAAACTCAAACGCTCGCAACCTGCTGTTGCATCAATGATTTGATCAATCCGGGGGAGAGCAAAAGGATTCGCTGGACAAGCTTTATTCAAGTCTGTGTAATCCACACACATGCGCCAGGTGCCGTTTTTCTTAAGAACCAGCACCGGATTAGCAAGCCACTCGGGATGAAAAACCTCAATAATAAACCCAGCTGCCAGGAGCCTGGCCACTTCCTCACCAATCGCTTTACGTCTTTCTTCGTTAAACCGCCGTAAGAACTGCTTTACTGGCTTATACTTAGGATCCACACTAAGGGTGTGCTCAGCGAGTTGCCTCGGTACACCAGGCATGTCAGACGGCTTCCATGCAAAGATGTCCCGATTCTCACGGATGAACTCGATGAGCGCGCTTTCCTATTTTGGATCCAAGTTTGCACTGATGCTGAACTGCTTGGATGAATCGCCAGGCACGAAGTCAACAAGCTTAGTTTCGGCCGCTGATTTGAACTTCAAGGCCGGATCGTGGTCCGTAGTTGGCTTTTTTAATGAAGTCATGTCCTCCGGATCAACACTGTCTTTGTACTGCCTTAGCTCCTCCGTAGCACAAACCGATTCTGCATAAGTCGCATCTCCTTCCTCGCATTCCAAAGCGATTCGTCGGCTCCCGTGAACCGTTATAGTGCCCTTATAGCCAGGCATCTTGAGCTGCAGATATACATAGCAGGGTCGTGCCATAAACTTTGCGTAGGCTGGCCGTCCGAACAGAGCGTGGTATGGACTTTGGATTTTAACCACTTCGAACGTCAGGGTCTCTGATCTGGAATCATGACTATCACCGAAGACCACTTCAAGTGCTATCTTACCAACCGGGTACGCAGACTTGCCAGGCACCACCCCGTGGAACACTGTATTGGTCGGTTTGAGATCCTTATCTACCAGTCCCATGCGACGGAAGGTCTCGTAATACAAGATGTTAATGCTGCTCCCTCCGTCCATGAGCACCTTGGTGATCTTATAACCTCCCACCTGAGGCGCCACCACCAATGCTAACTGACCCGGATTATAAACCCTGGGAGGGTGGTCTTCTCGGCTCCATACGATAGGTTGTTCCGACCAGCGCAGATAATGAGGCGTGGCCGGTTCAACAGTACTGACTGCCCGTCTCTGAAGCTTTCTATCCCGTTTATCCAAGCCTGTAGTAAAGACATGATACTGTCCACCACTCAGCTGTTTCGGGTTGCTCTTATAACCAGATTGCTGCTGTCCGTAACCGCTTTGATTACCTTGAGTATTTTGGCTGTCCTGTCCACCCGGATTACCCTGGAGCCCTGGACCGGAATTTCCGCCACCGTATCCTGATCCGGAACCTGAACCGCCGCCGGAGCTGTGATCATATTGGAAAGTGTTTGAGCTTTTGAATTCCTTCATGATATAACAATCCTTCCAAAGATGGGTTGCTGGTTCCTCTTTTGTTCCGTGCTTCGGACAGGGCTGGTTTAAGAAAAAGTTCAAACGCTCCGGATTAGGACCGGGATTTGCGCGGAAACTTGGCTGTTTCCCCTTACGCCGCTGGCCTTTATTCTTTGCACTTGTGTTGGCCACAAAGTCCATGCTCCCGTCCAGTTTACACTTACCTCCGCCTCCATTACCTGTCGGTCGATGTTGCTGGCCTTTGGTGCTGCTATTCTTCTTTCCCTTCCCTGCTTTGTCATCACCAGAGTCGGGATCCTTGGTACTGTCAGAATCCGCATACTTCACTAAAGCGGTCATGAGCGTTCCTATATCTGTACAATCACGCTTCATCCGGCCCAGCTTTAGTTTCAAAGGGCCAAACCGACAGTTACTTTCCAACAGCACCACGGCGGTGTCTGCGTTGATGCGATCTGACGAGTGCAAAACTTCTGATACCCGCCGTACCCAATGGGTAATTGATTCCCCTTCTTGCTGAACGCATGCTGCTAGGTCAACTATCGACATTGGCTGCTTGCACGTGTCCTTGAAATTCTTGATAAACCGGGCACGCAATTGGGCCCACGAACTAATTGAATTAGGCGGTAAGCTCTTTAGCCAAGTCCGGGCCGTTCCTTCTAACATCATAGTGAAATACTTGGCACACGCCGTGTCATCCACATCCAGCATCTCCATAGCCATTTCATAGCTCTCCACCCATGTCTCCGGAGGCTGATCTGCCGTGTAGTTTGGTACCTTGCGGGGGCCTTTGAAGTCTTTGGGCAGGCGTACGTTTCGCAAAGCGGGAACAAGGCACGGTACTCCCAAAGAACTGGAGACCACCCCCGGTTCAACCGTAGCCGCTGGGAAGATAGGTGTAAGCTGGCGAGCCTGATGCTGTGCTGCTAATCCGGCCTCCCGCACACGGGTGCGGTCCACATTCTCCTGAGCATTGTCGACGCCCGCCGGATTGTTGCCGCGGAGCGCTTCACGCCTGGCATTGCTTGACACAGCCGGCTCCTCCATGCGCCTACTATAGCTCCCGCTGGGGCGAGGGGTGGAGTGAATCCGATCGCGGCTTTGCGAATATGCTTCTTGTTGGGCCAATGCGGTCCTAAGGAGCTCCTTGACCCGGCGTGTCTCTACGTCCTGCGGTGAATCGCCTTCGATCGGAATGGCTTCCAACCGAGCCGCCGCCGCGACGAGGTTATCCATCGGGTTGGAATAATGACCTGATGGTGTTGGCACGGCCGGTGGTGTACCAGTGTTGTGACGAGGCAGGGTTATTATCTGGTGCTGAACCGGGGCGCCGACTGTCGCCTCCGCCCGGTTTACCCCCGGGGTGTTGAAGAGATTTCGGGCGTCGAGGGCTGCGGGCAATCGAGATCGGGATTTCCTCTTCAGGACTTCCTGAGACGCATTCTGGTCCATCATGAGCCTATAAGCTTGTGCGTCCAAAGCGGCGCGCTCCGCCGTCATCCTGATCTCTTCTGCTGCCAGCTCCGCTTTAGCTTGAGTGATCTGCTCTCTCACTTTGGCAATCTCAGCATTGTGAACCTCCTGATCCACCGGGTTGGCTTCCGCCATGAGCGCTGCCAGTGCGTCAAACAGGTCTGACAAAACTTGGGCTGGTGAACCCGTAGGGCCTCCTGCCCGCGCAGCCGTTGCCGTTGCCGATCCGGAGATCGCTGCCGCTGCAGTTGATGATCGTGGCATCACCTGTGTTCCAGCCATGAAGATCCCAACCCGATAGGGCAGATCAGAGGGGTCCGGAATACTGTTGCCATCGGAGCCGCCCCCAATCCGATCATCTTGCAGCTGGTAAAGAGATTCGTTTTCCCCGGTCGACGTTTCATCGCCGGAGTAGATGGCGGTTTCGTCACCGGATTCGGATCCTTCCTCGTAGCTTCCTCCGTGGATGACTCCCACGAAAGCGTGCTTCCTGGTCGGTTTAGCCGGGGTCGATCTCGTGCACTGAGCTGTCTCGACGAGGTCGGCGCAGACGCCTAACTCGGGGCCTGGTTCTCCGATCTTGCCGATGAAAACATGGATGCCGCCAAAGGGGACCCGGTACCCGTACTCGATCGAGCCGGCGTCGGGGCCCCAGCCTGTGCTGTCGATGTAGAGTTTTCCGCGGCGGCTCTTGGTCATCCGACCCACAGCGTAACCCTCGAGTCCTTCAAAGCGGCCCTCCAAAAACTTGAAACCATCTCGCGATAGCCCCACGGTGGGCGCCAACTGTCGTGGATTTGTCACGGCAGTTGTCCTGGCAAAAGGACTTAGTCGTGGAGCCATCGCAACGGGTTAGTTTGAAGGGGTTAGACCGGACGCAAGGACACAGAGTTTATACTAGTTCGGCCCCTTCAATGAAGGTAAAAGCCTACGTCTAGTTGTGATGGGATTGATGGGTTTCGAGGGCTAGGGAGCGATAAGCTTGCCTAAACCTCGAGTTGTTGTTCTCTCTTCTAAACCGCCGTCGGGTTGTCCCCTTATATACACGGGTGACGCCCGTCGGTCTACAAAGTCCCAACCCCCGGTTCATAAACGTGCCCGGGTCGGTCTCTCTATTCTTAACTTACAATGCAAGTTTACCTCAGGCCGGTTTACAGTCGTAAACCTCTAGACCGATTATAGGCCTTGGGCCCTTCTATTTCTCCTTGGGCTTTAACATCTTAGATCCATTGACTGAGCTAACCCGGGCCCTGCAGGCCGGTTTACCCCAAATAGCAATATCCCCAACAGGAATGGTCCGGAGGTAAAGAATTATATATAGGAAGTGCTGTTTTGGCCATCGGGACAAGTTTCGGTGTTATCGGTATTGTACCGGTACCACCGGATGGGTCCCGGGGGTCCACCAGGTGGGGCCACCTGCCCCGGTGGGCCACATGGGCCTTAGGGGGTGCGCCTTGGCCTGCATGGGCCAAGGGGAACCAGCCCCAAAGGGGCCCATGCGCCTAGGGTTCCAAAAGGGAGGAGTCCTAGTGGTGGAAGCCACCTCCTAGATGGCTTGGGGGGAGGGAAACCTCCCTGGCCGCCGCCCCCCTTGGGAGATCAGATCTCCCAGGGCCGGCGCCCCCCCCAGAGGCCTATATAAAGGGGGGAGGGGAGGGGGGCTGCGCACCCTATGCCCTGGCGCCTCCCTCTCCCTCTCCAACACATCCTCCTCCTCCGTAAGAGCTCGGCGAAGCCCTGTCGGAGTACTGCGGCTCCACCATCACCACGCCGTCGTGCTGCTGCTGGAGTCTTCTTCCCCAACCTCTCCTTTGCCTTGCTGGATCAAGAAGAAGGAGACGTTACGCTGACCGTACGTGTGTTGAACGCGGAGGTGCCGTGCTTTCGGTGCTAGGATCTCCAGTGATTTGGATCACGGTGTGTACGACTACTTCATCCCCGTTCGTTGAACGCTTCCGCTCGCGATCTACAAAGTGGTATGTAGATGCAATCTCTCTCTCCCATGACTCGTTGCTAGATGAACTCATAGATGGATCTTGGTGAAACCGTAGGAAAAATTTTGATTTTCTGCAACGTTCCCCAACAGTGGCATCATGAGCTAGGTCTATGCGTAGTTCTCTATTGCACGAGTAGAACACAATTTGTTGTGGGCGTAGATGTTGTCAACTCTTCTTGCCGCTACTAGTCTTATCTTGCTTCAGCGGTATTGTGTGATGAAGCGGCCCGGACCAACCTTACACGTGCGCTTACGTGAGACTGGTTCCACCGACTAACATGCACTAGTTGCATAAGGTGGCTGGCGGGTGTCTGTCTCTCCCACTTTAGTTGGAGCAGATTCGATGAAAAGGGTCCTTATGAAGGGTAAATAGAGATTGACAATTCACGTTGTGGTTTTAACGTAGGTAAAAAAACGTTCTTGCTAGAACCCTAATTCAGCCACGTAAAACTTGCAACAACAATTAGAGGACGTCTAACTTGTTTTTGCAGCAAGTGCTTTGTGATATGATATGGCCAAAGTTGTGATGAATGATGAATGATCTATATGTGATGTATGAGATGTTCATGCTATTGTAATAGGAATCACGACTTGCATGTCGATGAGTATGACAACCGGCAGGAGCCATAGGAGTTGTCTTTATTTTTGTATGACCTGCGTGTCATTGAGAATCGCCATGTAAATTACTTTACTTTATTGCTAAACGCGTTAGCCATAGTAGTAGAAGTAATAGTTGGCGAGCAACTTCTTGGAGACACGATGATGAAGATCATGATGATGAAGATCATGGTGTCAAGCCGGTGACAAGATGATCATGGAGCCCCCAAGATGGAGATCGAAGGAGCTATGTGATATTGGCCATATCATGTCACGTTTGTTATTTGATTGCATGTGATGTTTATCATGTTTTGCATCTTGTTTACTTAGAACGACGGTAGTAAATAAGATGATCCCTCATAATAATTTCAAGAAAGTGTACCCCCTAACTGTGCACCGTTGCGACAGTTCGTTGTTTCGAAGCACCACGTGATGATCGGGTGTGATAGATTCTAACGTTCACATACAACGGGTGTAAGACAGATTTACACACGCAAAACACTTAGGTTGACTTGACGAGCCTAGCATGTACAGACATGGCCTCGGAACACAGAAGACCGAAAGGTCGAGCATGAGTCGTATAGAAGATACGATCAACATGAAGATATTCACCGATGTTGACTAGTCCGTCTCACGTGATGATCGGACACGGCCTAGTTGACTCGGATCATGTAATACTTAGATGACTAGTAGAGGGATGTCTATCTAAGTGGGAGTTCATTAAATAATTTGATTAAATGAACTTTATTATCATGAAGTTAGTCTAAATATTTACAATATGTCTTGTAGATCAAATGGCCAACGTAGTCCTCAACTTCAACGCGTTCCTAGAGAAAACCAAGCTGAAAGACGATGGTAGAAACTATACGGACTGGGTCCGGAACCTGAGGATCATCCTCATAGCTGCCAAGAAAGATTATGTCCTACGAGCACCGCTGGGTGACGCACCTATTCTCCCTGCAGAACAAGACGTTATGAACGCTTGGCAGTCACGCTGCGATGATTACTCCCTCGTTCAGTGCGGCATGCTTTACAGCTTAGAGTCGGGGCTCCAAAAGCGTTTTGAGAGACATGGAGCATATGAGATGTTCGAAGAGCTGAAAATGGTTTTCCAAGCTCATGCCCGGGTCGAGAGATATGAAGTCTCCGACAAATTCTTTAGCTGTAAGATGGAGGAAAATGGCTCTGTCAGTGAACACATACTCAAAATGTCTGGGTTGCACAACCGCTTGACTCAACTGGAAGTTAATCTCCCGGATGAAGCGGTCATTGACAGAATACTCCAGTCGTTTCCACCTAGCTACAAGAGCTTTGTGATGAACTACAATATGCAGGGGATGGTAAAGACCATTCCTGAGGTATATGCTATGCTGAAATCAGCAGAGGTAGAAATCAAGAAGGAGCATCAAGTGTTGATGGTGAATAAAACCACTAAGTTCAAGAAGGGCAAGGGTAAAAAGAACTTCAAGAAGGACGGCAAAGAAGTTGCCGCGCCCGGTAAGCAAGTTGCTGGGAAGAAGCCAAAGAATGGACCCAAGCCCGAGACTGAGTGTTTTTATTGCAAGGGAAGTGGTCACTGAAAGCGGAATTGCCCCAAATACTTAGCGGACAAGAAGGCCGGCAAAACCAAAGGTATATGTGATATACATGTAATTGATGTGTACCTTACCAGTACTCGTAGTAGCTCTTGGGTATTTGATACCGGTGTAGTTGCTCACATTTGTAACTCAAAGCAGGAGCTGCGGAATAAACGGAGACTGGCGAAGGACGAGGTGACAATGCGCGTCGGGAATGGTTCCAAGGTCGATGTGATCGCCGTCGGCACGCTGCCTCTACATTTACCTACGGCATTAGTTTTAAACCTCAATAATTGTTATTTAGTGCCAAGTTTGAGCATGAACATTGTGTCTGGATCTCGTTTAATTCGAGATGGCTACTCATTTAAATCCGAGAATAATGGTTGTTCTATTTATATGAGAGATATGTTTTATGGTCATGCTCCGATGGTTAATGGTTTATTCTTAATGAATCTCGTATGTGATGATAAACATATTCATAGTGTGAATACCAAAAGAGTTAAAGTTGATAATGATAGTCCCACATATTTATGGCACTGCCGCCTTGGTCACATAGGTGTCAAACGCATGAAGAAGCTCCATGCAGATGGACTTTTAGAGTCTCTTGATTATGAATCATTTGACACGTGCGAACCATGCCTCATGGGTAAAATGACCAAGACTCCGTTCTCAGGAACAATGGAGCGAGCAACCAACTTATTGGAAATCATACATACCGATGTGTGCGGTCCAATGAGTGTTGAGGCTCGCGGTGGCTATCATTATGTCCTCACCCTCACTGATGACTTGAGTAGATATGGGTATGTCTACTTAATGAAACACAAATCTGAGACCTTTGAAAAGTTCAAGGAATTTCAGAGTGAGGTTGAAAATCAACGTGATAAAAAGATCAAGTTTCTACGATCACATCGTGGAGGAGAATACTTGAGTCATGAATTTGGCACGCACTTAAGAAAATGTGGAATAGTTTCACAACTCACGCCGCCTGGAACACCTCAGCGTAATGGTGTGTCCGAACGTCGTAATCGCACTCTATTAGATATGGTGCGATCTATGATGTCTCTTACCGACTTACCGCTATCTTTTTGGGGCTATGCTTTAGAAACTGCCGCATTCACTTTAAATAGGGCTCCGTCGAAATCCGTTGAGACGACACCGTATGAATTATGGTTTGGGAAGAAACCTAAGCTGTCATTTCTAAAAGTTTGGGGATGCGATGCTTATGTCAAGAAACTTCAACCTGAGAAGCTCGAACCCAAGTCGGAAAAATGCGTCTTCATAGGATACCCGAAAGAAACTGTTGGGTATACCTTCTACCTCAGATCCGAAGGCAAGATCTTTGTTGCCAAGAATGGATCCTTTCTAGAGAAAGAGTTTCTCTCGAAAGAAGTAAGTGGGAGGAAAGTAGAACTTGATGAAGTGTTACCTCTTGAACCGGAAAATGGCGAAACTCAAGAAAACATTTCTGAGGTGCCTACACCGACTAGAGAGGAAATTAATGATGATGATCAAGATACTTCTAATCAAGCTCCTACTGAAATTCGAAGGTCCACAAGGACACATTTCGCACCAGAGTGGTACGGCAACCCTGTCTTGGAAATCATGTTGTTAGACAATGGTGAACCTTCGAACTATGAGGAAGCAATGGCGGGCCCGGATTCCGACAAATGGCTGGAAGCCATGAAATCCGAGATAGGATCCATGTATGAAAACGAAGTATGGACTTTGACTGACTTGCCCGTTGAACGACGAGCGATAGAAAATAAATGGATCTTTAAGAAGAAGACAGACGCGGATGGTAATGTGACCATCTATAAAGCTCGGCTTGTCGCTAAGGGTTATCGACAAGTTCAAGGGGTTGACTACGATGAGACTTTCTCACCGGTAGCGAAGCTGAAGTCCGTCCGAATCATGTTAGCAATTGCCGCATTCTACGATTATGAAATATGGCAAATGGACGTCAAAACGGCATTCCTTAATGGTTTCCTTAAGGAAGAATTGTATATGATGCAGCCGGAAGGTTTTGTCGATCCTAAGAATGCTGACAAGGTGTGCAAGCTCCAACGCTCGATTTATGGGCTGGTGCAAGCATCTCGGAGTTGGAACATTCGCTTTGATGAGATGATCAAAGCGTTTGGGTTTACACAGACTTATGGAGAAGCCTGTGTTTACAAGAAAGTGAGTGGGAGCTCTGTAGCATTTCTCATACTATATGTAGATGACATACTTTTGATGGGAAATGATATAGAACTCTTGGACAGCATTAAGGCCTACTTGAATAAAAGTTTTTCAATGAAGGACCTTGGAGAAGCTGCTTATATATTAGGCATCAAGATCTATAGAGATAGATCGAGACGCCTCATAGGTCTTTCACAAAGCACATACCTTGATAAAATATTGAAGAAGTTCAATATGGATCAATCTAAGAAAGGGTTCTTACCTGTGTTACAAGGTGTGAAATTGAGCTCAGCTCATTGTCCGACCACGGCAGAAGATATAGAAGAGATGAGTGTCATCCCCTATGCCTCAGTCATAGGTTCTATTATGTATGCCATGCTGTGTACCAGACCTGATGTAAACCTTGCCGTAAGTTTGGTAGGTAGGTACCAAAGTAATCCCGGCAAGGAACACTGGACAGCGGTCAAGAATATTCTGAAGTACCTGAAAAGGACTAAGGAAATGTTTCTCGTTTATGGAGGTGACGAAGAGCTCGTCGTAAAAGGTTACGTCGACGCTAGCTTCGACACAGATCTGGATGACTCTAAGTCACAAACCGGATACGTGTATATTTTGAATGGTGGGGCAGTAAGCTGGTGCAGTTGCAAGCAAAGCGTCGTGGCGGGATCTACATGTGAAGCGGAGTACATGGCAGCCTCGGAGGCAGCACATGAAGCAATTTGGGTGAAGGAGTTCATCACCGACCTCGGAGTCATACCCAATGCGTCGGGGCCAATCAAGCTCTTCTGTGACAACACTGGAGCTATTGCACTTGCAAAGGAGCCCAGGTTTCACAAGAAGACCAGGCACATCAAGCGTCGCTTCAACTCCATTCGTGAAAATGTTCAAGATGGAGACATAGAGATTTGTAAAGTGCACACGGATCTGAATGTCGCAGATCCGTTGACTAAACCTCTCCCTAAGGCAAAACATGATCAGCACCAGAACTCTATGGGTGTTCGATTCATCACAATGTAACTAGATTATTGACTCTAGTGCAAGTGGGAGACTGTTGGAAATATGCCCTAGAGGCAATAATAAAAGCATTATTATTATATTTCCTTATTCATGATAATTGTCTTTATTCGTGCTATAATTGTGTTATCCGGAAATCGTAATACATGTGTGAATAACAGACAACAAACATGTCCCTAGTGAGCCTCTAGTTGACTAGCTCGTTGATCAACAGATAGTCATGGTTTCCTGACTATGGACATTGGATGTCATCGATAACGGGATCACATCATTAGGAGAATGATGTGATGGACAAGACCCAATCCTAAACATAGCATAAGATCGCTTAGTTCGTTTGCTAGAGTTTTCCAATGTCAAGTATCCTTTCCTTAGACCATGAGATCGTGTAACTCCCGGATACCGTAGGAGTGCTTTGGGTGTGCCAAACGTCACAACGTAACTGGGTGACTATAAAGGTATACTACGGGTATCTCTGAAAGTGTCTGTTGGGTTGACATGGATCGAGACTGGGATTTGTCACTCCGCCTGACGGAGAGGTATCACCGGGCCCTCTCGGTAATGCATCATCACAATGAGCTCAATGTGATCAAAGTGTTTGATCACGGGATCATGCATTACGGTACGAGAAAAGTGACTTGCCGGTAACGAGATTGAACGAGGTACTGGGATACCGACGATCGAATCTCGGGCAAGTAAAATACCGATTGACAAAGGGAATCGTATACGGGATTAATTGAATCCTCGACATCGTGGTTCATCCGATGAGATCATCGTGGAGCATGTGGGAGCCAACATGGGTATCCAGATCCCGCTGTTGGTTATTGCCCGAGAGCCGTCTCGGTCATGTCTGCATGTCTCCCGAACCCGTAGGGTCTACACACTTAAGGTTCGGTGACGCTAGGGTTGTGAAGATATGTATGTGCAGTAACCCGAATGTTGTTCAGAGTCCCGGATGAGATCCCGGACGTCACGAGGAGTTCCGGAATGGTCCGGAGGTAAAGAATTATATATAGGAAGTGTTGTTTTGGCCATCGGGACAAGTTTCGGTGTTATCGGTATTGTACCGGTACCACCGGATGGGTCCCGGGGGTCCACCAGGTGGGGCCACCTGCCCCGTTGGGCCACATGGGCCTTAGGGGGTGCGCCTTGGCCTGCATGGGCCAAGGGGAACCAGCCCCAAAGGGGCCCATGCGCCTAGGGTTCCAAAAGGGAGGAGTCCTAGTGGTGGAAGCCACCTCCTAGATGGCTTGGGGGGAGGGAAACCTCCCTGGCCGCCGCCCCCCTTGGGAGATCAGATCTCCCAGGGCCGGCGCCCCCCCCCCAGAGGCCTATATAAAGGGGGGAGGGGAGGGGGGTTGCGCACCCTATGCCCTGGCGCCTCCCTCTCCCTCTCCAACACATCCTCCTCCTCCGTAAGAGCTCGGCGAAGCCCTGTCGAAGTACTGCGGCTCCACCATCACCACGCCGTCGTGCTGCTGCTGGAGTCTTCTTCCCCAACCTCTCCTTTGCCTTGCTGGATCAAGAAGAAGGAGACGTTACGCTGACCGTACGTGTGTTGAACGCGGAGGTGCCGTGCTTTCGGTGCTAGGATCTCCAGTGATTTGGATTACGGTGTGTACGACTACTTCATCCCCGTTTGTTGAACGCTTCCGCTCGTGATCTACAAAGTGGTATGTAGATGCAATCTCTCTCTCCCATGACTCGTTGCTAGATGAACTCATAGATGGATCTTGGTGAAACCGTAGGAAAATTTTTGATTTTCTGCAACGTTCCCCAACACCAATAACGTCTACAAGAAGAAGGTTGCGTAGTAGACATCAAGCTCTTTTCTGGCGCCGTTGCCGGGGAGGTGAGTGCATGAAGGTATATCTTTAGATCTTGCAACCGAATCTTTTTGTTTCTTGTTTTATCACTAGTTTAGTTTATAAAAGAAAACTACAAAAAAATGGAATTGAGTTTGCCTCTTATGCTTCATCTTTTTAATGTCTTTCGTGAAAATTATGGGAAGGAAAATTGTGCTCAAGTACTAGAAGAAGAATTACATAGAATGCTTGGCACAAAATATGTGAATTATGAGCATGATTGCAATGTTGTTAGTATGAATTCTTTGAATACCCATGATGCTAATGATATGCAAAGCCACAAGCTTGGGGATGTTATGTTTGATGAAGATGATATGTTTAGTCCCCCAAGTTTTGATGAGAAAATTTATTATGATGAAAGCATGCCTCCTATTTATGATGATTATTGTGATGACACGTATGCTATAAAGAATAAAGATAACCATCATCATGATTTTAATTTTCAATTGGATTATGCTTCACATGATAGTTATTTTGTTGAGTTTGCTCCCACTACTATTGATGAGAATAAATTTTCTTATGTGGAGAGTAGTAAAATTTCTATGCTTGTAGATCATGAAAAGAATGCTTTAGGTGCCGGTTATATTGTTGAATTCATTCATGATGCTACTAAAAATTATTATGAGGGAGGAACATATGCTTGTAGGAATTGCAATAATATCAAGTTTCTCTCTATGTGCTTAAAGTTTTAAAGTTATGCTTGTCTTGCCTTCCTATGCTAGTTAATTATTGTTCCCATAAGTTGTTTGCTCACAAAATCCCTATGAATAGGAAGTGGGTTAGACTTAAATGTGGTAGTCATATAATTCATGATGCTCTATTTATGTTTCAATTCTTATCTTTTATGTGAGCATCATTGAAATCATCATGCCTAGCTAGGGGCGTTAAACGTTAGCGCTTGTTGGGAGGCAACCCAATTTTATTTTTGTTCCTTGCTTTTTGTTACTGTTTAGTAATAAATAATTCATCTAGACTATGGTTAGATGTGTTTTTATGTTTTAATTAGTGTTTGTGCCAAGTAGAACCTTTGGGAAGACTTGGGTGAAGTCTTTATGATCTTGCTGTAAAAAACAGAAACTTTTGCGCTCACGAGATTAGATGTCATTTTTTTACTGGAGAGTGCTTTTAGGTTGATTCTTTTTGAATATGATTAATAGACAAATTCCTCAGGTCCACCAACTTATTTCAGAATTTTTGGAGTTCCAGAAGTATACGTTTGATACAGATTACTACAGATTGTTCTGTTTTTGACAGATTTTGTTTTCTATGTGTTGTTTGCTTATTTTGATGAATCTATGAGTAGTATCGGAGGGTATGAACCATAGATAAGTTGGAATACATTATATATTACACCAATATGAATTTAGAATGAGTTCGCAACAGTACCTAAGTGGTGATTTATTTTCTTATACTAACGGAGCTTACGAGTTTTCTGTTAAGTTTTGTGTTGTGAAGTTTTCAAGTTTTGGGTAAAGATTTGATGGATTATGGAATAAGGAGTGGCAAGAGCCTAAGCTTGGGGATTCCCAAGGCACCCCAAGATAATATTCAAGGACAACCAAGAGCCTAAGCTTGGGGCTGCCCCGGATGGCATCCCCTCTTTCGTCTTCGTTCATCGGGAACTTTACTTGGAGCTATATTTTTATTCACCACATGATATGTGTTTTGCTTGGAACATCAACTTATTTTGTTAGGATTTTCTTTATGTTATTTATAACAATTGTTTGCGTCTTTTATTTCAATAAAAGTGGCATTGATAGCCTTTACTATGCCTATTTTACAAGTCTACATGTTGCTGTTTGAAAATAGAAAGTTTACCGTTGTTGCAAAAATTCCCTAGAAAAGTCAGAATGTGATAAAATGTTGAAACCTTTTGCATAATAATATCTAGTAAATTTACTAAATTGGGAATTTTCTTTCATAATTTTTGGATCTAGGGAAGTATGGATCTTGTTGCATTCTTTACAGACTGTCCTGTTTAGGCAAATTGCTGTTATGTTTGCTTGTTTAATGATTCTATTTGAGGATAGGACTATTAAATATGCAGGGGCATTTAGTATGCAATGTTGACTAATAATTTTAGTGATTTTCTACAGAAGAGTACGATAAGGTTTTTGCATTGGTTTATACTAACTTATCTCACGAGTCCTTGTTCAGTTTTGTGTGGATGAAGCTATTGAGATTTAGGGAAACCGTGATATGAGAGTAATTAAGGAGACACAAAAGCTCAAGCTTGGGGATGCCCATGGCATCCCAAGATAATATTTCAAGAAGTCTCAAGCGTCTAAGCTTGGGGATGTCACGGTTGGCATCTGATACGTCTCCAACGTATCTATAATTTTTTATTATTCCATGCTATATTTATATTCTGTTTTGGATGTTAATGGGCTTTATTATATAATTTTATATTGTTTTTGGGACTAACCTATTAACCGGAGGCCCAACCCAGAATTGTTGTTTTTTGCCTATTTCAGAGTTTCGCAGAAAAAGAATATCAAACGGAGTCCAAACGGAATGAAACCTTCGGCAACGTGATTATTGGAACGAACGTGATCCAGACGACTTGGACCCTACGTCGAGACAGCAACCAGGAGGGCACGAGGTAGGGGGCGCGCCTACCCTCCTAGGCGCGCCCTCCACCCTCGTGGGGCCCATGTTGCTCCATCGACGTACTTCTTCCTCCTATATATACCTACGTACCCCCAAACTACCAGATACGGAGCCAAAAACCTAATTCCACCGCCGCAACCTTCTGTACCCGTGAGATCCCATCTTGGGGCCTTTTCCGGTGCTCCGTCGGAGGGGGCATTGATCACGGAGGGCTTGTACATCAACACCATAGCCTCTCCGATGATGTGTGAGTAGTTTACCTCAGACCTTCGGGTCCATAGTTATTAGCTAGATGGCTTCTTCTCTCTCTTTGGATCTCAATACAAAGTTTTCCATGATTCTCGTGGAGATCTATTCGATGTAATCTTCTTTTGCAATGTGTTTGTTGAGACCGATGAATTGTGGGTTTATGATCAAGTTTATCTATGAACAATATTTGAATCTCCTCTGAATTCTTTTATGTATGATTGGTTATCTTTGAATTATCAGTTTGGTTTGGCCTACTAGATTGATCTTTCTTGCAATGGGAGAAGTGCTTAGCTTTGGGTTCAATCTTGCGGTGTCCTTTCCCAGTGACAGCAGGGGCAGCAAGGCACGTATTGTATTGTTGTCATCGAGGATAACAAGATGGGGTTTATATCATATTGCATGAGTTTATCCCTCTACATCATGTCATCTTGCTTAAAGCATTACTATGTTCTTATGAACTTAATACTCTAGATGCATGCTGATAGCAGTCGATGTGTGGAGTAATAGTAGTAGATGCTGGCAGGAGTCGGTCTACTTGTCACGGACGTGATGCCTATATACATGATCAAACCTACATATTCTCATAACTATGCTCAATTCTATCAGTTGCTCAACAATAATTTGTTCACCCACCGTAATACTTATGCTATCTTGAGAGAAGCCACTAGTGAAACCTATGGCCCCCGAGTCTATTTTCCATCATATTAATCTTCCAACACTTAGCTATTTTCATTGCCTTTTATTTTACTTTGCATCTTTATTATAAAAATACCAAAAATATTATCTTATCATATCTATCAGATTTCACTTTCGTAAGTGACCGTGAAGGGATTGACAACCCCTTTATTGCGTTGGTTGCGAGGATATTATTTGTTTGTGTAGGTGCGAGGGACTCGTGCGTGGCCTCCTACTGGATTGATACCTTGGTTCTCAAAAACTGAGGGAAATACTTACGCTACTTTGCTGCATCACCCTTTCCTCTTCAAGGGAAAACCAACGCAGTGCTCAAGAGGTAGCAAGAAGGATTTCTGGCGCCGTTTCCGGGGAGTCTACGCAAAAGTCAACATACCAAGTACCCATCACAAACTCTTATCTCCCGCATTACATTATTTGCCATTTGCCTCTCGTTTTCCTCTCCCCCACTTCACCCTTGCCGTTTTATTCGCCCTCTCTTTTCCGTTTGCCTCTTTTTCGCTCGCTTCTTGTTTGCTAGTGTGTTGGATTGCTTGCTTGTCATGATGGCTCTACCTAGATTTGGTGATCTTCACCTTAAAAGGTTAGAAGAGATAGAAAGCAACGTTAGAAGTTTTATGCCTTTACAATTTGAGCATAATAATTTCTTTAGAAACGAGCATAAAGAACAAAAAAGCTTTATGGGATACGTGAACAAAGAGCTCGATGACATGTCTAAGGAATTTTATGGTTTGGAATCTCAGATTGCTAATCTTGAAAAGTTAATAGCTGAAATTTCGGATAAGCAAGCCACCTTAGTTAATAAGATGGCTGCTAAACCGGAATTTTTTTGTGAGAATAAAGATAAAGATCTAAAAGTTATTGATGTGTTGTAACGCCCCAAGACCGACGCTCCAGATGCCAACCTTGTTCTGTGAGTCAGTTGTGTTTTCTTTATTTGTTTGTTGCATCTCATCATGGCATCATCCGCATTGCATCGGCATTCGTTGCCGTCATTGTTTTCAAACTTGCATCCGCTCGTAGTTGCCGCGTCCCCCCTTGCTTTCGTCGACCGTTCCGAGCCAACTTTATTCTTCGTTTGCCCTCTTGCCTAGACCGGAGTCTCTCTGTACAGTGCACAGACCCCTTGTGTGCGCATCCGAAACTGTCCCGAACCCGACCCGGGTTGTCGTTACCGATGGTCCGGATCATCTCCAATCATCCCCTAAATATCTTCGGTTTCTTATTTGTTTTTTCTAACCTATTTTTTTGACCGTCGGATCTAAATCGGTGAGTCCCTAAACCTTCTCCTCTATCTATAAACAGACCACCTACCTGCCTAACCCTAGAATTTAGGAGCCTTGTCCCATCCACCAAATTCCCTCAGCCGCCGCCGCCAGTTCTCTTCCACCTCGGGATCGCCTCCCGCGGCAACCGCCACTCCACCTTGTTTTCAGCGTCGGGCCAACCAGCGCTCACCCTACCACCATCGGCTCCATCCAGCCAGCAGCCACCACCTCCTCCATTCGAACCATCCAGCACGCCCGTCCTCAAGCCCCTGCCCCGAGCCTCCCCGTGCTCCTCCTCCTCGCCTCGTCGTCCGGCGCCGCCGCCAGGGACCAAACCAGCTAGCAAGATGAGCACCCACCCCTCTCTCCGTTCTTCTCCTTCCTCTGGTTTCTTTCTCTCAATCCTCTCTCTGTTTTGTTGCCATGGACAGGAGCTCGCCGTCGCGCTGATCTGTCTCCACCGGCGTTCGAAGTTCCCTTGAAGCTCGGATCTGGTACCCTGCGCGCCGGATCCATCCGTTCTCCCGCGCCCGTTCGTTGCCCCGCTGCCATCTCCGGCCTGTCCCTGTCGGGTCCGCATCGTCGCCTCCCCACCATGGCCGCCTGAACCTGAAGCTCCATCTGTGCCTCGCTCCACACCTCGCCTCTAGTCAGATCAGCTCCTTAGGGCCGGATCCGCACATCCGCTCCATCCCTGCCGTCCCGCTGGAGTCCCCTGCCTCGCCGGACCCCGCTGCTGCCTTCCCATCCAACGTCGCCGCTGCTCTGCTTCCTGACGAGAAGATGACCGCGCCCGCTTTCAGTGCCTCCTCGAGCTCGCTCGGTCAAGCTGAGCGTTGACCTCCAGCGCCAAGGCCCAGCGTGCCAGCCCTCTACTTCCTCTCCATCGACGGGTTTGGCCCATGGTGAGCGCCCAGATTCGGCCCGATGCATGTTTTTTTCCTCTGTTGCGATTTTAGCAATTATCCTAGGAACGTCAGTTTTACAGAAAAGTCCCTCTAGATCATGCATTTAATAACTCACAAATGGTGCATCGGATTAAAATGATTTTAATATGTAAAATGCTTAGTTTTTCATCCAATTTCATAATTTTCCACTTTCATCCATGTTAAAAATGTTTAAACTTGATGTTTGTTTAATTTGCTTAAATGCCATGTTAAAATGATTTATTTCATAACTAATTAACCGTAGCTCCGATTTTAATAAACTTTATATGTAAATGGGGTGGAAAAAATGCCTAGTTTAACATGGTATACTTTATTTTGCTGTTTAACAACATTAAAATATGGTTTAGGGCAGAACAGTACCAAATCTAAAATATGGACATGAGGATTTTCCGGAATTGTTGTTTGTTGTTCCGGCCTCATTTAAACTTGCCTAAATGGATAGTTTTATTATGCTTCACCCCTTGCCATGTTTAATACCATTTAATTTTGTTGAGTAGATTAAACGGGAGAGAACTAAATAATTAAATGTGGTGTTTCGTCAATATGCAACCCGTTGCATATTCAGCTCCACTTAATTTCTAGTGTTGTTTGTGGCACTTTGCCATGCCATGCCTCTTTAAACCGGACATGCATCATACTTGATCGTGCATAATGCCATGTTTATGTGATGGTTGTTCACCATGTTGTTTGCTTCTTTCCGGTGTTGCTTCTTCGGGTTAGTTCCGATAACGTCGCGTTTGTGAGGATTGGTTCGACTTCGTCCATCTGTCTTCTTCATGGACCCGTTCTTCTTCCTAGCAGGATCTTAGGCAAGATGACCATACCCTCGAAATCACTTCTATCTTTGCTTGCTAGTTGCTCACTCTTTTTCTATGTTGCGATACTACCACTTGCTATATCATGCCTCCTATGTTGCCATGTCAAGCCTCTAACCATCCTTTCCTAGCAAACCGTTGTTTGGCTATGTTATCGCTTTTGCTCAGCCCCTCTTATAGCATTGCTAGTTGCAGGTGAAGTTGAAGTTTGTTTCATGTTGAAACATGGATATGTTGGGATATCACAATATCTCTTATTTAATTAATGCATCTATATACTTGGTAAAGGGTGGAAGGCTCGGCCTTATGCCTGGTGTTTTCTTCCACTCTTGCCGCCCTAGTTTCCGTCATACCGGTGTTATGTTCCTTGATTTTGCGTTCCTTACACGGTTGGGTGATTTATGGGACCCCCTTGACAGTTCGCTTTGAATAAAACTCCTCCAGCAAGGCCCAACCTTGGTTTTACCATTTGCCACCTAAGCCTTTTTCCCTTGGGTTTTCGCGAGCCCGAGGGTCATCTTTATTTAACCCCCCGAGCAATGCTCCTTTGAGTGTTGGTCCAAACTAGAGCCCTTTGCAGCGCCACCTCGGGGAAACTTGAGGCCTGGTTTTAGTTGTACGGACTGCTCATCAGGTGTGCCCTGAGAACGAGATATGTGTAGCTCCTATTGGGATTTGTCGGCACATTCAGGTGGCTTTGCTGGTCTTGTTTTACCATTACCGAAATGTCTTGTAGCCGGGATTCCGAGACTGATCGGGTCTTCCCGGGAGAAGGAATATCCTTCGTTGACCATGAGAGCTTATGATGGGCTAAGTTGGGACACCCGTGCAGGGTATTATCTTTCGAAAGCCGTGCCCGCGGTTATGAGGCAAATGGGAATTTGTTAATGTCTGGTTGTAGAGAACTTGACACTTGACTTAATTAAAATGCATCAACCGCGTGTGTAACCGTGATGGTCTCTTTTCGGCAGAGTCCGGGAAGTGAACACGGTTTGAGTTATGTATGAACATAAGTAGTTTCAGGATCACTTCTTGATCACTTCTAGCTTCACGACCGTGCTTTGCCTCTCTTCTCCCTCTCATTTGTGTATGTTAGCCACCATATATGCTTAGTTGCTTGCCGCAGCTCCACCTCATTACCCCTTCCCTCCTATAAGCTTAAATAGTCTTGATCTCGTGGGTGTGAGATTGTTGAGTCCTCGTGACTCACAGATTCTACCAAAACAGTTGCAGGTGCCGACGATGCCAGTGTAGATGACGCAATCGAGCTCAAGTGGGAGTTCGACGAGGAATGTGGCCGTTACTATGTTTCCTTTCCCGATGATCGGTAGTGGAGCCCAGTTGGGACAATCGGGGATCTAGCATTTGGGGTTGTCTTCTTTATTTTTGGTTCCATAGTCGGACCATGATTGTACTCTGTATGATGATTGTTTAAGCTATGTATTGTGTGACGTGGCGATTGTAAGCCAACTCTTTATCCTATTCTTGTTCATTACATGGGATTGTGTTGAAGATGACCCTTCTTGCGACAAAACCACCATGCGGTTATGCCTCTAAGTCGTGCCCCGACACGTGGGAGATATAGCCGCATCGTGGGTGTTACAAGTTGGTAATCAGAGCCATCCCCGACTTAGGAGACCCCTGCTTGATCGAATCGCTGGCGTTGTTGAGTCTAGAAAAAAATTGAGTCTTAGGATTATATATATCGGAGAGTAGTATTCTTTTTACTCCTCAGTCCCTTCGCCGCTCTGGTGAGGCCCCCTGACGTAGAAGTTTTGACTCTACTCTCCTCAAATTTCACTAAAAAAAATTTAGAATCACGTGGGTATCTTGGAAACGTTTCGATGGTTTTATGACGAGAACATTGTTCTTGGTGCCTCCTGACATTTAGGGGTTGTGGCAGTGTCCCGGGGAGTTGAGCTCCGAGGTGTTGTCATCACAATTTTATCGTTGCAGTTCTGGAATACCTGAGTTTCGCCGACATCGAAAATCTCTTTTATGCAGTTGTTGGTGAGATCACCTCGACGCCACACAGTACTGGGGCAGGAGTTCGGGACTATTGCCATAACTCGTATAACGGATGCTTTTCGAAGGTTGAGGTAAACGATTTCCGAAGGTTTCTTGGTTATGTGTTGAAGGATGGATACAGCTGGATCTAGGTATTGTTAGTTTGGGTGATATATTTTGTGTCCCCTGTATCCCCAACACCTGATTGCATAACTAGAAAGTTTCAGGAGTTTATAAGTGGGAATTCAAGTAGTTACTAGGATATCTTTTGGACAGATGCATGATATGAGATTGGGGTTCGATGTCTAGTGGTCCGCCTATCCACGGTTGGTTTTACAGTGGTCTCGTTGTGTCTTAAAGAGTCATTGGCTATGCTGACTCGGGGACACTTCGTATGTCATGTGCACTGCCTTGTACATGATGGTGTTGTACAATCGAGCCCGTGTGGGCCCCACCACGAAAATTTCGGACGAAATCTCTATCATATGTTTGTTCCGGCTTATTTTGCAAGCCAATCCCTTGTTTTGTTTTGGTTTGTGGCAGTCGAGTTGCTTCAATGTCAAGTGTTGATTCCATACCTTATTCTAAGCGGTGTTCTCATGTTTCTATGGGAGTGCTAATCCTTCTTGATCATTGAGGTTGTCATGTCAACTCTTTTCCAACTGGTGTGCTTCTCTTCAAGTGCATCCGATCATTCCAACATTCGCAAGATCAATTCTAAGCTTTTTCTCAACGGTGTTGGTTTCATCCGACCCAAGTGGCCTTTGTTTTCCCGCCCTCCCACCCTTTTCTTCAAGGACTCAGATTTCTCGATCATGTATCCTTTTATTTGTGAGAAGTCTCTTCATTCTTTTCTTTCAATGTTCTTATCCGGTGATTTCCCATGAAGATACTAACGGAGCTTCAAGTTTATCATTCTTTGCCCTTTTTCTTCTCCGGTGGATTAAATTCAAGCTTTCCCGATCTTATGTTTTCCTTGTTTCAAATGTTTTCTCATGCCGGTGCACCTCTTAATCATCCACTTCTCGCTATTCAATTGTTCCGGAGTGCTGAAGATATCTTAGAAGGCTCGTCTTTTCATTCAAGATCCGTTCAAGCTATCTCGAGGTTGTTATCTCATTCAAGACATTTAATTCAATCGGCGCATCTCTCTTTTAAATCGTTCAACGGTGTATCTTTTGAGTGGGCCCTAACCCACAGGTCTTTTCCCAGGATCTTACCTGACTCTTCTAATTTTCCCGGAGCTATTCCCAAATTCTTTTTCAAAGTTTGACGTAAGAATGAGTTATCATCAGTCAAATGTTCTCTCCAAGTTCGCTTTCATATTCTTTTCATCGTTGGTTCAACCTATCTAATTTTCATCCCGGAGTATCTCAACAATTCATGGTGGTGTTTCTCATCGTCATTCTCAACATTTGAAGACCGAAGAAGAGTTTCTCTTAAATCTTGCTCCATTCTCTTCAAGATTCATGGTTCTAGCTTCATGCCATCCTCTCATAATTGTTTTCGATTGTGAGAATTCTTTTCACCCATCCGGAGCAATTCAAGTGTCTTTTCAGTTTGATTCTCTGAAGGCAATCATTTTGGGTTTATTCATCCTCAGCTTTTAGCTATTGTTCTCCAAATCTTACCGGTGCATCATTCAAATACCCTCTAATCAGTTCATGATCTCTTCGTTCTCATGTATCTAAATTCCCTCAAGTATCAACGTCGTTTTCTAATTCCTCCTAGTGATTCGTTCTCTTTTCTTCATTCATTTTCAATTCTTACGGTGGTTCGTTCAAGAGTTCACTTTTCTTGGTTATCATATCAATTCATTCGTTGTTTCCAAATCCAACTGGTGGTTCCATCAATACCTTCTCCAAGTTTACGCTATATCTCTCTTAATCCTTTCTACGGGAATAAGTAGTATGCCAAATCCGTTGCTTGTCATCAATTTAAATTGGTGAAGGAGGCGCATAACATAATTCTTATTCTTGTTTCATCCAAGTGATCTAGTTTCTTCTTTACAGAGTGGTTCGTCATGTCATTTTTCTCGGTTTCATGTGTTTCATCTTTTCTTTTCCGGAGTTCCAAGTTTTCTGCATTATCTTGTCGCGAAGCTCCATCTAAATCATCGCAAGGCTTCACCTTGTGTTTTCAACTTCTCTTTCTTTTTATCATCCTTTTATTACTGGAGTTATTCATGGAGGCTCTACATGGTTCTTCGTCAAGGATTCCTTTCATTCTTTAATTGTTCTTCAAGATTTCTCTCGGAGTCAAGATCCGCCAAGCTATACTCTAAAATAAACATGGTGTTCAACACATGTTTTTTTGGAGGAGTTCAAGCATTTCTTCATCTTGCATTCCGAAGTGCAATTCTTTCTACCTTATCTTTTGAGGTGGTGTTATGTCATTCTTGACAATTTTCCTTCATGCTTCATGATTCACATGTTGTCAAGAATGAGGTATTTTAAATCCATCAATCTCTTCATTGGAGTTATCTTGTGTCATATTTCACCTAAAGTTTTCTCCAAGGATTGTTGCTATTTATGGTGCTTATAAATGACCCAAGTTCTTCATTTATCCTCCGGTGAAATAAGTTTCTCTTCTCCTTGTTCATACCAATCCAATCTATTGTTTCCGTTAGTGACAGAATTTCACCTCATAGTTTTGAGAAGTTTTCCATAAGTCCACTACAAGCTTATTCTTTTCGTTGTTGGTTTTCCAACAACTCCGTTCAATCCCTCTTGTCAGGATGCTTTTCAAATTCAATTGTGGTAGAAGTTATCATTTCCTTCTCCGTTCTCTTACTCCGACGATCTAGCTTCTATCTGTTCGTTCCATTCCATTCTTTCATTTCTTCCGGAGGCATTGTGATGTTGCTCTCTTCTCTCATCATCTCCAGTTGTGGGGATCGTGTTCTTTCCATGCTTATCCGTCTAACCAGAGTGGTGTGTCCTCTGCTCAAGTTCTTTTCATCTTATCAAGTCTTGCATCTCTTCTCAACCGGAGTGCTGTCTGAAATCTTTCTTACCCCTTGTGCCATTCTTTTAATAGTTCCGGAGGCAGTGTGTTGTTGATTTCGTCAAGTATCCCCTCATCTTGTCAAATTCATGTTCAATTCCTTCCATTTACAGTCGGAGTGCTGTCCAGATTATATTAATCTTATTCCTTCTCTATCTAGTTTTAACTGGAGTGGTTTCAATATCTATCTTATCACTAAACCTCTTGGTTCTCGTCGTATCCCATGTTCCTCTTTTCTAACGGAGTGTTTTCAACTTTGTTCATCTTCGTTGTTTTCTTTCTTTCATTTTGTTCAACCTCTCAAGGTTCTTTGGTTTCACTCGTTTGTCAAAGAACCAACTTTGTTTTACCTCCTGCTTCCGTTTCTCTCCGGTGCCATCCTAGATCTCGGGACGAGATCCTCTTGTAGTGGTGGAGTGTTGTAACGCCCCAAGACCGATGCTCCAGATGCCTTCCTTGTTCTGTGAGTCAGTTGTGTTTTCTTTATTTGTTTGTTGCATCTCATCATGGCATCATCCGCATTGCATCGGCATTCGTTGCAGTCATTGTTTTTAAACTTGCATCCGCTCGTAGTTGCCGCGTCCCCCCTTGCTTTCATCGACCGTTCTGAGGCCAACTTTATTCTTCGTTTGCCCTCTTGCCTAGATCGGAGTCTCTCTGTACAGTGCATAGACCCCTTGTGTGCGCGTCCGAAACTGTCCCGAACCCGACCCGGGTTGTCGTTACCGATGAATCCGGATCATCTCCAATCATCCCCTAAATATCTTTGGTTTCTTATTTGTTTTCCCTAACCTATTTTTCTGACCGTCGGATCTAAATCGATGAGTCCCTAAACCTTCTCCTCTATCTATAAATAGACCACCTACCTGCCTAACCCTAGAATTTAGGAGCCTTGTCCCATCCACCAAATTCCCTCAGCCACCGCCACCAGTTCTCTTCCACCTCGGGATCGCCTCCCGCAGCAACCGCCACTCCACCTCGTTTTCAGCGTCGGGCCAACCAGCGCTCACCCTACCACCATCGGCTCCATCCAGCCAGCAGCCACCACCTCCTCCATTCGAACCATCTAGCACGCCTGTCCTCAAGCCCCTGCCCCGAGCCTCCCCGTGCTCCTCCTCCTCGCCTCGTCATCCGGCGCCGCCGCCAGGGACCGAACCAGCTAGCAAGATGAGCGCCCACCCCTCTCTCCCTTCTTCTCCTTCTTCTGGTTTCTTTCTCTCAATCCTCTCTCTGTTTTGTTGCCATGGACAGGAGCTCGTCGTCGCGCTGATCTGTCTCCACCGGCGTTCGAAGTTCCCTTGAAGCCCGGATCTGGTACCCTGCGCGCCGGATCCGTCCGTTCTCCTGCGCTCGTTCATTGCCCCGCTGCCATCTCCGGCCTGTCCCCGCCGGGTCCGTGTCGTCGCCTCCCCACCATGGCCGCCTGAACCTGAAGCTCCATCTCTGCCTCGCTCCACGCCTCGCCTCTAGTCAGATCGGCTCCTTAGGGCCGGATCCGCACGTCCGCTCCATCCCTGCCGTCCCGCCGGAGTCCCCTGCCTCGCCGGACCCCGCAGCTGCCTTCCCATCCAACGCCGTCGCTGCTCTGCTTCCTGACGAGAAGATGACCGCGCCTGCTTTCAGTGCCTCCCCGAGCTCGCTCGATCAAGCTGAGCGTTGACATCCAGCGCCAAGGCCTAGCGTGCCAGCCCTCTACTTCCTCTCCACCGACGGGCTTGGCCCATGGTGAGCGCCCAGATTCGGCCCGATGCGTGTTTTTTTCCTCTGTTGCGATTTTAGCAATTATCCCGGGAACGTCAGTTTTACAGAAAAGTCCCTCTAGATCATGCATTTGATAACTCACAAATGGTGCATCGGATTAAAATGATTTTAATATGTAAAATGCTTAGTTTTTCATCCAGTTTCATTATTTTCCACTTTCATCCATGTTAAAAATGTTTAAACTTGTTGTTTGTTTAATTTGCTTAAATGCCATGTTAAAATGATTTATTTCATAACTAATTAACTGTAGCTCCGATTTTAATAAACTTTATATGTAAATGGGGTGAAAAAATGCCTAGTTTAACATGGTATACTTTATTTTGTTGTTTAACAACATTAAAATATGGTTTAGGGCGGAACAGTACCAAATCTAAAATATGGGCATGAGGATTTTTCGGAATTGTTGTTTGTTGTTCCGGCCTCATTTAAACTTGCCTAAATGGATAATTTTATTATGCTTCACCACTTGCCATGTTTAGTACCATTTAATTTTGTTGAGTAGATTAAATGGGAGAAAACTAAATAATTAAATGTGGTGTTTCGTCAATATGCAACCCGTTGCATATTGAGCTCCACTTAATTTGTAGTGTTGTTTGTGGCACTTTGCCATGCCATGCCTCTTTAAACCAGACATGCATCATACTTGGTTGTGCATCATGCCACGTTTATGTGATGGTTGTTCACCATGTTGTTTGCTTCTTCCCGGTGTTGCTTCTTCGGGTTAGTTCCGATAACGTCGCGTTTGTGAGGATTGGTTCGACTTCGTCCGTTTGTCTTCTTCATGGACCCGTTCTTCTTCCTAGCGGGATCTCAGGCAAGATGACCATACCCTCGAAATCACTTCTATATTTGCTTGCTAGTTTCTCGCTTTTTTGCTATGCTGCGATACCTACCACTTGCTATATCATGCCTCCTATGTTGCCATGTCAAGCCTCTAACCATCCTTTCCTAGCAAACCGTTGTTTGGCTATGTTATCGCTTATGCTCAGCCCCTCTTATAGCGTTGCTATTTGCAGGTGAAGTTGAAGTTTGTTCCATGTTGGAACATGGATATGTTGGGATATCACAATATCTCTTATTTAATTAATGCATCTATATACTTGGTAAAGGGTGGAAGGCTCGGCCTTATGCCTGGTGTTTTCTTCCACTCTTTCCGCCCTAGTTTCCGTCATACCGGTGTTATGTTCCTTGATTTTGCTTTCCTTACACGGTTGGGTGATTTATGGGACCCCCTTGACAGTTTGCTTTGAATAAAACTCCTCCAGCAAGGCCCAACCTTGGTTTTACCATTTGCCACCTAAGCCTTTTTCCCTTGGGTTTTCGCGAGCCCGAGGGTCATCTTTATTTAATCCCCCGGGCCAATGCTCCTCTGAGTGTTGGTCCAAACTAGAGCCATTTGCAGCGCCACCTCGGGGAAACTTGAGGCCTGGTTTTAGTTGTACGGGCTGCTCATCCGGTGTGCCCTGAGAACGAGATATGTGCAGCTCCTATCGGGATTTGTCGGCACATTCGGGCGGCTTTGCTGGTCTTGTTTTACCATTGTCAAAATGTCTTGTAGCCGGGATTCCGAGACTGATCGGGTCTTCTCGGGAGAAGGAATATCCTTCGTTGACCATGAGAGCTTATGATGGGCTAAGTTGGGACACCCCTGCAGGGTATTATCTTTCGAAAGCCGTGTCCGCGGTTATGAGGCAGATGGGAATTTGTTAATGTCTGGTTGTAGAGAAATTGACACTTGACTTAATTAAAATATATCAACCGCGGGTGTAACCGTGATGGTCTCTTTTCGGTAAAGTCCGAGAAGTGAACACAGTTTGAGTTATGTATGAACGTAACTAGTTTGAGGATCACTTCTTGATCACTTCTAGCTTCACGACCGTGCTTTGCCTCTCTTCTCGCTCTCATTTGCGTATGTTAGCCACCATATATGCTTAGTTGCTTGCCGCAACTCCACCTCATTACCCCTTCCCTCCTATAAGCTTAAATAGTCTTGATCTCGCGGGTGTGAGATTGTTGAGTCCTAGTGACTCGCAGATTCTACCAAAACAGTTGCAGGTGCCGAGATGCTAGTGCAGATGACGCAACCGAGCTCAAGTGGGAGTTCGACGAGGAACGTGGCCGTTACTATGTTTCCTTTCCCGATGATCGGTAGTGGAGCCCAGTTGGGACGATCGGGGATCTAGCATTTGGGGTTGTCTTCTTTATTTTTGATTCCGTAGTCGGACCTTGATTGTACTTTGTATGATGATTGTTTAAGTTATGTATTGTGTGAAGTGGCGATTGTAAGCCAACTCTTTATCCCATTCTTGTTCATTACATGGGATTGTGTGAAGATGACCCTTCTTGCGACAAAACCACCATGCAGTTATGCCTCTAAGTCGTGCCCCGACACGTGGGAGATATAGCCGCATCGTGGGTGTTACATGTGTCCCCTATTAAATCTTTGTTTTGCAATATGAATCTTGATAATGATGGGACTAAATATGGTCCACCTTTACCTAGAAGGCATTCCAAAAAATCGGAGTTTGTAGATCTTGATGCTAAAATTGGTAAAAGTGGGACTGAAGAGATTAAAACTCTAGGTATCAATGAACCCACTATTTTGTATTTCAAGGAATTTAATTATGATAATTGCTCTTTGATAGATTGTATTTCCTTGTTGCAATCCGTGCTAAATTCTCCACATGCTTATAGTCAAAATAAAGCCTTTACCAAACACATCGTTGATGCTTTGATGCAATCTTATGAAGAAAAACTTGAGTTGGAAGTTTCTATCCCTAGAAAACTTTCTGATGAGTGGGATATTAAAATTAAAATTAAAGATCATGAATGCTATGCTTTGTGTGATTTGGGTGCTAGTGTTTCCACGATTCCAAAAACTTTGTGTGATTTGTTGGGTTTCCGTGAATTTGATGATTGTTCTTTAAACTTGCACCTTGCGGATTCCACTATTAAGAAACCTATGGGAAGAATTAATGGTGTTCTTATTGTTGCAAATAGGAATTATGTGCCCGTAGATTTTATTGTTCTTGATATAGATTGCAATCCTTCATGTCCTATTATTATTGGTAGACCTTTCCTTAGAACGATTGGTGCAATTATTGATATGAAGGAAGTGAATATTATATTCCAATTTACGTTAAAGAAAGGCATGGAACACTTTCCTAGAAAGAAAATTAAACTACCATATGAATCTATTATGAGAGCCACTTATGGGTTGCCTACCAAAGATGGCAATACCTAGATCTATCCTTGCTTTTATGCCTAGCTAGGGGCGTTAAACGATAGCGCTTGTTGGGAGGCAACCCAATTTTATTTTTAGTGTTTCACTTTTTGCTTCTGTTTAGGAATAAATCTTTGATCTAGCCTCTGGTTAGATTTTTTTATGTTTTAATTAGTGTTTGTGCCAAGTTAAACCTATAGGATCTATTTGGATGGTAGTTATTTGACCTTGCTGAAAATTCCAGAAACTTTCTGTTCACGAAAACAATTGTTAAAAATCACCAGAACGTGGTAAAATATTGATTCCAATTGCAGCAGATCAATAAACAATTTTTATAGGTCTTCCTATTTTGGCTGATTTTTTTAGAGTTCCAGAAGTTTGCATTAGTTACATATTACTACAGACTGTTCTGTTTTTGACAGATTCTGTTTTTCGTGTGTTGTTTGCTTATTTTGATGAATCTATGGTTAGTAAAATAGTTTATAAACCATAGAGAAGTTGGAATACAGTAGGTTTAACACCAATATAAATAAAGAATGAGTTCATTACGGTACCTTCAAGTGGTGTTTTGTTTTCTTTCGCTAACGGAGCTCACGAGATTTTCTGTTAAGTTTTGTGTTGTGAAGTTTTCAAGTTTTGGGTAAAAGATTTGATGGATTATGGAACAAGGAGTGGCAAGAGCCTAAGCTTGGGGATGCCCATGGCACCCCAAGATAATCTAAGGACACCAAAAAGGCAAATCTTGGGGATGCCCCGGAAGGCATCCCCTCTTTTGTCTACTTCCATCGGTAACTTTACTTGGAGCTATATTTTTATTCACCACATGATATGTGTTTTGCTTGGAGCATCTTGTATGATTTGAGTCTTTGTTTCTTTTAGTTTACCACACTCATACTTGCTGTACACACCTTTTGAGAGAGACACACATGATTCGGAATTTATTAGAATACTCTATGTGCTTCACTTATATCTTTTGAGCTATATAGTTTTTGCTCTAGTGCTTCACTTATATCTTTTAGAGCACGGTGGTGGATTTGTTTTATAGAAACTATTGTTATCTAATGCTTCACTTAGATTATTTTGAGAGTCCTACAAAACAGCATGGTAATTTGCTTAAATTGAGAATTTTGTCCTAAGGTAATAGGCATCCAAGATTAGTAAAAATTATCTTATGAGTGTGTTGAATAATATGAGAAGTTTGATTGCTTGATATTTGTTTTGAGATATAAAGATGGTGATATTAGAGTCATGCTAGTTGAGTAGTTTTGGATTTGAGGAATACTTGTGTTAAAGTTTGTGATTCCCGTAGCATGCACGTATGGTGAACCGTTATGTGATGAAGTCGGAGCATGATTTATTTATTGATTGTCTTCCTTATGAGTGGCGGTCGGGGACGAGCGATGGTATTTTCCTGCCAGTCTATCCCCCTAGGAGCATGCGCGTAATACTCTGCTTTGATAACGTGTAGATTTTTGCAATAAGTATATGAGTTCTTTATGACTAATGTTGAGTCCACGGATCATACGCACTCTCTTCCTTCCACCATTGCTAGCCTCTCTAATACCGCGTACTTTTCGTAGGTATCATACACCCACCATATAACTTCCTCAAAACAGCCACCATACCTACCTATCATGGCATTTCCATAGCCATTCCGAGATATATTGCCATGCAACTTACCACCGTTCCGTTTATTATGACACGCTCCATCATTGTCATATTGCTTTGCATGATCATGTAGTTGACATTGTATTTGTGGCAAAGCCACCGTTCATAATTCTTTCATACATGTCACTCTTGATTCATTGCATATCCCGGTACACCGTCGGAGGAATTCACATAGAGTCATATTTTGTTCTAAGTATTGAGTTGTAATTGTTGAGTTGTAAGTAAATAAAAGTGTGATGATCATCATTACTAGAGCATTGTCCCAAGTGACAAAAGGATGATGGAGACTATGATTCCCCCACAAGTCGGGATGAGACTCCGGACTGAAAAAAAGAGGCCATAAAAAAAGAGAAAAGGCCCAAATAAAAAAATGAGAGAAAAAGAGAGAAGGGACAATGTTACTATCCTTTTACCACACTTGTGCTTCAAAGTAGCACCATCATCTTCATGATAGAGAGTCTCCTATGATATCATTTTCATATACTACTGGGAATTTTTCATTATAGAACTTGGCTTGTATATTCCAATGATGGGCTTCCTCAAAATGCCCTATGTCTTCATGAGCAAGCGAGTTGGATGCACACCCACTTAGTTTCTTTTGTTGAGCTTTCATATACTTATAACTCTAGTGCATTCGTTGCATGGAAATCCCTACTCACTCACATTGATATCTATTGATGGGCTTCTACATAGCCCGTTGATACGCCTAGTTGATGTGAGACTATCTTCTCCCTTTTTATCTTCTCCACAACCACCATTCTATTCCACATATAGTGCTATGTCCATGGCTCACGCTCATGTATTGCATGAAGATTGAAAAAGTTTGAGAACACCAAAAGTATGAAACAGTTGCTTGGCTTGTAATCGGGGTTGTGCATGATTTAAATACTTTGTGTGGTGAAGATAGAGCATAGCCAGACTATATGATTTTTTAGGGATAACTTTATTTGACCATGTTATTTTGAGAAGACATAATTGCTTAGTTAGTATGCTTGAAGTATTATTATTTTTATGTCAATATTAAACTTTTGTCTTGAATCTTTCGGATCTGAATATTCAAACCACAATTAAGAGAATTTGATTGAAAATTATGCTAAGTAGCATTCCACATCAAAAATTCTGTTTTTATCATTTACCTACTCGAGGACGAGCAGGAATTAAGCTTGGGGATGCTTGATACATCTCCAACGTATCTATAATTTTTTATTGTTCCATGCTATATTATATTCTGTTTTGGATGTTAATGGGATTTATTAGACACTTTTATATTATTTTTGGGACTAACCTATTAACCGAAGGCCCAGCCCAAAATTGCTGTTTTTTTGCCTATTTCAGAGTTTCGCAGAAAAAGAATATGAAACGGAGTCCAAACGGAATGAAACCTTCGGGAACGTGATTTTTGGAACGAACGTGATCCAGAGGACTTGGACCCTACGTCGAGAAAGCAACCAGGAGGGCACGAGGTAGGGGGCGCGCCCTCCACCCTCGTGGGGCCCATGTTGCTCCATCGACGTACTTCTTCCTCCTATATATACCTGCGTACTCCCAAACTACCAGATATGGAGCCAAAAACCTAATTCCACCGCCGCAACCTTCTGTACCTGTGAGATCCCATCTTGGGGCCTTTTCCGGCGCTCCGCCGGAGGGGGCACTGATCATGGAGGGCTTCTACATCAACACCATAGCCTTTTCGATGATGTGTGAGTAGTTTACCTCAGACCTTCGGGTCCATGGTTATTAGCTAGATGGCTTCTTCTCTCTCTTTGGATCTCAATACAAAGTTCTCCACGATTCTCGTGGAGATCTATTCGATGTAATCTTGTTTTGCGGTGTGTTTGTTGAGACCGATGAATTATGGGTTTATGATCTAGTTTATCTATGAACAATATTTGAATCTCCTATGAATTCTTTTATGTATGATTGGTTATCTTTGCAAGTCTCTTCGAATTATCAGTTTGGTTTGGCCTACTAGATTGATCTTTCTTGCAATGGGAGAAGTGCTTAGCTTTGGGTTCAATCTTGCGGTGTCCTTTCCCAGTGACAGCAGGGGTAGCAAGGCACATATTGTATTGTTGCCATCGAGGATAACAAGATGGGGTTTATATCATATTGCATGAGTTTATCCCTCTACATCATGTCATCTTGCTTAAAGCATTACTCTGTTCTTATGAACTTAATACTCTAGATGCATGCTGGATAGCGGTCGATGTGTGGAGTAATAGTAGTAGATGCAGGCAGGAGTCGGTCTAGTTGTCACGGACGTGATGCCTATATACATGATCATACCTAGATATTCTCATAACTATGCTCAATTCTATCAATTGCTCAACAATAATTTGTTCACCACCGTAATACTTATGCTATCTTGAGAGAAGCCACTAGTGAAACCTATGCCCCCGGGTCTATTTTCCATCATATTAATCTTCCAACACTTAGCTATTTTCATTGCCTTTTATTTTACTTTGCATCTTTATTATAAAAATGTCAAAAATATTATCTTATCATATCTATCAGATCTCACTTTCGTAAGTGACCGTGAAGAGATTGACAACCCCTTTATTGCGTTGGTTGCGAGGATCTTATTTGTTTGTGTAGGTGCGAGGGACTCGTGTGTGGCCTCCTACTGGATTGATATCTTGGTTCCCAAAAACTGAGGGAAATACTTACACTACTTTGCTGCATCACCCTTTCCTCTTCAAGGGAAAATCAACGTAGTGCTCAAGAGGTAGCAGCATCCCACCTTTCTTCTTCGACAACTATCGGTTAGTATCGGTTGATCCTAAGTTTTTGCTTCTTCACATGATGTTTGCTATTCTTAGATGTCATTTTATTTTGTTTTGCTTATTGTTTGAATAAAGTATCAAGATCTAAAATTATTAAATGGGAGAGTCTTCACATAGCTAAATAATTATTTAACTACTCATTGATCTTCACTTATATCTTTTTGGAGTAGTTTGTCATTTACTCGTGTGCTTCACTTATATCCTATGAGTAAATCGTTGAATGATTTGAATATAAGAAATCTGAAATTATATATGTTTTATATGCTTATCCCATGGGGAGTAATGACTTCACATATAAGAAGTAGAGGTGGTAAATTTATTGAAAGTTAGCAAACATTGTATTAGTCATTTGAACAATTCATGAAAGAATATTGAGGGAAGATAGATTTCACATATAAATATACTATCTTGGACATCTTTTGTAATTGTGAGCACTCATTAAAATATGACATGTTAAAAGGTTGAAGTTGGACAAAGAAGACAACGTAATGGGTTATGTTTTCTTATATCTGAAATAAAGTATATTGTCATGGATCATTCAACATGCTGAGCTTGCCTTTCCCCCTCATGCTAGCCAAATTATTTGCACCAAGTAAAGATACTACTTGTGCTTCCAAATATCCCTTAAACCATTATTGCCATGAGAGTCCACCATACCTACAGAAGCAATAAAAGCGACGGACTGCATAATAAAGGTCCCTATCACAAGTGGCAATATAAAGTGATGTTCTTTCGAAGATTTTGTGCATCCAACTATAAAAGTGCATGACAACCTCTGCTTCCCTCTGCGAAGGGCCTATCTTTTATTCTTGTCTTATACCTTATGCAAGAGTCATGGTGATCTTCACCTTTCCTTTTACATTTTATCCTTTGGCAAGCACATTGTGTTGGAAAGATCCTGATATATATATATATATATATATATATATATATATATATATATATATATATATATATATATATATATATATATATATATATATATATATATCCAATTGGATGTAAGGCATCATGAACTATTATTGTTGACATTACCCTTGAGGTAAAAGGTTGGGAGGCGAATCTATAAGCCCCTATCTTTCTCTGTGTCTGATTAAAACTTCGAACCCATAAATATCACGTGAGTGTTAGCAATTGTGAAAGACTAAATGATAGTTGAGTATGTGAAGTTTGCTGAATCAAAGCTCTGACATAGACCCTTCCTAAAAATAAGATGAATTGGAATTGTTTGATGACTAATAACACGGTTTGTTAGTTTTCAAGAAAGTTTATGATCTATACTTTAAGATGTGAATAGCTTGTTACTTGATCATGAGAAGTTCTATGAGTTGAGCTACTGTTATGATATATAATGATGCTAGAAAAGGTGATTGAAATTATCATTGATCAAACTTGTGCACCTGCTAGCATTCACACTTCATAAATTATTTCTTTTATCGACGAGCAGGAATTAAGCTTGGGGATGCTGATACATCTCCAACGTATCTACAATTTATGAAGTATTCATGCTATTATATCATCTATTTTGGATGTTTATGGGCCTTACCAAACACTTTTATATTATTTTTGGGACTAACCTATTAACCGGAGGCCCAGCCCAAATTGTTGTTTTCTTGCCTATTTCAGTGTTTCGAAGAAAAGGAATATCAGACGGAGTCCAAACCGAATGAAACCTTCGGGAGAGTTATTTTTGGAACGGAAGCAATCCAGGAGACTTAGAGTAGACGTCAGGGAAGCTTCGAGAAAGCCACGAGGCAGGGAGGCGCGCCCCCACCCTCGTGGGCCCCTCGTGGCTCCCCTGACCGACTTCTTTCGCCTATATATATCCATATACCCTAAAAACATCGGGGAACACAATAGATCGGAGTTCCGCCGCCGCAAGCCTCTGTAGCCACCAAAAACCAATCAAGACCCTGTTTCGGCACCCTGCCGAAGGGGGGATCCCTCTCCGGTGGCCATCTTCATCATCCCGGCGCTCTCCATGACGAGGAGGGAGTAGTTCACCCTCGGGGCTGAGGGTATGTACCAGTAGCTATGTGTTTGATCTCTCTCTCTCTCTCTCTCTCTCTCGTGTTCTTGAGGTGGTACGATCTTGATGTATCGCGAGCTTTGCTATTATAGTTGGATCTTATGATGTTTCTCCCCCTCTACTCTCTTGTAATGAATTGAGTTTTCCCTTCGAAGTTATCTTATCGGATTGAGTCTTTAAGGATTTGAGAACACTTGATGTATGTCTTGCGTGGGATACCCGTGGTGACAATGGGGTATTCTATTGATCCACTTAATGTATGTTTTGGTGATCAACTTGCGGGTTCCGTGACCTTGGGAATCTATGCATAGGGGTTGGCACACGTTTTCGTCGTGACTATCCTGTAGAAACTTTGGGGCACTCTTTGAAGTACTTTGTGTTGGTTGAATAGATGAATCTGAGATTGTGTGATGCATATCGTATAATCATACCCACGGATACTGTAGGTGACATTGGAGTATCTAGGTGACATTAGGGTTTTGGTTGATTTGTGTCTTAAGGTGTTATTCTAGTACGAACTCTTGAATAGATCGATCCGAAAGAATAACTTTGAGGTGGTTTCGTACCCTACCATAATCTCCTCGTTTGTTCTCCGCTATTAGTGACCTTGGAGTGACTTTTTTTTGCATGTTGAGGGATAGTTGTGTGATCCAACTATGTTATTATTGTTGAGAGAACTTGCACTAGTGAAAGTATGAACCCTAGGCCTTGTTTCCTAGCATTGCAATACCGTTTACGCTCACTTTTATCACTTGCTACCTTGCTGTTTTTATTTTTTTCAGATTACAAAAACCTTTATCTACCATCCATATTGCACTTGTATCACCATCTCTTTGCCGAACTAGTGCACCTATACAATTTACCATTGTATTGGGTGTGTTGGGGACACAAGAGACTCTTTGTTATTTGGTTGCAGGGTTGCTTGAGAGAGACCATCTTCATCCAACGCCTCCCACAGATTGATAAACCTTAGGTCATCCACTTGAGGGAAATTTGCTACTGTCTTACAAACCTCTGCACTTGGAAGCCCAACAACGTCTACAAGAAGAAGGTTGCGTAGTAGACATCAGTTCTCCCCACAGAACTCACATACGGGTCACCTCAAGTGCTGGCTTATGATGAGCTTGAGCAAGAGCAATTGCGGCAAGATGACGCAACGATCCTTGAGGAAGATCGTCTTCGGGCGGCTGTGAGAGCAGCGCGCTACCAGCAAGCCTTGCGCCGCTACCATAGCCGCAAGGTTTATGCCCGAAGCTTTGAGGAAGGCGACCTTGTTCTTCGGCGCGTTCAATCGGCCGAGAATTCCAACAAGTTGACGCCGAAGTGGGAGGGCCCTTATTGGGTAATATGAGTCACCAGGCCCGGTGCAGTCTTCCTGGAGACCCAAGATGCTATTCCAGTGAACAACTCCTGGAACATTGAACATCTTTGCAAGTTTTGCCCATAAGGCGCGGTTGTCGGGCCCCCCGGCAAACCACCTTTTGTACAAGCCTTGCCGATAAGGCATGTAACCCTCTGTACAAAGCCGGGCGCAGACCCTGAGCATAAATAAATGAAGCGTTGGTGCCCTAAGTTTTAGCATGCATGCTAGGTCAAGTCTCTCCCTCGGTTAGGGTTGATAGTGCTTAGCGGCGACTAACCCCTAGCATAGAGGTCGAGTATGTGTCTCTCTATTCCTTTCCGCCCTCTTTGGTTCGTAGGGTACATGGACGTTTCCGCAAGAGAACAAGCCGGCACTCCGGCCCCGACAACCCAAGGTTGTCGGGGGCTGCAGACAAGAATCCAACCACGGCAAGCCAAGGCTGCCGGGGGCTGCAGATCCAGATAAGTCTTTTATCCCCTATTGTGCATTCCCGTATGGAGTTGAGGCGTATGAAACCTCGTTTTATTCCAAGGCCACCGTGCTCCCCTTTTTCCTGTACCCAATAACTATTCCCTGGGTCATAGTCGGGGTGGCAGGGAAATAAACGAAGGGCCTAACTCTACTTCGCCCCTGCCTCCGCCAAGAGCGTGGAATGGTCAAATGAAGTAAGGGGACGACAAGGCCTGTTGCCGGGCGACAATGTTTATCTTAAAAATAACAAGGATTCACTCATTGGCATGGGCCTTGCTCGCGCATAAAGAACCCGACAAGCACCCTTTTTCATTAAAAACGTCCCATACAGGTACGATTCATACAGAATGAAAAACATGAGCAAGGGGATTACAAGTTCTAAATTTAACAAATGCCCACAGGCTTACAAACTTAAAATAAATAAGATGCTCGTAATACCTTTCTTGTCCCTCTCCTTAGAAGATGGAACGAGATAGCACGAGGGCAAAAAGAACGCCTAGGTGAAGTACGAGCAACAGAAGACGCCGGGAGAGGAGCCGAAAGATGAGGTAGCTGGCCGACAATACACGACGAAGGCGTTGGTGCCCGCGTACTCTGACTTGACGGCCCGCCACCCGCCTTCTTCGTCTTCTCTGGCCTTCCTACGCCAGCCGCCCAAGTAGGCGACGGGGAACACGCCGATGGAGAGCTTGACGAGGAAGGCCCTCGGCAGGGTGCATGGCCGAGGGAGGGGCGACGCAGTCAGTCGGAGTCGAGGTCGGCGCCCCCTCCCCCCCGCTTGACGCCCTCGTCTTCGTTGTCGCTGTCCTCCTCGTCACTCCCGCTTGAGGAAGAGTCTACATCATCGGAGGAGCTCTCCATGCAGCACTTTAGGCGAGTTCCAAGGTCCCCGAAGACCTTGACGGAGAGCAGGTCGTTCTCCATTAATTTGAAGTAGAGAACGAGCCCCGCCGTCAGGATGTGGACACGAGCGAAAGTCTTCCATCCATGACGAAGGTACATGACGTGAGGAGTGGGAAAGTCGACGTCGACCCGCGTGCCGCCGTTCCTGCAACCCCTCATGTGCAACCTGAGGGTCTGTGGCGGGTCGAGCTCCATCTCACGAGCGAATGGAGTGGGAAGACGAAGACGATGGAAGGACTCACGGGGCTGGTCCCCGACGTGGCCCTCCATTGGGGGAGGCATCGCCGGCGGAGGCAAGGCCGGTGCGCCGCCCCCTCCCCCTCTTCCCCGAGCACCATGGCGACCTCGGCCTCGCCCCCTCCCCCTTCCTCTCGTGGCCCGCTGTCGAGCAGAGACCCTTGCCGCCACCGTCGAAGGGCCGTCGCCTCCTCTCGCCATGGCAGATGGAAGGAAGGAGACAAGGTGGAAGCATATAGATGATGATAGAATGTGGGATGCCATCCCCCTCACCCCTTCTTATAAAGGGGCGGGATCGGGGCTCGGCCGCCCCACTCAACCAATCCAGTCGTTAGGGGCGCACGGAATCGAGACCGACCCGTTGCTCCAATCAGCGATGCCCCGATTTCTCGCCTCCACCGCCTGCTACCTTAGGGGCATGGGGGACACATGGCGAGCAAGCAGAAATCGAGGGGACGAGTGAGGCGACTGTTCTCCACCCCGTGATCTTGGGGCGCGAACGCCTTGAAGACCACGACCCGAGTCCACTCAGTAAATGAGCCGTGCCTCTGCGTTTTCCTCTTTTTATGGGGAAGGCGCGAGCCGCCTCTTTACTGCGATGTGACGCATGCGTGCGGGAATCGCCCCACGCATGACCCCCACGTCACGCACGACCCTCCATGACGCACATTCGATGCAGGTCGTGGGGAAGCGCAAGCAAGCGGAAAAGTTACTGCGGTAAAAATCTGCCCCGCCTGCCCGTGCACCATTCTGGGCCTAGCCCAACAATGCGTCGCACTTATGTATGGCCCAAGCCCGGGGGCTTATGTCGGTGTACAAAAGTAGGGGCTCTCCTTTCGACCCATTTACTTATGCACGGGCAGTCAGAGCCGCGCCCGCGGCCACACTAAGCAGGGCAGAAGAGGGAAGCCAGAGCACAAGGCAACCAAAGCAACGCCAAGACCAGAGACACGAAGAGAAAGAGGGCTAGGTGGACTCCCCCAGCAAGACCCTTGCTGGGGCGGCCTCCGCGGCCCTGGCAAGAGCCTTGCCGGGGCAACTTGCCCAACACCAGCAGAGCGAGCCACCCTTGAGCCCGAGGGTTCCAACGCCGCCAACAACCACATTGGAGCCAAGGCTCGGGAGGCACCTCTGTGGTGGCATGCAGATCTTTGTCAAGATCATAAACACACAAGATCAGATGAGGGCCAGAAGACGATGATCCTTAGTGGGATCCTAGCCGAGGAAATCCACGAGACCCCCCGGCAAGGACGACCACGATGCTACGGCAAGACCCTTGCCGGGGCCCCGGTAAGGCCCTTGCTGAAGACACCTACAAGGCCGTGGCTAGGCCCGCGTCTGCCAAGACTCCACCGCCGTTCCCATGCAGCTGCTAGCCCAACCAGCTGGGCAGGCACCTACGTGGCGACATGCAACTTCCAGGCCAGCTCAGCAAACACCTACATGGTGGCATGCAAATCTTTGTGAAGACCCTACCACCACGCCATCTCAACAGCCTGCCAGCCTACGTGGCGCCGCATGCCTCGTTGTCCTGGACGCGTGTCGGAGCAAGAAGGAGCGGCCACGGATGGGACGGGCCTTGTTGCCGTCCCCAATAAAGCATCGGGACACCTAAGGGGCGCATTTAATGCACCTTGTCCCATAATGACAGGCAATAAGCTTGTGTACTGTACACCTTTCCACCTCCTGTGTGCCACCGTGGCAACCCCTTTTGTCTATAAAAGGAGGCCCGAGGCGACCGGTATAAGGATTCGGATCTTTTGAGCTAGACACGCACCATAGCTAGTTCAGGAACACAAGAACACTCAAATACATACACCAAAGCAGGACTAGGGTTTTACGCATCCTCGCGGCCTGAATCTGGGTAAACGATCTTTGTGTTGGCTCCTAGACCTCCTCTTTGCACAACCCCGCGCCCGCCAACCGTAGAAGGGATCCCGGTGATCCCATAGGCGTTGTTTCCACTGACAAATGCAATAAGCATTTCATATTTCTTTTTGACAGTAGGTAGAGGTATTTGTAAACTTCCAACAGTGATTGCCAGAGATTTTTCAATAACATTAATACCATTCACTTGGAATTGTTTCTTCAGAAAATGCACCGTATGCTCATTACCATTGATATGAAAAGTGACCTTACTTTTATTGCAATCAATAACAGCCCCTGTAGTATTCAAGAAGGGTCTACCAAGGATAATCGACATGTTGTCGTCCTCGAGCATCTCAAGTATAACAAAGTCAGTCAAAATAGTAACATTAGCAACAACAACGGGCACATCCTCGCAAATACCGATAGGTATGGCAGTTGATTTGTCAGCCATTTGTAAAGATATTTCAGTAGGTGTGAGTTTATTCAAATTAAGTCTTTTATATAAAGAGAAAGGCATAACACTAACACCAGCTCCTAAATCACACAAAGCAGTTTTCACACAATTCTTTTTGATAGATCAAGGTATAGTTGGTATTCCCGGATCTGCAAGTTTTTTAGGCACTCCATCTTTAAAAGTATAATTAGCAAGCATAGTGGAGATTTCAGCTTCCGGTATTTTTCTCTTATTTGTGATGATGTCTTTCATATACTTTGCATAAGGAGGCATCTTCAAGATATCAGTCAGGCGAGTACACAAAAAGACTGGCCTCGGCATTTCAGCAAAGCGTTCAAATTCTTCATTATCTTTCTTTTTAGTTGACTTGGGTGGAAAAGGCATAGATTTTTGAACCCATGGTTCTCTTTCTTTACCGTGTTTTCTAGCAATGAAGTCTCTTTTATCATACCTTTTATTCTTAGGTTGTGGGTTGTCAAGATCAACAGGTGGTTCTACCTCAACATCATTGTCTGGTTCTTTATTATTTAGTTGGGAGTCGTCATGGACCTCACCATTATCTTTTTCATTATCACTAGGTGAGTGTTCATTACCAGATTGATTTTCAGCATCAGAGATAGAAGTTTCATTATCATTATCAGGAGGTTTTTCTATTTCAGGTTCACTAGAAGTATGCAAAGTTATATCATTTTTCTTCTTCTTTTTCCTTCTAGAAGGACTAGGTGCATCAGTGTTAGATTTTTGTGAATATTGTTCAATTCTTTTTGGGTGTCCCTCAGGATAAAGTGGTTCCTGAGTCATTTTACCTCCTCTAGTTGCAACTCTAATAGCAAAGTCATGTATATTATGATTCATTTCATCAAGCAGTTCTCTTTGAGATTTAGCAACTTGTTCTAATTGGGTTTGAACCATATAAGCATGTTTTCCAACACCTCTACATCATTTGAGATTCTAAATAACAAGTCACTCAAGCGAGCAATCATATCAGAATTATATTTCAATTGTTTACTAACATTTATATTGAAGTGATCTTGTTTTCTAATATAGTTTTCAAACTCATAAAGGCATTGGCTAGGGTGCATATTGTGAGGATTGTCATTATTGCCGAACTTCATTAGAGAATTTACCTCTACCACCTTAGGCAGTGGTGGTGTATTAAGCCCATGTATTTCTTCATTAGGAGGTAAATTTTTAACATCCTCAGATTTAATACCTTTTTCCTTCATAGATTTCTTTGCCTCTTGCATATCTTCAGGACTGAGATATAATATACCCCTCTTCTTCGAGTGGGTTTAGGCAATGGTTTAGGGAGAGTCCAATCATCATAATTTTTTAATATATTATTCAATAATTCTTCAGCTTGCCCAATAGTTCGTTCCCTGAAAACACAACCAGCACAACTATCTAGGAACTCCCTAGAAGCATCGGTTAGTACATTATAGAAGATATCAAGTATTTCATTTTTCTTAAGAGGATGATCAGGCAAAACATTAAGTAATTGGCAAAGCCTCCACCAAGCTTGTGGGAGACTCTCTTCTTTAAATTGCACAAAGTTAAATATTTCCTGTAAAGCAGCTTGTTTCTTATGAGCCGGAAAATATTTTTCAGAGAAGTAATAAATCATATCCTGGGGACTACGCACACAACCAGGAGCAAGAGTATTGTACCAAGCTTTAGCATCACCCTTTAATGAGAACGGAAATAATTTGAGAATATAATAATAGCGAGTCTTCTCATCATGAGTAAAAAGGGTGGCTATGTCATTCAACTTAGTAAGATGTGCCACAACAGTTTCAGTTTCACAACCATGGAAAGGATCAGATTCAACCAAAGTAATTAACTCTGGGTCGACAGAGAATTCATAATACTTATCATCAATAAAGATAGGTGAAGTAGCAAACTTAGGATCATATTTCATTCTAGCATTCAGAGAATTTTCTTTATACTTGCATAATAATTTCTCTAGATCATCTCTATCCTTACAAGCAAGAATATCTCTAGTTGTCTCCTCATTCATAACATAACCTTCCGGTACCTTAGGCAATTCATATCTAGGAAGGCTAGCTCTAGCAGGTGTTTCAGGAGTTTCAGTTTCAAGCTCATCATCAGATTCAACAACATCATGTTATATTACTCTAGGAATTTGTTCATCAAGAAATTCACCAAGTGGCACATCATCATTATCAAGCAAGGTACTAGCATCATCATAAGCATCATTCATAGTAGAAGTAGCATCATCAATAACTTGCGACATATTAGAATTAATAGCATGTGGTGGTGTTGCAAGTTTACTTATAACAGAAGGTGAATCTAAAGCAGAAATGGATGGCAGTTCCTTACCTCCCCTCGTCTTTGAGGGAAATATCTTTGTCTTAGCATCCTTCAGATTCTTCATAGTGATAGTATAATAATCCCAAGTGACTCAACAAATATAGCTATGCTCCCCGGCAACTGCGCCAGAAAAAGGTCTTGATAACCCACAAGTATAGGGGATCGCAACAGTTTTCGAGGGTGGAGTATTCAATCCAAATTTATAGATTCGACACAAGGGGAGCCAAAGAATATTTGAAGGTATTAGCAGCTGAGTTGTCAATTCAACCACACCTAGAGATTAATTAACTACAACAAGGTAATTAGTACCAAAGTAGTATGATAGTTTTGATAATAGTAACAGTAGCAATGGTAACGGTAACAGTGATAGCAGTATTTTTGTAACAAGTATAACAGTGATGATAGCAGTAGTAACTTAGCAAGAACAATATAGGATAAATTCATAGGCATTGGATCGGTGACTCGTTGGATGATATTCATCATGAGATAATTATAACCTAGGGCGATAAGACACTAGCTCCAGTTCGTCAATATAATGTAGGCATGTATTCCGTAAATAGTCATGCGTGCTTATGGAAAGAACTTGTATGACATCTTTTGTCCTACCCTCCCGTGTAGTGGGGTCCATATTGGAAACTGAGGGATATTAATGCCTCCTTTTAATAGAGAACCAGAACAAAGCATTAACACATAGTGAATACATGAACTCCTCAAACTACGGTCATCACCGGAAGAAGTCCTGGTTTCTGTCACTCCGGGGTTACCGGATCATAAGACGTAGTAGGTGAGTATATAACTTGCAAGATCGGATCTAGAACATGGATATAATGGTCATAAATGGTTCAGATCTGAAATCATGGCACCCGGGCCCAAAGTGACAAGCATTAAGCATGACAAAGTCATAGCAACATCAATCTTAGAACATAGTGGATACTAGGGATCAAACCCTAACAAAACTAACTCGATTACATGATGAATCTCATCCAACTCCTCACCGACCAGCGAGCCTACGAAGGAATTACTCACTCCCGGTGGGGAGCATCATGGAATTGGCGATGGAGAAGGGTTGGTGATGATGAAGAATGAAGATCCCCCTCTCCGGAGCCCCAAACGGACTCCAAATCTAGCCTCCCGATGAAGAAGAGGAGGTGACGACGGCTCCGTCTCGTGGATCACGATAATTCTTTCTCCCTGATTTTTTCTGAAAAAAATAGGATTTTATAGCGTCGGTTTTAAGGTCTGCGGGGCCACCAGGTGGGTACAACCCACCTGGGGGCGCCAGGAGAGGGGGCGTGCCCTGGTGGGTTGTGCCCACCCAGGTGCCCCTCTCCGTTAGGTCTTGGCCCTAGAAATTCTTATTTATTATATAAAAATTCCTCACAAAGTTTCGTTCCGAGAACTTTTATTTCTGCACAAAAACAACACCATGGTAGTTTTGCTGAAAACATTGTCAGTACAGGGTTAGTTTCATTCAAATCATGCAAATTAGAGTCCAAAACAAGAGGAAAAGCGTTAGGAAAAGTAGATACATTGGAGACGTATCAACCTACACATGCAATTCTAAGAGTGTAGCAGCGGAAAGTAAAACATTGCATATGAAGGTAAAGGGAAGGGTTTGGAGAAGGCAAGCGCAATGTAGACATGGAGATTTTTGACATGGTTCTGATAGGTGGTGCCATCGTACATCCACGTTGATGGAGACTTCAACCCACGAAGGGTAATGGTTGCACGAGGCCACGGAGGGCTCCACCCACGAAGGGTCCACGAAGAAGCAACCTTGTCTATCCCACCATGGCCATCGCCCACGAAGCACTTGCCTCACTCGGTAGATCTTCACGAAGTAGGCGATCTCCTTGCCCTTACAAACTTCTTGGTTCAACTCCACAATCTTGTTGGAGGCTGCCAAGCGACACCTAACCAATCTAGGAGACACCACTCTCCAAAAGGTAATAGATGGTGTGTTGATGATGAACTCCTTGCTCTTGTGCTTCAAATGATAGTCTCCCCAACACTCAACTCTCTCTCACATATTTGGCTATGGTGGAAAGATGATTTGAGTGGAAAGCAACTTGGGGAAGGTGAGATCAAGATTCTTGTGGTACAATTAATATCTTGGTCTCAACACATCAGTCGGTGGTTCTCTCTCAGAAAATGAGTAGTGGAAGTGTAGGCACATTCTGATGGCTCTCTCGTATGGAGAAGGGGGTGGAGGGGTATATATAGCCTCCACACAAAATCTAATCGTTACACACATTTGACCCTACTCGGTCAGACCAAATAGAAGAACTCGGTGAGACCGATTCAGTTCAAAATGTGAACGTTAGGAATCTCGGTGGGACCAATGTGCTAGGGCTAGGGCAAAACCTCATCTCAGTGAGACCGATTGTTTGAACTCGGTGAGGCTGATTTCAGCAAAGAGCAAACAGAGAGTTTGTCAAGCAAACTTGATGGGACCGATTGCACATTTCAGTGAGACCGAAATAATTGCAACCGGAACAGAGAGTTTGCAGGGCCATCTCGGTCAAACCGATATCCGTATCGGTGTAACTGAATTGCTAGGGTTTCTGGCAGTGGCTATGTCAACTGAACTCGGTGGCGCCGGATGGATCATTTCAGTGGGGCCGAGTTTGACTTTGAGTTTTGGACATATGTGGAAATGAGAAAGTGGATGAGAGTTTTGGAGCAATATCACTAAGCACTTTGAGCAAGTAGACCATTAAGCAACACATCATTCCCTTTTAATAGTATTGGCTTTCCTATGGACTCAATGTGATCTTGGAACACTAAAATAGAAATAAAGAGTCTTGAGCTTTTGCTAATCTTTGTCCCTAGCATTTTGAGGGGTCCACATCTCTAGTCCATGCCATGCCAACCATTAAACTTTCTGAAATATTAAACTTGAATGGATATTGGTTTAATGAGCTATATGTTGTTATGAATTACCAAAACCACCCAGGGATTAGTTGCACTTTAGTCGCTCATCCAAAAATATGAGAAGTCTTGATCGATGTACGTACTTGGCTCGGGGATGATCCCCTGGAAGTGCAGGTCATCGGATCACAATATCTTCACCATTGTGTCGATGAAAACTTTCAACTCGACAAAAGAATCAAACCAACAAAAACAGTTTGACACACCAACATAAACTCATCAGATCCGAATAATCGGATCTGCGAGGACATAAAACTTTCTAATCTCATGGCACTGCCAGAAGAATAAGAGTAAATTTATTCTCACAAAATACGATGATCGCCAGATGATGACAAAGAACATGAGATTCTTGAAGATGCGAGGTCCTCCCACCCCTCAGTGCCAAGATGGCAGCCGGAGGCGACGAAATCAAAAGCTTTGTTGCTGCGGCGGCGGCGGCTGCTGCAACCCTTGATTTTTTAGTAGTAAACCAACTTTATTAACTTGAAGTACGGTTTACAGGAATAACAAAAGGGGTCACAAGAATTGGAGACTCCCCGGCCACAAATGGGCCCAACATCTAAAAAGGATAAAAATGTAGTTAAATTGTGTGCATCAAAATTTAAATAACGTCCTTCAAAAAATGGCGGCGGCTGCTGCAACCCTTGATTTTTTTTTGAGAATCTCCCAAAGCTTTATTACTGCATCACAATGTTTACATGTACAAAGACAAGATCGATGGGCTGGCCTAACCAAGTATGGCGGCCAAACCCTAAATATAAAGCATACTTTTCGAGATTATGGGCCTCCACATTGGAGGTCCTATACTCATGACTAAAAGAGCATGAAGTAAAGGTAGTATCTCGAGCATTGATCTCCTGAACAATGGCGCTGAAACTTGCTGAGCTTCCTTCTCTAATCGCATCAACAACCACCTTACAATACGAGGCCACCAAAATTTTGTTGAGGTAGAGATCCTCTAAAAGTGCTAATGCCTCCCAAATAGCTAAGGTTTCAAGCACCTGTGGGTCTCGGATGCCCCTCAGAACCAGTGCTGAAGCTCCCATGAAAAGCCCCCTGCATCTCTGCAAACCACGCCAATTGTGCCAAAGTTGCTCGAGCGAGATACAGTTGCGTCAACATTGAACTTGAAGTGATCAGATGGTGGCGGCACCCACGCCCTCGACCGCGGTATCGCTGTTACCTGTGTCCTCTCCTTCTTCTTCAAGAATTCTATGTCTGACAAGTAAGACTTGATGAAATTGTCGGTGGCAAACGGGGTCTGGAAGATCTCCTCATGTATGGCCTTCCTTCGTGCACTCCAAATAGCCCAAAGGGTGACAATCATCAAAGTAAGCTACTCCGTCGGGGGTGACTCGCTCATGGCAAAAAGCCATAGTCTTGCGTCGGGTTCCAATGTCATTAACATATGTTCCACAAGCTCGACATCTGACAGTGCCCAAACACATCTAGATGCACTACATTCTAGCAAAGAATGGCGCCAGTTGTCATGTCCGCCGCACAATGGGCAAAGACTCAAAGTAGCCATGTGACGATGGCGCGGAACATCTCCCGTGGGGAGAGCGTGTTGATCCAACCGCCACACAAAGAATTTTAGCTTTGGTGGGACTGCCGTCTTCCACAGGGAATTCCATCCCCTCAAATGAGCTTCGGAGTTTGAAGGATCCTCCCTTTCCTCTAGCCATGCCTCGCGCCCGATCTTAACTCTGACAATCATCTTGTATGCTGACTACACGGAGAATCGTCCCTTGGGATCATCATGCCATGCCCAAAAATCTTCAACCTCCCTCGTACATAATGGGATATGTAGAATAGCCTTTGCATCAAAGGGTATAAAAACCTGTCAGACCAGATCCTCACGCCATTCAGCCGTAGTGTGGTCAATCAGCTCCAAGACCAGCTGCGGTGGTTCATCCACCAGAGATGAGATCGGCCTCATCAGACCATTCCGTGGGATCTAATTGTGGTTCCAAATGCGTGTTGACGCTCCATCTCCAATTCTTCTGACCGCTCCTTGGATGATAACATCCCCCCCCATCAAGCATTGCATGCCAAATCTATGAAGGATGCGAGCCTAATTGAGCTTCTAGAATAGAGCATTCTGGGAAGTATGAGGCTTTAAGAATTCGTGCACTCAGAGAAGAAGGATCATTCAGTAACCTCCACGCTTGTCGAGACAGAAGTGCCAAATTAAATATCTCTATGTCCCGGAATCCCAGTCCTCCCAAGCTTTTCGGTCGTGTCATCAGGTCCCATGCTACCCAGCAAGGCTTCCTCTTGCCCCTCTTATTCCCCCACCAAAACTGACAGATGAGCGATGACACGCTTTCACAAAGGCCTCTAGGTAGTCTAAAACAAGACATAGAAAAAAATTGGTATAGCTTGGACCACCGATTTTATTAGCACCTCCTTTCTAGCTACTGACAAAAGTTTCTCCATCCATCCTTTTATTAGCACGCCCGATCTAGCCTCACTCGGGTGCAGGAACCCCCGCCAACTTTCTTCCCAAACGTCCAAAATCTGCCTTGGTAGCCCAAGTCCATCAACATGCAAACATCAACTGCATCACGAAAGCCTTGTATTTGTGCATTACTCCGGTTAGCAACCCCCTCATGTTCGTCCGGACATAGAACTTTGGTGAAATCCCCCACGCACAACCAATGGAGGTTATTCAAAGTTGCCAAACCTTTCATAATATCCCAAGTCTGGTGTCTTAGATGGGTCTAGGCCTCACCATACACACAAGTCAACCTCCATGGGTCTCGACCACTCTCTCAATCTTTGCATCAATATGATAAACAGAGTCACCCAAGAGCTCAAGACTTATTGTGTTATTCCAAAATATTCCTATTCCACCACTTCTACCTTGACTATCTATAGCATAAGCATTGTCATAGCCCAAGGAATTAGCTAAAGCTTCTACACATTCTCCCTTTATTTGTGTTTCAACAATGCAAAGCATGGTAGGGGTAAATTTCTTCGCAAGTTCGCGAAGTTCAAAGGACTGTCGTGGCTTTACCCGCACCGCGACAGTTCCAACAGAGGGAACTCATTGTGCCCGGCGGCACTCCTCGAAGGAGCCCGCCGATCCTGCAACTTCATCGCTAGCATCTTTCACACCCTCTGACTCCTTGCCCGTCATCTCTTCTGTAGCCGTTGGCTCCTGGGACAAAACCCCTCTATTACCATCCCTCTTCCTTGGTATCTTCACCTCTTTCCTTGGAGAAACATAGACCGGAGGCAGCTGAGGCACCCCCGTGGGCTTCTCTATTACCGCCAGAGCTGTAGAGCTATCAAATACCACGACATCATCTCTTTTGCTAGGAGGCCGAACTGTCTCTGGAAGTAGATTATTTTCAGTTGACTGCCTTTTGTTGTTCCCTACCGGTGCCCCCAACGCCTTGATGCTCGGCGCATCGTTCATCTCACGTGGCTCACTCGGCCCTGTCTCATCAGGTGGCGATGCAACACCTGTCCTCACATCCTGCTGTCCTTGCTCCCGGCGGGGATCATTCTGATGTGCATTGAAACGCCGGCTTTGGTTGGGATTGTATTGTTCTCTCCCTCTGCCTCTTCCTCCTACAGCCCATGGGCCACCTCGTCCCCTCTGAGGGCCAAAACCGCCTCTTCCAGCTTGCCTGAAGCGAACACTGTCGGTCAAGAAAAAATCGCCCCACTCGAACTTTGTTGCATCATGAACTCCACCGCCGCACTCCTCGTGCCAGTGTCCACACTCACCGCAATTATAACAGAAGAACGACAATTTTTCATACTTCACTTGGTACCTTACCCTCTCATCTCCCTTCTTTCTAGTAACAAATCTCTTGATTTTTGCATTGATATCGATCTTCACCCTAACCCGAACAAACTCACCAAAAAAGCCAGCCGGCAACTTCAGCTGTACTTCCTCCACCTCACCAATGCGTGATGCCATCCCCCGAACAGCATGTTCGATTAAGAAGTTACCAGGCAGTCGATGATCTGCGCCCACACTGCCAGCTTATCCAGCTTGATGTTATCAGGGTTTTTGAAACCATCATACTCAACCATGATAATCGCATGATCTCTAAATAGCCACGGCCCCTCTACCATAGCCTTGTTCCAATCCCCTAGGCAGCCAAATTGGGTCGTGAACAAGTTGTCCCTGATCTTCCTCCAAACCACAGGTTTCGCAGGGTTCCATGCAGCACGCATGTCCCCATACAAAGCATCAGGGCTGAAAGTCTTTGGAGTGTGTACCTTGGCTATGGCAAGCCACTTTGCCGACGCTCCCAGGTCCGGTAATTCCTCTTCCCACACAAAATCGTCGTCCTCTTCCTCCTGCAGATTCAACCTTGCAAAAAGTTCCTCCGTCGTCTCCTTCACTTGCTGTCCCTGCGAACTTGAGTCAACCGCCATCAGCGATCCAATCTGGCCGTCTTCTTCAAACCCTAGTATGATCTGCCAAAAAACCCTAGCGAAACCAAGGCCGGGTAAGGTCGCAGAGGACCTCCCTTGATCAGCCCAAGTCCGAGGAGTCACCAGCAAAAGATCTACCGGGGAACAGGAGTAAAACCGGCGGTACGCGCCGGAGTATGTCGAAACCCTAGGCAGTCGCCATAGGGGAGAGAAAACTGTCTTGGGGGAGATGCAATTAGTCACGTTAGCTGCAACCCTTGATTTTTTTTTCCGCGGCGCGGACCAAATGGCGCAGAGTGTTACGAATCATGGCGTCCAGCTGTTCGGCCCATGCTCGGTGCGCGCGTGGGCCATCATCTGGAAAGGCCCATGAGGATATCCCGAGCCCACAAAAACAAAGCGTCAGTACAGTCCAAATACCAGCACGACTCATAGAAAAAAGGGGCCAGCGGCCCAAAATGACTAGACCCTAAACCATCTCTCTTCTCCACTTCCCCTATCCCTCTTTTGTTCGTGGAAAAAGCTCTACCTGCTAATGGCGGCGGCGGCGGACTTCACGCAGAGCAAGCAGGCCATGTGGTACGCGCTCTGCAAGCACCTGAACCTCGATCCGGTGAGCCCCTCCACCCTTCGACTCTTAAAACCTCTGGGTTCCGATTTCTGTTGCTTCGGAGGCTCGGAGCGATAGTGTTCCGTGTTTGCTTTTTACTGGTCACGCGGGCGTGATTTTCATTCTTACAGGTGCGTGCTGAGATTTTTTTAATGCAGATTTGTGGGGCTCTGGGCATGGTTAGTTCACCGTTAATAAAGCTTGCATAGTATCGTGGCTTAAATCTCATGTTGTAATTATTCCGCGATGTGGAATTTAGGTATGGCGATTTTTTACATGGTTTGGTTGGGGAAAGTGAAGATATCTAAGTTACCGACAGTTAAAGTGCTGGATCAGTTAGGGGCCTGGATAATACCTGTTATATTATGAAGATTCTCTGGTTAGGGGTCCGTTTTGCTATCGAGATTGTTTTGCTGTGCAAAAATAATACGGTACGAAATACTCCCTCCATCCTAAAATAAGTGTCTTAACTTTGTACTAACTTTAGTACAAAGTTGTACTAAGGTCGAGACACTTATTTTGGGACGGAGGGAGTACATAATTTGTTGAATAAGTGAGGCGTCTAAATAAGTTCAGAATGTCAAGTTACTCGTATGTTTTGTGCAAGATAAAGAGGTAGAACTATATTTGGTCAAACATATGTTAATATGCAAGAGCTATAGACATCTAACATACATCTTTCGTGCTAAATATCCTGGTTAATATGGCTGCGTACTTCTATCTGGTTATGGAGTAATTGTTATCAATCGGGTTGCAACAGAACATTCTTGTTCTCATGGTTGTTGTACTAATTGCTGAAAGGTTCTTGTTTGATTGCCAAGAATGTGATAAAGAATTGAGTAGCCTAGTTAGATGCATATTCTGTGGCTACAATCTGGCACATGGCTAGAACATACTGTAGTTCAATAGTTTTGTTGCAAAGATGAAGCTTGAAACACTAGTCCTCCAATATTTGTGATGCTTAGATGTAAAGAGGCCTTCATCACATGCAGCATATGCCCTTGCTCCTCAGCATAGTCTCTGTTATATATCTTAATTTTTATGGAGTAGTGTGTTCTCTTGTTCAAAACATTTGCCTCATTTTTTTTCTTCTGGTGGCTGGCCATGGTCTGATATGGCACTAATTGAGTAACTTAGGGATGACTTGTATTTTGGGTACCCCTGGTCCCTGGACTAACATGTGTAGTGCACAATGTGCAAACTTTGATGTACCGTGTTATCTTTCGTAATTTGCTACTCCTTTCGAACAAATTTTGCCCTTCTCACTCTTATCAAGCTTTATTTGCATGGAATTTTATTGCTAGAAACAGTTTCTAATTTATCTGCTGAATATTATAGAATAGCATATCCAGTACACTTATCAAGGAGAAGGATATTGCGAGCCTATTCTCACATATCGTGACCTCACCGCAGGATGAGGTAACTGTTTTTTCATGTATGTGCAATGTATATTAATTCTGTTCACTACTGTTTATGTACTGTTACACAATCTCCTTTTCTTCATTGGTAGGTCAAGAAGTGGGTTGAGTTCTCCAGCAATTTTGTTCTAAGTGATGGAGAACAGCATGCATTACTTGGTAATTTGAATCAACATTTGTCCCAGATGTCGGTACTATTAGCTGGTTTCAAACCATCAGCGGCAGACATTATTGTGTTTGCGACCGTGCATGTTTTCATGGTATGTATGTTGTAAGTTTGTAACTTTACCCATTTACGTGAACACCATCATATCTTCATTTGGGATGTACTTTTGTGGTCACTGTATTACTACTCAATAGATATGCCTTTTCAGACATTTACTTCCCCAAGTTCTAATTGTACATTGCTTTTTTCAGTGTCATCTTAGTGACAGTGAGTTGCAGAAATATCCAAATATATTGCGGTGGATGGACTACATTCAGGTTTGAGATGGATCTTTTGAATTTTTTTAATAATGGCATCTATCTTTTGTCTTAACTTGTTCCTGTGGGCTGTACACACAATCTCTTCTAGAATCAAAGAATCAAATCCATATAGATTTGAGTTTCTTGCCAACACAGAACTAAATACATCTCCAATGTTTTCTGTCTCATTTCTTATCAGTCAGACAGTCACTATGCCCATTCAAAGATGTCATTTTAATCTCATATCTGAAATTACTGGACAAGATTTTGGAAATAGCCATGTTTTCAATTATCAATTTTATCTGATATTTGAAGCCTACCCAGCACACTTCCGTAAAACTAGCTTTTACACCTTTCGACACTAACTCATGGTTTACATTGTAATTTGTAGCTGGGCAGTTATTTTGGTATCATTTGTACCATAACTTTATGTTGGTGGGAGTCTCTTGTAAAAAATAAATACTAGATTGTTATTAACATCATGCCCACATTGTCAGGCATTTATATCATCTCATGTAAATTTACTGCTTGATGCAGAATGTTGTTGATTTTGGTGTGACGCTGCAAAAGATAAACTTGACCAAATCTATCTTCAACCCACCTGCACCTGCACCTTCTGTAAGTAATTTTTTGGTGATCTGAAAGTATTTTATATTTTCCTTCTAAATTAATTTACTTTCATATAAAACTGTATGGGAAATTATCCCTGTAGCATGCTGTTGCTAATTACTGTGTTACAAGATCAAATTTGTGCTTGATCTTCTAAATAAGTGCTTGTTTACATTTGTAGAATCTAACTGATACTCCCTCCGTCCGGTCCAAGAAATGGATAAAATGGATGTATCTAGAACTAAAGTATGACCTGATACATCCATTGCTCCGACATGTATATCCGGACCGAGGGAGTACTATACTATTGTTAGTACTAATAAAGTGCAAAACATTAATCTTCAGAGAATTGATAAATCACTGATACACTGTTTCTTTCGACTATCCTCAAAATGTCTATCAAAATGATTATGTTTAAATTATAAAAATAACCATACCATTTCTTAATTCTACTTGACAGCACCCAAAGAAAGCTGATAAAGGAGATGGTGAACCAAATTCCAAGAAAGCTGTTTCAGGACAGAAGATTGCGGATAAGTCAGATGGAGCTGCCGACTCCAAAAAGGCTGCAGGGGAGGTACTGATCCACATTAGTTATTGATATTTCTGGACTATTATTATTTGTAGAAGGCACTCGTGGTACATCGTGCTGTGAAGATTTGGCTGGAACCTTACCATTTTACTGCATTTCTGGCCTTAGTAATGCATGGTAAATTATAGGATATGTTTGGTTGATGCTATTGCTATATCATGTCCTATTAAATTTTTCCAGCCATTGGTTGGCCAAAAGACCGGTCATACTATCAGACTACTTGACCCTTTGTTGACCAAAGTTTTGGCAAGATATGAAGGGAAGGAGGGCAGGTTAGCTTTCATGGGCAGCCAATATTTTGGCAACTAAACAAGCAAGACCCAGAATATCATAGGGTGCCAAATTTTTGGTTGAGCAAATTTGGGCACCAAACTAAACATACCCTTCGTTCTGATTCATGTAGCCACTTGTGCAATACACCAGAGAACATGAAAGACTGTAAGTATTAAAATGTTTAGCTATGTACTCCCTCTGATCCAGTAATAAGTGTCGGAGGGAGTACAACTTTTCCATAGCGGTGTTGATTTTCATGTTGTTGTTGTTGTTGTTTGTTGTGGTGTTGATTTTCATGTTTGTACACCATTATCAGAACCTATTTCTTGTACAATATGTCATTTTCTATTAATTGGTGAGTTTCTTTGCTGTGTTGATTCTTGTCAGAATAAGGTTCCTGGGGATAAGGCAAATCCTACTTCTGCCAAAAACAACAAACCTTCTGGGGATAAAAAGAAAGTCCAAGAGAAGACTGCCGGCAAAACAACAGAGGCAGCTGCAGATAAAGCTCCACAGAAAAGTGCAGAAAAGGATTCTGAGTGCAGTGTTAGTATCCTGAATATACAGGTCGGCGTTATTCGCAAAGCATGGAAGCACCCATCAGCTGACAGGTACAATAAATTTCCAACACCTGTAAAAAGGTCCTCTGTTTTTTTGTCAGTCTTCTTTCTGACACTCCAACTGGTTATCTTTGCAGTCTTCTGGTGGAGGAGATAGATTTGGGAGATGGCAATGTGCGTCAAGTTGTAAGTGGTCTTGCAAAGTTCTTCAGCCCAGATGAACTTGTTGTAAGTAGCATCAGCAATGAACTTGAATGATTCTTCTTCATTTTTCTCTCTTATACATGATTCTGTGTTCTGTTGTGAATATTTGCCCTTACTTTTGAAGAATCGCCATGTTGTCTTGATCACGAATGTGAAGCCTGGGAAGCTGCGGGATGTAATGTCTGCTGGATTGGTATGCTCTGTTGCATCCTATTGTAATTGTGTTCTATCCCTAAGCAAATCTTCTTGAATTTTGGCTATTAGTTTGTTTACCATCTTTCCCCAAAATACTACTGTCGCTCTATCCCTAAGCAAATCTTCTTGAATTTTGGCTGTTAGTTTGTTTACCATCTTTCCCCAAAATACTACTGTGGTAAAATGCAAGCTCCAGGCAAGCCTTGATGTGCACTGCTAACTCACTTGGCATGTGCATATTACTAGACCTCATACTGATAGACTCTAAAATCATCACTGTAACTCATGGAAGAGAATGATAAACTATTTTGAAATGAACTTCTGATGTGAAACCCTTACCATGTAGTTACAGTATCTGAAGTGGAGCAATGATAAATTTATGATGTAAAACCCTTACCATGTAGTTACAAAGTGGAGCAATAATAAATTTATGATGTGAAACCCTTACCATTGTGTTTGTCTTTGTCTTCTGATGTTGTCAACCCTCAGTCCAAACTGTAAACGTCCTTGTGTTTATAGAAAATTTTGTTTTCGACATGTTCTAAATGAAACATATTACCAGGTCTTGTGTGCTTCAAATAAAGATCATACAGTCGTGGAGCCTTTGATTCCTCCGGAAGGAGCCAAGCTTGGAGAACGCATTTCTTTTGCTGGGTAAGAATCATATGTTGTAAATGACGAATTTATACATTTTATAAGGGGTCCCATTTTATAAAGGTGTGTTTGTGCACCTCTATAGAGCTTTTACTATGTTCGGTTTTCTTATCTGTATTCATGGCTATGACATATCCGGTATGCCATTTAGTATGCAAAATTCTGGACTTCTGATGGTTGATATGTAAGCTGCTGCAAAATATGTTTTTCTGAATAACAATATTTGGAAGTGCAATTTGGATGAACCAAAGGGTCATCCTACCTGTTGGGTAGTTGTCTTTTAGTTTTAAGAAATATATGTGCGCTTGTGGCCACCTGCAAAACAGAATATTTATGTTTACCAATTTTCCAAAATTTTCTAGGTTTGATGGGAAGCCGGAAGATGTTCTAAACCCGAAGAAGAAACAATTGGACAAGATAACACCGGTAAGCATTTATCGATGGCCAATTTTGATGTTATCTCGCTTATTTCTTTTACCTTCTGGTGTTCAAAGGTTGGCCATTCAGCATGATTTGAGTAAATGCACCCAGTTTTGTCATTAGTTGGAGAACCTACCCTTATGTTGCCATCAAATATAGAAAGGCCTTCCTGAATGCTATTGCATAGTTATTCTGCATGCATTGAATGAATTAACAAATAACTTTGCTTTATTATGTAATCCAGCATCTCCGTACCGACGAGAATGGAATTGCAACGTTCCGAGGGGTACCATTCACTACATCAGCTGGTCCATGTAGATCCTCAGTTCCGAATGCGGATGTTAAGTGAGCAACTCGTTAAACATGCTGATTTCAAACATTGGTGTGCTACTAAAACACATGAGATGCACCATTTTGTCGTAATGCCCATATTAAATGTTACCGAATGTTAACAGAGTTGTCAGTTCTTGACTTATAATATCCGAAAACAAATTTTGTTTTGTCTATGCACAAAAAGGGGGAAATGGCCCTGATGATATTATTGCGCAAAAGGTGATCAACCGAGTGCACGGTCCTGTGTGCTGAGAATGGGGTGGCTCAGTTTTCTTACCCGTGGTTCCAGTTAACTATTATTGCTCTGTAATTGTGCAACGGCATATCTGCAGTAATTACCTGTAGCTGTTTAGAGATGACCCAGTGATCTGAAGCAATTAAGAGGGTGCTTGGATACGTTTTAGTCCCATGACTAAAAGTAGTGGGACTAAAACTTGCTAGCCTCACCCATGCTTGGATCCAAATACTAAAGAGACTAAAATTAAGTTATTGAGCATTTATTATCCTCCAAACCATCCAATCCTGAACTTGCATGTGTTAAAGTAGAGGAATTAAATGAGGGGAGAGAGAGCTAATCCATATTTTAGTAGGGTTCCCTTGACTAAAACTTTTTAGCCTCAAGACTAGTTCTAGTCTCCTTTTAGTCAGGGGTGCTTGAAACTTTAGCCTCTAAAAGAGACTATTTTTAGTCAGACTAAAAATAGTCCCTTGGATCCAAGCACCCTCTAAGTACTTGCATCTTTAGTAGAGCAAGCAATACCTTGCTTCGCTGGAGAGTTTGCATGAGGCCATGGGAATCGAGTTCTAACTCTCTTTTTTTGGCCCAAGACTTCTTCCTTGTGGAGCTCCTTTTGCCTGACCTGCATCTTGCCTCCCTCCGTGGCAAAGTATTGTTTGGAATCTGACCAAAACTTGCCCTTCTCGCACACGAGGGAATACATCAATTCTTTGATTCCTAGGTTTTGGCCGCAACCGTCATAGGAAGTTTAGCCTAGAAGCTGAATGTAGCTCAGTTGCGATCTTTTGCCATGGCCAAGCAACCAGCACTAGGCATGCTTTGGTATGTCTTCTTTTGGTGTCATCAAGCAACCATCCATTTGCGCCCACGTTCATTTTGCTCTTGGCACGGTGTCCGCGCCATGTCTGGGAGAAAATATTTCACATACGGTGCTTCCATGTGCTCGAAGAGCAGCGAACGCACGCAAATAGCAACCTCTGGCATCATTTTACTGGTTCCTACATCCAGAAGAATTGGAGCTGACCCTCATGACCTGAAAAATGTACTCTACTTTGAGAAGTCATGGTATCCGCTCCAACAAACTCCACCTTAAGAATATGTACATCGCTATATGCATCCATCGACTCAAGTACTCGAGTGTGCCATTTTGAATTGACTGGCACCATCGATGTGCTTGGAGCTACAAGCCTCCTCAGTGCAGCCACACTCTCGGTCTACGCCTCGTGTTGTCACACCTCAAAAGTCAAACATCATTGGCATTTCTGTAACAATACTCTCTTCTTAATTAATGAAAATGGCAAATCTTTTGCCTAGTTTAAAAACAAAACATCATTGGCATGTGTCGTCTCCGTCTTTTTCCGTCTTTTGTGACTTCATCATCGATCTATTTAACTGTGTATGGCCGTTTGTCTGATGTGTCGTCTTGTCATTGATTTTGTTGTGCAACCATGTTTTACCCTACACAATGTTCGCTTTGTACATTGTACACTGTGTGTTGCTTGCGCATCTGTAGATGCATGACCCTGCGCAACGCGCTCCAATGCATACATCATCCGCATATGTGTTTGTCTTGCGTGTCTTCCCATTGAACTTGTTAGAGTGCAACAATGTTTCACCCTACACCATGCACGCTTTGTATATTGTACATCGTGTGTTGCTTGCGCATTTGTAGACACATGATCCCGCACGACATGCTCCAATGCACACATCATCTGCATATGCCTCATCAATGTCTTGCGTGCCCTCAACAACTTAGGGCAGAACACCCTCCGCCCAAGTAAAAATAGTACGCCACACATTATTGTGCATATGTATGCTCTATGTGGCTACACGCCTCATACGCCGCATGGTACTCTTCTCCCATGCACACCCGATGTTGGTCAAATTGCCATTGTTTTTCAGTTGCTTCTCAAAGATTATAAAAAAGTGCATGACTTCTATTGCTCACACTCACCGACAACTTAAGTGTCACACACAATAGATCGAAGATCATGTTGTGTCGTCGTTTTCTTCCTTCTCTAGATCATCTTGTACATGACCTTTCTTGAAATCCAGCTCAGATTCCACTTGTTAGAAATCTGAGACTGGCATTTAGCTAGTTGACGGTACAATATGGGGTGGCTCGTCGACTAGGAAGCTTGACACTGGGTTGGCCTTAGGGCCCAGGAGGCTTGGCGGGAGCCCTAGCCCAGTGATCAATCCAGCGCCCGGCTTTAGGACGAAACATGATCTTGGCGCGCAAGCCATGAAGCTCCCATGGCGAGGTCGGTTAGGGCCCTTGTAAAACCCTAGTTCCCCTTCTATAAGGCGAGGCCAAGGGTAGGTCGACACCACCTGCTCAACAACTCATACATCCTCCAGGAGCCCTTGCTTGAGTCCTCGCCCCTATGTATTAAAATGACATGATATAATCAACGGCGAAACCCGCCGAGACTGGCGACATTTTCGATCACCTGTAACAGATGGTTTTGGCCATCTCTACCACACGTGGTTAGATTGTCCAACCTCGTGATCCGTATCACTGCATATATGTTTCGTCAATTACAGTTTGGTTACCTACCAATAACTTTACACTCCAGAATAAACGATAAACATGTTTGATCCAAACACACAGCTCTTCGGTAACTCTAACGCACTCGCACTCGACACAATTTTTTGTGTGTGTAAAAAGACTTAACTGAGAAGGCCCCATTAGGTTCCAATCCCCAAATGGGGGTGTCCATAGTATCTATAATAGGACATTGTTTAATCAAATAAACCAATTGGGCCCACAAGATCATCCCAGATCTGTCCACACACCTCCTAAATGTCAATTTCAACTCATTACCATCCCACACTTGAGCTACAGTACAGTCTATTTGATTGCAGATTTTGAACAAGTCCCAAAATTGCACTTTGAGGGAACAATCCCCCACCCACACATCATGCCAAAAGCTAATGATTTTACCATCTCCTAGTTTCCATCTATAGAAAGTTTTCGCAGCAGTCAGAGCCCAAGTGATGCTCTTCCAAAATGTAGAGCCCCCATCACTTTTGGCCCAGAGGAGATTTGGAGAATTAACTCTATATTTGTGAAGAAGAAGTTTAGCCCAATCAGAGTCAGGGTTAGTGAAAAATCTTTTACCCCAATAAGCTAATAAAGCCATATTATATTCCTTGATATTGGGAATCCCCAGCCCTCCAGATTCCTTCCTCCTGGTAATCAGACCCCAGTTAGCCAAATGGTACTTATGTTGATTACCCACATCCCCCCAAAAGAAGTTAGCCATTTGTGAATTAATGGCATTAATAGCCCATTTGGGGAATTTGATCACAGACATTAGATAAGCAGGAATACTAATAATGCAAGCACAAAGCAAAATAATCTTCCCTTTGTAAGTAAGATATCTCCCCAGCCAGCCCGAAATCCCTTTAATAATCCTGTCAATGACAGGTTGGAGATCTTCTTTTTTCAACTTGTCATAGTGCAGAGGCACTCCCAAATACTTAACAGGAAAAGAGCCTTTTTTACAACGGAAAATTTGAGCAAATTCACTAGCAACTGTGTCTTCTATATTTATAGTCATAAGATCACTTTTCTGGAAGTTAATTTTCATACCATATAAGTTTTCAAAGCATGACATAAGCCACTTAAAATTCCTAGCTTTTTGGGTGGATTTTTCCAGGAAGAGTATGGTGTCGTCTGCATATTGCAGACTAACCACACCTCCTGGGATTACATGAGGCAAAAGCCCAGAAATCAAATCTTGGGAAGCAGCTTTCTTGAGCATTTTTGTAAAAACATCAGCAACAAGATTAAATAACAGAGGGGAGTGAGGATCCCCCTGTTTGAGACCTTTCCCACCTACAAAGTATGGGCCAGTAGTATCATTAATCCTCACACTGAATGTGCTATCGACAAGCGTGCTTTTAATCCAAGCAATCCATTTGGATCCGAATCCTCTCGAACGGAGCATATCAAACAGGAATTCCCAGCTAACCCTATCATACGCCTTCTCATAGTCTAGTTTAAGAACCAGACCCTGTGAGCCTGATTTTTTAATTTCATGGATTACTTCGTGGGCCATAACCACACTTTCTAAAATATACCTCCCTTTAATAAAGGCAGTTTGGTTAGAGGAGATCAACCTACGTCCCACAGGGGAAACCCGATTCGTCATAGCCTTAGAGAAAATTTTTATACCACAATTACTCAGACTAATAGGACGAAATTTCTTCATTTCCCTGGCATCTGATTCTTTAGGAATGAGAACAATCAAAGCGAAGTTTAGACGTTGTAAATCTAATTTTCCTTCCTCAAAATCCCGGACCAGGGCCATAAAATCTTTTTTGATAACATCCCAGAACGTTTGGTAAAACAAGAAAGATAGCCCATCAGGGCTAGGGGCCCCATGGGCATAGGAGCTAAAAATTGCCTCTTTAATTTCCTCCTCTGAAAAGATTTTTTGTAAGTGGTCATTTTCTTCTTGTGTGACTAATTCATCTTCCTCCCAAAAGGAAGGACCAAGACAGATATTGTGTTTGTTCTCATAACAGAACAGGTTTTTGTAGTAGGAAGTAGCAACCTCTAACATTTCCTGGGTGGTATACACAGGGCCATTTTCACCAATCAGCTCAGACAAATGATTTTTCCTGTGTCTATGGTTAGCCATAGCATGGAAGTATGCATTATTTTTGTCCCCATCCATGATCCTGCGATCTCTGGACCGTTTGTTGGAAATATGCCCTAGAGGCAATAATAAAAGCATTATTATTATATTTCCTTATTCATGATAATTGTCTTTATTCGTGCTATAATTGTGTTATCCGGAAATCGTAATACATGTGTGAATAACAGACAACAATATGTCCCTAGTGAGCCTCTAGTTGACTGGCTCGTTGATCGACAGATAGTCATGGTTTCCTGACTATGGACATTGGATGTCATCGATAACGGGATCACATCATTAGGAGAATGATGTGATGGACAAGACCCAATCCTAAACATAGCATAAGATCGCATAGTTCGTTTGCTAGAGTTATCCAATGTCAAGTATCCTTTCCTTAGACCATGAGATCGTGTAACTCCCGGATACCGTAGGAGTGCTTTGGGTGTGCCAAACGTCACAACGTAACTGGGTGACTATAAAGGTATGCTACGGGTATCTCTGAAAGTGTCTGTTGGGTTGACATGGATCGAGACTGGGATTTGTCACTCCGCCTGACGGAGAGGTATCACCGGGCCCTCTCGGTAATGCATCATCACAATGAGCTCAAGGTGATCAAAGTGTTTGATCACGGGATCATGCATTACGGTACGAGAAAAGTGACTTGCCGATAACGAGATTGAACGAGGTATTGGGATACCGACGATCGAATCTCGGGCAAGTAAAATACCGATTGACAAAGGGAATCGTATACGGGATTAATTGAATCCTCGACATCGTGGTTCATCCGATGAGATCATCGTGGAGTATGTGGGAGCCAACATGGGTATCCAGATCCCGCTGTTGGTTATTGCCTGAGAGCCGTCTCGGTCATGTCTGCATGTCTCCCGAACCCGTAGGGTCTACACACTTAAGGTTCGGTGACGCTAGGGTTGTGAAGATATGTATGTGCAGTAACCCGAATGTTGTTCGGAGTCCCGGATGAGATCCCGGACGTCACGAGGAGTTCCGGAATGGTCCGAAGGTAAAGAATTATATATAGGAAGTGCTATTTTGGCCATCGGGACAAGTTTCGGTGTTATCGGTATTGTACCGGGACCACCGGAGGGGTCCCGGGGTCCACCAGGTGGGGCCACCTGCCTTGGTGGGCCACATGGGCCTTAGGGGGTGCGCCTTGGCCTGCTTGGGCCAAGGGGAACCATCCCCAAGAGGCCCATGCGCCAAGAGAGAAAAAAAGGGGAGAGTCCTACAAGGGGAAGGCACCTCCGAGGTGCCTTGGGGAGGATGGACTCCTCCCCACCCTTGGCCGCACCCTTCCTTGGAGGAAGGGGCAAGGGCTGCGCCTCCCCCTCTCCCTTGGCCCTATATATAGTGGGGAAAAGGAGGAGCAAACCAACCCTAATGCCCTGGCTCCTCCCTCCTCCCTGCAACACCTCCTCCTCCTCCCGTAGTTGCTTAGCGAAGCCCTGCCGGAGTTCTGCTGCATCCACCACCACACCGTCGTGCTGGATCTTCCTCAACCTCTCCTCCCCCCTTGCTGGATCAAGAAAGGAGGAGACGTCTCCCGTCCCGTACGTGTGTTGAACGCGGAGGTGCCGTCCGTTCGGTACTAGATCATCGGTGAATTGGATCACGGCAAGTACGACTACCTCATCCACGTTCACTCGAACGCTTCCGTTGCGATCTACAAAGTGGTATGTAGATGCTATCTAATCTGAATACTCGTTGCTAGATGAACTCATAGATGGATCTTGGTGAAACTGTAGGAAAAATTTTAATTTTCTGCAACGTTCCCCAACAGTGGCATCATGAGCTAGGTTTATGAGTAGTTCTCTATTGCACGAGTAGAACACAAAGTAGTTGTGGGCGTCGAATTGTAAATTCTTCTTGCCGTTACTAGTCAATCTTGATTCAGCGGTATTGTGGGATGAAGCGGCCCGGACCAACCTTACACGTACGCTTACGTGAGACCGGTTCCACCGACTAACATGCACTAGTTGCATAAGGTGGCTGGCGGGTGTCTGTCTCTCCTACTTTAGTTGGATCGGATTCGATGAACAGGGTCCTTATGAAGGGTAAATAGAGATTGACAATTCACGTTGTGGTTATTACGTAGGTAAGAAAACGTTCTTGCTAGCAACCTATAACAGCCACGTAAAACTTGCAACAACAATTAGAGGACGTCTAACTTGTTTTTGCAGCAAGTGCTTGGTGATATGATATGGCCAAAGTTGTGATGAATGATGAATGATCTATATGTGATGTATGAGATGTTCATGCTATTGTAATAGGAATCACGACTTGCATGTCGATGAGTATGACAACCGGCAGGAGCCATAGGAGTTGTCTTTATTTTTTGTATGACCTGCGTGTCATTGAGAATCGCCATGTAAATTACTTTACTTTATTGCTAAACGCGTTAGCCATAGTAGTAGAAGTAATAGTTGGCGAGCAACTTCATGGAGACACGATGATGAAGATCATGGTGTCAAGCTGGTGACAAGATGATCATGGAGCCCCAAGATGAAGATCAAAGGAGCTATGTGATATTGGCCATATCATGTCACGTTTATTATTTGATTGCATGTGATGTTTATCATGTTTTTGCATCTTGTTTACTTAGGACGACGGTAGTAAATAAGATGATCCCTCATAATAATTTCAAGAAAGTGTTCTCCCTAACTGTGCACCGTTGCTAAGGTTCGTCGTTCCGAAGCACCACGTGATGATCGGGTGTGATAGGTCCTTACGTTCACATACAACGGGTGTAAGACAGATTTACACACGCAAAACACTTAGGTTGACTTGACGAGCCTAGCATGTACAGACATGGCCTCGGAACACAGAAGACCGAAAGGTCGAGCATGAGTCGTATAGAAGATACGATCAACATGAAGATGTTCACCGATGTTGGCTAGTCCGTCTCACGTGATGATCGGACACGGCCTAGTTGACTCGAATCATGTAATACTTAGATGACTAGAAGAGGGATGTCTATCTAAGTGGGAGTTCATTAAATAATTTGATTAAATGAACTTTATTATCATGAACTTAGTCTAAATTTTTTACAATATGTCTTGTAGATCAAATGGCCAACGTAGTCCTCCACTTCAACGCGTTCCTAGAGAAAACCAAGCTGAAAGACGATGGTAGCAACTATACGGACTGGGTCCGGAACCTGAGGATTATCCTCATAGCTGCCAAGAAAGATTATGTCCTAAGAGCACCGCTGGGTGACGCACCTATTCTCCCTGCAGAACAAGACGTTATGAACGCTTGGCAGTCACGCTGCGATGATTACTCCCTCGTTCAGTGCGGCATGCTTTACAGCTTAGAGCCGGGGCTCCAAAAGCGTTTTGAGAGACATGGAGCATATGAGATGTTCGAAGAGCTAAAAATGGTTTTCCAAGCTCATGCCCGGGTCGAGAGATATGAAGTCTCCGACAAATTCTTTAGCTGTAAGATGGAGGAAAATGGCTCTGTCAGTGAGCACATACTCAAAATGTCTGGGTTGCACAACCGCTTGACTCAACTGGAAGTTAATCTCCCGGATGAAGCGGTCATTGACAGAATCCTCCAGTCGCTTCCACCTAGCTACAAGAGCTTTGTGATGAACTACAATATGCAGGGGATGGTAAAGACCATTCCTGAGGTATATGCTATGCTAAGATCAGCAGAGGTAGAAATCAAGAAGGAGCATCAAGTGTTGATGGTGAATAAAACCACTAAGTTCAAGAAGGGCAAGGGTAAAAAGAACTTCAAGAAGGACGGCAAGGAAGTTGCCGCGCCCGGTAAACAAGTTGCCGGGAAGAAGCCAAAGAATGGACCCAAGCCCGAAACTGAGTGCTTTTATTGCAAGGGAAGTGGTCACTGGAAGCGGAACTGCCCCAAATACTTAGCGGACAAGAAGGCCGGCAAAACCAAAGGTATATGTGATATACATGTAATTGATGTGTACCTTACCAGTACTCGTAGTAGCTCTTGGGTATTTGATACCGGTGCAGTTGCTCACATTTGTAACTCAAAGCAGGAGCTGCGGAATAAACGGAGACTGGCAAAGGACGAGGTGACGATGCGCGTCGGGAATGGTTCCAAGGTCGATGTGATCGCCGTCGGCACGCTGCCTCTACATTTACCTACGGGATTAGTTTTAAACCTCAATAATTGTTATTTAGTGCCAAGTTTGAGCATGAACATTGTATCTGGATCTCGTTTAATTCGAGATGGCTACTCATTTAAATCCGAGAATAATGGTTGTTCTATTTATATGAGAGAAATGTTTTATGGTCATGCTCCGATGGTTAATGGTTTATTCTTAATGAATCTCGTACGTGATGATACACATATTCATAGTGTGAATACCAAAAGAGTTAAAGTTGATAACAATAGTCCCACATATTTGTGGCACTGCCGCCTTGGTCACATAGGTGTCAAACGCATGAAGAAGCTCCATACAGATGGACTTTTAGAGTCTCTTGATTATGAATTATTTGACACGTGCGAACCATGCCTCATGGGTAAAATGACCAAGACTCCGTTCTCAGGAACAATGGAGCGAGCAACCAACTTATTGGAAATCATACATACCGATGTGTGCGGTCCAATGAGTGTTGAGGCTCGCGGAGGCTATCGTTATGTTCTCACCCTCACTGATGACTTGAGTAGATATGGTATATCTACTTAATGAAACACAAGTCTGAGACCTTTGAAAAGTTCAAGGAATTTCAGAGTGAGGTTGAAAATCAACGTGATAGAAAGATCAAGTTTCTACGATCAGATCGTGGAGGAGAATACTTGAGTCACGAATTTGGCACACACTTAAGAAAATGTGGAATAGTTTCACAACTCACGCCTCCTGGAACACCTCAGCGTAATGGTGTGTCCGAACGTCGTAATCGCACTCTATTGGATATGGTGCGATCTATGATGTCTCTTACCGACTTACCGCTATCTTTTTGGGGCTATGCTTTAGAGACTGCCGCATTCACTTTAAATAGGGCTCCGTCGAAATCCGTTGAGACGACACCGTATGAATTATGGTTTGGGAAGAAACCTAAGCTGTCGTTTCTAAAAGTTTGGGGGTGCGATGCTTATGTCAAGAAACTTCAACCTGAAAAGCTCGAACCCAAATCGGAAAAATGCGTCTTCATAGGATACCCTAAAGAAACTGTTGGGTATACCTTCTACCTCAGATCCGAAGGCAAGATCTTTGTTGCCAAGAATGGATCCTTTCTGGAGAAAGAGTTTCTCTCGAAAGAAGTAAGTGGGAGGAAAGTAGAACTTGATGAAGTGTTACCTCTTGAACCGGAAAATGGCGAAACTCAAGAAAACGTTTCTGAGGTGCCTGCACCGACTAGAGAGGAAATTAATGATGATGATCAAGATGCTTCTGATCAAGCTCCTACTGAAATTCGAAGGTCCACAAGGACACGTTCCACACCAGAGTGGTACGGCAACCCTGTCTTGGAAATCATGTTGTTAGACAACGGTGAACCTTCGAACTATGAGGAAGCAATGGCGGGCCCGGATTCCGACAAATGGCTGGAAGCCATGAAATCCGAGATAGGATCCATGTATGAAAACGAAGTATGGACTTTGACTGACTTGCCCGTTGAACGGCGAGCCATAGAAAATAAATGGATCTTTAAGAAGAAGACAAACGCGGATGGAAATGTGACCATCTATAAAGCTCGGCTTGTCTCTAAGGGTTATCGACAAGTTCAAGGAATTGACTACGATGAGACTTTCTCACCGGTAGCGAAGCTGAAGTCCGTCCGAATCATGTTAGCAATTGCCGCATACTATGATTATGAGATATGGCAAATGGACGTCAAAACGGCATTCCTTAATGGTTTCCTTAAGGAAGAATTGTATATGATACAGCCGGAAGGTTTTGTCGATCCTAAGAAGGCTGACAAGGTATGCAAGCTCCAACGCTCGATTTATGGGCTGGTGCAAGCATCTCGGAGTTGGAACATTCGCTTTGATGAGATGATCAAAGCGTTTGGGTTTACACAGACTTATGGAGAAGCCTGTGTTTACAAGAAAGTGAGTGGGAGCTCTGTAGCATTTCTCATATTATATGTAGACGACATACTTTTGATGGGAAATGATATAGAACTCTTGGACAGCATTAAGGCCTACTTGAATAAAAGTTTTTCAATGAAGGACCTTGGAGAAGCTGCTTATATATTAGGCATCAAGATCTATAGAGATAGATCGAGACGCCTCATAGGTCTTTCACAAAGCACATACCTTGATAAGATATTGAAGAAGTTCAATATGGATCAATCTAAGAAGGGGTTCTTACCTATGTTACAAGGTGTGAAATTGAGCTCAGCTCAATGTCCGACCACGGCAGAAGATATAGAAGAGATGAGCGTCATCCCCTATGCCTCAGCCATAGGTTCTATTATGTATGCCATGCTGTGTACCAGACCTGATGTAAACCTTGCCGTAAGTTTGGTAGGTAGGTACCAAAGTAATCCCGGCAAGGAACACTGGACAGCGGTCAAGAATATCCTGAAGTACCTGAAAAGGACTAAGGAAATGTTTCTCGTTTATGGAGGTGATGAAGAGCTCGTCGTAAAAGGTTACGTCGACGCTAGCTTCGACACAGATCTGGATGACTCTAAGTCACAAACCGGATACGTGTATATTTTGAATGGTGGGGCAGTAAGCTGGTGCAGTTGCAAGCAAAGCGTCGTGGCGGGATCTACATGTGAAGCGGAGTACATGGCAGCCTCAGAGGCAGCACATGAAGCAATTTGGGTGAAGGAGTTCATCACCGACCTCGGAGTCATACCCAATGCGTCGGGGCCAATCAAGCTCTTCTGTGACAACACTGGAGCTATTGCACTTGCAAAGGAGCCCAGGTTTCACAAGAAGACCAGGCACATCAAGCGTCGCTTCAACTCCATTCGTGAAAATGTTCAAGATGGAGACATAGAAATTTGTAAAGTGCACACGGATCTGAATGTCGCAGATCCGTTGACTAAACCTCTCCCTAAGGCAAAACATGATCAGCACCAGAACTCTATGGGTGTTCGATTCATCACAATGTAACTAGATTATTGACTCTAGTGCAAGTGGGAGACTGTTGGAAATATGCCCTAGAGGCAATAATAAAAGCATTATTATTATATTTCCTTATTCATGATAATTGTCTTTATTCGTGCTATAATTGTGTTATCCGGAAATCGTAATACATGTGTGAATAACAGACAACAATATGTCCCTAGTGAGCCTCTAGTTGACTGGCTCGTTGATCGACAGATAGTCATGGTTTCCTGACTATGGACATTGGATGTCATCGATAACGGGATCACATCATTAGGAGAATGATGTGATGGACAAGACCCAATCCTAAACATAGCATAAGATCGCATAGTTCGTTTGCTAGAGTTATCCAATGTCAAGTATCCTTTCCTTAGACCATGAGATCGTGTAACTCCCGGATACCGTAGGAGTGCTTTGGGTGTGCCAAACGTCACAACGTAACTGGGTGACTATAAAGGTATGCTACGGGTATCTCTGAAAGTGTCTGTTGGGTTGACATGGATCGAGACTGGGATTTGTCACTCCGCCTGACGGAGAGGTATCACCGGGCCCTCTCGGTAATGCATCATCACAATGAGCTCAAGGTGATCAAAGTGTTTGATCACGGGATCATGCATTACGGTACGAGAAAAGTGACTTGCCGATAACGAGATTGAACGAGGTATTGGGATACCGACGATCGAATCTCGGGCAAGTAAAATACCGATTGACAAAGGGAATCGTATACGGGATTAATTGAATCCTCGACATCGTGGTTCATCCGATGAGATCATCGTGGAGTATGTGGGAGCCAACATGGGTATCCAGATCCCGCTGTTGGTTATTGCCTGAGAGCCGTCTCGGTCATGTCTGCATGTCTCCCGAACCCGTAGGGTCTACACACTTAAGGTTCGGTGACGCTAGGGTTGTGAAGATATGTATGTGCAGTAACCCGAATGTTGTTCGGAGTCCCGGATGAGATCCCGGACGTCACGAGGAGTTCCGGAATGGTTCGAAGGTAAAGAATTATATATAGGAAGTGCTATTTTGGCCATCGGGACAAGTTTCGGTGTTATCGGTATTGTACCGGGACCACCGGAGGGGTCCCGGGGTCCACCAGGTGGGGCCACCTGCCTTGGTGGGCCACATGGGCCTTAGGGGGTGCGCCTTGGCCTGCTTGGGCCAAGGGGAACCAGCCCCAAGAGGCCCATGCGCCAAGAGAGAAAAAAAGGGGAGAGTCCTACAAGGGGAAGGCACCTCCGAGGTGCCTTGGGGAGGATGGACTCCTCCCCACCCTTGGCCGCACCCTTCCTTGGAGGAAGGGGCAAGGGCTGCGCCTCCCCCTCTCCCTTGGCCCTATATATAGTGGGGAAAAGGAGGAGCAAACCAACCCTAATGCCCTGGCTCCTCCCTCCTCCCTGCAACACCTCCTCCTCCTCCCGTAGTTGCTTAGCGAAGCCCTGCCGGAGTTCTGCTGCATCCACCACCACACTGTCGTGCTGGATCTTCCTCAACCTCTCCTCCCCCCTTGCTGGATCAAGAAAGGAGGAGACGTCTCCCGTCCCGTACGTGTGTTGAACGCGGAGGTGCCGTCCGTTCGGTACTAGATCATCGGTGAATTGGATCACGGCAAGTACGACTACCTCATCCACGTTCACTCGAACGCTTCCGTTGCGATCTACAAAGTGGTATGTAGATGCTATCTAATCTGAATACTCGTTGCTAGATGAACTCATAGATGGATCTTGGTGAAACTGTAGGAAAATTTTTAATTTTCTGCAACGTTCCCCAACACCGTTGCCACAAGGCAGTTTCCTCCTTGCCCCAGATCAGGGCAAGTTCCTTCTTGATTTCTTCCATTCTAGATTTATCTCCATCATCAATTTGGTTCCTCTCGGCAAAAACGTCTAAGATGTCGAATTCGAGCAAAAGGTCCCTCTTCCTCTTCTTAATATCAGCCTCCATATTAATACTCCATCCCTTGGCTTTTTTCCTAAAAAGCTTACTTTTATTCATCCAAATATCTATGGCTGTTTTACCAGGGACAGAAGTATCCCATGTATCAGTCACCATTTTCTTGAAATCAAGGTGGTCAAGCCACCATTTTTCAAATCGGAAAATCTTCGGGGAGGTAGCCCTCCGAGCCCCAGTGTCCAGGATCAACGGGGTGTGGTCAATGCCCACACGGGGAAGGGCAGTAACTACTGACAGGGGGAAATGAGCATCCCACTTTAGAGAAACAAAAACTCTATCTAATGTAGCAAGAATGGGATTATCTTGGTTATTACTCCAGGTAAATTTCCTATTGGCTACATTTAATTCCAGAAGACCCCATTTGTTGATCCAGTCATTAAAGAGATAGGTAAACTAGTTGTTAACGATACCATTATTCTTGTCAGCCGCGGATCTGACAAGATTAAAATCCCCTCCCAGTAAAACTGGGTATTCGGGACCCTCCATGACATGATGCAACTCAGCAAAAAATTCAAGTTTAAGTTCATTGTAAGAAGTACCGTAAACAGCAACAAGATGCCAAATAAAACCGTCCGATTTATTTTTCAAAGTGGTAACTATGCAAAACTTTTTATTAATAAAGCCAATAACTTCGAAAAGGTTACTTTTGAGGCCCACAAGGACCCCACCAGCTGTGTTTATAGCAGGTAAATAATGCCAATCAAAAGTATTCCTACCAGAAATATTGTTGAGGATATAATCCTCAATGACCTCTCTTTTAGTCTCTGAAAAACAGAGGAAATCTACTTGGTTGTTGCAGATAAAATCTGCTAGGCACTGGATTTTACCAGGTTGTCCAAGACCCCGAATATTCCAAAAGGCTCCTATCATTTAACCTTAAACGGGTGGGATAAGCCACAAGGCTTTTTCTTGGTGTTCAAAAAAGGGCAGACCACAGCTGAATCATTAGTGCCACCTGAATCAGCATTTGGTGAGTCCTTTTGCCCAAATTTCGGGTTATAATCATTCATTTCTACCAGGTCTAAGTTGTCAAGGAGAACAATCTCCGGGTTATCATCAGCAAATTGCAGACACCTAAGTTTTTCATTGTTAACAATATCAAGAATTATTTCTTTCCTTTCCTCTTCACTGTTACCAATGCATAAATCCACCTTAGAAGAATAAGAAGCAAGTTCATTAGGGTCAATGTTAGAAAAGGATTTACCTTTGAAAGTGGCTGGAATCTCCAAATTCTTCTTCTTCATATAAGCAGATGCTTTATCCATGATTTTAACATCCCCATGAGTCCTGGTTTTTGGTTTGTCAGCAAGCACTGGTCCCCATGTAGGTGAGTTCTTGTTGTTGATTTTTTTTCTTGACCACAGTATCTGCCTTTTCCAGGGAATAAAGTAAGGATCTCTTAACAGAGTTCATTGCCATCGTTAAATCTTCTGGTAAACATTCCATATCCATGTTGACATTACCCTCTTCCTCGTCAGATTCTACCATCTCAAATTTACTAAGTTGTTCAGAACAGTAGTCCAGATGGACTGACAACACATTAGTTTTCCCAGATCCAACACTTGGTTCACTCTCCTCTTCACATCCCCTTACTGGTGTTATGTTTTCATGGTCCTCTGACAATAGATTTTGCATGTCATTAGCTGTGTTAACTGGGTGTTTCCCCACTGCAGAAGCAGTTTCCTGAGTTACTCTTTTGTTCAGATTGGTTTGGTTGTTGGTTTTGGAAGGGAAATTTGCTAAATCCAATTCATCAATTGGCTCCTCCTCATCTTCTTCCATGCCCTCTTTCTCTTCTGGGTTTTTACTGTTATTTTCCTCATTTCCTTCAGGGTTGTCCAGCTCTGGGTCATCATCATCTCCATCATTATTCTCATCAACCTGATCAAAACCTTCCACTGTGAAGAATAATAAGTAAAGTTTCTTTTTCATCTCCACCAATCTCTCAAAGGGAATTTTCCTGGGATCTCTACAGGCAATTTTGATTCGAATCTTTTCATAGAAGCTTTTGAAGATGCCATTCCAATCCACATCCACAAGGATGCCAAAGCAGGCAGCAATCTGGGCAAACACCTTCCATGAACACCATTTTGGGGGGGGGATACCGTCAATCTGAACCCAAGCTTCAGTCAGTGCTCCGAATTCATCCAGCATCCCTTCCCATTCACAGATTTTAACTGACACTCCAGCAATAGGTAATTCAAAAGGAGGAAACTCGATTAGGTCATCCACATTTTTCCACGGGGGAAACCTCAGCAAAAAATTCTTACTCTCTAGTTCTCTGATCTGCCATGGCCATTCCTTATTTTTGCAGAAGATTCCATTTAACTGGGACAGGAGTTCAGAGGCAGAAACCTCTCCTTTAACCACCTTAAGAACAGCACAGTTTTTGTAATTAAGCCAACTAGATTCAGCAGCAACAGGAACCTCAATGTGATAGAACCCTAATCCAGAAGCAGCACTACCAAAATAAGTAGCAGCAGGTTGAGGTTTTGCCCAAGCAGCACAATTGTTCACATTATGATTCCCAGCACAAATAAAGCACTTCTTTGACTCCACACAGTTCCCCACATAGTGGCCAGGCCAACTACAATTGAAGCATATCATGTCTTTGTACCTAGAATCGAGAGGTTGAGTCACTGGTGGGGGGGGGGGGGGAAGGAGCAGGGGGCGTGGGTAATCGGAGGAGCGACCTGGGCTGGGGGCACCTGATTGGATTTGGTCGCCCCCTGCTGACCCAGTTTCCCGGCAGCATTCGAAGCCATCGGGGCAGATTTCCCCTCCTGGGGATTGGGTTTCTTCCCCGGAGGCGGTCGACGATTCCTCTATGGCATCTAACCACGATTCTCCATCCCTTTCTTGACAATTTCAGCAAACGATCTAGGGAGTTTAGGGTTTATAGTGGAGATCTTGAAGGTTGTAGGGATAGGGTCAAATGGGCCAGCAGACGGGATCGGAAAGCAATCCTGGACCGAGAAGCTTCTAGATTGAAAAAGGTCCTTCCTCACCCAAAACAATTTGGGGATCGCATAACTAGGGTTTGGAGGGGGAGGCCTAGGTTTATGTAGGCGGCGGCTATGGGTCGGGGAGGGGATAACCCAGAGTTGGCCGAAAAAATCCGCTACTTCCTCTCCAGAGTCGTCTTTCGGACCCAAAAGCATCTTATGAAAACCCGCCTTCCTCCCAACCACACATCCCGTGATCAACGGCGATGGGGTGGGTTTCAGTTCGGTCACAGCAGCCAGCTGTTTTGAATTCAGTCCCGCTCTCCTCGCACAAGCGAGTTCGTCAGAGATGGATCTAACCACCGGAATCGGTGTCTCATCTACGGAACACGACGCACTTATAGAAGATGAAGCTTCACAACTAGTAATCAACGGGGTAACCCCTCTAATTGTATCGGAAACACGATTTCTATGAATCCCTTTTTCCAGAAAAATCTGGGAACCCCCAACTGATTGACAGGTAGATCGAGACTTAAGAGCAACAGAGTAGGGATTGGGTCGATTTCGATGTACCTTAATCTGGACTTTCTCCCCGCGATCACCCGGCCATGGCGGAGGTTCAATGGACGAATCCCTGATCCTCCTGCGCCCATGCAGGGAGGGGGCACCCTGCAGAGCCCATGCGCCGGGTTGTTGATGCTTCAGGGAGCCCTGGGGAGCACAGTCCCCGGCGGCAGCGCCTCCGGCGGCAAGCGCGACAGCTGTAGCACCGGAGGGGGGCGGATGTTGAGTCTGGAAGGGGAGCTCGATTTGAAGTGCGCCCATCTCGCCGCCTGTCGCGGATCCTCCGATTCCGCCTCCTGAATCGCCCAGAATATGAATTCGTAATCCATCCCGCCGTCGTCGCCCGCAAAGCGAGCTCGCTCTTCGAAAGTCGCACGGCGCATGATCTCCATGAAGATCTCGGGCCAGTTGGAACGGATTGGGAATCTCGCTTCCACCACCCGCCGCATCTCCGCAATCGCCTCCGGCGCCGACGCATCGATCTCCGGGAGCGTCGCCACCGGCGGTGGGGGTTGGGGCGGTGCTGCCACCTGCGCAGGTCGCAGACGCCGCGCCCGCGCCCCGCGTCGCGCTCCACCGACCATCGAGCTCGTGGGATCTGGCCGTGGGGTGTGGGATGACGAGTTTCTCTCGGGGGTGGGGGTGTGAGGGTGGGGATCGGGGGTCGAGGGGAGATAAGGATGAGGTGACAATAATGACGGCCGCGGCGCCATTACTGCTGGTAGGTGGGGAATCGCCTTTCTCGCTCTCCATCCACTCGACACAAATTTGGGCACACATCCATGTACCAATATCATGTGTGAGATTTAGAATCACCCCCTGGTCGAACATTGGATGGACGACATGCCTCCTCGGATCTCAATCTCGCTTCAGCACCCTGCTGCCTGCTTACGAAAGCCGAAAAGGAAAAGGAAACGAATCTGTAGCAAAATCCCCGCAGCGGTCAAGCACCACGCAAACGCAACGGAACCAAGCACAACAGCACGCGAGCCCACCGATTCTCCAAAACAAAAGCCCCGAAGAAACCCCACCAAACTCCTCCATCCTCCGCCCCCATTTCCTTCGTGCCGTCCGCCTCCGCCGTCTCGTCTACGGTCTGCCCCTCGCCACCCTCCCCTCTCCTCGCAGCCGCGGAGCCCCTCGCCCCGTCTCCCATGGCGGCCTCTCTCCTCCACGCCGCCGCCTCCTCCCCGCTCGCGGGCCCCAACCCGGCCGCCCGCGCGGCCTTCCGCCCCCTCGCTTCGTCCCCATTCCCGCGCCTCGCGCGCTCCTCCCCCGACCGCCGTGGCCGACTGGACGCCTCGCTCCGGGCGCTCTCGGGCGGCGCTCGCCTCGCCGCTGGGGTGGCCGCCCCCCGTCCTCGCCGCTTCGTCGCCGCCCTCGCGGGGGAGGAGCCGGTGAGTGCCCGTCCTCTCCGAGATCCTTTGCGCTGGTTTTCTGTCTCCAGTGGTGATGCCCCGTTTTGACTTCTGAGGCGTGTTCCTTCCGCCCCTGCCTATCTGATCTGCTAGGTTGTAGTTGGTCACCTCACCCGCGTTTCTATTTATTTTATTTTACTCGCGCGACGCACGGGCTGAAATAATCGTTGCGTCCTTTTACAATTGTCGCCTCGTTGAGTGCATTGAGGATAATGTGCGAGTATATTCTTTTCGTGTGCCGAACGGGGGATATTTGCAGCGGTGTAGTTCTTTTGACAATGTTTCTGTGTGCTAAATACCGAATTCCGTGGCTGAACTGTGATGCCAAATTATGCTAAGTTCACAAGTTATTTTTTCTGCCGAGTTCAGATGAGTTCGGAGTTGGGCGATGACAAGGAAAGGGAAACGGAGAAGATTGAAATAGAGCCCGAGGAGGCCCAGGAGGTGTGGAGGGAAATGCTCAAGCAGTTCAAGGCCGAGGCCATCCGAATGCAGGCCCTGACAACGCAGGCATACGATGTCTACTCCAAGAGGGCAAGGGAGGTGCTGTTAGAGGCCTCGGAGAAGCTAAGGATCCAGGCAGATAAAGCACAAAAGGACCTGACCATCATCGCTGCAGAGGTTGGTGAGGAGGGGCAGGAATATCTACAGCTGGCAGCTAAGAACTCCCCAGATTCTATCAAGGATATCACCGAGACAATCAATGCAGTTGGCAACCTCAATGGGCCATCGGAGTATAAGGATTATCATGTCGGCATTTCATTTGGTATGTAAAGGCATTATGTTGGTAGCATTTCCAGTTATCTAAGTAATACTCATCCTGCAAGTTGACGTACATGTGACTCATTCAGGAAATGTCTTTGTTAGATCATCAGTTGTATAGGCAGCTTGGTGCTGCCTTGCTATGTATGGGTTGCAATTGAATAGTATTCATGGAACTTTATTATTTCTTGTAGGTACCTTTCTTACTGTAGGAGGCTTCCTTAACTTCATGCTAACTGGAAGTACATCTGCAATTCGCTTTGGTTTTGTCCTTGGGTTTGCACTGTTGGCTCTGGGTATCTCAAGTTTGAGATCACAAAGAGCAGGCGGTCGTCAGCCTCGTCTTCTGCTGAAAGGGCAAGCTGGTTAGTTCATTTCTTCTCACATTATTTTCCTTGCTTGATGTTATTTCCCCCTATTTCACGATTGAAGTGGCATTGGCATAGCTACTTCTGCCAGTACATATTATGTGTATACTTATGTGACATGTTTTCAATGTTGGTAAAGTTAAGAAAAACAGAATGAAAGAAAAGAAAAGTAACATAGGAGTACATCTGTTTGTGATGTATTGAGTTCAGAAGATTGCTCTTCAACTGATCTATTTGTTTTGTCTATCTAGGAGTTTTATGTTTTGTGCTTATTTGCATTTGTTGACTGAGGTGATATGTATCAGTTTTTGTTATGCATACTATCGGACCCATCACAATTTTGCTGACTGAGGTGATGTATTGTATGGGTATTGCAAAATAGCATTGGACTTCCATGCGAATAGAAGAATATTTTCATCAGGCTTCTCATGTCCTCTTATCTAAATTCGACAGCTTCTGATAAAATCCAATCCGATTAGTTAAAAGTAAATCAACAGGAATCCATTATTCCAGCATGATATTGTTGCAACTATAACTCTTTTGATCCAAAGGAAATCCATATGATTTTTTAAGGATTTGGATCCTTAGGATTTTTTTCGTACGGTGGTCGTTTGATTCTCAGGCCCTGTTCGGTATGCAGGTTAGTAAAACGAAGGAATATAACACCGCACAGGATAACGTAGTTCAATCCTGTGGTTCCCCACAACAGAGGAATAAGAAAAGAATCGATGTTCGAAATGTAGGAAAATTAGCAGGGGAAATCTACACAGGTTGGCCCCAGCTATTATTTTTATATGTGAAAAAAGTACAGCCTGGTGCTTGCAGCTTGCACAAATCACCTAGTCTGACCATGATGTGGGTCCCAGGTAGAGGTTGAAGCAGCCTTTTCCTTTCCCGTGCCTCGGGCTTGTCCAAAAACAAGAGCTCTGGGCAGATGTCATTTTTCCTTTGAAAACTGCGGGTGGAGGACACTTTCCAGATGATGGCCTGACAGCTATTCCTTCGTTCCGAACGCTGCGAAGGAAAAGTTTACTATAGAAAAAATGTTCCTCTGCAATTTCTGCTCATTTCCTATGAACTGAACGGGGCCTCAGTATTGGAATCCTTAGGAATTTTTCCATAGGATTCATCTGTACTACATTTTGGAGGAAAATTTCCATCCACTCAAACCTCTTGCTAGAATTTCTTTGTTTTTTCTGTGCTATCACACTCTTCCATCCAAATTCCTGTAGTCTGTTAATCCTGCAGGATACAAGAGTGCATCACACTCTATTCCTGCGTTTTTTCTATTCCTGCATTTTGAGAATATTGCGAATCAAAGAGGCCCTAAATATATCTGGATTTCAGTTTTTTCTGTTGTAATGGATTTTAAGAATTGCTTTTGTTATTTCTACAAACTTGACCGATCATTGTTGTTTATGCGTCAACAGTTAACTTTGATAATTGGTCCATGCAAAAAAGAAGATTGCGTCCATGCAAAAAAGAAGATTGCACTACTTATTTTGACATTTTCCATTTTTAGTACAATAAAATTGTTTTTGCTGTCTACTGGAGCTGATGTTCAGTTCTGTAATCATATGTAAATATATTTGAAAGGCAAATACCAAATGAAACACAACCAAGCTTAAAGAAAGCCAGATGTAACTTTTTTTTTCTGAAGTTGTCAAACAATGTTGTAAATATAGAGTAGGTGGTATCTTATGGCCACATGCAGTTTTGGTGTTAAAATTGATCACTTCTGGAAGATCTGAAGAAAAGATAAATTCTGAATGTACAGTGACTAGTGTTTTTCATGCAGATTTTTTTTATCTTGAGGATGTGATTCTGTTTGATCTTGATTTCTCATTTTTTTACATGACTATGGGTGCTCCGGCTATATCAACTATTATTTTGAGATTGTTTGGGAGTTTCCACACATAGCACACGTTGAGTTTAGACTCAAGTTGAGTTCCATAACGCATACAAATATTGGACATATATTACTGATGGAGTTTAGACTCAAGTTCAGCCTCCAAGGTTTCAACTATTCAGATTGATAATGCAATGCACTTCTTGTATGATTCATATATCTGATTATTTATATTGACTTGTATTGACCGTATAACACTAGTGAGGCTCAATTTATAGTTGCACATCGAGTAATAGTCTCAAGAGGAAGTTATCAGTTGAGCTCTGATAAGTTATTGGTTTGTTATTCCTTTAGTAACTTGCAAAATTCCAACATACTTGACTTGTGGCTTGCAGCTATTGCAAGCGTTATCTTCTTCAAGGACTTGTCAGTTTTATTCCGGGTAGGTTTCTAATTCGGCTCAAATTGTATTACTACTATGATAGCTTCCACCTCCCCCCTTTAGCAATGCCAGGATTTAATTGAATTTTGTGTGTGTGCAGTATGGGTGGTTTCCAAATGTTTTCGCGGTCCTTCTCAGGTCAGTACACATTTAGTCCTTGTACTTGCTAGGAATACTTTCAGTCTAGAATCAGAAAAACATACAGTGATATATAAACAGTTATTGTCATGAACTACGTCGCCTCCTTGCATGTTTATGTTCCTCTACCTGTGCATATATACCTGCAAGACTGCATAAAATGGCTTGTTCCTGTCGCTACAAGGGCTCTACACAGTATACAGTTTTTCCTTGGTGGATATTCTCACCTATTTGCAATTTTGCATTCAACCTTTCTGGCAACCCGTGCTGCGCAATAGACCACCTCTCATTTTTACTGTACTACCACTGTACCACATAGTTCTTTCCGAAACCGTATTAATTGCCTCTGCTGCAATCCCCTGACAGGGCGACACTTCTCATTGATCTGTTAGAAATCCTCTTTTTTCCCCTTCTTCTGTTAGTACCACCTTTCAGTAGTTTTATAGTGTTATACTTGTAAGGTGTGAACAAGAAGCTGATGATTACTAAAGGCTAAACTGGTGAATACATCATTTTCATCTTTTTTCGCCCTTGACTCCTTGAGTTTGCCTACTACACTTTGAATGTGTCTTATAGTGCAAGACTTGCACCATTATCAACCCAAATGTGATGAATGTTTCCTTTAGACAGAAGGATGGAACTAGTGGAAGTATCTATCACATAGTTGATGTCAAGCATTAGACACAAATTGCTGTCAAATAATACTAGTTGGACATGTACTAGCCCCCTGTCAACTAAAAGTCTAAAATGTCTGGTAGCTCTAGTTCTTCCTATAGTTCCCCCTAAAAAACATGTTAAGGGGTGAAGTTCCTTCCCTTAACTGTATGTTGTTAGGTAGAAATGTGACACCCTGCGGATCGGACGAGGGTGGGCGAGCTCCTCTAGTTCCCCAATTTTGGCGTTTTGGACATTTACGTGCTCTCCAAAACACCATGACCCATAATTTCTATTCTGTTCTATTTGTTGAATCTAATAATGCTATGATACTATGGAAGTACTTTCTAGACAAATCAGCACATATGATTGCCCAATCTAAATATATTAAAACATACTCCCTCCGTTCCCAAATAATTGTCTTTCTAGAGATTTTAACAAGTGACTACATACGAAGCAAAATGAGTGAATCTACACTCTAAAACATGTCTACATACATCCGTATGTTGTAGTCCATTTGAGATGGCTAGAAAGACAATTATTTGGGAACGGAGGGAGTAGAAGGTTGAAGTTTGACACCTATGTCAAAAAAATCAGCATTTTGTGAACTTGCAGGCGGACTGATTTTTTTGGAGATATTCTTTCAGCAATTAAGTTGGCAATTTGTGTACTTCATTTAGAGAACACTTTATGCTTGTTTGCAAAGGCCACTAGAGCTATTTTGAGTTGGACCACGAAAAACATGCACAATATTTATATATTTTTTATTTGTGCTGCAGTGGAATGGTGGCGACCTTTTACATTCATCGCATTGTGACTGGTGGCCACAAAGGTAGCACCGAGAGCAGTTCAGATAACTAATGGTAACACCTCACTTGTTTCACCTAAAGATCCTTTTGTATAAACCAGTGTATGTTGTATAGTATATGCACTTGGATACTGAACTAGCCAAACCATATGTGCCTTAAATGATTGAACTAAATTGCTCTATATCTCACGGCACAACACTTCTCTAGGTTATACAACACACTTGGATGAATCATATGACCGCGGAAACTTGGGTTCTGAAGATTGATGGTGACCCTTCGCCTTAAGGTTTCCTTCTTTCACCAGCCTTCAACTCAGGCACACTCTGTGGTGTCTGAACTCTGAAGTGGCTCTATACAGTGATACCTGGACTCACAAGACTTGCCTTGCACACTCGCCCCTCACCTTTGTTTCTTTCCTCGTGTAATATAGATGCTGTCCCAGAAGCAGAATAAGGAATGGCCCTTGAAGGTCTCTAGTATGTATCAATCTGTTCATCATTTATGTTGTTTATTTATGCAACGTAGTTGTAACACATTGAATATCCAGTGAAATCCGAAAATCGGTTTGTCTCGCTCAGTATGTTGCTGTTTGGCCTGAGGGGAACAATTTGGCAGTGACAGCCACGTGCTATCTTTTGTTGCTTAATGTTTGCTAGATTGTATTGTACAGTACTATACCTCCGTTCTGGTTTATTAGTCCTATTCGTATTTTGTGTCAAAATTTGACCATAGATTTAAGTTTAACTGACAAAATGTTAATGCATGTCATAAAAAATCATATCATTGGATTCGTATTCGGATATAGTTTTTAATGATACTATTTTTTTGTGACATGCATTAACATTTTATCAACTAAATCCATGGTCAAAATTTGGCACAAAATACTAAGGGGACCAATGAACCATGGAGGTAGTATTTACTTATTGCCGACTTTGTCAATTTGTTTAACCATTTGATTAACTACTACTTTGGCTGAACAAATGCTTAGTATTGCAACCAATTTGATTAGCCAACTCTACATCACAAGCTCTTGCAGCTGGAACCTCTCACCCACCCCCGTACAGTATCACTACTCATTAGTCACACTCCGACAGCCGATGTACTCCAGATCTGTCCACTAAACAGTGCACAGGTCGTGCAATCAACTGTGCTCTAGTGAAGCAGATGGCCGAAGCTGAGCGAGTTGACGACGGTCTCCCACTCCCAGTCGAAGTTGCCATCGAGGAACCCCTCGACAGGAGAAGCACCAAGTTCCACCTCGGAGGAGTAGGACGAGGAGGATGACGGCGACGACCATCGCCGCGACGTGTCACCGGGCGCCTCGCCGTGACGCCGCATGTCGTGCTCGGCTGCGAGCGACGGCAGCAGAGGCGAGCCCCTGTTCCGGTCGACGGCACCGAAGGCTCCCCAAGCGTTTGAGCCGGAGTCGGCGACAGTAGGAGGCAGTGGCTCCGCCCTCTGCTGGGAGAAGGCGGCCCCGCAGGTGTGCTCGCCGTAGTAGGCGATCACGAACGCCGCGGGCTCCTCCTGCGACCGCTGCACCCGCCGAGTCGCGGTGCAGCCCTCGCCTCTGAACGCGCAGCGGTAGTAGAGCCTGCATGCAGCAACAATAGCGTCAGGCTCTGCTCTGTCTGATCGACAGGCTTGCCGTTTGTCCGGACCATCAGGGGCATTTCTTGTCCGTACCTAGGGTGGTTGCTTCCGTTGATGTCCTTCTGCCCGTACTTCCTCCACACGAACCCGTCCGCCGTCGTGTCGGCGTGGATCTCTCTGTGCGCCTCCGCACCACGCACCCTGCGAAATCGACGGCAAGCCTGTCAGTCAAGCGCTCGTGCAAGGGCGGAGGAATTCAGAATTCTTCCTTCCATCCCGGTGCGAGTAGCGATCAAACTTTCGCACCTTCTTTTTGACGGCACGCCGGCCATGTGCGGATGGCAGGTCGTGGCGCCAGGGTCCGTCGCCTTCCTCTTTTTATCGGCGGCGCCCGCGCTCACCGCGGCGATCACCCGGTCACAGCAGCGGAGTATCTCGTCGGCAAGCGCCTGGTGCTCCACCTGCGCCGGAGGCGACGCCGCCCGGAGAAGCTCCCTGAGGTGCGCCGCGGACTGCTGCCCCATGGTCATCAGCTCCAGCACCACGGCTGTCGGGGTGGCCAGCGCCATGGCGAGTCTCTGTCTTCTCTGCTAGGTGCTAGCTTGAACTTTGCACTAGAACTGCACAGTACGTGGTGCGCCAACTTTTTTGGCTTCTCGGTGTCGAGCTCGGGAGTGCGAATGAATTCGGCGGGTCTTGCCATATCGTGGGCAGTTTATAGGAAACCTAGGACAAGGGAAGCAGCGGGGAAGCTGCATGGAAGCGGTCGAAGTGAAGCTGAGCTCAGCGACGCGACAACTTTTGAAGTCCACTCCGGAAGCCCAACCCTCCCTTTGCAGCCGATCCAAGAGAGAGTCAAGAGCCAAGAGATAACTGATAAACAATAACGATAATCCATACGTGTCAGGTGAGACAATTGTAATCTGCGAGAGAGATCGAAGCTAGTAGAGATACGCTCAGAGTCCGAGTGAGATCGAAGGCGACGTGTAGTGGTTACGGGAACGCGTCGCCCCTCCGTACGCATGTGGTACGTACGTACGCCGTCACATGGGCGACCCGAGCTCACTCTCACGACTGATTGGGCAACGTGACCTGACGTACGGGATGATCTATACGGCGTACCAGTCTGGCCGTGGTCCTAATCAACTCCTGGGAAAACGGAACCCTATACACGCACACACGCGCAGAGAGGCGCAAGAAAACTGCAAGTGTCCCTAGATTCGATGGTGGTTGACACTTGGCACGGCACGTGCGTGTTGCCTGCTCGTTCAGCGGCTCTGGATTCGGGTTCAGGTTCAGTGCATGTACCGGCAGCGCCAGCCCGCCGCTGGGCCCTAAACAAAAGGATTCAAAGCGGCCGTGTAATTCCTGGACCGGCCGCGTACGATAATTGATTGATTGATCCTCTTGCGATTTTCTTTTGGAGAAATATATCCTTTTGCGGATTGAAGCGACGAGCACCAGTATAATATTGTTCATGTTCATGTGTGCCTATCTTTAGTTTAGTTGCACCCCGAGCTGATTCAAAGCGAGCTTATAAAATGTTGATTGATCCGGCCGGACATGATGAGAACACCGATAGTACAGTCTTCCCCTAAGTCTAATAATTTTGTTTTAGTGTTCAAGTCGAATGAGTGATGGCCAGTGATCCACGATGCCCGAGTAGCTAGCGAGATTAGGTTGTTCCCTTCCCTGCCAAAAACAATGGGGTGGTTTCTCACCAGAACTGGCCCGCATGTGCTGCAATAATGCCTGATTTGGATTTCAGAATCTTGATATGAGAGATGATCTCCTTCTCTTGGTAGAACGTGAAACTGGCCTCTCACAGTGGTCACCATTCACCAATGGGCAATGTCCGGCCATCTTCCGTCAGTACGTCCTGGTTCGACATGTGGAAATGTTCGGTCTCGAAAGTTGACATGACACGACCGTTAATCAATTAACTAACTAGCTAAAGAAGCCTCGACAAGTAGTGAGTGCATGAGATTGGCTTCTCTGTACCGAAAGGGCGAGAATAATCGAGGACCTTGTGCACGGTACCATTTTCTTCGAATTGACCTGACTTGTCCGATAATAGAAAAGCTATATCGTATTGACCTGAGAGTCGCCACGAATGGGCGAGCAATTTCCTTGTGGTCAACCTCCGCACAGAGGGAAGACCATCCAGATCATGTATTTCAGAAGGTTCCAAATTCATTATATCATCATCTGCGCGAAAACAAACGGCTTAGACCAGTGGCGGAGACAGATCTGGGGCAGATAGGGCTATAGCCCCAGGACTAGAAACAACTTCCTTTGTAATTTCTTCATGCAAAGCATAGAAAATTATAGAAGTTTATCACTCAACATAGCACAGCCCCAGGCGTAATCTGCATCTAGCTCCGCCACTGACTTAGACTTCCACGCATGGGTATAAAAAATGGCGAGGTTTATGTATGTTCCTAGTGGGGTCAGAGCAAACGACCATCAGAAGTGTAGGTGTTTTAGAAACTTCCAAGATCATCATATATGCCAAACAAACGGCTTAGACTTCCACGCATGGATACAAATTATGGTCAGGTTTATGTATGTACCTCAAAGTCTATGCGCGATTCGGACGCATTTCATGGGTCTCCGCAAGAAAATTGTTCTTGAATCTACGTGTTTGACCGATCCAGGTTTGAGGAATGCGACGCCAAGTACGGAGCGTAGGCCTGCGTCCTTGTTAATTATACGAGAAAACATACACCAACCGATCGAAGAATTTCTCCCCTGCCTGCGGGTATTTGACCCGAATTCTAGCTAGGGTTTGACAGTAACCACCTCCTGGAGCTATCATGCCTGCTATGCTACCGAGAAAACATACACGCAATGCGTAACTGCGACTCCCAGTTGATTGGCTTTAGCGGGTTAAAATTAGGGTTAGTATGGTCACGCACACACGCTTCTAGTTGGTGATCGACCAGCGGGAAAATGACATTACTCGAGGGAAAAGGATTTGCTCGTACCGTCTTTGAAGGGGTCCAAACGGCTGGAAGGCTAACCATGAACCGAAATGCCAACCGTAGTTTCTCAAGGACAACTAACTGATTGGGTAAATTTGCTGTGAACATCACATATAATGTCGTAGTACTATGTGTCTATGTTCTCATCTCATGGAAGCCGGCCGGCAGCTGGCACATCACATGGATGCGTACGAGCAGTTAACCGATTTGGCAACATGCACGAGATTTCCAGAAGAAAACTCGGGGACCGTTTGGTGTGTGGCTTCATCGACCGAGTTCACGCCGGCATGTGGCATGGGCAGGCTTACTGACCAGATATCTCCATCAGAGACTTGGACAACTTCCATCCTCCGTACACGACCTTCTCTTTGCAGTAAGCCAGTAACTGACGGTCTCATGGTCAAATTATGTAATCTAGGACAAGTATTAAGCGCGTTGCAGGAGCACATGAACATAGCTGTCAACTGCGTATGAGATAGATCGGCACTTGGGTAGAATGGTCCATGCATGTATTGTAGCAAGCCGCACGTGCAGCACGATTAGCTGAGTGATCGTACTTTTTTATACTACCTTCGTTTCAGTTTACAAGGCGTGCGTGTACCCCTAGGTTGCCAATTTTATCATCGTAATATAAACTATATAACACAAAATTATCCCATTTGAAAATAGAACATCTGAAGTTTATAATGGTATGTTTTGTTTATAATATATGACTTCTATTAGGTTGGTCAAATTGACGACCTAGGGATATGCGCACGCCTTGTAAACTAAGAGAGAGGGAGTACTAGTTACTGGATTGCTACGCTTCGGAATTAATGACCACACTGGGAGGACCCTCGTCTCATCTCGCCTGCTCCCGGGGGAGGTGAACCCTAGTGCCGCCACTTCCAGCCTCCCCTGCCCCCTCCCCCTCCCTCACCGCCGTCGTCGGTGGCGGCCGGACCTGTTCCCCTTCCTCGGGGCGGGCTGGCGTGGGACAGCGGCACCGAGCGGGGGCGCGAGGTTCTGCAGGGCGGCGTGGCGTGACTGCGGCCGGGGCGGCCCGACGGTGGCGTCCTGGAGTGGCGGCACAGGTGGTTGCTCGTCGGGAGCGCGACGACGATGCGCGTCCCGGCCAGATCTGGTTCGGGCGGTTGCTCTGGCCGGCTGCCAACGGGCTACGCGGGCTGAGGCGGTGTGGGCCGACGTCGCTGGTGGCTTTGGCTACTGGTTGGGACCAGCGTGGGTGCGTGTTTCTTGATGGGGTGGTCCGACGGCTCTGCGGTTGTGGTAACCTCGTCCGGGGCACGGGTGGTGCTGATCGGTGGGGTGGCTGTCGGTGTCAAAACCGGCAGATCTCGGGTAGGGGGGCCCAAGCTTTGAGTCTAAGGATCAATGGTAACAAGGGACAATGGGGACACAATGTTTACCCAGGTTCGGGCCCTCTTAAAGGAGGTAAAACCCTATGTCCTGCTTGATTGTATTTGATTAGTATAGGGGTTTACAAGAGTTGGTCTACCTCGAGATCGTAATGGCTAAACCCTAGCTGTCTAGCCTATGATTATTCTGATAGCCTCTACGGACTAAACCCTCTGATTTGTATACACACCGGAGGGGCCTAAGGTTGTACATGGTCGGTTTGCAGAGGAAGGAAATAGTACATTCGGACATCAAACTTGCCGTCCACGCATATAGGAGTCCTACCCGGACACAAGGGATAGTCTTTTGTTTTATCTTCACAACCCATCAGTCCGGCCCATATCGAATAGACCGGACACCCGAGGACCCCCTAATCCAGGACTCCCTCAGTAGCCCATGAACTTGCCTTCAGTGACGATGTAGTATTCGGCTTATGTCTTTGGCTTTGCAAGGCGGGTTCTTCATCATACTCCGGATTGACGACAGCCCGGTCTTGACCTTCATGTTCTGCCTTTACAACTCCTTCCTGTCGTCACCTCGATTTCCACGCATCGGGAAAATGTGAACGGTCCATAATATTTTTTTTACAAATAAACCCCTTACCACGCAGGGGCGGCATCTATATAAGGAGGTTAGATCTACCCATGCCATCCCACATCGCGCAAAGAGCATCAGAGCAAACCACGAATTTTTCACAATATGGCGAGCGCTCCTGGCTCTTCCTCGCGCCCTCATGGCCCTCAAGCAGGTGATTGGCGAAGCTGCTCAGTGTCTCACCTCCAGCTGAATCGACTTCAGACGCAGGGATATCTCCCTCCCGCAGATCTAGTCCCTGTGCGGGCGGGATTGGCCTCGATTGGCAATGATGTGCTAGCAGAGAATTTCCCCAACCCCAACAAGGAGGATAGGGTGTGCTTCGTCTCATTTCTTCTGAGGGGCTTAGGATTCTCGATCCACCCCTTCCTCAGGGGTTTATTGGAATCCTACGGGATCCAGCTGCACAACCTTACACCAGGTTATATCCTGCACATATCAGGTTTCGTCACCCTCTGTGAACTGTTTTTAGGCTATGAGGCTCATTTTGAACTATGGAGAAAGTTCTTTTGCCTCGTCCCTCGTCATCAAGGGGGTTCTGTATTTGAAGTGGGCGGCGCCGAAATATGTCGGATAGCCGAATCAGGTTACCTCGTCGGAACTCCCAAAAAGGGATCTGAAGAATGGACTTCAGAATGGTTTTATATCGAGGATGTTTGCCTTCCAGACCCAGTTCGACGTGGACTTCCCGAATTCTCCAGCGCTCCTTTGAATAAACGCCTCAACTGGCGCCCCCGGAGCCCCAAGCAAGAAGACAGTGTGGAAGTGATGAGGTTGGTCAGCAAGGTCAGGTTACTTGCCCATTCCGAACTCTCGATAGTGGCCATCGCGATAAAGCGATGCATCCAACCCCTTCAGTCCAGAGTAACCCCTTTATGGTGTTACACGGAGAGGATGACACATCTCGTTATAAGTGCGAGGGCCCAGATACCCCAGCCACTCTGGCCGCCATTTTGGCAGATCTTTATAAGGGGGAGAAAGAAGAATTCACCCGTTTAAATTGTCAGGAAGGTTTCTCCATGTATAACCCCATTGAATGGGTAAGTTTTTGATTATCAGCATTGTACCACCTCATTATCGAGGAATGCTAATCGAATTGTTCTGGTCGTCTTAAAACATACATGGAGGAAGGTGGTCGAGAATATTCATTGCCCCTCCCCACAACCAAAGGACTATGGTCGCAACGAGGACCCCGGCTCCTGCGAAGATCCGGATATATCTATAGAGTTTGATGATGGAGTCTTTTATCAAGGGAGCCTTGATGGCTCGGAAGTGGCTATTATGGCCGACTACCCCGACCTCCTCTCTTTCTCCAATGTAAGTATTCGGAGATCATCCTCAAAAAGGAACCCCCAACTTGTGTCTCACCCGTCACATTGAAACATGCTTTATAGGATCAGCGCTCAGTGAGCCGCACCCCATCGAGGGCGGCCCCTAGGAAGGTAACATCTATGCAGGGCTAGCCTTCAAAACGAAAGGAAACTAGGAGCGCTGTCGAGCCCCCTCCTTCATCAAAGAGGTATAACCTTTAATATATGCCTAGGCATAAGGCCAGATTGTCATGTTTCTCCTCCCATCTTATTTTAGGAGGAGCACACGGCGAACCGTGTCCAAAATCCCCATTAGCCGATTATCAGCTAATCCGTCGCTGGGCTCATCAACTAGGACAAGAGCCAGTACGGATGAAGCGCCAACTCATCCACCTCATGAGGATTCGGATGGCATATCCGTCACAAATTTCGAGTGGAGAGCGTGATGAATCATCGACGACTGAAAGAGACTATACGCGCTCCAATTTTCACTGAGCAGGAATTTACTGCCCTCAGCACCATGGATGCATATATCTGAGTTGCCCGGGACGGGCTTGCTGGAGTTGCTCACCTGTTTTCAAAAGATATGCAGGTAATGATTTGTGTAATTTTAATAGATATATGCCAGTAGCCCCCGAGACTTGAAGCGGTTTAGACCAACCGATTTAAGGATAGTTACGATCAGAGGTTCTCAAAGAGAAGAACAAGGCATTGTCCCAGGAGCTTGAAACGAGTCGGACAATGCTAAATGCCGCCACCACAGAGCTAGAGGAGATGAAGAAACTCGCGATTGAGGGAGTCCTGGATTAGGGGGTCCTCGGACAGCCGGACTATATCCTTTGGCCGGACTGTTGGACTATGAAGATACAAGATTGAAGACTTTGTCCCGTGTCCGGATGGGACTCTCCTTGGCGTGGAAGGCAAGCTTGGAAATTTGGATCTGTAGATCTCCTCCCTTGTAACCGACTCTGTGTAACCCTTGCCCCCTCCGGTGTCTATATAAACCGGAGGGTTTAGTCCGTAGGACAACAACAATCATAATCATAGGCTAGCTTGCAGGGTTTAGCCTCTACGATCTCGTGGTAGATCAACTCTTGTAATACTCATATCATCAAGATCAATCAAGCAGGAAGTAGGGTATTACCTCCATCGAGAGGGGCCGAACCTGGGTAAACATTGTGTCCCCCGCGTCCTGTCACCATTCGCCTTAGACGAATAGTTCAGGACCCCCTACCCGAGATCCGCCGGTTTTGACACCGACATTGGTGCTTTCACTGAGAGTTCCACTGTGCCGTCACCATAAGGCTTGATGGCTCCTTCGATAATCGGCAACGATGCGATCCAGGGTGAGGTTTTTCTCACCGGACAGATCTTCGTATTTGGCGGCTTCGCACTACGGGCCAACTCGCTTGGCCATCTGGAGCAGATCGAGAGCTACGCCCCTGGCCGTCAGGTCATGTTTGGAAGCTTAAACTATACTGCTGACATCCGCTGAGACTTGATCTTTGTCGGATTCGAGCCCATATCAGGTGCGCCACACAGTCACGACGAGCATGACCCAGCTCTGCCGTCGGACGGTGTTCGGGAGATCACACCTGTGGTTACTCCGGCCCTCAATCCGGAGCAGATTGCGCCATCCGAGGACGGGTGGATGGACCCCGCCATGGAGGCCGCACACTCAGTGGCGATAGAGCCGAATACTGACTTCACCTCCTACGAGACCTGTGTTGCCAGACTTTTGGATTCGTCCCCGGCCACGGGCTCCTAACCGCCTGCGTCAGCGCCTATCGAATCTGATTGGGCACCGATCATGGAGTTTTCCTCCGCGGATATCTTTCAGCACTCGCCCCTGGGCGATGTGCTGAATTCATTAAGGTCTCTCTCCTTGTCGGGAGGCCCTTGGCCGAACTGTGTCCGGCTTGAGTGGGAAGCGGACGACGAAGAAATTCGATCCCCACCCACCACCCACTTAATAGCCACTGTTGACGACTTAACCGACATGCTTGATTACGGCTCTGAAGACATCGACGACGATATAGGAGAAGAACAGGAACCACCGCCCACAGGGCGCTGGACTGTCACCTCATCATATGATATATACATGGTGGACACCCCCAAAGAAAGCAATGGCAAGGCAACAGAGGATAATCCCCTCGTGAAGCAATCTAAGCACCGGCGTCAACGGCGCCGCTCTAAGTCCCGCCATAGAAAAAGCGGAGACACCGGCACAAGAAACAATAATGCCGCGGATAGTCCCGAAGACGAAGACAATCCCCTCCAGCCAGGCCTCGAGCGGGAGGATGGGCAAGCTAGCCCTAAGGAACAGGTAGCAGATGGAGAATCAGAGGATGACAATTACATGCCTCTCTCCGAAGACGAGGTGAGCCTCGGCGACGAAGAATTTATCATGCCTGAGGATCCCGTCGAACAGGAGTGCTTCAAGCGCTGGCTTATAGCCACAACAAAAAGCCTGAAGAACAAGCAACAGCAGCTTCAAGCTGACCAAGATCTGCTAGCAGATAGATGGACTGAGGTCCTGGCGACCGAGGAATACGAACTCGAGTGCCCAACCAAAAGTTAGTCAAAGCGTAGGTTGCTACCCCAACTCGAGGAGGAAGCATTAAATCCTACGCTTCCAGCGTATGATGCGGCTGACCGGCCACCTCGTGGCCGAGACAAAGCGGCATATCAGGCCAAAGTCCAGCCCGCACCCGGCTGCTAGTCAAACAAAAATACCAAGGCCCGGGGCAACACGCAGGACCTGCGAGACGTATTGCAAAACAAAGCAGGACATGCAAGGTCGATCTATGGATCACGGGGGCGTGCCCCAACGCGTGACAAAGACCGTCACGCTGGATATACTAAAAGCAAATCCGGCCGGGCCGAATACAGCAGACAAGACTCGTATGAACTGCGTCGTGATATAGCCTGGCACAGAGGCGCCACACCCCCCTATGCTTCACTGATGAAGTAATGGATCACGAATTCCCAAAAGGTTTTAAACCCGTGAACATTGAATCATATGATGGTACAACAGACCCCGCGGTATGGATCGAAGATTTCCTCCTCCACATACACATGGCCCGCGACGATGATCTACATGCCATCAAGTACCTCCCATTAAAACTTAAAGGACCTACTCAGCATTGGCTGAATAGCTTGCCGGCAAACTCCATTGGCAGTTGGGAGAATTTGGAGGACGCATTCCTTGACAACTTCCAGGGCACTTATGTGCGACCACCGGATGCTGATGACTTGAGTCACATAACTCAACAGCCAGGGGAATTAGCTAGGAAATTCGGGACTCGGTTCCTAACTAAAAAGAACCAAATTGTCGACTGTCCCGATGCTGAGGCCTTAGCGGCATTTAAGCATAACATCGGTGACAAGTGGCTCGCCCGTCACCTCGGCCAAGAAAAGCCGAAGACCATGGCAGCCCTCACGACACTCATGACCCGCTTTTGTGCGGGCGAGGATAGCTGGCTGGCTCGCAGCAACGGCACATCAAGAAATGCCGGCAATTCAGATGCCAAAGATAGCAACAACAGGCCACGCCGCAGCAGACACAAGCGCCGCAGCAACGACGACAACGCCGAAGACACGACAGTTAATGCCGGATTCAGTGGCTCTAAATCCGGTCAGCGGAAGAAGCCATTCAAAAGAAGCAATCCGGGCCCGTCCAGCTTGGACCGCATACTCGATCGTTCGTGTCAAATACACGACACCCCCGATAAACCAGCCAACCACACCAATAGAGAATGCTGTGTGTTCAAACAGGCCGGCAAGTTGAATGCCGAAAACAAGGAAAAGGGGCTGCATAGCGACGACGGGGAGGAGCCACGGCTGCCGAACACAGGAGGACAGAAGAAATTTCCTCCCCAAGTGAAAACAGTAAACATGATATACACAACCCATATTCCCAAGCGGGAACGGAAGCGTGCACTGAGGGACGTTTATGCGATGGAGCCAGTCGCCCCAAAGTTCAACCCATGGTCTTCTTGTCCGATCACCTTCGATCGCAGGGACCACCCCACCAGTATCCATCATGGCGGTTCTGCCGCTTTGGTCCTTGACCCCATCATTGACGGATTTCACCTCACTCGAGTCCTTATGGACGGTGGCAGCATCCTGAATCTGCTCTATCAGGATACAGTGCGCAAAATGGGTATAGACCCCTCGAGGATCAAACCCACCAAAACCACCTTTAAAGGTGTCATCCCAGGTGTAGAGGCCTGTTGCACGGGCTCAATCACAGTGGAAGTGGTCTTCGGATCTCCGGACAACTTCCGAAGCGAGGAGTTAATCTTCGATATCGTCCCCTTCCGTAGTGGCTATCACGCACAGCTCGGACGAACCGCATTTGCCAGATTCAATGCGGTACCACATTATGCATACCTCAAGCTCAAAATGCCAGGACCTCGCGGGGACATAACATTCAATGGAAACACATAATGCTCGATCCGCACAGAGGAGCACACTGCGGCCCTCGCAGCAGAAGCGCAAAGCAGCCTTATGAGGCAAACTGCCAATTCGGCGAAAAAGACCCCGGACACCTTCAAGCGAGTCTGGAGTGCCCTGCAAGAGGATCGCCAGGCACGTTTAGAGCTCGCCTAGCAATTCGGCCTCCGTCCTAGTCCCAGCCAAGCGGCGAAATTTGCACCGCGCATACATAATTACACACTCAAGATACCATGGGCATAGGCGGAGGCACGGCCATGGCACCACCCACAATGCGGCTCAACCGCTTCAGGACCCGTATGCCTTTAACATTTTCTTCCTTTCAGGCCCCTATTCTCTGAAGGCCCTCTCCGATCGACTGATTATCGGACCCATCACGGGAAGGAAACACCAAGGAAGCAAGAAGCTTTGACGTACAAGGGAATCCTCAGGTGGTCTCTGATAACGATTGATATACCTGTTTTGCATACCCACACGCAGCTTACCCTTGGATAGGACATGTCAAATAGTCCTATTTTTTACTTGTTGCACTACATGTATGCATACGCTTTGACGTATCATTTAAATAACAATGTACAACATTAGCTCATTATTGCATTATCTTTTTTCCTATCTACTTATTTACGACAAATAGCACCCGTACATTTTGATACGTCTAGTGCGCCAGGGGCTTAAGTATACCCCAAAACACGACAAGAAAAGTCCGAACACTTTCGACAGTGCGGCACCTCAAACTTATATCATTATATGCATCAGCTCCGAATCATGTCTTGGGTCAATAGTTGGGTTTTCCCGGCTCCCAGGTTTTGGTACCTTACATTCCGCTATATCGGCTAAGGTAGCACTGGGAGAACTACTGCGATTGTGTCCCGGTTCCTTCGGACGAGCACCTCAGTAGAGAAAGCCGAAAACTGACTGTCATGATGCGGCGAGAGCTGGTCGCTGTTCGAGAGGTCTCAAATCCTTCAAGATGTTTTCCGCTTCGGGCGAGGAATCGTCCTTGTCTGATTTAGGCGTACATAGCACCCCAAGTTCGGCCTTCCGAATACTAGGGGCTTCGCCAAAATTTAAAGTTGTAGACTTCTATGGCTAAGTGAGAAGTGATAAAGCCTTATAGTCCGATTGCCTCATTCGTTGTGCTGAACACCTCCTTCGAAGGACCGAAAACTGGGATAAAGAGTGATCAGGTTTATCCCGAACACCCAGTACTAGTTACATGGGGGCAGAAGCCGACGACTGGCCAACTCTCAAATTTTATCAACGGCCGCATAGAAGGTAATATTTTAAATTAACAAAGCGTTGTATAGCGCACATGAACTCGTTTCACATTACAGGATCACATGAGTAAATTCATTCAAATATTACATCCTTAGAACATTCCCCTGCCACAAGGCGAGCACCCTTCAGGACACTGTCATAATACTTTTCAGGGTGGCGATGCTCCTTGCCCTCCGGCGGCCCCTCCTTCACCAGCTTTTCGGTGTCCTGATATGTCTCCAACGTATCTATAATTTTTGATTGCTCCATGCTGTATTATCTACTGTTTTGGACATTGTTGGGCTTTATTATTCAATTTTATATTATTTTTGGGACTAACCTATTAACCGGAGGCCCAGCCCAGAATTGCTGTTTTTTTTGCCTATTTCAGAGTTTCGCAGAAAAGGAATATCAAACGGAGTCCAAACGGAATGAAACCTTCGGGAACGTGATTTTTAGGAAGATTATGATCCAGGAGACTTGGACCCTACGTCAAGAAACAAAGGAAGATGCCATGAGGTAGGGGGGCACGCCCACCCCCCAGGGCGCGCCCTCCACCCTCGTGGGCCCCCTGTTGCTCCACCGATGTACTCCTTCCTCCTATATATACACCTACGTACCCCCAAACGATCGGATACGGAGCCAAAAACCTAATTCCACCACCGCAAACTTCTGTACCCACGAGATCCCATCTTGGGGCCTGTTCCAGAGCTCCGCCGGAGGGGGCATCCATCACGGAGGGCTTCTACATCAACACCATAGCCTCTCCGATGAAGTGTGAGTAGTTTACCTCAGACCTTCGGGTCCATAGTTAGTAGCTAGATGTCTTCTTCTCTCTTTTTGGATCTCAATACAATGTTCTCCCCCTCTCTTGTGGATATCTATTCGATGTAATCTTCTTTTTTGCGGTGTGTTTGTTGAGACCGATGAATTGTGGGTTTATGATCAAGATTATCTATGAACAATATTTGAATCTTCTCTGAATTATTTTATGTATGATTGGTTATCTTTGCAAGTCTCTTCGAATTATCAGTTTGGTTTGGCGTACTAGATTGATCTTTCTTGCAATGGGAGAAGTGCTTAGCTTTGGGTTCAATCTTGCGGTGTCCTTTCCCAGTGATAGTAGGGGCAGCAAGGCACATATTGTATTGTTGCCATTCAGGATAACAAGATGGGGGTTTTATCATATTGCATGAATCTACCCCTCTACATCATGTCATCTTGCTTAAGGCGTTACTCTGTTTTCATGAACTTAATACTCTAGATACATGCTGGATAGCGGTCGATGAGTGGAGTAATAGTAGTAGATGTAGGCAGGAGTCGGTCTACTTGTCTCGGACGTGATGCCTATCTACATGATCATACCTAGATATTCTCATAACCATGCTCAATTCTGTCAATTGCTCAACAGTAATTCATTCACCCACCGTAAAATACTTATGCTCTTGAGAGAAGGCACTAGTGAAACCTATGGCCCCTGGGTCTATCTTCATCATATTAATCTTCCAACACTTAGTTATTTCCTTTGCTTTTATTTTACTTTGCATCTTTATCACAAAAATACCAAAAATACTATCCTATCATATCTATCAGATCTCACTCTCGTAAGTGACCATGAAGGGATTGACAACCCCTTATCGCGTTGGTTGCGATGAGTTATTTGTTTTGTGTAGGTACGAGGGACTCGCGCGTAGCCTACTACGGATTGATACCTTGGTTCTCAAAAACTGAGGGAAATACTTATGCTACTTTACTGCATCATCCTTTCCTCTTCAAGGAAATCCAACGCAGTGCTCAAGAGGTAGCAAGAAGATTTCTGGTGCCGTTGCCGGGGAGTCTACGCAAAAGTCAACATACCAAGTACCCATCACAAACCCTTATCTCCCGCATTACATTATTTGCCATTTGCCTCTCGTTTTCCTCTCCCCCACTTCACCCTTGCCGTTTTATTCGCCCTCTCTTTTCCGTTTGCCTTCTTTTTCGCTTGCTTTTTGTTTGCTTGTGTGTTGGATTGCTTGTTTGTCATGATGGCTCAAGATAATACCAAATTGTGTGACTTTACCAATACCAACAACAATGATTTCCTTAGCACTCTGATTGCTCCTCTTACCAATACTGAATCTTGTGAAATCAATGTTGCTTTGTTGAATCTTGTCATGAAAGATCAATTCGCCGGCCTTCCTAGTGAAGATGCCGCTACTCATCTAAATAGCTTCGTTGATTTGTGTGATATGCAAAAGAAGAAAGATGTTGATAATGATATTGTTAAGTTGAAGCTATTTCCTTTTTCTCTTAGAGATCGTGCTAAAGCTTGGTTTTCGTATTTTCCTAAAAATAGTATTGATTCTTGGAATAAGTGCAAAGATGCTTTTATCTCTAAGTATTTTCCTCCCGCTAAGATCATCTCTCTTAGAAACGGTATTATGAATTTTAAGCAACTTGGTCATGAACATGTTGCACAAGCTTGGGAGAGGATGAAATTAATGATACGAAATTGCCCTACTCATGGTTTAAATTTTTGGATGATTATACAAAATTTTTATGCCGGATTGAATTTTGCTTCTAAAAATCTTTTAGATTCGGCCGCGGGAGGCACTTTTATGGAAATTACTTTAGGAGAAGCTACTAAACTCCTAGATAATATTATGGTTAATTATTCTCAATGCCACACTAAAAGATCTACTAATAAAAAAGTGCATGCGATAGAAGAAATTAATGTTTTGAGTGGAAAGATGGATGAACTTATGAAATTATTTGCTAGTAAGAGTGTTTCTTCTGATCCTAATGATATGCCTTTGTCTACTTTGATTGAGAATAATAATGAATCTATGGATGTGAATTTTGTTGGTAGGAATAATTTTGGTAATAACGCGTATAGAGGAAACTTTAATCCTAGGCCTTATCCTAGTAATCCCTCTAATAATTATGGTAATTCCTACAACAATTCTTATGGAAATTTTAATAAGATGCCCTTTGAATTTGAGAATAGTGTTAAGGAATTTATGAATTCGCAAAAAAATTCAATGCTTTGCTTGAAGAGAAATTGCTTAAAGTTGATGATTTGGCTAGGAACGTTGATAGAATTTCTCTTGATGTTGATTCTTTAAAGCTTAGATCTATTCCTCCTAAGCATGATATCAATGAGTCTCTCAAAGCCATGAGAATTTCCATTGATGAGTGCAAAGAAAGAACCGCTAGGATGCGTGCGACGAAAGATGCCTTTATAAGAGCATGTTCTTCTAGTTCCAATGGAAATAAAGATGAAGATCTAAAAGTTATTGATGTGTCCCCAATTAAATCTTTGTTTTGTAATATGAATCTTGATAATGATGGGACTGAATATGATCCACCTTTACCTAGAAGGCGTTCTAAAGATTCAGAGTTTTTAGATCTTGATGCTAAATTTGATAAAAGTGGGATTGAAGAAATCAAAACCCTAGATGTTGCTAAACCCACTATTTTGGATTTCAAGGAATTTAATTATGAAAATTGCTCTTTGATTGATTGTATTTCCTTGTTGCAATCTGTGCTAAATTCTCCTCATGCTTATAGTCAAAATAAACCTTTACCAAACATATCGTTGATGCCTTGATGCAATCTTATGAAGAAAAACTTGAGTTGGAAGTTTCTATCCCTAGAAAAATTTATGATGAGTGGGAACCTACTCTTAAAATTAAAATTAAAGATCATGAATTCTATGCTTTGTGTGATCTGGGTGCTAGTGTTTCCACGATTCCAAAAACTTTATGTGTTTTGCTAGGTTTCCGTGATTTTGATGATTTCTCTCTAAACTTGCACCTTGCAGATTCCACTATTAAGAAACCTATGGGAAGAATTAATGATGTTCTTATTGTTGCAAATAGGAATTATGTACCCGTAGACTGTATCGTTCTTGATATAGATTGCAATCCTTCATGTCCTATTATTCTTGGTAGACCTTTCCTTAGAACGGTTGGGGCAATTATTGATATGAAGGAAGGGAATATTAGATTCCAATTTCCATTAAAGAAAGGCACGGAACACTAATTCCCTAGGAAGAAAATAAAATTACCATATGAATCTATTATGAGAGCCACTTATGGATTGCCTACCAAAGATGGCAATACCTAGATCTATCCTTGCTATTATGCCTAGCTAGGGGCGTTAAACGATAGCTTGTTGGGAGGCAACCAAATTTTATTTTTATTTTTTGCTTTTTTCTTATGTTTAGGAATAAATATTTGTTCTAGCCTCTTGTTAGATGTGTTTTTATGTTTTAATTAGTGTTTTTGCCAAGTTAAACCTATAGGATCTTCTTGGATGATAATTATTTGATCTTGCTGTAATTTCCAGAAACTTTCTGTTCACAAAAACAATTTTTAAAAATAAAAAAAACGTGATAAAATACTGATTCCAATTGCTTCTGATCAATAAACAAATTGTCTAGGTCGTCCTATTTTGGTAGATCTTTTGGAGTTCCAGAAGTTTGCGTTAGTTACAGATTACTACAGACTGTTCTGTTTTTGACAGATTCTGTTTTTTGTGTGTTGTTTGCTTATTTTGATGAATCTATGGCTAGTAAAATAGTTTATAAACCATAGAGAAGTTGGAATACAGTAGGTTTAACACCAATATAAATAAAGAATGATTTCATTACAGTACCTTGAAGTGGTCTTTTGTTTTCTTTCGCTAACGGAGCTCACGATATTTCTGTTGAGTTTTGTGTTGTGAAGTTTTCAAGTTTTGGGTGAAAGATTTTGATGGATTATGGAACAAGGAGTGGCAAGAGCCTAAGTTTGGGGATGACCATGTCACCCGCAAGATAATCTAAGGACACCAAAAAGCCAAAGCTTGGGGATGCCCCGGAAGGCATCCCCTCTTTCATCTACTTCCATCGGTAACTTTACTTAGAGCTATATTTTTATTCACCACATGATATGTGTTTTGCTTGGAGCGTCTTGTATGATTTGAGTCTTTATTTGTTAGTTTACCACAATCATCCTTGCTGTACACACCTTTTGAGAGATCCATACATGATTTGGAAATTATTAGAATGCTCTGTGTGCTTCACTTATATCTTTTGAGTTATATAGTTTAGCTCTAGTGCTTCACTTATATCTTTTAGAGCACGGTGGTGGATTTGTTTTATAGAAACTATTGATATCTCATGCTTCACTTAGATTATTCTGAGAGTCTTAAATAGCATGGTAATTTGCTTAAATAATCCTAATATGCTTGGTATTCAAGATTTGTAAAAACTTTCTTATGAGTGTGTTGAATACTAAGAAAAGTTTGATGCTTGAAAATTATTTTGAGATATAAAGATGGTGATATTAGAGTCATGCTAGTTGAGTAGTTGTGAATTTGAGAAATACTTGTGTTAAAGTTTGTGATTCCCGTAGCATGCACGTATGGTGAACCGTTATGCGATAAAGTCGGAGCATGATTTATTTATTGTTTGTCTTCCTTATGTGTGGTAGTCGGGGACGAGCGATGGTCTTTTCCTACCAATCTATCCCCTAGGAGCATGCGCGTAATACTTTGCTTTGATAACTTGTAGATTTTTGCAATAAGTATATGAGTTCTTCATGACTAATGTTGAGTCCATGGAATATACACACTTTCTTCCTTCCACCTTTGCTAGCCTCTCTAATACCGCGCACTTCTCGCCGGTATCATACACCCACCATATACCCTCCTCAAAACAGCCACCATACCTACCTATCATGGCATTTCCATAGCCATTCCGAGATATATTTCCATGCAACTTTCCACCGTTCCGTTTATTATGACACGCTCCATCATTGTCATATTGCTTTGCATGATCATGTAGTTGACATTATATTTGTGGCAAAGCCACCGTTCATAATTCTTTCATACATGTCACTCTTGATTCATTGCATATCCTGGTACACCGCCGGAGGCATTCATATAGAGTCATATTTTGTTCTAAGTATGGAGTTGTAATTGTTGAGTTGTAAGAAAATAAAAGTGTGATGATCATCATTATTAGAGCATTGTCCCAAGTGAGGAAAGGATGATGGAGACTATGATTCCCCCACAAGTCAGGATGAGACTCCGGACTAAATAAAAAAAGAGAAAAGAGGCAATAAAAAAAGAGAGAAAAGGCCCAAATAAAAAAATGAGAGAAAAAGAGAGAAGGGACAATGTTACTATCCTTTTACCACACTTGTGCTTCAAAGTAGCACCATGATCTTCATGATAGAGAGTCTCTCATTTTGTCACTTTCATATACTAGTGGGATTTTTCCATTATAGAACTTGGCTTGTATATTCCAATGATGGGCTTCCTCAAAATGCCCTAGGTCTTCGTGAGCAAGCGAGTTGGATGCACACCCACTTAGTTTCTTTTGTTGAGCTTTCATACACTTATAGCTCTAGTGCATCCGTTGCATGGTAATCCCTACTCACTCACATTGATATCTATTGATGGGTGTCGGTGTCAAAACCGGTGGATCTCGGGTAGGGGGTCCAGAACTGTGCGTCTAAGGTGGATGGTAACAGGAGGCAAGGGACACAATGTTTACCCAGGTTCGGGCCCTCACGATGGAGGTAATACCCTACTTCCTGCTTGATTGATCTTGATGATATGAGTAGTACAAGAGTTGATCTACCACGAGATCGTAGAGGCTAAACCCTAGAAGCTAGCCTATGGTATGATTGTTGTTCTCCTACGGACTAAACCCTCCGGTTTATATAGACACCGGAGGGGGCTAGGGTTACACAGAGTCAGTTACAATGGGAGGAGATCTACATATCTGTATCGCCAAGCTTGCCTTCCACACCAAGAGAGTCCCATTCGGACACGAGACAAAGTCTTCAATCTTGTATCTTCATAGTCCAATAGTCCGGCTGTCCGGATACCCCCTAATCCAGGACTCCCTAAGTAGCCCCTGAACCAGGCTTCAATGACGATGAGTCCGGTGCGCAGATTGTCTTAGGCATTGCAAGGCGGGTTCCTCCTTCGAATACTCCATAGAAGATCTTGAACACAAGAGTAGTGTCCGGCCCTGCAAAACAAGTTCCACATACCACCGTAGAGAGAATAATATTTCCACCAATCTAATCTGCTGACGCACTCGATATCATGACATCATACCACGACCCTACCATTATTCGAACCATTTTTCTCAACCAGCCTTGGCGCATATCGCGAGGCAGTTTCTTTGGCACGTCTTGTCGAAGCAGAGATCGTGTCCCCTTATCATGGGATTATCATCAATACGGGCGTGGGTAACCCAACCGCGCCATCAATCGCGGCGCCTGGGGAATAAGCGAGTTAACCGGGCTAGTAGGGGCGTATAGTTTCGTCCACCTTTATAAAGGGATAAGGGTTCACCTCTTTTCACCTACGCCTTCTTCCTCCTCGCTCATCCATTCTTGCGCACTCGAGCTCCAACACCCAAGTTTGCACCTTTCTCCTCACACCACTCCAACCATGTTCGGAGCGGGAGGCAAGTGGATGAAATCCACTGTCACGGAGGAGGACATTAGCAAGCTGGCGGGAGCCGGATACTTGGCCGCGGATATCGCGCACCGCTGCCTGACGAAGGGCAGATCGTCCCTACCCCGGAATCTTACGAGAGGGTAGTTTTCCTCACCCACTTTGTCCGCGGACTGGGATTCCCCCTTCACCCGTTCATCTGCGGTCTCATGTTCTACTAAGGGCTGGACTTCCATGATCTAGCCCCGAACTTTATCCTCAACATCTTGGTGTTTATCATCGTGTGCGAGGCCTTCCTCCGCGTCCAGCCCCACTTCGGCCTGTGGCTGAAGACCTTCAATGTCAAGCCGAAGGTTGTGGGCAGTCAGCAAGCAGAATGCGGAGGCGCCATGGTGGAAAAAATGCCCAATGTCACATGGCTCAAGGGCTCCTATGTGGAGACCATAAAGGGGTGGCAATTAGGGTGGTTCTACATCACCGAGCCGCGCGACACCAACTGGGTGGCGGCCCCCGAGTTAAGATCCGGGATCCCCATGCGGCTTACCTCCTGGAAAGAGAAGGGCTTGTCCTGGGGTTCACCGGTGGAGCTGACCGGACTCCAGAAATGTAACCGAAACATGATAAACAAGAAACTCAAGCTTGTTAACGTGGTCCAGGTCATGCTCTTCCGCCGGATCCTCCCGTGTCAACAACGGGCGTTTAATTTATGGGAGTTCGACCCGGCCCAGCACCAGACTCTGCACGAGCTCTTCGACACGATGCACAAGGACATCTGGAGGGTGCTGTTCAAGGAGCCGAGGTCCCTCCTTCCCTTACCGAGGACCGCGGGCTTAGCGCGAAGGGCCCTACGAATCCGGTAAGTTTCCTAAACCCTGTAGGATGTTTACTTTCCCCAGCTTAATCGTGCGTGGGATCTGAGCTTCTATGCCTTTGACAGGACTGGGAGGAGACAACGGAGCAAATCAACTGCCCGACGCCCCTGCCCGAAGATCCAGCAGACGCTCTCCTAACGAAGATGCTGACTCCGACACCCTACGAGGTGCCGGATAAGAAGGCCAAGAAGAAGGCCGCGGGGACTCGAAAGAGTTCCCGCCGTCAGGTGGTATCGGACTCATCGTCCAATAACTCCGAGACGCAATCCTCTTGGGAAGACGAGGAGGAGGAAGATGAAGATTCTCCCCCTCCAGTCGGGGGAGGCAAGAAGAGGAAGGCCGCCCCAACCGGGGAGGCCGGAGGGTCCAAGAAGGGAAGGACTCTCCTTCCGGACTGCTCCGCGACCGCCGCTCACAACGAAGACGAGTGATTGCCCAGGGACAAGCCCCTGGCGAAGTCGTAAGTATTCGGATACCAGAGTAATTCATGGCATGCTTTTATCACACTACTCCTTCTTATGCCGAACATGATTATGCAGTCCCCCGAGCCCGTATCGATGTATCTTCGTCGGACAGTTCTTTGGACCCGTCGGATATGAATAGTGATTCACTTCCGACCGCTTCCTCCCCTCGCCCTACGGACAACGTCGAGGTGTTGTCTCAAAGGGCACCAAGCCGAGGGGAGGTAGTCCTGGAGGCGCCTCAAGGCGACCTTCCGGATCCTGGGCGCAAAGGGAGCAAGACTCCCGCGGGCTCCAAGTTCGGCCCTCAGCCGAACACCGCACCAGACCCACCAGTGGTCCCGGACTCCGGCAGGCGACCCCCCGCTAAGAGGGGCAAGCCGTCTGTGCCGGTGACCTCTGTCCACCCAGAGGCACCGGACAACTTGCTGGAAGTGCTTCGCAGCGCTTCCATCGACGAGGAGCACTGCACTATCATGAGTGCGGTGATAAAAAAGGTTCAGTCTGCCAAGAGCGGACTGACTGAAGCCTGTGCCAGCCTCCTAACAGGCTTTGAGGTGAGTATTCGAAACGTAGGAAAATATTGCCGCATAGATAGTAGCCCATGATGCTCTGCTCGGCGTTCGGAAAGAAAAGCCGAATAGAGGATCGAATAATAACTGCATGAGTCTAATCCGAATATGTCTATATGCGTATGCAGGCTTCACTGCTGGCTGCGTCCGCACGTACTGCGGAGGTCGCCGCATTGAAGCAAAACCTCGAGCGGTCCGAGGAGGAACTCGGCCATGCCAAGAAGCAGCTCGAGGAGAACGAAGGTAAGCAATACCTTGTTTATAAAGAAGAAGGAAAAAATTTGGTTGCAGTGATAATAGGATCATCATGAATGTGCCAGGGACCACGACCGAAGTGGCGACCCTGATGCAGGCGCTGTCCAAGGCAGAAAATAAAGCGGCCGTGGAACGCACTGAGCGAGAAAAACAAGAAGCCCGAGTAGGCGAGGTGCAGCAAGAGCTCCAGGCGCTCGTGAAGAAGCATGAGTCCTTGGATCTTGACTCGAGGACGCGAGAGTCCAAGCTTGCCAAGGCCCTCGAAAGAGCAAAACATGCCAAGGCCGAAGCCCAAAAGGCCCTCCAGCAAATTGCGGCGGTGAAGAAGATAGCAGCGGGTAAGGCATTCATTATGCGAAGCAAGCATGTAAAAGAAAATTTCCTTTTACTTACCCGAGTTCGGAGCTCTCCAGGAGCATTCGCAGATCTGCCCCGCAGTGTGTCTAATGCCGCAGAGTTCTACCGGGCCGAGGAGGGGAGCTCGACGGAGAGGTTGTTTTGGTCTCAGTATACTGGGACCGAACACCCGATGCCCGTGAGCGACTAGCTGAAGCAACTGGTCGAGATCCACAAGGCGGCCGAACAGGCCATGAGGGGCCTGATAGTCTGGATGTGGCCTGGCGATTCCCTTCCCAACAGCTACTTTGGTCTGGTGAGGCGGCTTGTGGATGCCTGCCCACGGCTGGAAGTCATAAAGCGGTCTGTCTGCATCGAGGGTGCCCGCAGGGCTTTTGCCCGTGGGAAGGTGCACTGGGCCAAGATGGACGTCGAGAAGCTGGTGAAGGAGGGGCCACCACAGGGCAAGGAGCATCGCCACCCTGAAATGTATTATGAGGGTGTCCTGAAGGGTGCCTGTCTTGTAGCGGACGAGTGTGAGAAGGATGTAATTTTTGAATGAACTTGCTTGTGTGATCCTGTATTATGAAAACTAGTTCATTTGTGCTATGCAACGCTTTTGAATTTAAAATATTACCTTCTATGCGGCCGTTTATAAAATCTGAGAGTTGCTAGTCGTCGGCTTCAGCCCCCGTGCAACTAGTGCTGGGGTGTTCGGAATAAATCTGGGCACTCTTTTTCCCATTTATGGGTCCTTCGAGGGAGGTGCTCAGCGCAACGAACCAGGCAATCGGAGGACTGTAATGCTTTATCGCTCTCACTTAGCCATAGAAGTCTACAATTTTAAATTTTGGCGAAGCCCCTAGTATTCGGAAGGCCGAATTTGGGGCGCTATAACGCCTAAGTCGGACAAGGCCGACTCCTCGCCCGAAGCGGAAAAAGTCTTTAGGGACTTGAGACCTCTCGAACAGTGACCAGCTCTGGCCTCATCATGGCAGTCAGTTTTAGCTTTCTCTACTGAGGTGCTCAGCCGGAAGAACCGGTGCACAATCGCAGTAGTTCTCCCAGTGCTACCTTAGCCGATATAGCGGAACGTAAGGTACCAAAACATGGGAGGCGGGCAAACCCAACTATTGACCCAAGACATGATTCGGAGCTGATGCATATAATGCTATAAGTTCGGGGTGCCGCACTGTCAAAAGTGTTCGGACTTCTTACGCCGAATTATTGTGTATACGGAAGTCCCTGGCGTATTGGCCGTACCAGAGTGTACGTGTGCTGATTGTCATAAATGAACACACATATATAAAAGAATATAGAATGCAATAATAGAATAGTACTATGCGTTGTTTATTTAAGAAATGTGTCGAGGCATACTGATACAAGTAGTGCGGTAAGCAAAAAATAGGACTATTTGACATGTCCCATCCAAGGGCAAGCTGCGGACTGGTATCTTAAAACAGGTATTTAACTCGTTAGCAGAGACCACCTGGGGATTCCATTGTACGACGTAGCTTCCTGCCCCCTTGGGTGTTGTACCATGTGTCCGACAATCGTGCTGCCGGATAGGCCTTCCAGAGAATAAAGTCCTGAAAGAGAGAGAGAGTGATGAAGGTAGTAAGCCCCTAGCGCGGTTGAGCCGCATTGTGGGATGCACCGTGATCGTGCCCCCGCCTATACCCATGGTATTTTCAATGCGTAATTATGTACGCGCTGCACAAATTTCACCGTCCGACGGAGACTTGGGCGGGGGCCAAATTGCTAGGAGAGCTCTGAACGCGCCAGGCGATCATGTTGTAGGTTACTCCGAACACGCTTGACGGTGTCCGGGGGTTTTATTGCCGAACTGGTGGACTGCCTTAAAAGGCTGCTTTGTGCCTCTGCTGCGAGGGCTGCAGTGTGCTCCTCCGTACGGAGTGAGCGCTCTGTGTTTCCATTGACTGTGATGACCCCCCTAGGTCCTGGCATCTTGAGCTTGAGGTATGCGTAATGTGGTACCGCATTGAATTTTGCAAATGCGGTTCGCCCCAGCAGTGCGTGATAGCCGCTGCGGAACTGGACGATATCGAAGATTAACTCCTCGCTTCGGAAGTTTTCCAGAGATCCAAAGACCACTTCCAGCATGATTGAACCCGTACAGTGGGCTTCAACACCTGGGATGACGCCTTTAAAGGTCGTTTTTGTGGGCTTGATCCTCGAGGGGTCTATACCCATTTTGCACACTGTATCCTGATAGAGCAGATTCAGGCTGCTGCCGCCGTCCATAAGGACTCAAGTTTGGTGAAATCCGTCAATGATGGGGTCTAGGACTAATGCGGTAGATCTGCCATGACGTATACTAGTGGGGTGGTCTCTGCGATTGAAAGTGATCGGACAAGAGGACCATGGGTTGAACTTTGGGGCGACGGGCTCCATCGCGTATACGTCCCTTAGTGCACGCTTACGTTCCCTTGTGGGGATGTGGGTTGCGTATATCATGTTCACCATCCTCACTTGTGGGGGGAACCTCTTCTGTCCTCCCGTGTTCGACGGCCGTGGCTCCTCCTCGTCATCGCTGTGCAGCCCCTTGTCATTGTTTTCGGTGTTTAACTTGCCGGCCTGCTTGAACACCCAACATTCTCTGTTGGTGTGATTGGCTGGCTTATCGGGGGTGCCGTGTATTTGACACGAGCGATCGAGTATGCGGTCCAAACTGGACGGGCCCGGAGTGCTTCTTTTGAATGGCTTTTTCCGCTGACCGAATATAAAGCGTCTGAATCCGACATTGACTACCGTATCCTCGGCGTTATTGCCATTGCTGCGGCGCTTGTGTTTGCTGCGACGTGGCCTGCCGTTGCTGTCCTTGGTATCCGAAGTGCCAAGGTTCCTTGATATGTTATTGCTACGAGCCAGCCAGCTATCCTCTCCCGCGCAGAAGCAGGTCATGAGTGTCGTGAGTGCTGCCATAGACTTCGGCTTTTACTGGCCGAGGTGCCGGGCAAGCCACTCGTCATGAATGTTGTGCTTGAATGCCGCTAAGGCTTCTGCATCCGAACAGTCGACAATTTGATTTTTCTTTGTTAGGAATCATGTCCAGAATTGCCTGGCCGATTCCCCTGGCTACTGAATTATGTGGCTCAAGTCATCGGCATCTAGTGGTCGCACATAAGTGCCCTGGAAATTATCGAGGAATGCATTTACCAGATCCTCCCAACAGCCAACGGAGTCTGTTGGCAAGCTATTCAGCCAATGCTGGGCTGGTCCTTTGAGTTTTAATGGGAGGTACTTGATGGCATGTAGATCATCACCGCGGGCCATGTGGATGTGGAGGAGGAAGTCCTCGATCCATACCGCGGGATCTGTTGTACCATCGTATGATTCGATGTTTACAGGTTTAAAACCTTCTGGGAATTCATGCTCCATTACTTCATCGGTGAAGCATAGGGGGTGTGCCGCGCCTCTGTGCTGGGCTATGTCGCGACGTAGCTCGTATGAGTCCTACCTGCTGTATTCGGCCCGCCCAGACTTGCTTTTACTGTATCCGGCGAGGCGGTCACCGTCCCTCGTAGGGGCACGGCCTCATGACCCATAGATCGATCTTGCGTATTTTGCTCTGTCTTCCAATACGTCTCGCAGGTCTCGCGTGTTTCCCGTTGCCTTGGTATGTTTGTTTGAATGGCGGCAGGGTGCAGGCTGATTTTCAGGCCGGACTGCCTCTCTATCTCGGCCACGGGGTGGCCGATCAGCCGCATCGTACGCTGGTGATGTAGGTTTCCATGCTTCCTCCTCAAGTCTGGGTAGCAGCCTGCGCTTTGGGTGACCATTGGAAGGGCGTTCGAGTTCATACTCCTCGGCCGCAAGGACTTCAGTCCATCTATCTGCTAGCAGATCCTGATCAGCTCAAAGCTGTTGCTGCTTTTTCTTTAGGCTATTTGCTGTCGCAATAATCCGGTGCTTAAAGCGCTCCTGCTCGACGGGATCCTCAGGCACGACAAATTCTTCATCGTCGAGGCTCGCTTCGTCTTCGGAGAGAGGCATATAGTTGTCGTCCTCCATTTCTCCCTCTGCCGCTCTCTTAGGAGGGCTGGCTTGTTCAACCTCCGGCTCTTGATTGTGCTGGAGGGGATTGTCATCATCTTCGGCACTCTCCGGAGTACTTTTATCTCCTGTGCCGGCATCACCGCTTTTGTTGTGGCGAGACTTAGAGCGGCGCCGCTGATGTCGGTGTTGGGGTTGCTTCTTGGAGGGGTCGTCCTCCGTTGTCTTGTCGCCGTTGCCTTCTTTGGGTGTGTCCACCATATATATATATCATAAGATGAGGTGGCGGTCCAATGCCCCGTGGGCGGTGGTTCTTGTTCGTCTCCTTCATCGTTGTCCATGCCATTGATGTCTTCGGAGTCGAAGTCGAGCATGTTGGTTAAGTCGTCGACAGTGGCTAATAAGTGGGTGGTGGATGGGGATTGAATTTCTTCGTCATCCGCATCCCACTATAGCCGGACATAGTTTGGCCAAGGTTCTCCTAACAGGGAGAGAGATCTTAACGAGTTCAGTATATCGCCGAATGGTGAGTGCTGAAAGATATCCGCGGAGGTGATCTCCATGATCGGCGCCAAATCGGATTCGATAGGTATGGGCGCGGGTGGTTCGGAGTCCGTGGCCGGGAACGAGTCCAGCAATTCGGTGACATGGCTCTCGTGAGGGGTAAGGTCAGTATACGGCTCTATCGCCACTGAGGGTGCGGCCTCCGAGGCGGGGTCTATCCTCCCGTCCTCGGATGGCGCGATCTGTTCTGGATCGAAGGCCGGAGTAGTTGCTGGCGTGATCTCCCGAACACTGTCCGACGGCAGAGCTATATCGTGCTCATCGTGATCGTGCGACACACCAGGCATGGGCCCAAATCCGTCGAAGATCAAGTCTCCGCGGATATCGGCAGTGTAATTCAAGTTTCCAAATCTGACTTGATGGCCAGGGGCGTAGCTCTCGATCTGCTCCAGACGGCCAAGCGAGTTGGCCCACAGTGCGAAGTCACCGAATACAAAGATCTGTCCAGGGAGGAAGACCTCACCCAGGACCGCATCATTGTCGATGATCGAAGGGGCCATCGAACCTTACAGCAACGACATAGTGGAACTCTCAATGAAAGCACCAATGTCGGTGTCAAAACCGGCGGATCTCGGGTAGGGGGTCCTGAACTGTGCGTCTAAGGTGGATGGTAACAGGAGGCAAGGGACACAATGTTTACCCAGGTTCGGGCCCTCACGATGGAGGTAATACCCTACTTCCCGCTTGATTGATCTTGATGATATGAGTAGTACAAGAGTTGATCTACCACGAGATCGTAGAGGCTAAACCCTAGAAGCTAGCCTATGGTATGATTGTTGTTCTCCTATGGACTAAACCCTCCGGTTTATATAGACATCGGAGGGGGCTAGGGTTACACAGATTCGGTTACAATGGGAGGAGATCTACATATCTGTATCGCCAAGCTTGCCTTCCACGCCAAGAGAGTCCCATCCGGACACGAGACGAAGTCTTCAATCTTGTATCTTCATAGTCCAATAGTCTGGCCAAAGGATATAGTCCGGGTGTCCGGATACCCCCTAATCCAGGACTCCCTTAATGGGCATCTCCATAGCCCGTTGATACGCCTAGTTGATGTGAGACTATCTTCTCCCTTTTTGTCTTCTCCACAACCACCATTCTATTCCACATATAGTGCTATATCCATGGCTCATGCTCATGTATTGCGTGAAGATTGAAAAAGTTTGAGAATGTCATAAGTATGAAACAATTGCTTGGCTTGTCATCGGGGTTGTGCATGATTTAAATACTTTGTGTGGTGAAGATGGACATAATTGCTTTGTTAGTATGCTTGAAGTATTATTATTTTTATGTCAATATTAAACTTTTGTCTTGAATCTTTCGGATCTGAATATTCATACCACAGTTAATAAGAATTACATTGAAATTATGCCAAGTAGCACTCCGCATAAAAAATTCTGTTTTTATCATTTACCTACTCGAGGATGAGCAGGAATTAAGCTTGGGGATGCCTGATACATCTCCAACGTATCTATAATTTTTGATTGCTCCATGCTATATTATCTACTATTTTGGACATTATTGGACTTTATTATTCACTTTTGTATTATTTTTGGGACTAACCTATTAACTGGAGGCCCAACCCAGAATTGCTATTTTTTGCCTATTTCAGAGTTTCGCAAAAAAGGAATATCAAACTTAGTCCAAACGGAATGAAACCTTCGGGGTGATTTTTAGGAAGATTATGATCCAGGAGACTTGGACCCTACGTCAAGAAACAAAGGAGGAGAACACGAGGTAGGGGGCGCGCCCTCCACCCTCGTGGGCCCGCTGTTGCTCCATCGACATACTCCTTCCTCCTATATATACCTAAGTACCCCCAAATGATCAGATACGGAGCCAAAAACCTAATTCCACCGCCGCAACCTTCTGTACCCACGAGATCCCATCTTGGGGCATTTTTCGGAGCTCCGCCGGAGGGGGCATCCATCACGGAGGGCTTCTACATCAACACCATAGCCTCTCTGATGAAGTGTGAGTAGTTTACCTCAGACCTTCGGGTCCATAGTTAGTAGCTAGATGGCTTCTTCTCTCTTTTTGGATCTCAATACAATGTTCTCCCCCTCTCTTGTGGAGATCTATTCGATGTAATCTTCTTTTTTTGCGGTGTGTTTGTTGAGACCGATGAATTGTGGGTTTATGATCAAGATTATCTATGAACAATATTTGAATCTTCTCTGAATTCTTTTATGTATGATTGGTTATCTTTGCAATTATCTTCGAATTATCAGTTTGGTTTGGCCTACTAGATTGATCTTTCTTGCAATGGGAGAAGTGCTTAGCTTTGGGTTCAATCTTGCGGTGTCCTTTCCCAGTGACAGTAGGGGCAGCAAGGCACGTATTGTATTGTTGCCATCGAGGATAACAATATGTTTTTTGATCTCATTGCATGAATCTATCCCTCTACATCATGTCATCTTGCTTAAGGCGTAACTCTGTTTTCATGAACTTAATACTCTAGATGCATGCTGGATAGCGGTCGATGAGTGGAGTAATAGTAGTAGATGAAGGCAGGAGTCGGTCTACTTGTCTCGGACGTGATGCCTATATACATGATCATACCTAGATATTCTCATAACCATGCTCAATTTTGTCAATTGCTCAACAGTAATTTGTTCACCCACCGTAAAATACTTATGCTCTTGAGAGAAGGCACTAGTGAAACCTATGGCCCCCGGGTCTATCTTCATTATCTTAATCTTCCAACACTTAGTTATTTCCTTTGCTTTTTTACTTTGCTTTTATTTTACTTTGCCAAGCACCTCTCACCATGTGCATCACCCTCACAACCATTTCTTGCCATGCCGAGCCCCAGCATTCATCTGAGAACCCCAGATGCAACCCCGGGTAGTTTTGTCAAGATATTGTGGGATTTTACCTGCAGTACCATGGGCGCTACCCAGCCACCCCAGTACGAGCTGTTCAAATCGAGGATCACCTCTTTCACCTCGAGATACTGGGCAGCAGTGCACATTCCTCCCATAAACTCAGCCCAAGACCCAACAGAGGTCTCCTTCGTGGGGAAATCTATGCCAACCCCACAGATGGCCGTGGAAGTTGCGGCTTGCGAAGCACTTGCTCGCCTTCGATTCGCGGTACCCTATGCCAGCGAATGTGGGTATTATTACTTCCCGAGCCGTGCAGCACCCGGAGGAGTAACATCGTTTCCCGGTGTGCGAATCGAAAGAGACCCCGTCCTGGCCAACCTTGTCCAGTATGTCATCGCTCAAGAGAGTTTGATCCAACGCGTGATGGGTTATCTCCAGAGCCTCGCAGACTTAAATCCCCAGATCGCCATCGGCAGATCACTGAGGCCCGACCAGGAGAGACACATGCATCGACTAGTCAATCCGCTTTCTCCGATAGAGGAAGAATGTGTCTCAGTACCAGAAACATTTTCACGGGACCCCATCCAGTTACCGTTTGCATTATAGACGTCGCTGCTACATTATTTATTGCAACCTTTATTTGCGTGTTGTAACTTGTGCGTGGAGCTTAGTGTGTGCTTTAAGTGTGTTATTTTGTTAATTTCGATTAATATGAGTGATTCTGTTGCATTACTGTTTTCTTCCGCGAATAATCCTGGAGTGAGACATCTTTTTCTGAGTCGATACTTCGGCACTTTCTCATGACGTGGATTTCACGCAAGCACAACGACAACAGCTGACCCACAACCGCAAACACTCGGACACACACACGTACACCGTTTACAAAACTTTACAACAGTGTTGCAGCTGGCTAACCCCTCTCCTAACCACGGTTAGCACCCGGCATCCCACCTACTCCTCGTGATCACCACCGCCGTGGAGAGCCAACACCCGAGCAGCAGCATCGCGGCGATCATCGAGGATCATCGCACACAGGAGCACGGAGAGCCCCAACAGTGTCGCCAGCCCTCCGCATATCCAGATCGCGTACCAGTCCGGCATCGCCTCCGCCATTAGAGCCTCGCCCGAGCTTCTGTAAGCAGTAATGGAGGAGGAAGTAGGGGGAGAAGCAAGGCCAGAGGTGAGGAGAAGAGAGAAACACCTCGACCGTTTTATAGCTCGAGCTCGGTGCACGGTGGGCGAAGTCCACCAACGCCGCTCGTCGCCCGATCGTCGGTGTTCGGAGTCGAATCCGCGAGCAGTGCCGACAGCGCGCTGGCCCGCGAGGTGAGTGCACGCTGCTCCGGCAGCTTGCACGCCGCACACTACCGCGGTACGGCCTAGATGCCCTACGCGCTAGGCGTCGCCGGTGGGGAAAGCACGGGAAAGCGCGCAGGAGAGAGGAAGAAGAAGAGCCAGAGGGAGAAGAAGAGGCTGACTGTGGGCCCCGGGTCCACCTGTCGGCCAGAGAGAGCACTGTGCTCCCGGGTACGACCAACATATATTTAAATTTAGACTTTATTCTAAATTTATACCCAGCGTAGAAATCTCACGTTTTTGTCTCACACCGTAGATTTTTCCATGCAGCACCAGTATTTCACACTGTGGTTTTCATCACTTATTGCCCTCTTACTGTAGCCACATTTTCGTTGCATGCAATTTTTCTTATACAACTTTTAACAAATCTCGAGGACGAGATTTTTTCTTAAGGGGGGTAGTATTGTGACACCCCAAAAATTTTTTTTTTGGCCTTGTTTTATTAATTAAATTTTTTGCCAGGACTTAAAACCTTTATTTTATGAGCTCCCTTTTGATCTTTAACCTTGTCATTATGGAGTTTTTCCCCTAAGTGTGAACTTTTCAATTATGTTATCGGACTTGTTTAACCTCTCTAGAAAAACTTTACTTTTATCAGTACAACTAATTGCACAATTAATTTGCCTGATCTTCACTTTCTTGAAGATGGTTTTTCAAGGTTAAATGGCCATTTTTGAACTACAACCATTTGATAGATTCACTTAAAATTCCCACAAGAATTTGGAGATGTCATGTGATGTTATTAAATAACTTTTATGCAAAAACATCTTTATTTCATGAAATATTTTGAGCTCTACACCCTTTTTTTTCTTCTCTGCTCCAGTGGGCAATTTTGCACTACAACCCATTTAAATATTTTCTTCTAGCCTCTACCAAAATTATGGGATGTTAGTAATATCATATGATTCAACTTTATGCAAAAAAACCCAGTGATGTTATTTGCAAATTTTGAGTGAATCAGCATCATCTTCATTCTGGACCAGACTGGTGTTTTCTACTGCAACCCTATTATTTCTTGCTCCAGTGACCTTGTGTTTTCTCATGCTCATAGTCCTCCCTACCAAACCCCTAAGTCCAGGAGCATGCACCCTTTGGGGCAATTTTGGTTCATGAAATGATGCCATTTATTTCCTGTCCAGAATTGTAGTTTTGTAAAATTTGCACTAGCAAGTTCCGCTTTTTATCCAAATGACCTCACCACCCTCTTGTACATCCAAGGAGACACTGATCTGGAGAAATTGACCACTCCAAGTATTGCCTAAGTGCCCTTGGCATTGTGTCAAACACCTTATGGGCATGATCTGTTTTGGCATGAATCTTTGGTTGCACTGTGAACCAGATCCCCTGACCAAACCAGCGTGTCCACTGATCTCCTTGCAAGCCCAAACCTAGACCTGCTAAGTCCCAGCCTCACCGGAGACCTCTATCACGCCCTGGCTTTTCGTCGAGCAGGTCCCGTGCGTGCTCCGGACGCGCCCAGAGCGCGCCTATTGCAGCCGCGTGCACCCGAGCCGCCGCGTCTCACCCGCACCCGTTCCGGCCCGTGACTTCCTGCAGCTAGCTGCCACACGCTCGCCGCCTCACCACTACACGCCAGCCACCCCTGGCGCCCTACAGCGCCACCGCCAGAGCGTTTTGGCGGCACGCCGGCGTCGGCCGACAGCTTCTGCTCCGTGCAGCGCCGCCCAAGCCACCCCGGCTCGCCACCTGGCCCCTGGCACAGCCCGAGCTCATCCGTGAGCGTGTCCGCTAGCGTTCGTCGCCGCCACGACGCCCTGCACGCTACAGAGAGGCGGTTCGCCGGCGTCCTCATCCACCGCCGCGGAACCGACCTCGTCGCCCTATAAAAGTACGCCCCGAACCTCCCAAGCACGCAGGCGACTCCAAGCCATCCCCTTAGGACCCCCTTTGGGCAGCCAATCGACCCGGGAAGGTCATCTTCCCCATCTCCGGCAGCTTCGGCCGCCGCCATGGCTCGAGCTCTCACAACTCCACCAGGGCCTCCCCCACCCATTTCTCTCCACCAGGAACCCCCTCACACTCCCGCAAACCTTTCCCATTACTCGATTTCGATCGGGGCTCACTACGGGAGAACTTTCACTTTACCCGATGGCCGCCGTCCGCCGCGAAGCTCGCCGCCGGCGACTCACTCAACCCCGCCAACAAAGACCGGAGTGACCGCCTTGGTCTCGCGGATCCATCCAGACCCTCTGGAACCCGCGGGGAGCCGCCGTTCGCCCCGACGACCACCGTTACCCCGCCTCCGTTCGGGCAAAGGAAGGGGAGGGAGGGATAGACCGGTCAAACCTGACCAGTGGGCTAGGCGGGCCCACTGTCAGTGACTCGCGAGCCGTCCGTGCTATAATAAGTGAAAGCGCAAAATGCCCAGTACGTATCTCCTACTTAGAAAGCGTATTTTCCCCGAAACGTTTTCTTTTCTGTTTTGTTTTAAAATAGATTTTTGACCACAACTTTGACTGCCTATAACTTTTAAAATACAACTCCAAATGAGTTGATTCTTTTTCCTACCTTCCTCAAATTTGATCTAGTTTATTTTAAGATTTATTTGAAAATTTTTCCAAAACCACTTTTTGTACTGTTTTGAGATGTGTGTTAATTCAAATATATTTTAAATAGGATTTTGGAAAGAGGGAAGAAACTTTCAAAAGTTTTGGAGAGCACCTCACGCTTCCACAACTTAAAGGCAAGCATCTTGAACCCTGGCATAATATTTTGATGTGTTGGTTGACACGTTTGTAACACCACCTTATTTCGGAGGACTTGATATTTCATGTGACATGATCATTTGCATGGAAGCATATCAACGATTTCCTTGCTATTGGAAATGAAAATGATTGTGATGGTAATCATCCTCATGTGCCTTGCATGCATACCGGAAAGGAATCCGGGAAAGCCTCGGCCTTGGGTAGGCGTGAGCTTGTTGCCGGTCCTCGTCGGGACGGTTATGTCCGGTATGGCATGGTAAGGTACATTGAGTGGTAATTTCTTCAATTGTATTATATTTGATATACATGTCATGCAGGAACTTATAACCTCCTGAGTCGACCGCAGATCGAGTCTTGTTCTAGTAACCCCCATACTTGCCTCGTACTACCACTCGTCCCTGCCGCAGGTAGGGTACGGTTCAGTAAGTTGTCAACCCCTTTCCAGCACACACCGTACAGAGAGGCCATGGTGGAAGATATCGGTTGTAGCCGGTAGGCATGCCACCTGGTCAGGGGGCATGGGTGTTTCCGGTTGGGACCGAGAGGGGAGGCCACCCCTTAGAGCGCGCGATATAAATTTGATCCCATGCTACGCGAGGTTGTAGCCTCCCCACTTAGAGTTTTGCTTGACAAGTGTCGTGGGTGATTCCAGACACCGATGAGTTAAGCTGGTGTGTGCAAGTTAGGCGTGTTTTCAACTAAAAGGCCGTAGACGGAATTAGTCCTGATGGACTAAAGGAATCCGTTACTCGTGGGTAAAGAGTACACCATCTGCAGAGATTAAACCTATTTGAATAGCCGTGTCCATGGTTAAGGACTACAGTCTGGGATGGGTCAAGCGTCGGTCTTAGTGTCGGTCCTCGGAGGTGAAACGGTTAAACCAGAACGGGAACTACTACTTGAGACTAGTGATAATTATGATTATTACTATTGTTGACTAACCCGTGATATTATTGTTATCATCGAATATCTCTGGGATGGTTCTACCTCTGGGATATTTCACTATGATTATTTAATTTTTAGCCCTTTATGTGGTGTCGCTCAGACGCCCGACTGTGGCATTTCTTTTAAAGCCCTTTATGTGGTGTCGCTCAGACGCCCGACTGTGGCATTTCTTTTAAGCCCTTTATGTGGTGTCGCTCAGACGCCCGACTGTGGCATTTCTTTTAAAGCCCCTTATGTGGTGTCGCTCAGACGCCCGACTGTGGCATTTCTTTTAAGCCCTTTATGTGGTGTCGCTCAGACGCCCGACTGTGGCATTTCTTTTAAGCCCTTTATGTGGTGTCGCTCAGACGCCCGACTGTGATATTATTATTATTCTGCATTTTTCCGCTCGAGGAGTCTTTCAGACACTCGTTTGGTACCAGTATTATTACTCTGCATTTTCCGCTCGAGGAGTCTTTCAGACACTCGTTTGGCACCAGTATTTATTATTCCGCATTTTTTTTTCCGCTCAAGGAGTCATTCAGACCCTCGCTTGGCACCCAGTATTTATTACCTCTATGTGGCCATTGCATAAATTTCCGGTTGCATATGAATAACCTGTTTACATGCATCAAGATATTTATTTATGACTAACTAAGTGAGTATAAGGATATTGCAAAGCATGAGCATCAACGGTTATATTATACCTGTGTTCTTAATGTTTGCGAGTACATTCAAAGTACTCACTGGCTTGTCCCTGGCTATTGTCTTGGCCAGATTTATTGCTTGGGGAGGAGCGTTGTGACGACCGCCTCGGAACCTTAGCAACGGTGATAGGAGCCTCGTGAAGATAGGAGTTAACCTGGTCAGCTGTTCCCGTGGGAAATGGAGTCCCATAGCCGTGGTGATCCACAAACCGCCTCCGCCCTCAACCACTAGAAACCATTTGTTGTACTCATAGGCCACAATGGTCTTGTACTGCATATTTTGTACCTTTTCTTGGAATTTCTGTAACAAGTTGGTGCCTCATCAGCTAACATAAATCCTGGGGCTGATGAGCTCGACGGCCATTTTCTGGAATTTAATGTCTGGAAAACCGGTCGCGACAGACTTGGTATCAGAGCCAGGCTGACCATTGGCTAATCCTATCCTAGCCAGGTCAATAAACTTAGGCATGCCAAACCACCGAGCCATAACCAAACCCACAGCCAAGCTTCTCCTGCAAGATAGCCCCACAGTGACCCGACACCTTTTGGCAGTCGGTGCCCAACCTACCAGCCTAGCCGTCGATCACGCGCCAGTGACCGGCCCCCCTAAATAGTCCTTTCTCGCAAGCGTGCGAAGGAAGACTCCGACCCCTTTTTCCTATAAAAAGGGCACGCTAGTCTCAACCCAGCACAGCCCGACCACTATCCTAAACCAAGCCACAATGCCTGGTCCTATTGTGCACCATGAGACCACAGCGACCAACCTTGGAGGTTTTGTGACCATACTCACAAACCTCACCCGTCGTGCCTATGCATTAGAAGAACCCCCAGAATATGTTGTGTACCAAGGGCCCGTAAGCGGTGAAAGCCGTCAATTCTGGGCCACTGTACACATCTACGGTAGGGGTCTCGCACCCGAACGCCCCTACAGGTTCACCGGAAGAACAACTTCCTTTGAACCACAAGCCATCCAACTAGCTGCTCGAGAAGCTATAGTTCATCTCCGGCACTTGTCACCAAGAGTTGACTGTCGCTCGTTCCACTACTACCCCAGGCGTGAAGGGTATGGTAGACCACCCCAAGTTGCCAACGGAGATCACGAGACAGATCCTGCATTGTTGCACCTGGTGCGCTATGTAAGTGCACTAGAAGAACTGTGCGATCAGGTCACAATTGATCTTATCGCAGCTCGTGGAGAGCTGGTTCGTCGAGCCCCGGCAAGAGAAGAGGACGAGCCCAATGCCGACAACCCAGTCGTGCTGTTTGGACAACTGATCGAGCCCCTGAGGTCTACCCCAGCCATCGGCCAGGGTGTTGCGATAACCCCAGAAGTGCTACGTCGCATTTTGGGAACACACTCCAACGGAGTTGTGGCCAGCAATCCCCGAGATGGCCACCATCGCTACCCCGAGCCTGCAGCCCCTCAACCCACTCCAGTCAATTCCGACGGCGAGACCCATGGAGAAGCCTCGACATCCACAAGGCACGCCCGCATGGATGTAAACAAGGTAGACTAAGTAACCCGAGCTGTATCGAGTCCCAGTGTACCCTCACTTTGTAATCATGTGGCCTGGTATTTAAACGCTGCTTGTTGTCATGCCTCTGCTTTAATGATAACCTTGACTAAACACCCAGTACGCAGTGTGAGATTGCTACCCCTGGCGCAGCTACCAAAAACCTTCCCGACAGCCCCCACAGTAACATGTCACCTCGGTGGAATAAGTGTATCTATGGCATTGACTTCGAATCCCGGATCAGAGCTGGAAATTTCATTACCCTTCACTACGGTAAAAATGATCCAGCTCCAGTGCTATAAAAGGGCCACCGCGTGACCTTGCCAAGCACCTCTCACCATGTGCATCACCCTCACAACCATTTCTTGCCATGCCGAGCCCCAGCATTCATCTGAGAACCCCAGATGCAACCCCGGGTAGTTTTGTCAAGATATTGTGGGATTTTACCTGCAGTACCATGGGCGCTACCCAGCCACCCCAGTACGAGCTGTTCAAATCGAGGATCACCTCTTTCACCTCGAGATACTGGGCAGCAGTGCACATTCCTCCCGTAAACTCAGCCCAAGACCCAACAGAGGTCTCCTTCGTGGGGAAATCTATGCCAACCCCACAGATGGCCGTGGAAGCTGCGGCTTGCGAAGCACTTGCTCGCCTTCGATTCGTGGTACCCTATGCCAGCGAATGTGGGTATTATTACTTCCCGAGCCGTGCAGCACCCGGAGGAGTAACATCGTTTCCCGGTGTGCGAATCGAAAGAGACCCCTTCCTGGCCAACCTTGTCTAGTATGTCATCGCTCAAGAGAGTTTGATCCAACGCGTGATGGGTTATCTCCAGAGCCTCGCAGACTTAAATCCCCAGATCGCCATCGGCAGATCACTGAGGCCCGACCAGGAGAGACACATGCATCGACTAGTCAATCCACTTTCTCCGATAGAGGAAGAATGTGTCTCAGTACCAGAAACATTTTCTCGGGACCCCATCCAGTTACCGTTTGCATTATAGACGTCGCTGCTATGTTATTTATTGCAACCTTTATTTGCGTGTTGTAACTTGTGCGTGGAGCTTAGTGTGTGCTTTAAGTGTGTTATTTTGTTAATTTCAATTAATATGAGTGATTCTGTTGCATTACTGTTTTCTTCCGCGAATAATCCTGGAGTGAGACATCTTTTTCTGAGTCGATACTTCGGCACTTTCTCATGACGTGGATTTGACGCAAGCACAACGACAACATCTGACCCACAACCGCAAACACTCGGACACACACACGTACACCGTTTACAAAACTTTGCAACAGTGTTGCAGCTGGCTAACCCCTCTCCTAACCACGGTTAGCACCCGACATCCCACCTACTCCTCGTGATCACCACCGCCGTGGAGAGCCAACACCCGAGCAACAGCATCGCGACGATCATCGAGGATCATCGCACACAGGAGCACGGAGAGCCCCAACAGTGTCGCCAGCCCTCCGCATATCCAGATCGCGTACCAGTCCGGCATCGCCTCCGCCATTAGAGCCTCGCCCGAGCTTCTGTAAGCAGTAATGGAGGAGGAAGTAGGGGGAGAAGCAAGGCCAGAGGTGAGGAGAAGAGAGAAACACCTCGGCCGTTTTATAGCTCGAGCTCGGTGCACGGTGGGCGAAGTCCACCAACGCCGCTCGTCGCCCGATCGTCGGTGTTCGGAGTCGAATCCGCGAGCAGTGCCGACAGCGCGCTGGCCCGCGAGGTGAGTGCACGCTGCTCCGGCAGCTAGCACGCCGCGCACTACCGCGGTACGACCTAGATGCCCTACGCGCTAGGCGTCGCCGGTGGAGAAAGCACGGGAAAGCGCGCAGGAGAGAGGAAGAAGAAGAGCCAGAGGGAGAAGAAGAGGCTGACTGTGGGCCCCGGGTCCACCTGTCGGCCAGAGAGAGCACTGTGCTCCCGGGTACGACCAGCATATATTTAAATTTAGACTTTATTCTAAATTTATACCCAGCGTAGAAATCTCACGTTTTTGTCTCAGACCGTAGATTTTTCCATGCAGCACCAGTATTTCACACTGTGGTTTTCATCACTTATTGCCCTCTTACTGTAGCCATTTCGTTGCATGCAATTTTTCTTATACAACTTTTAACAAATATTGAGGACGAGATTTTTTCTTAAGGGGGGTAGTATTGTGACACCCCAAAAAAAATAAAATTTTGGCCTTGTTTTATTAATTAAATTTTTTGCCAGGACTTAAAACCTTTATTTTATGAGCTCCCTTTTAATCTTTAACCTTGTCATTATGGAATTTTTCCCCTAAGTGTGAACTTTTCAATTATGTTATCGGACTTGTTTAACCTCTCTAGAAAAACTTTACTTTTATCAGTACAACTAATTGCACAATTAATTTGCTTGATCTTCACTTTCTTGAAGATGGTTTTTCAAGGTTAAATGGCCATTTTTGAACTACAACCATTTGATAGATTCACTTAAAATTCCCACAAGAATTTGGAGATGTCATGTGATGTTATTAAATAACTTTTATGCAAAAACATCTTTATTTCATGAAATATTTTGAGCTCTACACCCTTTTTTTTTCTTCTCTGCTCCAGTGGGCAATTTTGCACTACAACCCATTTAAATATTTTCTTCTAGCCTCTACCAAAATTATGGGATGTTAGTAATATCATATGATTCAACTTTATGCAAAAAAAACCAGTGATGTTATTTGCAAATTTTGAGTGAATCAGCATCATCTTCATTCTGGACCAGACTGGTGTTTTCTACTGCAACCCTATTATTTCTTGCTCCAGTGACCTTGTGTTTTCTCATGCTCATAGTCCTCCCTACCAAACCCCTAAGTCCAGGAGCATGCACCCTTTGGGGCAATTTTGGTTCATGAAATGATGCCATTTATTTCCTGTCCAGAATTGTAGTTTTGTAAAATTTGCACTAGCAAGTTCCTCTTTTTATCCAAATGACCTCACCACCCTCTTGTACATCCAAGGAGACACTGATCTGGAGAAATTGACCACTCCAAGTATTGCCTAAGTGCCCTTGGCATTGTGTCAAACACCTTATGGGCATGATCTGTTTTGGCATGAATCTTTGGTTGCACTGTGAACCAGATCCCCTGACCAAACCAGCGTGTCCACTGATCTCCTTGCAAGCCCAAACCTAGACCTGCTAAGTCCCAGCCTCACCCGAGACCTCTATCACGCCCTGGCTTTTCGTCGAGCAGGTCCCGTGCGTGCTCCGGACGCGCCCAGAGCGCGCCTATTGCAGCCGCGTGCACCCGAGCCGCCGCGTCTCACCCACACCCGTTCCGGCCCGTGACTTCCTGCAGCTAGCTGCCACATGCTCGCCGCCTCACCACTACACGCCAGCCACCCCTGGCGCCCTACAGCGCCACCGCCAGAGCGTTTTGGCGGCACGCCGGCGTCGGCCGACAGCTTCTGCTCCGTGCAGCGCCGCCCAAGCCACCCCGGCTCGCCACCTGGCCCCTGGCACAGCCCGAGCTCATCCGTGAGCGTGTCCGCTAGCGTTCGTCGCCGCCACGACACCCTGCACGCTACAGAGAGGCAGTTCGCCGGCGTCCTCATCCACCGCCGCGGAACCGACCTCGTCGCCCTATAAAAGTACGCCCCGAACCTCCCAAGCACGCAGGCGACTCCAATCCATCCCCCTAGGACCCCCTTTGGGCAGCCAATCGACCCGGGAAGGTCATCTTCCCCATCTCCGGCAGCTTCGGCCGCTGCCATGGCTCGAGCTCTCACAACTCCACCAGGGCCTCCCCCACCCATTTCTCTCCACCAAGAACCCCCTCACACTCCCACAAACCTTTCCCATTACTCGATTTCGATCGGGGCTCACTACGGGAGAACTTTCACTTTACCCGATGGCCGCCGTCCGCCGCGAAGCTCGCCGCCGGCGACTCACTCAACCCCGCCAACAAAGCGACCACCGGAGTGACCGCCTTGGTCTCGCGGATCCATCCAGACCCTCTGGAACCCGCGGGGAGCCGCCGTTCGCCGGCGACGACCACCGTTACCCCGCCTCCGTTCGGGCAAAGGAAGGGGAGGGAGGGATAGACCGGTCAAACCTGACCAGTGGGCCAGGCGGGCCCACTGTCAGTGACTCGCGAGCCGTCCGCGCTGTAATAAGTGAAAGCGCAAAATGCCCAGTATGTATCTCCTACTTAGAAAGCGTATTTTCCCCGAAACGTTTTCTTTTCTGTTTTGTTTTAAAACAGATTTTTGACCACAACTTTGACTGCCTATAACTTTTAAAATACAACTCCAAATGAGTTGATTCTTTTTCCTACCTTCCTCAAATTTGATCTAGTTTATTTTAAGATTTATTTGAAAATTTTTCCAAAACCACTTTTTGTACTGTTTTGAGATGTGTGTTAATTCAAATATGTTTTAAATAGGATTTTGGAAAGAGGGAAGAAACTTTCAAAAGTTTTGGAGAGCACCTCACCCTTCCACAACTTAAAGGCAAGCATCTTGAACCCTGGCATAATATTTTTGATGTGTTGGTTGACACGTTTGTAACACCACCTTATTTCGGAGGACTTGATATTTCATGTGACATGATCATTTGCATGGAAGCATATCAACGATTTCCTTGCTATTGGAAATGAAAATGATTGTGATGGTAATCATCCTCATGTGCCTTGCATGCATACCGGAAAGGAATCCGGGAAAGCCTCGGCCTTGGGTAGGCATGAGCTTGTTGCCGGTCCTCGTCGGGACGGTTATGTCCGGTATGGCATGGTAAGGTACATTGAGTGGTAATTTCTTCAATTGTATTATATTTGATATACATGTCATGCAGGAACTTATAACCTCCTGAGTCGACCGCAGATCGAGTCTTGTTCCAGTAACCCCCATACTTGCCTCGTACTACCACTCGTCCCTGCCGCAGGTAGGGTACGGTTCAGTAAGTTGTCAACCCCTTTCCAGCACACACCGTACAGAGAGGCCATGGTGGAAGATATCGGTTGTAGCCAGTAGGCATGCCACCTGGTCAGGGGGCATGGGTGTTCCCGGTTGGGACCGAGAGGGGAGGCCACCCCTTAGAGCGCGCGATATAAATTTGATCCCATGCTACGCGAGGTTGTAGCCTCCCCACTTAGAGTTTTGCTTGACAAGTGTCGTGGGTGATTCCAGACACCGATGAGTTAAGCTGGTGTGTGCAAGTTAGGCGTGTTTTCAACTAAAAGGCCGTAGACGGAATTAGTCCCGATGGACTAAAGGAATCCGTTACTCGTGGGTAAAGAGTACACCCTCTGCAGAGATTAAACCTATTCGAATAGCCGTGTCCATGGTTAAGGACTACAGTCTGGGATGGGTCAAGCGTCGGTCTTATTGTCGGTCTTCGGAGGTGAAACGGTTAAACCAGAACGGGAACTACTACTTGAGACTAGTGATGATTATGATTATTACTATTGTTGACTAACCCTAGATATTATTGTTATCATCGAATATCTCTGGGATGGTTCTACCTCCGGGATATTTCACTATGATTATTTAATTTTTAGCCCTTTATGTGGTGTCGCTCAGACGCCCGACTGTGGCATTTCTTTTAAAGCCCTTTATGTGGTGTCGCTCAGACGCCCGACTGTGGCATTTCTTTTAAGCCCTTTATGTGGTGTCGCTCAGACGCCCGACTGTGGCATTTCTTTTAAAGCCCCTTATGTGGTGTCGCTCAGACGCCCGACTGTGGCATTTCTTTTAAGCCCTTTATGTGGTGTCGCTCAGACGCCCGACTGTGCATTTCTTTTAAGCCCTTTATGTGGTGTCGCTCAGACGCCCGACTGTGATATTATTATTATTCTGCATTTTTCCGCTCGAGGAGTCTTTCAGACACTCGTTTGGTACCAGTATTATTACTCTGCATTTTCCGCTCGAGGAGTCTTTCAGACACTCGTTTGGCACCAGTATTTATTATTCCGCATTTTTTTTCTTCCGCTCAAGGAGTCATTCAGACCCTCGCTTGGCACCCAGTATTTATTACCTCTATGTGGCCATTGCATAAATTTCCGGTTGCATATGAATAACCTGTTTACATGCATCAAGATATTTATTTATGACTAACTAAGTGAGTATAAGGATATTGCAAAGCATGAGCATCAACGGTTATATTATACCTGTGTTCTTAATGTTTGCGAGTACATTCAAAGTACTCACTGGCTTGTCCCTGGCTATTGTCTTGGCCAGATTTATTGCTTGGGGAGGAGTGTCGCGACGACCGCCTCGGAACCTGAGCAACGGTGATAGCAGCCTCGTGAAGATAGGAGTTAACCTGGTCAGCTGTTCCCGTGGGAAATGGAGTCCCATAGCCGTGGTGATCCACAAACCGCGTCCGCCCTCAACCACTAGAAACCATTTGTTGTACTCATAGGCCACAATGGTCTTGTACTGCATATTTTGTACCTTTGCTTGGAATTTCTGTAACAAGTTGGTGCCTCATCAGCTAACAGAAATCCTGGGGCTGATGAGCTCGACGACCATTTTCTGGAATTTAATGTGTGGAAAACCGGTCGCGACATGTCTCTAGGGCATATTTCCTTCAGTCTCCCACTTGCACTAGAGTGAATAATCTAGATTACACAGTAATGATTCTAACACCCATGGAGTCTTGGTGCTAATCATGTTTTGCTCGTGAGAGAGGCTTAATCAACGGGTCTGCAACATTCAGAACCGTATGTATCTTGCAAATCTCTATGTCTCCCTCCTTGACTTCATTGCGGATGGAATTGAAGCTTCTCTTGATGTGCTTGGTTCTCTTGTGAAATCTGGATTCCCTTTGCCAAGGCAATTGCACCAGTATTGTCACAAAAGATTTTCATTGGACCCGATGCACTAGGTATGACACCTAGATCAGATATGAACTCCTTCATCCAGACTCCTTCATTTGCTGCTTCCGAAGCAGCTATGTACTCCGCTTCACACGTAGATCCCGCCACGATGCTTTGCTTAGAACTGCACCAACTGACAGCTCCACCATTCAATATAAACACGTATCCGATTTGTGACTTAGAGTCATCCAGACCAGTGTTAAAGCTTGCATCGACGTAACCATTTACGACGTGCTCTTTGTCACCTCCATAAACAAGAAACATATTCTTAGTCCTTTTCAGGTATTTCAGGATGTTCTTGACCGCTGTCCAGTGATCCACTCCTGGATTACTTTGGTACCTCCCTGCTAAACTAATAGCAAGGTACACATCAGGTCTGGTACACAGCATTGCATACATGGTAGAGCCTATGGCTGAATCATAGGGAACACCTTTCATTTTCTCTCTATCTTCTGCAGTGGTCAGGCATTGAGTCCGACTCAACTTCATACCTTGTAACACAGGCAAGAACCCTTTATTTGCTTGATCCATTTTGAACTTCTTCAAAACTTTATCAAGGTATGTGCTTTGTGAAAGTCCAATTAAGCATCTTGATCTATCTCTATAGATCTTGATGCCAAATATATAAGCAGCTTCACCAAGGTCTTTCATTGAAAAACTCTTATTCAAGTATCCTTTTATGCTATCTAGAAATTCTATATCATTTCCAATCAACAATATGTCATCCACATATAATATTAGAAATGCTACAGAGCTCCCACTCACTTTCTTGTAAATACATGCTTCTCCAAAAGTCTATATAAAACCATATGCTCTGATCACACTATCAAAACATTTATTCCAACTCCGAGATGCTTGCACTAGTCCATAGATGGATCGCTGGAGCTTGCACACTTTGTTAGCATCCTTTTGTTCGATAAAACCTTCAGGTTGCATCATATACAAATCTTCTTCCAGAAATCCATTCAGGAATGCAGTCTTTACATCCATTTGCCAAATTTCATAATCATAAAATGCGGCAATTGCTAACATGATTCGGACGGACTTAAGCACCGCTATGGGTGAGAAAGTCTCATCGTAGTCAACTCCTTGAACTTGTCGAAAACCTTTCGCAACAAGTCGAGCTTTATAGACAGTAACATTACCGTCAGCATCAGTCTTCTTCTTGAAGATCCATTTATTCTCAGTGGCTTGCCGATCATCGGGCAAGTCAACCAAAGTCCACACTTTGTTCTCATACATGGATCCCATCTCAGATTTCATGGACTCAAGCCATTTCGCGGAATCTGGGCTCATCATCGCTTCCTCATAGTTCGTAGGTTCATCATGCTCAAGTAACACGACCTCCAGAACTGGATTGCCGTACCACTCTGGTGCGGATCTTACTCTGGTTGACCTACGAGGTTCGGTAGTGACTTGATCTGAAGTTACATGATCATCATCATTAGCTTCCTCACTAATTGGTGTAGGAGTCACAGGAACAGATTTTTGTGATGAACTACTTTTCCAATAAGGGAGCAGGTACAATTACCTCATCAAGTTCTACTTTCCTCCCACTCACTTCTTTCGAGAGAAACTCCTTCTCTAGAAAGGATCCACTCTTAGCAACGAATGTCTTGCCTTCGGATCTGTGATAGAAGGTGTACCCAACAGTCTCCTTTGGGTATCCTATGAAGACACATTTCTTCGATTTGGGTTCGAGCTTATCAGGTTGAAGCTTTTTCACATAAGCATCGCAGCCCCAAACTTTAAGAAACGAAAAATTTGGTTTCTTGCCAAACCACATTTCATAAGGCGTCGTCTCAATGAATTTAGATGGTGCCCTATTTAACGTGAATGCAAGCGTCTCTAAAGAATAACCCCAAAATGATGGCGGTAAATCAGTAAGAGACATCATAGATCGCACCATGTCTAGTAAAGTACGATTACGACGTTCGGACACACCATTACGCTGTGGTGTTCCGGGTGGCGTGAGTTGCGAAACTATTCCGTATTGTTTCAAATGAAGACCAAAATCATAACTCAAATATTCTCCTCCACGATCAGATTGCAGAAACTTTATTTTCTTGTTACGATGATTTTCCACTTCATTATGAAATTCTTTGAAGTTTTCAAATGTTTCAGACTTATGTTTCATCAAGTAGATATACCCATATCTGCTCAAATCATCTGTGAAGGTGAGAAAATAACGATACCCGCCGTGAGCTTCAACATTCATCGGACCACATACATCAGTATGTATGATTTCCAACAAATCTGTAGCTCGCTCCATTTTTCCAAAGAACGGCGTTTTAGTCATCTTGCCCATGAGGCATGGTTCGCAAGTACCATGTGATTCATAATCAAGTGACTCCAAAAGTCCATTAGAATGGAGTTTCTTCATGCGCTTTACACCAATATGACCTAAACGGCAGTGCCACAAATAATTTGCACTATCATTATCAACTCTGCATCTTTTGGCTTCAATATTATGAATATGTGTATCACTACTATCGAGATTCATAAAAAATAGACCACTCTTCGAGGGTGCATGACCATAAAAGACATTACTCATATAAATAGAACAACCATTATTCTCAGATTTAAATGAATAATCGTCTCGCATCAAACAAGATCCGGATATAATGTTCATGCTCAACGTTGGCACCAAATAACAATTATTCAGGTCTAAAACTAATCCCGAAGGTAGATGTAGAGGTAGCGTGCCGACCGCGATAACATCGATTTTGGAACCATTTCCCACGCGCATCATCACCTCGTCCTTAGCCAATCTTTGCTTAATCCGTAGTCCCTGTTTCGAGTTGCAAATATTAGCAACAGAACCAGTATCAATTACCCAGGTGCTACTGCAAGCATTAGTAAGGTACACATCAATAACATGTATATCACATATACCTTTGTTCACCTTGCCATCCTTCTTATCTGCCAAATACTTGGGGCAGTTCTGCTTCCAGTGACCAGTCCGTTTGCAGTAGAAGCACTCAGTCTCAGGCTTCGGTCCAGACTTGGGCTTCTTCACTTGAGCAGCAACTTGCTTGCCGTTCTTATTGAAATACACCTTCTTCCCTTTACCCTTTTTCTTGAAACTAGTGGTCTTGTTGACCATCAACACTTGATGCTCCTTCTTGATTTCTACCTCCGCAACCTTTAGCATCGCGAAGAGCTTGGGAATTGTCTTATCCATCCCTTGCATATTATAGTTCATCATGAAGCTTTTGTAGATTGGTGGCAGTGATTGAAGAATTCTGTCAATGACACTATCATCTTGAAGATTAATTCCCAGTTGAATCAAGTGATTGTAGTACCCAGACATTCTGAGTATCTGTTCACTGACAGAACTATTCTCCTCCATTTTGCAGCTGTTGAACTTATTGGAGACTTCATATCTTTCAATCAGGGCATTTGCTTGAAATATTAACTTCAACTCTTGGAACATCTCATATGCTCCATGATGTTCAAAACGTCGTTGAAGTCCCGGTTCTAAGGCGTAAAGCATGGCACACTGAACTATCGAGTAGTCATCAACACACGCCTGCCACACATTCACAACGTCTGCAGTTGCCGGCGCGGGTGGTGCACCTAGCGGTGCTTCCAGGACGTAATTCTTCTGTGCAGCAATGATGATAATCCTCAAGTTATGGACCAAGTCCGTGTAATTGCTACCATCATCTTTCAACTTTGCTTTCTCAAGGAACGCATTAAAATTCAACGGAACAACAACACGGGCCATCTATCTACAACAACATAGACATGCAAAATACTATCAGGTACTAAGTTCATGATAAATTAAAGTTCAATTAATCAAATTACTTAAGAACTCCCACTTAGATAGACATCCCTCTAACCATCTAAGTGATCACGTGATCCATATCAAGTAAACCATGTCCGATCATCACGTGAGATGGAGTAGTTTTCAATGGTGAATCACTATGTTGATCATATCTACTATATGATTCACGCTCGACCTTTTGGTCTCAGTGTTCCGAGGCCATATCTACATATGCCAGGCTCGTCAAATTTAACCCGAGTATTCTGCGTGTGCAAAAATGGCTTGCACTCGTTGTATGTGAACGTAGAGCTTATCACACCCGATCATCATGTGGTGTCTCGGCATGACAAACTTTCGCAACAGTGCATACTCAGGAGAACACTTATACCTTGAAAATTTAGTGAGAGATCATCTTATAATGCTACCGTCGATCTAAGAAAAATAAGATGCATAAAAGATAAACATCACATGCAATCAATATAAGTGATATGATACGGCCATCATCATCTTGTGCCTTTGATCTCCATCTCCAAAGCACCGTCATGATCACCATCGTCACCGACGCGACACCTTGATCTCCATTGTAGCATCGTTGTCATCTCGCCAACTATTGCTTCTACGACTATCGCTACCGCTTAGTGCTAAAGTAAAGCAATTACATGGCGATTGCCTTTCATACAATAAAGCCACAACCATATGGCTCCTGCCAGTTGCCGATAACTCTGTTACAAAACATGATCATCTCATACAATAAAATTTAGCATCATGTCTTGACCATATCACATCACATCATGCCCTGCAAAAACAAGTTATACGTCCTCTACTTTGTTGTTGCAAGTTTTACGTGGCTGCTACAGGATGAGCAAGAACCGTTCTTACCTACGCATCAAAACCACAATGATATTTCGTCAAGTATGTGCTGTTTTAACCTTCACAAGGACCGGGCGTAGCCACACTCGATTCAACTAAAGTTGGAGAAACTGACACCCACCAGCCACCTGTGTGCGAAGTATTTCGATAGAACCAGTCTCGCGTAAGCGTACGCGTAATGTCGGTCCGGGCCGCTTCATCCAACAATACCGCCAAATCAAAGTATGAGATGCTGGTAAGCAGTATGACTTGTATCGCCCACAACTCACTTGTGTTCTACTCGTGCATATAACATCTACGCATAAACCTGGCTCGGATGCCACTGTTGGGGAACGTAGTAATCTCAAAAAATTTCCTATGCACACGCAAGATCATGGTGATGCATAGCAATCAGAGGGGAGAGTGTCGTCCACGTACCCTCGTAGACCGTAAGTGGAAGCGTTATGACAATGCGGTTGATGTAGTCGTACGTCTTCATGATCGACCGATCCTAGTACCGAACGTACGACACCTCCGCGATCTGCACACGTTCAGCTCGGTGACGTCCTACTAACTCACGATCCAGTAGAGCTTCGAGGGAGATTTCCATCAGCACGACGGCGTGATGAAGGTGTTGATGAAGCTACCGACGCAGGGCTTCGCCTAAGCACCGCTACGATATGACCGAGGTGGATTATGGTGGAGGGGGGCACCGCACACGGCTAAAAGATCAATGAGCAACTTGTGTGTCTATGGGGTGCCCCCTCCCCCGTATATAAAGGAGTGGAGGAGGGGGAGGAGGCCGGCCTCCTAGGAGCGCCCCAAGGGGAATCCTACTCCCACCGGGAGTAGGATTCCCCCCTTCCAAGAGTAGGAGTAGGAGGGAAGGAAGGAGGAAAGAGGGGGAAGGAAAATAGGGGGCGCCGCCCCCTTCCTTGTCCAATTCGGACTAGAGGGGGAGGGGACATGCGGCCTGCCCTGGCCGCCCCTTCCTCTCTCCACCAAGGCCCATGAGGCCCATTACACTCCCCGGGGGGTTCCTGTAACCCCCCGGTACTCCGGTATTCGTCCGAACTCATCTGGAACCTTTCCGAAGTCCAAACATAGTCATCCGATATATCGATCTTTATGTCTCGACCATTTCGAGACTCGTCGTCATGTCCGTGATCATATCTGGGACTCCGAACTACCTTCGGTACATGAAAACACAAACTCATATTACCGATCGTCACTGAATGTTAAGCGTGCGGACCCTACGGGTTCAAGAACTATGTAGACATGACCGAGACACGTCTCCGGTCAATAACCAATAGCGGAACCTGGATGCTCATATTGGTTCCAACATATTCTACGAAGATCTTTATCGGTCAAACCGCATAACAACATACGTTATTCCCTTTGTCATCGGTATGTTACTTGCCCGAGATTCGATCGTCGGTATCTCAATACCTAGTTCAATCTTGTTACCGGCAAGTCTCTTTACTCGTTCCGTAATACATCATCCCGCAACTAACTCATTAGTTCCATTGCTTGCAAGGCTTATAGTGGTGTGCATTACCGAGAGGGCCCAGAGATACCTCTTCAACAATCAGAGTGACAAATCCTAATCTTGATCTATGCCAACTCGACAAGTACCATCGGAGACACGTGTAGAGCACCTTTATAATCACCCAGTTACATTGTGACATTTGGTAGCACACAAAGTGTTCCTCCGATATTCGGGAGTTGTATAATCTCATAGTCATAGGAACGTGTATACGTCATGAAGAAAGCAATATCAATATACTAAATGATCAAATGCTAAGCTAACGGAATGGGTCAATTCAATCACATAATTCTCTAATGACGTGATCCCGTTAATCAAACGACAACTCATGTCTATGGTTAGGAAACTTAACCATCTTTGATTCAATGAGCTAGTCAAGTAGACGCATACTAGTGACACTCTATTTGTTTATGTATTCACATATGTACTAAGTTTCCGGTTAATATAATTCTAGCATGAATAATAGACATTTATCATGATATAAGGAAATATAAATAACAACTTTATTATTGCCTCTAAGGGCATATTTCCTTCACTTTGAACCATCCATAGGAATCATATTATCCCGTACTTCGGAGTGTTATAATGCTTTTCCTGCAGGTTTGTTAACCGGGCGTCCTGAAGAGGAAGTGTCCGGATTCTGAGGTGACGTTTTAAAAGAGCTATCCGTAGTGCATGAGTGGGCCCGGAAAGCCATGAAGAGTATGGTCAAAGCCTTATGGACATCCGATGCCCCTCCAGAAAGTATGGAGGGGTTAGCGAATCTTTTCAAAGGTGCCCGGTGTTGTTTTGAGCTATGGAAGGCCTCAACATGCCGGGAAGGTGCACGGGAGGCATGTGCGATGGTGAAAACATGCTACACCGGGCTCGATCCGAATCATTTGGACCGAGTTGCCTCAGGGACCGGACGGAAAAGAGATTCCCGTGAACTTGGTGTATGACCAAGTGATGACAGCTGCAAAATATTCGCAAGAAGACTGTAGTTTAATCAGTCTTATAGATTGTCGGTGTACAAAACTAGGGGCACATTTTTGTACCCCTTTATGTGTGCACGGGCAGTCGGAGCCACGCCCACGACCACACCAAGCAGAGCGAGGGAGGTGAGCTAAGGTAAGACCGAAGACACAAGACGACGCCAAGGCGAAGGCCACAAAGAGCAGAGGGACGAAGCAGGCTCCCCCCGGCAAGACCCTTGCCGGGCGGCCTCGGCAGCCCCGGCCAGACCCTTGCTGGGGCAGCTCGCCCCACACTAACGGAGTGAGCCACCCTTGAGCCCATGGCCCCCAGCGCCATCATTAGTGTGGGGCCAGGGCTCGGGAAGGCACCTCTGAACCAGGCTTCAAAACCGGTGGATCTCGGGTAGGGGGTCCCGGACTGTGCGTCAAGGTCGGATGGTAACAAGAGACAAGGGACACTTTATTTTACCCAGTTTCGGGCCCTCTCGATGGAGGTAAAACCCTACTCGTGCTTGATTAATATTGATGATATGGGTAGTAGAAGAGTAGATCTACCACAAGATCAAGGAGGCTAAACCCTAGAAGCTAGCCTATGGTATGATTGTGTATGATGATGTTGGTTGTCCTACGGACTAGAACCCTCCGGTTTATATAGACACCGGATAGGGTTAGGGTTACACAGAGTCGGTTACAATGGTAGGAGATCTTGAATATTCGCATGCCTAGCTTGCCTTCCACGCCAAGGAAAGTTCCTTCCGGACACGGGACGAAGTCTTCAATCTTGTATCTTCATAGTCCTGGAGTCTGGCGAAGGTATAGTCCGGATATCCGAACACCCCCTAATCCAGGACTCCCTCAGTAGCCCCTGAACCAGGCTTCAATGACGACGAGTCCGGCGCGCATATTGTCTTCGGCATTGCAAGGCGGGTTCCTCCTTCAAGTCCTTCACAGAAGATTATAAACACCAAAAATAGTGTCCGGCTCTGTAAAACAGGTTTCCACATATTGCCGTAGAGAGAATAATGTTAACACAAATCAAATCTGCTGACGTATTCCACAGTGCGTCATAACACTGCGGCCAAGCTCTTTATACAAATTGTTTTCACTTTTCCACCTCAGCACGTTTAGCGAGGCGGTTTCCTTGGCACGTCTTGTCAAAGCAGAGATCGTGTGCCCCTTTAATCAGGATTCTCATCAATACGGATGTGGGTAACCCAACCGCGCCATTTACCACGGCGCTTGGGAGGCAAGCGAGTTTTATTAGGTAGGTGGGGACGCATAACCGCATCCGCCCATATAAGGGGATAAGGATCCACCTTTTCACCTACGCCTTCTTCCTCCTTTGCCAATCCATCTCTTGCGCACTCAAGCTCCAGCGCCCAAGCCCGCTCTTCCCACCTCAACCTTCTCCAGCAATGTCCGGAGTGGGAGGCAAGTGGATGGTCTCCTCCGTTATGGAGGCTCAAGTAAAAAAGCTAAGGAAAGCCGGATACCTGTCCAAGGACATCCCGCACTGGCTTCCTGAGAAGGGGCAGCTTCTCCCCACCCCAAGGCCCCATGAGAGGGTAGTTTTCCTTCCCCACTTCCTCCGCGGTCTGGGTTTTCCACTTCACCCATTTGTCCGGGGACTCATGTTCTACTATGGCCTGGATTTCCACGATCTGGCCCCGAACTTCATCCTCAACATCTCGACATTTATTGTCGTGTGTGAGGCCTTTCTCCGCGTCCGCCCCCATTTCGGCCTTTGGCTCAAGACTTTCAACGTCAAGCCCAAGGTGGTGCACGGTAGCCAAGCGGAGTGCGGAGGTGCTATGGCTGGCAAGATAGCCAACGTCCTCTGGTTCGAGGGCTCCTTTGTGGAGACCCTAAAGGGGTGGCAAGTCGTGTGGTTTTACATCACCGAGCCACGCGATCCGAAATGGGTCGCAGCCCCTGAGTTCAGATCCGGACCCCCCACGCGGCTTATGTCCTGGAAAGAGACGACCCTGTCGTGGGTCAATGAGGAAGAGGTGACCGGATTGCAGACATGCATCTAGTCCTTGGTGAACAAGCCAATCCGGCTGGTCAATATGATCCAAGTTATGCTCGTCCGCCGGATCCTCCCGTGCCAACAACGAGATTTTACTTTGTGGGAATTCGACCCGGCGCAGCACCAAACCCTTAGCAGGCTCTTCGACACGACGTACGAAGACATCTGGAAGGTGCTAACCAAAGGCGCCGAGTCCCCCACATCCGCTTCCGAGGACCGCAGATTCAGCTCGCAGCGTCACGCTAGCGAGGTAAGCTATCTATGCCTTTGACAGGATTATTAAGCTCTTTCTCATAGATTAACTCTATGCGGGATCTAAACTCCCTTACCTTTGACAAACTTGGCAGGCGATATCCGGACCAATCAACTGTCCGGCTCCCCTGCCCGAAGACCCAGCCCCAGCTCTCCTAGTGAAGCTGTTGACTCCGGCAGCTTACGTGGTGCCGGAGAAGAAGGTCAAGAAGAAGAAGACCACCGGGACTCGAAAGAGTGCCTGTAACTTGGTGGTGTCGGATTCGTCATCTGACGAATCCGCGGCGCCCTCCTCTCATGAAAACGAGGAGGAGGAACAAGAAAGCTCTCCCCCCCCAGCGGGAGGAGAAGAGAAGAAGAAGGCCACCCATTGGGGGAGGCCGAGGGGTCTAGGAAAAGGAAGCCCCCTCCGCCGGAGTGCTCCCACGACGCCGAAGAGGGCGGAGAGGAGTGGCCGGACAGAGCCAAGCGTCCGGCGAAATCGTAAGTATTCATATACCAGAGTGACTCATGATATTCCTTTAATGCGCAGCTTTCCCTAATGTCGAGTGTGATTTATGCAGCCCGCCCCGGGCCGAACTCGACGATTCGTCGAGCGGTTCCCTGGATTCGTCGGACGTGAACTCAGTTCCGCCCGCTGACTCCCCCCGCAATGCAGACGACGCCGAAGTGGCGTCACGACAAGCTCTGAGGCAGGAGGAGGTGGTCCTGGAGGAGCTGCAAGGCGACCTCCCGGACCCTAGGAGTAAAGGGGACAAGACCCCCCAGGGCTCCAAGTCCGGCTTTGTGCCGGACGCCGCGTCGGACTCTTCAATAGTTCCAGATTGCAGCAGGCGAACTCCTTCCAAGAGGAGCAAGCCTTCTGAACCGGCACCCTCCGTCCAACCGGAGGTGCCGGACAATCTGCTGGAGGTGCTTGACGGCGCCTCCCTCGACGAGGAGCACCGTACTATTATGAGTGCGGTGATCCAGAAGGTTCAGTCCGCCAAGAGCGGACTGACTGAAGCTTGCGCTAGCCTTTTAACAGGCTTCGAGGTAAGTAAAAATATGTCAAAATATTACCGCATAGATAGTAGCCCCTGATGCTCTGTTCGGCGTTCGGAAAGAAAAGCCGAATAGAGGATCTATTAATTTTCGCAGGAGTCTAACAATAAAGAGTCAATATGCGTATGCAGGCTTTGCTGCTGTCCACCACCGCACTGACTGCACAGGTGGATGTCCTTAAAAAGGACCTCGGACGGACCGAGCAAGAGCTCGGCCTTGCCAAACGGCAGCTCGAGGAGAAAGAAGGTAAAAAATACCCTACAAATAAAAAAAGGTGCCTATAGAGAGGCGTGATTGCAAAAAATAACAGGATCGTACTGCTTATCATAGGGGCCACAACTGAGGTGGCGACCCTCAAGCATGCGCTATCTGAGGTCAGGAAGAAAACGACCGAAGAGCGCGCCGAGCGAGAAAGACTTGGGGCTCAGGTTGGCGAGGTGCAGCAAGAGCTGCAGGCTCTCATGAAAAAACATGAGAGCTTGGAGCTTGAGTCAAAGGCGCAAGCATCCGAGCTCGCGTCGGCCCTTGAGACCGCCAAGGGTGCCAAGGCTGAAGCCCAAAAGGCCCTCCAAGAGTTGGAGGAGATGAAAAAGATAGCAGCGGGTAAGGCATTCTTATTGCAAAGTAGGAATATAAAAGTAAACTACTTGTCACTTACCCGAATCCGGAGTTCTCTAGGGGCGTTCGCAGATCTTCCCCGTAGCGTGTCCGACGCCGCCGTATTCTACCGAGCCGAAGAGGGCAACTCGACGGAGAGTGTGTTCTGGTCTCAGTATTCTGAGACCGGACACCCTGTGCCTTTGAGCGATCAGCTGAAATAGCTGGTCGAGCTCCACAAGGCGGCCGGACAGGCCATGAAGGGCTTACTAGTTCGGCTGTGGCCCAGAGAGGCCCTTCCTGGGAGCTACTTCGGGCTGGTGCGGCGGCTGGTGGAGGCCTGTCCACAGCTTGAGGTCATCAAGCGCTCCGTCTGCATCAAAGGTGCCCGGAGGGCCCTTTCCCGTGTAAGGGTGCACTGGGGTAAGCTTGACGGAGAGAAGCTGGTGAAGGACGGGCCGCCGCAGAGGAAGGAGCATCGCAAGCCCGAGAACTACTACAAGGAGGTTCTTGCTGGTGCCCGCCTTATTGCGGATGAACGTACAAAGGATGTAATATTTGAATGAACTCGCTCGTGTTTATCCTGTGTGCTGAAAACTTGTTCATATGCGCTAAGCAATGCTTATGGAATTTAAAATATTATTTTCTTTGCGGCCGTTTATCAAAAATTGAGAGATGGCCAGTCGTCGGCTTCTGCCCCCATGCCGCTAGTGCTGGGGTGTTCGGGATAAACCTGAGCGCTCTTTTTCCCATGGTTGGGTCCTTCGAGGGAGGCGCTCAGCACAACGAACCAGGAAATCGGACTATAATGCTTGAACACTCTCACTTAGCCATAGAACTTTATGATTTTAAATTTCGGCGAAGCCCCTAGTTCGGAAGACCGAATTCGGGGCGCTATCCACGCCTTTGGCCGGATAGAGCCAACTCCTCGCTTGAAGCGGCATAAGCCTTTAGGGACTCGAAAAACCTCTCGAACAGCGACCGGTCTCTCGCCTTATCATGACAGTCAGTTTTAGCTTTCTCCACTGAGGTGCTTAACCCAGCTGAACCGGGGCACAATCGCAGTGGTTCTCCTAGTGCTACCTTAGCCGATATAGCGGAACGTAAGGCACCAAAACATAGGAGCCAGGCAAACCCAACTATTGACCCAAATCATGATTCGGAGCCGATGCATATAGTGCTATAAGTTCGGGGTGCCGCACTTGTGAAAGTGTATGGACTTCTCACACCAGATCAAAGGGTAATGAAGCCCCTGGCGTGTTTGCCGTACCATGGTGTACGGGTGCGATCATGTTATTTAATAAACTTATATATTAAAAGAGAATAATGCAAAAAATAGATAAAAAGCTATGCATTGTTTATAAAGAGGCTATTTATCAAGGCTGAATGATACAAGTAGTGCGATAAGCAAAAAGATATTAGACTATTTAACATGTCCTGACCAGGGGCAGGTCGCGGAATTGTGTTTAAAACAGATATACCGCTCGCAATAGAGACCACCTGAAAATTCCATAATGCGGCGTAGCTTTGTCTGCTTCCCTGGATCTTGCGTCGTTTGTGCGGCAGCCGAATAGCCGAACAGGTCGTCCGAAGTGTGGAGTCCTGAAAGTAATAAAAAGAATCTGACAGCCCCTAGTACGTTTTAAGCTGTATTGTGAGCATGCCGTTACTGTGCCCCTTCCCCTTGCCCATGGAATTTCAAGGGCGTAATTATGTACGCGAGGTACTAGCTCCGCTATGTCGCGATGGCTGGGGTTGGGGCCGCATTGCTACACCTGCTCAGAACGTGCCAGGCGGTCTTGTTGTAGGTTACACCGGGCGCGCTTGGCATTGTCTGGATTTTTGACGACCGGACTGGAGAGTTGCCTAAAAAGGATGCTTTGTACTTCCGCTGCGAGGGCCGCCGTGTGCTCCTCCGTACAGAGGGAGCGTTCGGTATTTCCGTTGACCGTGATTACTCCTCGAGGGCCTGGCATCTTGAGCTTGAGGTATGCGTAGTGCGGCACCGCATTGAATTTGGCAAATGCGGTTCGTCCGAGCAGGGCGTGATAGCCACTGCGGAACGGGACTATGTCGAAGATTAACTCTTTGCTTCAGAAGTTATCCGGAGATCCGAAGACCACATCAAGTGTTACAGAGCCTGTACAGTTGGCTTCTACACCTGGTATAACGCCTTTAAAGGTCGTCCTTGTAGGCTTAATCCTTGATGGATCTATGCCCATTTTCCGCACTGTATCCTGATAAAGCAGGTTCATGCTACTGCCACCGTCCATGAGGACTCTTGTGAGATGAAATCCGTTGATGATTGGGTCAAGAACCAATGCGGCAAAGCCGCCATGACGGATGCTAGTAGGGTGGTCCCTTCGATCAAAAGTGATCGGGCAAGAGGACCATGGGTTGAACTTTGGGGCGACTGGCTCCATCGCGTACACATCCCGTAGCGCACGCTTCCGCTCCCTCTTGGGAATGTGGGTTGCGTATATCGTGTTCACCGTCCGCACTTGTGGGGGAAACCCGTTCTGTCCATTGTTGTTCGGCGGCTTGGGCTCCTCCTCGTCATCGCTATGCAGCCCCTTGTCTTTGTTTTCAGCTCTTAACTTGCATGCCTGCTTGAACACCCAACAATCCCTGTTGGTGTGATTGGCTGGCCTTTCGGGGGTGCCATGGATTTGGCACAAGCGGTCGAGTATTCGGTCCAAACTGGACGGGCCCTGAGTATTCTTTTTAAATGGCTTTTTCCGCTGACCGGATTTATAGCCTCTAAATCCGGCATTTACTGCCGTATCTTCATTGTTGTCGCTGCTAACGCGGCGCTTTTGCTTATTTTGACGTGTCCTGCCACTTTTGTCCTTGGTATCCGAATTACCAGGGTTCTTTGATAAGTTGTTGCTGCGAGCTAGCCAACTATCTTCGCCCGCACAAAAGCGGGTCATGAGTGTCGTGAGGGCTGCCATAGACTTCGGCTTTTCCTGTCCCAGGTGCCGGGTAAGCCACTCGTCGCAGATGTTATGCTTGAAGGCTGCTAGGGCCTCTGCGTCCGGACAGTCGACTATCTGGTTTTTCTTTGTTAGGAACCGTGTCCAGAATTGCCTGGCCGATTCCTCTGGCTGCTGAATTATGTGGCTTAGGTCGTTGGCGTCCGGTGGTCGCACATAAGTGCCCTGGAAGTTGTCGAGGAATGCGGCTTCCAGGTCCTCCCAGGAACCGATTGAGTCCGCTGGCAGGCTGTTAAGCCAGTGCCGGGCCGGTCCTTTGAGTTTGAGAGGGAGGTATTTGATGGCGTGTAGATCATCACCACGTGCCATGTGGATGTGGAGGAGATAATCCTCGATCCATACCGCCGGATCTGTCGTGCCATCGTACGACTCGATGTTTACGGGTTTGAAACCCTCTAGGATTTTATGGTCCATTACTTCATCTGTGAAGCATAGTGGGTGTGCAGCGCCCCTGTACTGGGCTATCTCACGACGCAGCTCGGAAGAGCTATGTCTGTTGTGTTCGGCCCGGCCGGATTTATTGTGTCCGGAGTGAAGATCATCGTCACGTGTCGTTGGGCGCCTGCGCGATCCGTAGATCGATCTTGTTTGCCTTGCTTTATCCTCCAGTACATCTCGTAGGTCTGGCGCATTTTCCCGTGCCTTGGTTGAGCGGCGTCGGGGCATGGCTTGAGTGGAGGTTTGACAAGCCTCTCTGTCGCGGCCGCGAGGTGGCCGGTCTTCCATGTCATGCGCTGGTGATGTAGGCGCTTCCTCCTCTGATTGGGGTAGCGGCCTGCGATTAGGATAATTCTTGGAGGGGCGCTCGAGTTCGTAGTCTTCGGCCGCAAGGACTTCAGTCCATCTGTCAGCTAGCAAATCTTGATCAGCTCTAAGCTGTTGCTGCTTTTTCTTTAGGCTATTCACCGTGGCTAAAAGCCTGCGTTTGAAACGCTCTTGTTCGGTGGGGTCTGATGGTACGACAAATTCATCGTCATCAACGCTTGCCTCGTCTTCGGAGGGAGGCATATAGTTATCATCCTCAACCTCTCGTTCTGCCGCTCTCTCATGAGGGATGGCTTCTCCATCTTCCTGCGCTGAATCTTGCTGGGTTTGGTGTTCTTCGGCGCTGTCCGGGGTAGTATTATCTCCCGTGCCGGAATCACCGTTTTTGTTTTGGCAGGATTTAGAGCGGCGCCGCTGACGCCGGCGCTTTGGCTGTTTCTTGGAGGTGTCATCCCCCGCGGTTCCATCGCCATCTCCATCCTTTGGAGTATCCACCATATATATGTCATATGACGAGGTGGCCGTCCAGCGCCCTACAGGTGCTGGTTCCTGTTCGTCTCCTACCTCGTCGTCCATACCGTTGAGTCTTCGGAGCCGAAGTCAAGCATGTCGGTTAAATCGTCGACAGTGGCTACTAAGTGGGTGGTGGGTGGGCTTTGAATTTCTTCGTCGCCCGCATCCCAACCTCGGAGACTGTAATCCGGCCTGGGCTCTCCTGATAAAGAGAGAGACTTGAGAGAATTCAGGATATCACAAAAAGGTGAGTGCTGAAAGATGTCCGCGGCGGTGAACTCCATTATCGGCGCCCAATCGGATTCGATCGGCAGGGGCGCGGGAGGCTCGGAGTTCGGAGAAGAGTCCGGCTCCTCGAAGTCATGGGCCGTGCGGAGTGCGGGGCTAGCGTTCGGCTCGATCGCCTTTGAGATCGCAGCCCCCGAGGTGACGTCCAACCGTTCATCCTCAATTAGCACAACAGGCTCCGAGTTAAGGGTCGGAACCGGTGCGTCTGCGGCCTTCAGGACACTGTTCGGAGGCAGAGCTAGATCATGCCCCTCGAGATAGTGCGGCACGCTTGGCTGTGGCTCAAACCCGTCGAAGATCAAGTCTCCACGGATATCCGCCGTGTAGTTTAAACTTCCAAACCTGACTTGGTGGCCAGGGGCGTAGCTTTCGATCTGCTCCAGATGACCAAGCGAATTGGCCCGCAGAGCGAAGCCGCCGAAGACGAAGATCTGTCCGGGGATAAAAGTCTCACCCTGGACCTCATCGTTGTTGATGATCAAAGGAGCCATCGGGACTAAAGGCGACGACACAGAGGAACTCTCAATGAAAGCACCAATGTCGGTGTCAAAACCGGCGGATCTCGGGTAGGGGGTCCCGAACTGTGCGTCAAGGTCGGATGGTAACAGGAGACAAGGGACACTTTATTTTACCCAGGTTTGGGCCCTCTCGATGGAGGTAAAACCCTACTCGTGCTTGATTAATATTGATGATATGGGTAGTACAAGAGTAGATCTACCACGAGATCAAGGAGGCTAAACCCTAGAAGCTAGCCTATGGTATGATTGTGTATGATGATGTTGGTTGTCCTACCGACTAGAACCCTCCGGTTTATATAGACACCGGATAGGGTTAGGGCTACACAGAGTCGGTTACAATGGTAGGAGATCTTGAATATCCACACGCCTAGCTTGCCTTCCATGCCAAGGAAAGTTCCTTCCGGACACGGGACGAAGTCTTCAATCTTGTATCTTCATAGTCCTGGAGTCTGGCGAAGGTATAGTCCGGCTATCCGAACACCCCCTAATACAGGACTCCCTCAGGTTGCGTTTGTGAGAATCTGGTCTAGTAGTTAGCCTAGCGATTCTTTGTCGCCATGGCCCCTAAGAAGAAGACGGCCATAGCGATCGGCTCGGTGGGGGCCGAACAGCCCGTGCCGGTGCGGACGAGCAGCGGACCGGTCGCGGATAGGACTCGGGCCGCAGCCCGAGAGCACCAGCACCACCCAGCCAGTCGGAGCCTGGCGAGTGGCGTCAATCGTGCACCAGACGACCGGCTGCACGCTGCCGGGCCCAAGGACGGAGCTAGGTCCCCCACAGGCGGCGCGGGCCCCTCCCGGGGTGTCATTGCACCGACTCCGGGCGGCGCGGCGACCACCCACACGCATACACCGGCGACCACCACACGTTCTTCCCATGGTGTGCGTGCCGAGCAGAGTCACCACGTTGGTGACCCTGGGCACCACCGTGGGGAGAGTCCTGTGCGTCATCGGCAAGATGAAGGAGTTCAACACGCTCGCTGAAGCGCTGGTGAAAATGGCATGCAGCCGCTGGGTCATGGCGGAGCTCCTTCTAACATGGTTAGAAGTCGAAGCCCGCCGTGATCCACTCAGCTGTCACCGCCACCCACGCCAGTGAAAGCCTTGGCGCGTGCGCAGCTACTCCTCGACTTCCCTCCCACTTCGTAGAAGCTCGATGAGTGGAGGGCCACTATCCGGAGCCTCGTCGCCGTCGCGAACAAAGACGATCCATGACCGGCGGGGCCCTAGGCGCGCTCCACCGAACCACCACACGCTGGCGCTGGGAGGACCGGGGGAGCTGCGGACACGGTGCACTCTCCTCCTCCTCGCCAGCCGCCGCGGACGTCGGCCCGTCGCGACGACGCTGGTGATAACATCTCCATAGCATCGTCCGATCCGTGGACCCTCCGCGACCAGCGCCAGGTTCTTAGGGAGCGAGCTCACGAAGACGCTCGAACCACCGTCGAGCGGCGACACGAAACGCGCCGCCAGTAGGACAAGCGGGTGGGACCCGTTGCGGACCACCCGACACCGGGGGGCCCCGGCGGCCTACCTTACGAGGTGGGCTGCCCGACTTTTACCCGTGAGCTGAGGCAGTTCTAGTGGCCGTCCCACGCACTTTCAAGCCCGACATCGGCGAGAAGTACACCGGCAAGACCCATCCGTCCGAGTTCCTCAGCATCTACACCATCGCGATGCAGGCCAGTGGGGCTTGCGACGATAAGGTGCTCGCCAACTACTTCCCGCTGGCACTCAAGCCCAATGTAATGTCTTGGTTGATGCACTTGCCGGCGGACTCCATCTCCTCCTGGTCAGATCTGTGCCACGAGTTCGTTGGCGCCTTCACAGGAGGCCACCAAGCTCATGGCCAGGCTAGTGATCTGCACATCATTCCCCAGAAGGAAGGAGAGACCCTGCACAAGTACATCCAGAGATTCAGCCGGGTGCAGTACAACATCCCCGACGTTCATCCCGCCGCTGTGATTAGCGCGTTCCATCAGAACATGCGCAATCGCAAGATGCGTGAGGAGCTGGCGATGACCAAGGTTAAGGATGTGGCCGAGCTCTATGTTCTGGCCGACAGGTGCGCCCGGGCTGAAGAGGGAAGGAAGTACCCCGGTGAAGACGCCGGCGCGGAAACCGACTCTACCGATGAAGACACCGCCGCCCCGATGAAGAAGGGCCGACGTCGCAACAAGAAGCGCAAAGGCAAGGCCGTGCTTGCCATTGAGGGATCTGACGATACCGGTGCCGGCAAGAAGGTCAAGGCAGACACCCCCGGCAAGGAGATTGTCGGGTGCGCTGCCTGCTGGGCCTTGGCGGCTGCCGACAAGCCAGGAAGCTCTGGCAAGCAATACTGCAAGCTCCACCGCACCAAGGGCCACGCTCCCCAGAACTGCCGACAAGTCGAGCTGCTTACTGAGAAGCAAAAGGCTGAGTACGAAAGGCGGGACAAGGAGAAGGTCCAGGATGGTGCTGAGGGATCCGGCAAGAAGCATGGTGGCCAGGGAGGCCGCCCCAGCAAGGACAACCAGCAGGGAGAGGCCCGCCCGAGGCCGTGACAAGAAGCAGGAAGATGACGACCACGATGAGGACAACGAGTCCGGTGAACAATTGTTCTAAAAGGCTACGGAGGCCATGTGCATCGATGGCGGTGCCTCGCTGCATGCCTCTCACCGCCAGCTCAAGCAGTGGGCGCGAGAGGTTACGGCAACGGAGCCATCGTTCGACGCTCAGAAACCTCTAAAGTGGTCCAGCACACCCCTCATCTTTGACGCCGAGGACCACCCTGACCGCACTACCGCAGTCGGGTGCTTGCCGTTGTTGATCTCGCCAACAATACACAACCTCAGGGTGAACAAGATGTTGGTTGACGGCGGGGCCGGCCTGAACCTGATCTCGCCTGTCGTGATCAGAAGAATGCAAATCCCTGATGGAGACCTTGAGGAAACGGGCACGTTTCAGGGGGTCAATCCGGGGAGGAGCCAGCCGAAGGGAAAGGTCACGCTGCCCGTGACCTTTGGAGGAGAATTGAACTACAGAACGGAGAAGATCGTCTTCGACGTAGCCAAGATCCCCTTGCCCTACAACGGGATCCTCGTCCGCCCGACACTAGCCAAGTTCATGGCGGCATCACACTACGCCTACAACAAGCTGAAGATGCCCGGGCCGTTGACCATCATCTCCGTCCCCTCCGACAAGAAGGACGCGCTGATCTGCGCCTAACAACTCTATCGGGATGCAGTTCCAGCAGCTGCCGTCAAGGAACCTGCTCCTGTCACCGAAGGCCCGGGAGGAAAGAAGGAGTCCGGCAAGACCTCTCGCACCCACTCCGGCAAGCGCACCTCTTCGGGGTGTTGTGCTACCATTGAGGACGTGCCAGAGAGCTCTGCCGACAAGAGCAAGAGATCCAGAGCCGAGCCGCCGTAGACCAAGAAGGTGCCCGTCGAGGAGGATGGCACAGGAGGGGCCTTCATCATAAGCTCCGCCCTCGATAGCAAATAGGAAGGCGAGCTCATCACCTTCCTGCGGGCAAATGTCGATGTGTTTGCATGGCAAGCATCCGACATCCCCGGTGTTCCCAGGGAGGTGATTGAGCACCACCTAGCTGTCTGCCCCCACGCGCGGCCCGTCAGGCAGAAGGTCAGAAAGCAGGCTCTGGAGAGGTAGGAGCTCATCACAGAGGAGATCAGGAAGCTAGAAGCAACAGGTTTGGTGAGAGGGGTGCTCCATCCGACGTGGTTGGCCAATCCAGTAGTGGTGCGCAAGGCGAATGGGAAGTCGAGGCTGTATATTGATTACACGGATATCAATAAGGCTTGTCCTAAGGACCCCTTCCCATTGCCGCGCATCGACCAGATTGTTGACTCCACGGCTGGGTGTGATCTGCTACCTTTCCTCGATGCCTACTCAGGTTACCACCAAATCTTCATGACAAGAGAAGATGAAGAGAACACAACATTCATCACCCCATGTGGTTCGTATTGCTTTTTACGGATGCCTTTCGGGTTCAAGAGTGCTGGCTCAACGTTTGCAAGAGCGGTCCAAATTGGTTTTGAGACTCCGCTCCATAGAAATATGGAAGCCTACATGGATGACATAGTGGTCAAAACCAAGGACGGGCTGACGCTTGTGCAAGATCTAGAAGAGACATTTGCCAACCTGTGCAAGATCAACCTCAAGTTGAACCCTGAGAAGTGCGTCTTCGGCGTCCCATCCGGCAAGCTTCTCGGGTTCTTCGTGTCGCAGCACGGGATCGAGGCAAACCCAGACAAAATCAAGGCTATTGAGCAGATCGAGACGCCCAAGCGGATCAAGGACGTGCATCGGCTCGCCGGCTGCGTTGCCGCCATGAGACGGTTCATCTCCAAGTCCGCCGGGCACGCCCTTCCCTTTTTTAAGATCTTGAAAAAGGCGGGCCCAATGGAGTGGACCCTAGAAGCCGAAGCCGCACTGCAGGACCTGAAGAAATACCGTTCCTCCACACCAACACTAGTTGCGCCTAAACCACAAGAGCCGTTGCTGCTGTATCTAGCGGCGACGAATCAAGTGGTCAGTGCCGCACTTGTGGCGTAGAGGGAGGTCGACGAGGAGGCAGCAATGGTGGCAAGGCCAGCGGAGGGCGAGCCGAAGATTCCCCCGGCAGGACCCGGTGCCAACGAGGTGCCGCCCCCGGCAGAGTCTGGCGCCACCAAGGCGATGCCCGTGCGGTCGAGTGAAGTGGTTCCCAAGAAGAAGATGATGCAGCACCCGGTTTACTTTGTCAGCTCCCTCTTGCAGGGGGATATGTTAAGGTATTCCGGTGTGCAAAAATTGCTCTTCGGCCTCCTTATGGCCTCGAGGATGCCGCGTTACTACTTCCAGGCCCACGAGATCACTGTCGTCACCCGCCTCCTATTGCAACGGATACTGCACAACCCAGACGCAACCGGAAGGATTGTTTAATGGGCCTTGGAGCTGTCAAGCTTCGGCTTAAAGTTTGAAAGTACCTCGACAATTCAGAGCAGAGTCTTGGCGGAGTTCATCGCGGAATGGACCTCGACACCTGACGAAGAGATCCAAGAGACTACTCTCCCCGGCAAGGAAGCAGACCGCAACTGGATCATGTACTTTGATGGAGCCTTCTCGCTGCAAGGTGCCGGTGCTGGTGTGCTGCTCATCGCACCCACCGGAGAGCACCTCATGTACGTTATCCAGATGCACTTCCCCAGGGAGATGTCCACCAACAATGCCGCCGAGTACGAGGGATCGCTTGCCGGTCTCAGGATTGCGGCAGATCTCGGGGTCAAGAAGCTCATCGTCAGGGGTGACTCACAGGTCGTTGTCAGGCAAGTCAACAAGGATTATTAGAGCCCACTTATGGAGGCATACGTCGATGAGGTGAGGAAGCCGGAGGAATGCTTTGACGGTATCCAGGCAGAGCACGTCCCCCGAGCGGAGAACGACGTTGCCGATTACTTGTCAAAGCGTGCTGCATTCAAGCTACCTGTGGAACCAAGTACCTTTTTGCTCCGGTTAACTCAACCGTCCGTCGATCCATCAGCAGGGCAGAACAAGCGAAGAAAATCAGGTCCCGGCCAGTACTTTCCTATCGAGCCCCCCGGGGCCGCTGGCAAGGGTACTGCCGCGGACACTAAGCCTGCCCAAGAGCAATTGACTCCAGCAGGGCGTCAGGCCCTGGCTGTAGAGACAGTCGCTCCCATGGCAGAAGAGACGCCATTAGTCCTTGCCAGACGTCAATTGATCCAGAACAAGGCGTTCATATAGTACGAAGAACCAGACGGAAGGATCCCCAACTCCTTCCCCACTCAAACCTTGATCCATTCGGGGGCTAATGATGAAGCTATGTACCTAGGGTAGGGGCATGGACCTGTCCGAAGTGCCCTACCCAAGGACATCCCTAGGAGAAGTCACCTTTCAATCGACTTGGAGCTATCCCACTCGACAGATTCAAGACACTCGACCACGAAGCTATCACTCGACCACGAAGCCAACCACTCGACTGCTAGGAGATCTAAAGTCACTCCGCACGCAAACGGTCGGTCATTAAGTAGCTTTTATGGTCATCATAGCACTTTATTGGGGGCGTTACCAGTAACGCCCAGCCTTAATGTACTTTAAACCCTGCATTACTAAGGGCTGGAGGGGCCTGGCGAACTCTATATAAGCCACCCCCTCCTAAGTATCAAGGGTTCGCATCCCTGTTACTCATACGCACATAATTCAATCGACCGCCTCCGGGCACCGAGACGTAGGGCTGTTACTTCCTCCGAGAAGGGCCTGAACTCGTAAACCTCGTGTGCTTACAACTCCTCCATAGCTAAGATCTAGCCTCTCCATTCATACCCCCCTACATTACTGTCAGAGTTAGAACCACGACAGTTGGCGCCCACCGTGGGGCTGGAGTCTTAGCTCCTAGTTGGAGAAGTTGCGATTTTTCCGATCTCTTTGATCATGGTTTCGGGCGGAGTTTTGGTGGAGGGCCGCGAGATCCGTCTCGGCGCGCTCACGTTCATCGTCGACGACTCCGCTTGGCTTCAGGAGGCTCCACTCGACGTCGACGCGCTCCCCGTCTGCGGGGCGACGCACTTTCGCGCATGCGTCCGTGGTGTCCTTCTGCGACAGCCGTCGACCCAGTATCGGTCGGTTCCTGTGGCGTCCTCCCGCTCTGTCTCGCCGGTGCAAGCGCTCCGGTCGGTCGAGGCTTCAGAGGTGCGTGAGGCATGCGGTGGCCCGCCAGTCAGCCACCCCACAAGTCGCGGTGATCGAGCCCGACGAATCACTCTACGGCCTGTTCGACTGGCTCCGCAGAGACCGCATCCGAATGCGACAGTAGTGACCCAGCGACGGAGGTTTTGGTAATCAATGGACCATGCAGTCCTCCCGGTTTTCCCCGCACCGACGGAGGCGCAGGGGGAGGCGACCCGTCGCATCCCCATGAGGAGTATCTCCCCGAGCCTCTCACGTCGTTGCAGAGGGAGGAACTTCGTCGCCGGAACATGAATGCACTTCACACTCCTATAGTTGGAGAAACCCCTAAGGCCCGTGCCCTGGAGGACGCGCGCTTAGCTAACTTGGCTGAGCGCACTCGACTGGAGAACCTCCAGCAAGCACTCGACGAGCGGGCGCGTCAACGGGTTCCAGAATCTAGTCGACATCAGCTCTTTCCGCTCCCGCAGGTATATCGAACTCCGATTCAGAATTTGGTAGCTGCAGCCCGTATAGCAGAGTCAATTCAGCCCTCCTAGTCAGAGGCTGGCAGAGGCTTGTTGCAAATCAAAGCGTTGCTCCGGGCAGCAGGAGACCAGAATTCCGCTGTTTCCCAGTCGCGGAACAAGATCCATAGCCGATCCATTGCAGCAGACACAGTCCAGTCGGCTCACAGCCCAAGATCGCCCTCGAGGCGTGAGGGACGTGGAGACCGGCGTGATCAACACAGAAGGAATGAGCAGTATGATCACCGATTCAATCGCGACGATCGACGTCGAGTGCCCACCCCTCCCCCGAGGAGTGGATCGTATGTGCCTTGACAGCAAGATGACAGACGCCCTCATAGTGTTGGGCGGAGGATTCCTGTCGACCCCAGAGAACCAGGCTTTGATGCGAGATCTATTCTCGTTCAAGGTTTGGTCGACAGGAACAGGGCTCACCGAGAAGGTCACGACAGGGATGCACCTACCAGTAGCAGAGTACATGTCTCAGGGCCAGAGTGTTTCAGTCGAGCCATCAGAGCCGCTGTGATTCGTCCCAACTTCAGGTTGGCGACTGGAGTTAGTAAGTTCACTGGTGAGTCCAAGCCCGATACTTGGCTCGAAGACTACCGAGTGGCTGTACAGATTGGCGGTGGCAATGATGAGGTGGCCATGAAGCACCTACCTCTCATGTTAGAGGGCTCGGCCAGAGCGTGGCTGAATCAGTTAGCACCCAGCAGCATTTACACTTGGGAGGATCTCTCCCGAGTGTTTGTCACAACATTTGAGGGAACATGCAAGCGGCCTGCAGGTCTCACAGAACTGCGGTCTTGCGTGCAGAAACCGAATGAAACTTTGAGGGATTACATCCAGAGGTGGATTACATTGCATCACACCGTTGAAAATGTTCCGGATCATCAAGCAGTTTGTGGCTTTAAAGAAGGCGTTAAGTACAGAGAATTGAATCTGAAGTTCGGTCGAACCGGGGAAATGTCTCTGAATTGGATGATGGAGATCGCCACCAAATACGCTAATGGTGAAGATGAGGAGCGACTCCGGAGTGGCAAGCATAAGTCAGTCGCCCAGGACACCGGAGGAAATTCCAGTCAGAAACAGAAGCGGGAAGCCGAGCCAGCTGCTCCTGGGGAGGCCCTGGCCGTAACCCAAGGAAAGTTTAAGGGAAAACCCAAAGGACCTTGGAACCCCAAGAAAGTTAAAGACCAAGATGGAAATGATGTTTTGGATCTGCCGTGTCACATCCACACCAAGAAAGATGAAGAGGGTAAACTCATTTACCCAAAGCATACCACTCGACAGTGTCGGCTCCTGATCCAGCAATTCCAGGGCAAACAGTCCAAGGATAAATAGAAGGAGTCAGATAAAGTTGAGGACAAGGAAGATAGTGATGGATACCCCCAGGTCAATTCCACCTTGATGATTTTTGCTGATGTCGAAAGCAAAAGTCGACTAAAATTTATCAACCGTGAAGTGAATATGGTTGCTCCGGTGACACCAAGTTATCTGAAGTGGTCTCAGACTGCCATCACATTCGACCAGTCTGATCACCCTACACATATTGCCACCCCTGGGAGGCAAGCTTTGGTGGTCGACCCAGTTGTCGAAGGCACTCGACTGACCAAGGTCCTGATGGATGGTGGTAGTGGTTTGAACATACTGTATGCAGAGACATTGAAAGGGATGGGCATTCCGATGTCCAGACTCAATACCAGCAACATGAGTTTCCATGGGGTCATCCCTGGGAAGAAAGCCGAGTCACTCGGCCAAATTGCTCTTGATGTGGTTTTCGGTGATTCCAAGAATTACTGCAAGGAAAAGTTAACATTCGAAGTTGTGGATTTCCAGAGTGCTTATCACACTATTTTGGGCAGGCCAGCTTATGCACGCTTCATGGCTCGGCCATGTTATGTGTATCTCAAATTGAAGATGCCCAGTCCCAAAGGTGTGATCACTATTACGGGCAATCGGAAGAAGGCAGAAGAGTGTTTTCAGAAAGGCTCAAAGATTGCTGATGCTCAGATGGCAATGGTCGAGATGCAAGAGTATCAGAAGACTGTAGATTCGAGCAGTTGCTACGAGCCAAGAATCCTGCTTCAGAATCAGCTTTTCAGTCGTCCGGTGAAATGAAGCCAGTTCACACTCACTCAACCGATCCCAATGCTGCTCCGACTCATATTTCAATGACACTCGACTCCAAATAGGAAGAAGCGCTCATCCAGTTCCTTCGTGAGAACTGGGACATCTTCGCATGGAAACCTTCTGACATGCCTGGAGTTCCCAGGGGGCTGGCTGAGCACCGTCTACGAGTCGACCCAAAAGTTAAACCTGTCAAAGAACATCTTCGACGGTCCGCCGTCCAGAAGAGAAAGGCCATTGGCGTGGAGGTGGCTCGGCTCCTAGCAGCGGAGTTTATCCGAGAGATTTACCACTCCGAGTGTCTCGCCAATGTTGTCATGGTCCCCAAGAAGGACAAGTCACTTCGCATGTGCATTGACTTTAAGCATATCAATCGGGCCTGCCCGAAAGATCATTTTCCTCTCCCCCGCATCGACCAGATAGTCGACTCGATTGCGGGATGTGAGCGTTTGTCTTTTCTAGACGCCTATTCCGGGTACCATCAGATCCGTCTGTACGGGCCCGACGAGATCAAAACAGCTTTCATCACTCCATTCGGGTGCTTCTGTTATGTCACCATGCCATTCGGCCTCAAGAATGCCGGAGCCACGTTCATGAGGATGATTCAGAAGTGTTTGCTCACTCAAATCAGTCGGAATGTGGAAGCATACATGGATGATATTGTGGTCAAGTCACGGAAGGGTTCCGACCTGCTGACTGACCTTGCTGAAACCTTTGCCAACCTCAGGAGGTATGATATCAAGCTCAACCCATCAAAATGCACATTCGGAGTTCCAGGTGGAAAGTTACTCGGTTTTCTCGTTTCCGAACGGGGAATCGACGCCAATCCAGAAAAGGTTGGAACTATACTCTGGATGAAGCGTCCTGTGCGTGTGCACGACGTCCAGAAACTTACAGGTTGCTTGGCCGCTTTAAGTCGATTCATCTCTCGTCTCGGTGTAAAGGCATTGCCTCTTTACCGACTGATGAAGAAGTCAGACAAGTTCGAGTGGACTCTAGAAGCTGATGCAGCGTTTGCAGAGCTCAAAGCCCTGCTCTGCACCCAGCCGGTGCTTGCTGCCCCAATCAGCAAAGAGCCTTTGCTGCTTTACATTGCAGCCACAGGATAAGTTGTCAGTACAGTACTTACGGTCGAGCGGGAAGAAGAAGGAAAGGCCTTCAAAGTTCAGCGCCCAGTATATTATGTTTCTGAAGTTTTGACTCCATCAAAGCAAAGATATCCTCATTACCAGAAGCTTGTATATGGGATTTATATGACCACGAAGAAGGTTGCACGTTACTTCTCTGATCATTCCATTACAGTCGTTAGCGACACTCCACTGTCTGTGATTTTGCACAACAGAGATGCAACTGGCCGAGTGGTAAAATGGGCGATTGAACTTCTTCCCCTAGATATCAAGTTTGAGGCAAAGAAAGCTATCAAGTCCCAAGCAATTGCAGATTTCGTCGCCGAGTGGATTGAACAGCAACTTCCGACTCAAGTTCACTCGGAGCACTGGAACATGTTCTTCGATGGATCTAAGATGCTGAATGGTTCCTGTCGGATCACGGGTTCCGGCAGACCCTTAAGGTTCGAACTCTGGGGTGCGCGCGGAGATCGTGCTCTCTACCTCTCCATCTCGCAAGGAACTAACTACCGCAAGAACAACACAAGAGACACAAGGTTTATACCGGTTCAGGCCACCATTGTGGTGTAATACCCTACTCCAGTGTGTGGTGGGTGGATTGCCTCTTGGGCTGATGAGGAAGAACAGTACAAGGATGAACAACCTCGCGAGGGCCTGTTCTTGGCTGGGGGGATGAACTGCTAGGGGTAGTTCGATCGCCCTTCCCTCTCTCTCTCTCTCTTTCTCTCTACTTGCTGCTCAATTCTAGATTCGATGCCTCTACCCTGGGGGTGGCTAATCCTATTTATAGGCAAAGGCCCTGGGCCTCTTCCCAAATATTTGAGCGAGAAGGGCGCCAACAATTGGCCAATTCGAAGGGGAACATCGGTTACACTTATCCTGACTAAAGTTGGTCTTCGCCTGCCAAAGGCCCTGTGGTGACGCCGTCTTGGGCTCCATGGTGACCTCCTTCCCACCGTTGGACTGGTCTTGGTCTTGTTGCACCAAAATAGGTGCCTTTGCTTGATCCTCTCGCCTGCGCTTGCCCCCTTTGCACCAAAGAGGAAAGGGAGACGCTGCGCAGGCTGGCGCCCGCCTGGCACCCTTGGTCGTCATGGCTTGCGTCATTGGCACCTCGTGAGGTACCCCGCCTTGATCTCTCCGCCTCCTCGCGAGCTAGCCTGATGAGGCCGCGCCTGAGGAAGCGCAGTGTCGTCCGCCCCGCGAGGCTTGGCCCCTCGCGAGGGTCTTGAGTCTCGTGTTGATGAAGCTGGGCCGCGCTGGGCCCCAATTTGAGCCACGCCGCAGGCCGCAGGCAGGCAAGTCTGGGCACCCCCATTCCCAGAACGCCGACAGTAGCCCCCGGGCCCAAGGCGCGCACGGACTTGGTCGTGCCGAGAGGCGAAAGGGCAAGGGTGAAGCGCCGCGGGCCCTAACAGCCTGCGGCCTTGGGCGCCGCGTGGCGACTTGATTGGACGTGGGCGATACCGTTCACCCACGCTCCCTTATTCTTTGCCTTGCTAGGTTGCCCCACAGTTGTACACAACTGCCCCCCTTTCTTGTTGTTGGACCGTCTCCTGCTCTTCCTCCCTCCGAACTCTGACTCCGGCTCCTGCCTTCAATCCAATCTCGCATCTCCCTCCTCCTTGCCATCGCCATGGCTCCGACGAAGGAGGAGAAAGGGAAGAAACCCTTGCCTCCATCTAGCCCGCTGCCGTTGGCGGCCCCCGTCGTCGGGCGGTCGACCATACTCAATCTGGAGTGTCTGCGTAAGCTCAGCCCGGCTCTGGCCACCACTTTCAACGGGTGTGGGAGGACGACGACCTGGCCTACGTCTCGCTTCCCCACGGACCGGATAATCACCGAGGTCCATTGCTTTGCCGACGCCTTGTGGGCGGGTCTGGTTCCCCCCTTTTCTGATTTCTTCAACGCCGTCCTTTCCCATTACCAGATCCATATGATGCATCTGGGTCCTGAATCCATCATGCTTCTCTCAGTCTTTGCTTTCGTCTGCGAGGCGATGATGGGCATCGCCCCCTCCGTTGCCTTGCTGCGCCACTTCTTCTCCCTTCGCCTTGCTGACCCCACTAAATGTTCAGCGTGTGTGAGCTTCATCGTTGCGTCTGAAACAGCGGCCTCAGGGATTGATTTTGAGCTTCCTTTGCCTTCGCCCGGGTTCCGGGAGCGATGGTTATACGTCGATGTCGGGGTGCCCAGCCCCCTGCTGGTGAAGCCAACTTCGCCCGCTGTGCCCAATTCGGGCTGGGGCCAGGAGACGCTCATGAGCCCCCGGCTCGCCTTCGTCTGGCGCCGCTTCGAGTTCCTGAAATCGCTCGGCGTGACAGCGCGCAAGGTGGTGAAGGAGTTCTTGCTGCGTCGCATTGCTCCTCTCCAGCGTCACTCCCGCCAAATGTGGGCCTTCAGTGGGCTTGGCGATCGTATGAGGCTTCAGGAGGAAGACCTGACGCCCTGGGTGCTGAGAACGGTGCTTCTGGCCTTGACTGGTGACCCCAACCCGGGCAGTATTCAGCATGGAGGGGCCCTGCTGTATCTCTGCCATAACAGGGACGACTTCTTGAGGCAGATGCCTTCCTTTGATGAATGGGGGCTACGCCCTGCTGGCTTCCTAGGGCCCCGCGAGAAATCTGTGGTGGTGACCGTCCTTCCAGTCGGCCAAGGCGAATCCTCCTCGAGTGGTGGAGCCGGGAGGCAGGAAATCGCAGAGGCCGAGAGGGTTCCCAATGAGGTGGCTGTGCCTGGTGACGCTCCTGAGGGGGCAGCTCCCGAGGCCCGCGCCGCCGAGGCTGAGGGCAGTGTGCAGCTGCGCTTGGCACCTGGGACCGAGGCTCCTGAGGCCCCGGTCGCGTCTTCTGGCGTGGCTATTGACGGCGCGCGTCAGGCAGGTGCCCCTGACGCGGATCGCTCTGATGCTCCGCCTTCGTCGCAGGTCGACCCCTGCGCTCTTCTCTTGGGCCGCTTTCGTGTGGACTTTGAGGCCCTCCGGAGAAAAAGGGAGGCCCTGGGTGATGACTTCTCTTGTCCCTTGCTGAAGCGCCGGAAATACTTTTCCATCGACGAGTAAGTCTTCTCTTTTCCGTTTCCTATCCCACTTGCCGCATCCGCTGATCCTTGCTTTGCAGGCCTCTCCCCTCTGAGTTCGCGGGAGTTGTTGAGGTGCCGCCTCCTTTGGTTTCGTCTCCTCCGCCGTCCCCAAGCGCTCTGAGTTGCACTGCCCTGGTGGCGAGGGCGAACGAGGGGGGATATCGTCCTAAGGCGCGCCGCAGTCCTCCTCCTCCTGCGATCTTCCTCTACGGGCCCTTCTTCAGCATAGACAGCCTGCCGTGGGCCTCCCGCCTGGCTGCGGGCTGCGGCTGGCCGGGAAGCCCCATGCGCCCTTCTTCTGGAGACGTGTTGGCCCAAGGCCGGGCTTCTGGTATGGCGCGCCCAGCCATCGCGAGAGCGCCAGCCCCCAGCCCCCTGCCCGGAGGGGGAGCGATGATCCATGGCTCCCGACGCCTGCTCGGGGTAGACGATGATGTGGAAGATGTGCTCGGGCGCGCCCGAGGACGCCACGCTCGCCGCCGAGAGTTTCTTCGAAGGGCGACCGACGCGGTGGAGTCGCTCGGGGAGGAGCTCGCCGATGAGGGAGCGCGCCTGGAGGCCGAGGGCCTGCATCTACTCGCAGAGAGGCGCGAGCTAGAGGCAGCCATCACCCTCGCGCGCCGTCAGCGCGATCTTGATGACGAAGAGGCGAAGGCGGCGCTGGAAGCTTCTCGGGTGGCCCGATCCCAGGCCGTTGAGGAGGCCCGGGGAGCTGACCGGCGGTGAGAAGCAGCAGATGAACGGGCTCAGGAGTTCCTGGCCCGGTGCCACTTACTGGAGGAGCAACTGGAGCTGCGCGAGGCGGCCCTTGCCTCGATGAAGGTGGCCTCCGGAGACCCCGCTGAGCTCCAGAGGCGCGAGGAAACGTTGACGCTGGAAGCCACTGAACGCGCCCGCGAGTACGAGCGGCTGCAGACGAGGGAACGCCTGGTGACACGGGCGGAAGATGATGTTGCCGCACGGGAAGTGCGTCTCCTAGAGGAAGTTGGCCGTCGGGTGGCGACGGCGCGTCAGAGCATCGAGCGTGAGTTCGAGGGGAGGCTGGAGCTGATCTGGATCGAGGCCGAGGGGAGAACCGCGGCCCTGAGGATCCAACGGGATGAGGCGATGCAGCGGGCCGACGCCTCCCGGGCCGCTCTCGAGGCGGCACAAAAGGAGTCGGCTGCTTCCCAAGCCGAGGTGCTCCACCTTCGTCAGTGTGTGGAGGAGGCTGAAGCCGTCGGGCGCCAGAATGCCGACGGGATACGCCAGCGGCAGGTCCTGGAGCATGTGCACGCCCCCATGCTTTCCGCACTTAGGGTGCGGGCCAACGTGGCCCTGGGCAACATCTGCGAGGCGGCTGTTGACGAGCCACGCACGATCAACTACGCCGGCAACCTGCAGTTCTTCACCGCCGTGGTGACGCAGCTGGAGGAGCGATCGGCCAGGGCAGACAGGTTGGTGGAGGAGAGGATCCGCGCCTTGCTCAAGCGCGCCTTCTCTCGTGTCTTCAGCCATCTCCAGAACGTGGACCCCCACTTCGACTTCGACGCCGCCATTGCCCCAGTTCCCCAGGCCGTTCGAGGCGACCTGGCTAAATGGGTGGAGAACAACGTAGATGCTCTCGTCCGGGCCTTCACTTCAGATGATGACGACGTGATCGTGGCTGCCGACGAAGGTGGCGTGGTGGATGACCCCAACGCCGTTGACGGTGGCGCGGACAACGAAGGCAAGTTCAGCGACGCCAGCGATAGCTCGGGAGGCGCCCCCGAGGATGCATTGGGGGATTTATCCGACTGAGCTTGTACCGCCCCTATCCTTTTTACCCTGCATGAATAGAACTCAGGTGTTTGGCCTGATGGCTGTGAGAGCATTTTGGGAGGGGAAGCCCCTCATGTAAAAACCGGTATTCATCGTACTTGGCAATTATTATATTGCGCGAGCCCCCGCGCCCGGTGGTTGGGCGGTTTACCTTTGTTTCGTGCAGGCCCGGAAGCGGCCTGTGTGGGGATGGGGTGTCCCGTGTGTTCCCTAGCTGAATGTGCGGGTGCTGCTGGCAGAGGGCTTCACAGGCGCTGGCCTTCTTCACAGGCTCCGGGCCTTTCCCCAAACGCGATAGCTTCACAGGCATTCGCCTTCTTCACAGGCTCTGGGCCTTTTCGCAAACGCGATAGCTTCACAGGCGTTCGCCTTCTTCACAGGCTCCGGGCCTTTTCGCAAACGCGATAGCTTCACAGGCGTTCGCCTTCTTCACAGGCTCCGAGCCTTTTCGCAAACGCGATAGCTTCACAGGCTCCGGGCCTTTTCGCAAACGCGATAGCTTCACAGGCGTTCGCCTTCTTCACAGGCTCCGGGCCTTTTCATGAGGAAACAATCTCCGCAAGCACCAAAGGTCACCTCGCGAGGGAGCGGCAGCGGCAGTCTGGGCCGTGCTCGAGCTAGGCCTGGCCCGACTCGCGAGGGGAGGCAGCTGTGGTGAGGTGGTGACCAAAACGCGAGAAATGGTTTAAACGAGACCAAGCACCCCTTCCCTGAACACACGCAAAGCTCAAATTCGAATCCAACTTAAATCCAGCAGGGGAAAAGTTACAACCAAGGAATAAGTCAATGAAAACAGACAAAAGGCCGCGTCCGGCACCTAATCTAGTCTTGGACGTCTTCTCACCAGTGCGGAGCTAAGTGCTGCTACTGGGTGTAGGAGGGAGCCCCAGGGCCTGAGGCCGGCACCCCTGAGACTCCGGGGCGTGTACAACCCCACTCGTTATTACGTGAGAGTGTCACGGGGCGGCGAGCTTCACAGGCACTGGGCCTTCTTCACAGGAACCGGCCTTGCTTCATATCGCCAGACGAGGGCCCCGCCTTGCGCCACACTCTAGTGCCACCAACGACGACCGGAAACCAGGACGCCGCTGGTGGGGTAGAGCGGTCGCCAGCGGTTCCCCCGACGACCACGGGTCCTCCGCCAGGGGCAGGCCCTCAGGCGCCTCCCCGGTGGAGGGCCTACCTTTTAAGAACGCCTTGCTCCGAACGCCGCGGTGGTGATGTAGGATCCCTGCCCCTCTCCTGCAGCCCCCTGCGTCCTCCTCCCGAGGGGTAGGAGGCCGCGGGAGCGGGGCAGCTGCTCGCTGCGGTGACTTGCACCTCCTGTGACCCATGGTTAGCGTACACCTGCTCTTGAGGGATTAACGGTACCCGATAGTCGTTGCCTCCGGCGTGGCCGACGGAGCCGTCCTGGGGCTCCTGGAAGGGCTCGGTCTCTGGCGTCTCGTCTCCCCAGCTGAGGCTGAAGAGTGAGCCCTGCTCGCCCTCGTGAGCGTGCCCTTGATCCATCATGTGAGGTACGTATTCTTCTTGCGCCGCCACTCCGAACGCTGTGCTGTAGTTCTCCGTGCGCCATGTGGCGTTGCTTGTTGTGCCCACCGCGGGGTGGTAGCGCGGTTGCCCATTGGCGCCACGGGCCGCACCAGGCCCTCTCCTTCGTGCGCCGGGGGCGGGGGTAATGCCACCGCCAGTCTGGCACCGGCGGATTCGCCGGTGCTGGGGTAGTCTTGAGGCCCGCGGGGGTGCGCAGGGCCTCCTCGCGCGCCGGCCTGAGCTTGAGGCGGAAGCTGGACGCAGAAGGGGTGAGCCCCCGAGGCGGCAAAGCCCAGGAGTTCGGCGACCCACTCCAGCAGCACGTCGCGGCCGCCCTCCAGTAGCCTGCACTGCAGCAGCTCCCGTGCTACTGTGAGCGCATCCCTCGAGTTTGCCTGCTCCCGGCGAGTGTACGGTGTCGTGGTTGCGGCGTGATTGGAGGCCCTCGCCGCCGACCGCGCCTGCCGCGGTGTGAGGGCCGCAGCAGCTTGCCCGTGTCGCCCGCGGCCCGCAGCGCCCTGCGGACCGCGAGATGCCTGTGGCGCGGAGTCGCCCGGAGCGGGAGGCTCCACGCAGTTGGGCCATGTCGCCCATGGGCCTTGGTTGCCCGCCTGGTCGCCGGACATGGTGACGACGACGCAGCGCGAGACGAAGTGATAGGGAAGCAGATTCCGGCGCACCCCTACCTGGCGAATGTCGGATCACGGGTTTCGGCAGACCCTTAAGGTTCGAACTCTGGGGTGCGCGCGGAGATCGTGCTCTCTACCTCTCCGTCTCGCAAGGAACTAACTACTGCAAGAACAACACGAGAGACACAAGGTTTATACTGGTTCAGGCCACCATTGTGGTGTAATACCCTACTCCAGTGTGTGGTGGGTGGATTGCCTCTTGGGATGATGAGGAAGAACAGTACAAGGATGAACAGCCTCGCGAGGGCCTGTTCTTGGCTGGGGGGATGAACTGCTAGGGGTAGTTCGATCGCCCTTCCCTCTCTCTCTCTCTCTTTCTCTCTACTTGCTGCTCAATTCTAGATTCGATGCCTCTACCCTGGGGGTGGCTAATCCTATTTATAGCCAAAGGCCCTGGGCCTCTTCCCAAATATTTGAGCGGGAAGGGCGCCAACAATTGGCCAATTCGAAGGGGAACATCGGGTACACTTATCCTGACTAAAGTTGGTCTTCGCCTGCCAAAGGCCCTGTGGTGACGCCGTCTTGGGCTCCATGGTGACCTCCTTCCCACCGTTGGACTGGTCTTGGTCTTGTTGCACCGAAATAGGTGCCTTTGCTTGATCCTCTCGCCTGCGCTTGCCCCCTTTGCACCAAAGAGGAAAGGGAGACGCTGCGCGGGCTGGCGCCCGCCTGGCACCCTTGGTCGTCATGGCTTGCGTCATTAGCACCTCATGAGGTACCCCGCCTTGATCTCTCCACCTCCTCGCGAGCCAGCCTGATGAGGTCGCGCCTGAGGAAGCACCGTGTCATCCGCCCCACGAGGCTTGGCCCCTCGTGAGGGTCTTGAGTCTCGTGTTGATGAAGCTGGGCCGCACTGGGCCCCCATTTGAGCCACGCCGCAGGCCGCAGGCAGGCAAGTCTGGGGACCCCCGTTCCCAGAACGCCGACAGTTCCAGTGCTGGGGTAGTATTGGTTTCCCCTGAGGAGATAAGCTCAGATATGTTCTCCAGATTCACTTCGATTCCTCCAATAACGAAGCAGAATATGAAGCACTTTTGTATGGGTTGCGCATGGCCATTTCACTCGGCGTCCGTTGCCTCATGGTCTATGGCGACTCAGATTTGGTGGTTAATCAGGTGATGAAGGAGTGGGACGTCAGAAGTCCAGCTATGACTGGTTATTGCAATGCAGTGAGAAAGTTAGAGAAGAAATTCGAGGGGTTAGAGCTTCATCACATCCCCCGACTGAAAAATCAAGCAGCTAATGATTTGGCAAAGATAGGCTCCAAGAGAGAAGCCATTCCCAGCAATGTGTTTTTGGAACACATCGACTCGCCGTCAGTCTAGGAAGATCCTTTTACAGATGAAGCCCCGCAGCAAAAGAGTGCCACGGATCCGACTGAAGTTGAAATGCCAGCAGTGGTCGACCTAATCATGGAAGTCTTGGCAATCACCCCCGACTGGACGATACCGTACATCGCGTATATCCTAAGGAAAGAACTCCCTGAGGACGAGGAAGAGGCTCGACAGATCGTCCGTCGATCCAAGGCCTTTACAGTCATAAAGGGACAGTTGTATAGAGAAAGCGCGACTGGAGCCAGTCAGAAGTGTATAACACCAGAAGAAGGTCAGATAATCCTTGATGATATCCACTCGGGGACCTGTGGTCACCATGCGTCCTCTCGGACCATTGTGGCTAAAGCATACCGAGCGGGATTTTACTGGCCAAGAGCAAATGAAATGGCAAAAGAGATAGTCGACAAGTGTGAAGGGTGCCAGTTCTACTCCAATATGTCGCACAAACCTGCATCAGCCCTGAAGACCATTCCACTCGTCTGGCCTTTCGCTATTTGGGGACTGGATATGGTTGGACCGTTGAGAACGGGCAAGAGCGGTTTCACACATGTGCTTGTGGCAGTCGACAAGTTCACCAAATGGAGTGAAGCTAAGCCTATCAAGAATCTTGATGCTTGCACTGCCATCAGTTTCATCAGGGAGTTAACATTCAGATATGGAGTCCCGCATAGCATCATCACTGACAATGGATCGAACTTTGATTCAGACAAGTTCAGAGCTTTTTGCGCCTCTCAAGGCACACGAGTCGACTACGCGTCGGTCGTCCACCCCCAGTCGAACGGACAAGCGGAAAGGGCAAATGGTCTGAGTCTAAAAGGGCTGAAACCTCGGCTGATGCGTGACCTCAAGCACGCAGCAGGAGCATGGGTCGACGAGCTTCTGTCAGTTCTTTGGGGATTGAGGACCACCCCGAATCGGTCGACTGGAAGAACCCCGTTCTTTCTGGTCTACGGAGCGGAAGCAGTCTTGCCGAGTGATCTGCTTCACAACGCACCCCGAGTCGAGCTCTACTCCGAAGACGAAGCAGAACAAGCCCGACAGGACGCAGTCGACCTCCTGGAAGAAGAAAGAGAAAATGGCTATGATCCGATCGACCATTTATCAGCAAGACTTGCGTCGATTCCATGCCAGAAATGTGAAGAGTCGAGCCTTCCAAGAAGGATATTTGGTCCTCCGAGTGGATCAACAGAAACCACACAAGCTCGCTCCTACTTGGGAAGGCCCCTTCATCGTCACCAGAGTCCTCCACAATGGAGCATATCACCTTTACAATGTCAAATGCCAGATTGAAGAGCCTCGAGCTTGGAATGCGGAACTACTCCGCCCCTTTTACACTTGAATTCTCACTCGGATGAGATGTAATAACAGAAACTTCTGTAGTCTATTTATCAAAGACAAGAGTGTTACAATTTTTCTAGTAATTGTTGTTGCTTTTGTTTGCGTGTGAAATCCCCCAATGGGTGGCTTAGCTGCGAATCCGTTTCGCTTAAGTCTATAAAAAAATCCTACCGAGTGGTGAGCCAGTCTCCCACTCAGGGGCTTAGCTGCGAACCAGTTTCGCCTAAGTATTTGAAAATCCTACCGAGTGGTGAGCCAGCCTCCCACTCGGGGGCTTAGCTGCAGTCCAGTACTCGCTTAAGTATTTGAAAATCCTACCGAGTGGTGAGCCAGCCTCCCACTCGGGGGCTTAGCTGCAGTCCCGTTTCGCCTAAGTATTTGAAAATCCTACCGAGTGGTGAGCCAGCCTCCCACTCGGGGGCTTCGCTGCAGTCCAGTACTCGCCTAAGTATTTGAAAATCCTACCGAGTGGTGAGCCAGCCTCCCACTCAGGGGCTTAGCTGCAGTCCAGTACTCGCCTAAGTATTTGAAAATCCTACCGAGTGGTTAGCAAACCTCCCACTCGGGGGCTTAGCTGCAGTCCAGTACTCGCCTAGGTGTTTGAAATCCTACCGAGTGGAGAGCAAACCTCCCACTCAGAGGCTTAGCTGTGAACCCGTTTCGCCTAAGTGTTTAAAATCCTACCGAGTGGAGAGAAAACCTCCCACTCGGGGGCTTAGCTGCAGTCCAGTACTCGCCTAAGTATTTGAAAAAATCCTACCGAGTGGTGAGCAAACCTCCCACTCGGGGGCTTTGCTGCAGTCTAGTACTCGCCTAAGTGTTTGAAATCCTACCGAGTGGAGAGCAAACCTCCCACTCGGAGGCTTAGCTGCAGTCCAGTACTCGCCTAAGTATTTGAAAATCCTACCGAGTGGTGAGCCAGCCTCCCACTCGGGGGCTTAGCTGCAGTCCAGTACTCGCCTAAGTATTTGAAAAAATCCTACCGAGTGGTGAGCAAACCTCCCACTCGGGGGCTTAGCTGCAGTCCAGTACTCGCCTAAGTGTTTAAAATCCTACCGAGTGGAGAGCAAACCTCCCACTCGGGGGCTTAGCTGCAGTCCAGTACTCGCCTAAGTATTTAAAATCTTATCGAGTGGAGAGCAAACCTCCCACTCGGGGGCTTAGCTGCAGTCCAGTACTCGCCAAGTATTTGAAAAAATCCTACCGAGTGGTGAGCAAAGCTCCCACTCGGGGCTTAGCTGCAGTCCAGTACTCGCCTAAGTGTTTGAAATCCTACCGAGTGGAGAGCAAACCTCCCACTCGGAGGCTTAGCTGCAGTCTAGTACTCACCTAAGTATTTGAAAATCCTACCGAGTGGTGAGCCAGCCTCCCACTCGGGGGCTTAGCTGCAGTCCAGTACTCGCCTAAGTATTTGAAAAAATCCTACCGAGTGGTGAGCAAACCTCCCACTCGGGGGCTTAGCTGCAGTCCAGTACTCGCCTAAGTGTTTAAAATCCTACCGAGTGGAGAGCAAACCTCCCACTCGGGGGCTTAGCTGCAGTCCAGTACTCGCCTAAGTATTTAAAATCCTACCGAGTGGAGAGCAAACCTCCCACTCGGAGACTTAGCTGCAGTCCAGTACTCGCCTAAGTATTCAAATTCCTACCGAGTGGAGAGCAAACCTCTCACTCGGAGGCTTAGCTGCAGCCTAGTACTCGAATAAGTATGGAACAAATCCTAATTCGCAAGGACGACGAGGTGCAAGTCGACTGTTACCTTCTCCTTCGGAGCTGCACCACAAATACAAAGTTATTTCGGGTGAGGAACAGTTTCCACTCGACAGATAATTCATGAAGATATTCAATGATAAATCAAGTTCGGATAAGACCCAAAGGTCCCAAACCGCAAATCAAAGTACTCGAGCCTTCAGCTCGACAGAGTTAACGGTTACAAAATCCACTCGGCATTCCGAGGCAAATTTAAAGTGAAGCATAAAAGTCTTATTCCTCAGGCGGAGGACTGGAAGGAGCAACGAACTCGTCCAAGTCGATCCCGTCTGCAATGCGAGTGGCAGCAGCAATGAAAGTCTCCATGAAGTCTTGAAAGTTGTTCTTCCTGGTATTGGCAACTTGGATAGCAGCCAACTTTTCCTCTCGCGCCTCCTTGCAGTGAACGCGGACCAGGGACAGAGCGACATCAGCGCCACACCTAGCAGAAGATTTCTTCCATTCAGTCACTCGACCAGGAACTTCATTCAGTCGAGTCATCAGAGACTCGAGGTCATTTTGAAGCGTCATCCTAGGCCAAAGCGACATATCGATCCGCGACACCGCAACCTTCAGTCGAGCCAGATAATCAACCACGCCTGCAACACGAGACTCCAGTCGGAGCACGTTCATAGCAGCTTCGTCATTCACCGGGGAGTTAATGGGGTCCAAGCTTGTCTCCACTCGACTAGTCTCCTCCTCGAAGTTCTGGCAGAATTCTGTAAACGCAATTCAAAGATAAGACAACGACTCTGCATAAGCTTGGTGACAACAAGTCAATCGGTTAGGAGTGGTTACCCTCAAGCATGACGAACAGCTTCTTGGCGAGTCCACCGAGATAAGCCTCTAGATCCTCCCTCTTCCCAGCCAGCTCACTTGCCTTGTCATTGAGAGCTATCTTGTTATTCTTTAGACGGCTGACCTCTTGATTAGCCGCGTCGAGAGCGGTTTTCAGTCTGGAGTTCTCCTTTTCAAGAGTACCGACTGAAGCCAGTTTTTCCTCAGCAAGCTTCGTTTTGCTCAAGGCCTCCTTCTGCGCTTCGGCAAGGTCATGGTCCTTCTTCTTCAGAGCCTCCTCCATTTTATCTGTGGAACAGCAAGTGAGATCAACATCGAGAATGGCCAGAAAGAAAGGACAGTCGTCAAAAGCTCACCAGCCATACCTTTTGCTTCGTCCCTCGCCTTCTGCAAGTTCTCCTGAGCAAGCTTCACGTCAAGGTTGAGCTGGATCTGTTTGTTTTCCAACTCAGTATAGCGAGCCACCAGCTCGCAGGATTTCTGTGAATAATCAGTCGACAGATATCAAAGATAAGTTGCTTCCGAGTAACTAAGAGAAAATTGTGGCATTTCTAAGACCACAGCCGAATCAAAAACATTCAACAGTAGTCTCGGGGACTACACCCAGTGGGTGCACTCAGCGTGCCCCCACTGGTTCAAAAAAAAGTCGACCGCCTGCAGTCGACCATATCCAGTGGGTGCACTCAGCGTGCCCCCACTGGTTCAAAGTTTCCATTCGACATGGCCTGTCCAGACCGAGTGAAGAAGTTCAACTAAAGCAACATAATATAAAGACTACAGTCGACTGCCAGCAGTCCACCGTAGTCTCAGGGACTACACCCAGTGGGTGCACTTAGCGTGCCCCCACTCGATTCAAAAGGTTTAATCGACACACCCAGTGGGTGTACAGGTATAAAGATCTTTGGAAAAGAGAGTCTTCAGATAGCATATCCTAACGGAACAAGCAGTGATCGACTGACCTGGACATTGCTCTGAAGAGCTGAACTTGCGTCATAAGCTGCTTGGCTGGCTTCCCGGACCACCTTCACTTGCTCCATCATGATTCCCGCCTGGCGTATAGCCTCTTTAGCGGCACCCAGTTGATCCTCAGGGACGTGGTGTGTGGCGAAAAGCGATGGCGGATCTGCAGTCGACGTTGAAGGCCGGACACTCGTCAGAGGCACAACGAAGGTCACAGAAGCCCGAGTGGTATCACCACCCTCCCGAACTACGGCCTCAGGAGCCGGGGTAGTTTGTGGGGTCTTGCCAGCCGGCGCCTTCCTGTTCTTCTCGCCCTCAGTGGCACTTCGTCGTCATCATCAGGGAGGTCAATGACATGAGGAGGAGCTACAAGAAAAATCCAAAGTTAAAGATGAAAATTCCAATCGACCGGAGCTATAAGAAATCGTCAGTCGACTAAAAGCAAAGCATCAGAAATCATACCGGGGTTGGAGGTAACAGCATCTTCCATCTCTTGATCATCGTCCTTGGCAGAGATCTCAGAGGTAGCAGCACTGCAAGTTTCGAAAATCAGTCGGCTTATTCAATGAGTCGACCAAGAGTCCGTCACGTTCAACAAAGGAAAATAAGTTCTACTATTACCCGGAAATGGTGGGGACAGTCATCTTCATCTTAGGCAGAGCCTTGGGCGGCTTGGACGGCGTCGCTCGTGGATGCTTGGGAGGTTTTTCTGCCGGCGCTGGAGAAGAGGTCCGAGGGCGCTTCGACGACTGCCCAACAGGGGCAGTCGCCTTACCACGTTCCCGCACAGGGTCGTGTGTAAGCTTGGATCGCCTTTCCGAGCGGGGAGGTTCGACTTCTTCCTCCTCCTCTTCACTGGAGTCGTCGTCGTCATCCCCCTCTCCTTTGCCATCAGATTCCCACTCTTCTCTCTCTTCTCCACTTTCGCCTCCGCTCGCCTCCCCCTCCTCGGCCTGCTCCTGTGCTCCATTGGGTGTCAAGTACATCTCAGTAATAGTCTGGAAGACAGCAAACAAGACAAAATTTAATCGACTGATTCAAAGAGAACAAATAAAGAAAGCAAGATTACAGTCGGAAACGCAAGGTCAGACCTTGTCCACTTCGTATGATTGGTCGACTGGAGGAATCCTCCTGGCTCCTCGGGGGTTGTCCTTGTTCCCTGTGATACTCGACAGCCACCCTTCCAGCATCTCGTCATTGACCTCCTCCGGATGAATCCGAGTGGTGTCTTCGACACCCGAGTACATCCACATCGGGTGGTCACGAGCCTGAAGCGGTTGGATGCGCCTCCGAAGGAAGACCTCCAACAAGTCCATGCCAGTCACGCCCTCGCGGACAAGCTGAACCACTCGACCGACCAGCACCTTGACTTGCGCCCTTTCTTCTGGCGTCACTTTCAGAGAGGTAGGTTTTTCTGCTCGGTTCAGGGAGAAAGGGGGAAGCCCAGTCGCCTGTCCTGGGTTCACTTGGTCTTTACAGTAAAACCAGGTTGACTGCCACCCGTGGACCGACTCAGGAAAGGTAATGGACGGAAAAGGGCTTTTTCCCCCCATTTGGATCGCCAGGCCCCCGCACAACTGGATCACTTGCGTACTTTCATCACTCGACTTGCCTTTCTTAACCGACTGAGAACGACAAGTGAAAATGTGCTTGAAGAGCCCCCAATGGGGGCGGCAACCCAAGAAGTTCTCGCACAAGGAAACAAAGGCAGCAAGGTAGACAATGGAATTGGGAGTAAAGTGATGGAGCTGCGCTCCAAGAAGTTCAGGAAGCTCTGGAAAAAAGGATGAGGAGGAAGAGAAAATCCACAATCAATATGGGTGGTAAGGAGGACGCACTCACCCTCAAGAGGCTGGGGTTCGATTTCTTTCCCTGGGAGACGCGCAGATTTGTGGGGAACGAATCCCCCCTCAACAAGATCATCAAGATCATCTTGTCGAATCGCCGACGGCATCCAATCGCCCTGGATCCAGTCCCTGGGCAGAGCGGACCTCGAAGAAGATCCGTCCCGACCGGACTTCTTCGCCTTCCCCTGCGCCACCACCTTCTTCGCGCGCTCCAGAGCCGACGTCTTCTCCTTCACCATCATCGCCGGCGGAGCTCGAACAGGCCTACTGCACCGAGGCGAGAGTGGAGGTGGCGGAGGATTTCGTGAAGGAAGGGGAAAAAGCGAAGGCGCACTGTTCAGAAGCCCAGAGCCGGCAGCTTATAGGGGGTCGCTTCTGAGTGACTGACCGGTAGGCCCAGGCAATCCTGCCGGATCCCGCAACAGGCGCTCGCACTATACGTGGTGAAAAAGGTGGCATGAAGATCGAGGAGGCTTCGTTCTATCCCATCCGATTACTGCGGCCGCCCCCGTCCCGCGCGCTTCCCGAAATTCGAATCCCGCAAAATCCGCGGGCTGCAGAGCAACTCGTCAGACGGAAGATCTCCTTCACACCATCACTCGGAATTTTTCAAGTAAAGAAACTCACTCGACAAGAAACCGAGAATGGATCAAGGCGACTGAAATAAGTTGATGACGTCAATTGATCCAGAACAAGGAGTTCATATAGTACGAAGAACCGGACGGAAGGATCCCCAACTCCTTCCCCACTCAAACCTTGATCCATTCGGGGGCTAATGATGAAGCTATGTACCTAGGGTAGGGGCATGGACTTGTCCTAAGTGCCCTACCCAAGGACATCCCTAGGAGAAGTCACCTTTCAATCGACTTGGAGGTATCCCAGTCGACAGATTCAAGACACTCGACCATGAAGCTATCACTCGACCACGAAGCCAACCACTTGACTGCTAGGAGATCTAAAGTCACTCCGCACGCAAACGGTCGGTCATTAAGTAGCTTTTATGGTCATCATAGCACTTTATTGGGGGCGTTACCAGTAATGCCCAGCCTTAATGTACTTTAAACCCTGCATTACTGAGGGCTGGAGGGGCCTAGCGAACTCTATATAAGCCACCCCCTCCTCAGTATCAAGGGTTCACACCCTTGTTACTCATACGCACATAATTCAATCGACCGCCTCCGGGCACCGAGACGTAGGGCTGTTACTTCCTCCGAGAAGGGCCTGAACTCGTAAACCTCGTGTGCTTACAACTCCTCCATAGCTAAGATCTAGCCTCTCCATTCATACCCCCCTACATTACTGTCAGAGTTAGAACCACGATAGGTACGACAAGGCCTGTTGCCGGGCGGGAAAACGTTTACCTTAAAGGTAACAAGGATTTACTCCTCGTCGTGGGTTTTACCTACGAACGAAAAACCCGACAAACATCCCTTTTTCATTAAAAAACATCCCGCACAGGTACAGTCCATACGAAATGAAAAACATGAATAAAGGGGTTACAAGTTCTAAAGTTAACAAAGGCCCGAAGGCTTACAAGACTAAAAAGAGATAAGATGCCCGTAATCCCTTTCTTGTCCCTCTCCTCAGGAGGCAAGTCAAGGAGGCGAAAAGGGAAAAAGGGGTGCCTAGGTGAGCTACGAGCAGCAGAAGACACCGAGAAGACACCTCGGCGACCGCCCACAGGCAGACCGGTGATGACGGTGCTGGGAAAAGAGCTGGAAGACGAGGCGGCAGGACCGGCAGTACGCGACGAAGGCGTCGGTGCCCGCGTACTCCGAGTTGACGGCCTTGCCGCCCGCCCTCTTCCTCTTTCGCAGCCTCCCGACGCCAGCCGCCCAAGGAGACGGTCCCAAGGAGTTCAAGGAGCTGGCCCCACCCCCGGCAAACCCCTGCCGGAGGAGAGGCCAGGTGCAGATGTTGCTGCTGCCGCACCCGCCCAGGCGGGGGGCGTCCGACGCCTAGTCGGACTCGTCCCCGCTATCCGCCCTGCTGTCCTCCTCGTCACTTTTGCTCGAGGAGGGATCTTCATCGTCATAAGAGCTCCCCACGCAGCACCTTAAGCGAGTCCCGAAGTGCCCGAAGATCTTGACGAAGAGGAGGCCACCCTCCATTAGTTTGAAATGGAGGGTGAGCCCATCCGTCAAGCTGTGGAGACGAGCAAAGGTCTTCCACCCCCGATGGAGATACATGACGTGAGGGGTGGGGAACTCGACATCAGCCCATGTGCTGCTATTCCCGCAACCCCTCATATGCAACCATAGCGATTGCGGCGGATCCAGCTCCATCTCCCGCGCAAATGGAGTCGGGAGGCGAAGGCGATAGCGTGGCGGCCGGCGCAGCCTGACAAAGAATTCGCAGGGGTTGTCCCCAGCGTGGCCCTCCATCGGAGGAGGAGCTGCTGGCGGGGGCGAGGCCGGTGCACCACCCCATCCTCCTATTCTCCGAGCGCTGCGGCCTCTGCCCCGGCCTCGCCCCCTTCCCCATCCCCTCGCGGTCGGCTTTGCCACCGCGGGCGCATGAGGAGGAGGGATGCGTTGTCGAGCGGCGACCCTCGCCGCCACCATGGAAGGACCAGGATTCCCTTTCTCCATGACGAATGGAAGGAAGGAGCAGAAGCAGAAGGAGGGAGAAGATGGAAGAATGCGGGATGCCATCCCCCCTTCCTGCTCCTTATAAAGGAATAGGGTTGGGGCTCGGCCGCCCCGCTCGGCCAATCAAGATACGGGAGGCGCCGGGAACCAGGACCGACCCGCTGCCCCAACTAGCGACGACCCGGTTTCCCGCCCCCACCGTTTTCCACCCCGCGCACATGAAGGACGCGTGGCAAACGTGCAGAACCGAGGAGACAGGTGAGGCGACCTCTCCCCACCCCATGATCGTGGGGAGTGGACGCCTTGAAGACCGTGCCTCGTCCCCATTCAGTAAATGAGCCGCGCCTCCATGCTTCCCTCCCTTTACGGGGAAGGCATGAGCCACCTCTTTACCGCGATGTGACGCATGCGTGTGAGGACCGCCCCACGCATGCCGCCCATGTCACGCACGCCCCTCCACGCATCACCACACGCGCGGGTCATGGGAAGCACAACGCGTGAAAAGTCTTACCACAACAAAAACCACCCCGCTTGCCCGCGCACCATTTTGGGCCTGACCCAACAACGTGTCGCGCTTATGTGTGGCCCAGGCCCGGGGTCTCCTGTCGGTGTACAAAACTAGGGGCACATTTTTGTACCCCTTTACCTGTGCACGGGCAGTCGGAGCCACGCCCGCAACCACACCAAGCAGAGCGAGGGAGGTGAGCTAAGGTAAGACCAAAGACACAAGACAACGCCAAGGCTAAGGCCACAAAGAGCAGAGGGACGAAGCAGGCTCCCCCCGGCAAGACCCTTGCCGGGCGGCCTCGGCAGCCCCGACAAGACCCTTGCCGGGGCAGCTCGCCCCACACCAACAGAGTGAGCCACCCTTGAGCCCACGACCCCTAGCGCCATCATTAGCATGGGGCCAGGGCTCCGGAAGGCACCTCTGAGGTGGCATGAAGATCTTTGTGAAGACGAAGGACAGTCAAGATCAAGTGAGGATGGGAAGGCAGCCATCCTCACCGAAGAAACCCACAAGACCCCCGGCAAGATCCTTGCCGGGGACGCCTGCGCGCCATGGCAAGACCCTTGCCGGGCCACCCGGCAAGACCCTCGCCAAGCGCACCAGCAGGGCCACCATCAGGCACGCACATGCCAAGTCTCCACCGCCGTTCGCATGCAGCTGCGGACCCAACCAGCTGGCAGGCATCTGCGTGGCTACATGCAACCCTTTGTGGAGGCTCCACCACCGCGCCACCTCAGCTGCCTTCCTGTCTACATGGCACCGCATGCACCGCTGGCCAGGGCGCGTGTCGAAGCCTGGAGGAGCGGCGACGGACGGGACGGGCCTCACCCCCGTCCCCGATAAAGTAAGAGGACACCTAAGCGATCCATTAAATGCACCTTGTCCTGTAATACGAGGGATAACCTCGTGCCACTGTAGACATTTCCACCTCCTGTGAGCCACTGTGGCAACCCCTTTTTCCTATAAAAGGAGGCCCGAGGCGACCATGAGAAGGATTCGGCTTTTTGGAGTTCGTTACACCCCGTAGCTAGCTCAAGAACACAGAATACATCCACCAAAGTAGGAGTAGGGTTTTACGCATCCTTGCGGCCGAACCTGGATAAACGAACCGCGTGCTTCTCTGTCAGACCCGCTCTTCTCTCAACCCCGCGCCCCACAACCGCAGTAGGGATTCTTGTGATCCCATAGGTGTCGTTTCCCACCGACATAGATGGCATAGATAAAGAGTAGGCGTTCGAGTCAATGTATCAATGTACTTTATCATCGAACTTATCTCCAACCGAAGTTGTGAAAGTTTGTCATTGCAGGCCTTCGTCTCAACCTTCGAACCAGGAAGTTGGAGTGTTTCCGGATACCATGTTTGAATGTAATAAACATTCATTATGTCCGGAAACCAGGCAATCCGGTCATAGTGCTCAAATAGACAAAATTTGTTCGGGGAGTTATGTTATATTACTATTTAATGTAAGAAACATCTCCCAGGGAAAATAGTTCCGCTAAAGGTTCCTTTCCTTGGGTCGGCATGCTTAATTATGCATGCCTAGGCTTTTATCCGAAAGATAGGATTACGAGCAACCTATCCCTTATTTGTTATAAAAATTACATAAACGTAAATGATCCGGATTAAGAACGCTAGCTTTCGGCTTCACCCGTCTGAGGTACAGATCCGGATTACCCGGTTGTAACCATCGCAGAGGTGCTCCCTTTACACCCTAGCCGAACAATTGGGAACGTAGGGTATAAATACAGGAGCGAGGCAACCCAACTTGGCAAAAACTTAAGTCATAAATGTGCATATAATGGCAAAAAGTGTATAGAACAAATGACATAAAGAAAGTAAGCCACAAGCTTGTAATAATAAGCTTCGTCAAAGAAGCCCCCGGTTACATTGGGGTGTATACAGTTAAAGATGTGTACCCCTAACAGTTCGGTAGATCCGAACGTACCCGAACTATCCGTAGAATCGTCGGAGCCGAGCAGCGTTCCATGGATTTGACTCAAGGCGATTATCCAATGCATTACGAAAGCGATAGGCTCCTCCTGTGAGAACTTCATCTATGATGAAGGGGCCCTCCCATCTTGGTTTGAGCTTATCCTTCTTATTCTCTAGAAGATGCAAGACGAGGTCGCCAATGTTACAAGTCTTGGCCCGCACTTCTCTGCTTTGGTATCGTTTGGCCTGTTGTTGATAAAATGCGGAACAAGCTTGTGCAATATCGCGATCCTCTTCGAGACCGTCTAGGTCGTCCTGCCGGTCGAGCTCGACTTCTCGCTCTTCGTACATGCGCACTCGAGGTGAGTCATGAATAATGTCGCAGGGCAGGACAACTTCTGCGCCGTACACCATGAAGAAAGGTGTATATCCGGTTGTTTGGTTAGGTGTAGTCCGCAGCCCCCAGAGTACGAAATCGAGTTCCTCAATCTAGTGCTTATTCAAGTCCCGTAGGGAGCGCACCAGTCAGGGTTTAATGCCGCTCATTATCAGGCCATTAGCCCATTCAACCTGACCTTTCCTTTGAGGGTGGTAGACGGATGCATAGTCGAGTTTAATGCCCAAGTTAGCACACCAGTTTTTCACCTCATCAGCTATAAAATTGGAGCCATTACCAGTGATGATGTTGTGCGGGACACCATAGCGGTGTACCACGCTGGATATAAAGTCGATCACTAGCCCTGCTTCAGCTGGTTTTACTGGTTTGGCCTCTATCCACATAGTGAATTTATTCACCATAACCAGTAAATATTTCTTTTTGTGGCTTCCCCTTTAAGGGGTCCGACCATATTGAGCCCCCAGACCGCAAAGGGCCAAGTGATGGGGATTGTTGTTAAGGCGGTGGGAGGCATATGACTTTGATTGCAAAAGCTGACATCCCACACAACGTTGGACAAGGGTTTGTGCGTCTGCTCGGGCCGTTGGCCAGAAAAAACCTGCCTGGAAGGCTTTGCTTACGAGGGCCCGAGCTGCGGCGTGATGGACGCCCAGACTAGCATGTATTTCAGCCAAGAGTTGTCGTCCCTCCTCTTCGGAGATGCACCTTTGGAGAACTCTGGTAGTGCTTTTCTTGTACAGTTCACCTTCGTGAACTTTGTAGGCTTTAGAACGCCGAACTATGCGACGGGCCTCATTTTGATCATCAGGAAGCTCCTGCCTATTAAGGTGGGCCAGGAAGGGTTCGACCCAAGGAGCAATAACGACCATGATCTCATGAGTAGAGGGTGTTATTTTGGTATCCGAACCCCCAATTATATCGGTATTGTGCTCGGCTGCTGGGGGTGTGATCAGGTCCGTACCGGCATCTCTGCTCTCGTCCTGCCATACCACAGATGGCTTGAAGAGCCTTTCCACAAAGGTGTTGGGCGGGACGGGGTCGCATTTAGCGCCCATGCGAGCGAGTATGTCCGCTGCCTGGTTACTGTCTCGAGCGACGAGATGAAATTCAAGCCCCTCGAACCGAGCCGATATTTTTAATACGAGGTTTTGATATGCCACCATTTTTTGATGTTTTGCATCAAACTCTCCATTTACCTGAGATATTGCGAGGTTTGAGTCGCCGCGCACCTCCAGGCATTGTATGCCCATGGAGACAGCCATGCGGAGACCATGCAGAAGTGCCTCGTATTCGGCTGCATTATTGGAGTATTTGTACACGATTTGCAACACGTAGCGGACTGTGTCCCCTATAGGGATGTCAGGATGACACCAGCCCCTAGTCCAGCTAGAATTTTAGGGTTTTCTAAGTACATGATCCAGTTGGAGTATCAACTGTACTCTTTAGGGATCTCGGCTTTCGTCCATTCGGCGATGAAGTCGGCCAGCACCTAAGATTTAATAGCTCGGCGTGGCTTGTATGTTATTTCAAACGGTAAGAGCTCAGTGGCCCATTTAGCTATGCGGCCAGTGGCGTCCCTATTGTTTATGATGTTGTTAGGTGGTACTTCGGATGCCACCGTGAAAGTGCAACTATCCCTGGGTGGTTTTGGTAATTCCTAATAACATATAGCTCATTGAACTAATACTGTTTCAAGATGATCATTCCAGAAAGTTCAGTGATTGGCATGGCATGGACTAGGAATGTGGACCCCTCAAAATGCTAAGGACACATATTGGCTCAAGCTCAATACTCTACATTTTCATTTTAGTGATCCAAGATCACATTGAGTCCATAGGAAAAGCCAATACTATTAAAAGGGGATGAGGTGTTGCTTAATGGCTTGCTTGCTCAAAATTCTTAGTGATATGCTCCAAAAGCCCTCAATCACTTTCTCATATCCACATATGTCCCAAACCAATAGTCAAACTCGACCCCACCGATTTGATCTATCCGGCGCCACCGAGTTCATTTGACATAGCCACTGCCAGAAACCCTAGTCAGTTCGGTCTCACCGATAGGGATCTCGGTCTCACCGAGATGGGATTGCAAACTCTCTGTTTCCCTCGTAATGTTTCGGTCCAACCGAAATTAGCGATCGGTCCCAGCAAGTTCGCAATGCAAACTCTTTGTTTCCCTTTCGTAACGTTTTGGTCTCACCAAAATGAGCGAATCGGTCCCACCGAGTTTGCCTAACCAACTCTTCGTTTGCCTATTACTGAAATCGGTCCTACCAAGTTTATGTGATCAGTCTCGCCGAGATTACGTTATGCCCTAAACCTAATGAAATCGGTCCCACCGAGTTGACATGTCGGTCCGACCGAAAATCCTAACATTCTCATTTTGAACTAAATCGGTTTGACCGAGTTTCATGATTCGGTCCCACCGAGTTTGGTAAATTGTGTGTAATGGTTAGATTTTGTGTGGAGGCTATATATACCCCTCCAACCACTCTTCATTTGTGGAGAGAGCCATCAGAACGTGCCTACACTTCCAGCATTCATTTTCTGAGAGAGAACCACCTACTGATGTGTTGAGACCAAGATATTCCATTCCAACCACAAGAATCTTGATCTCTAGCCTTCCCCATGTTGCTTTCTAGTCAAATCATCTTTCCACCAAATCCAAATCTATGTGAGAGAGTTGAGTGTTGGGGAGACTATCATTTGAAGCACAAGAGCAAGGAGTTCATCATCACTATCTATTACCTTTTGGAGAATGGTGTCTCCTAGATTGGTTAGGTGTCACTTGGAAGCCTCCGACAAGATTGTGGAGTAGAACCAAGGAGTTTGTATGGGCAAGGAGATCGCCTACTTCGTGAAGATCTACCCTAGTGAGGCAAGTCCTTCGTGGGCGATGGCCATAGTGGGATAGACAAGGTTGCTTCTTCGTGGACCCTTCGTGGGTGGAGCCCTCCGTGGACTCGTGCAGCCGTTACGCTTCGTGGGTTGAAGTCTCCATCAACGTGAATGTATGATAGCACCACCTATCGGAACCACGCCAAAAATTTCCGTGTCTACATTGCGTTTGCTCCCTCCAAACTCCTCCCTTTACCTTCATATGCAAATGTTTTGCATTCCGCTGCTATACTCTTAGACTTGCATGTGTAGGTTGATTGCTTGACTTGTGCTAAGTTGCTAAAATATGCCAAGACTTAAAATTGGAAAAGGCTAGATTTTTATTTGGTCAAGTAGTCTAATCACCCACCTCTAGACATACTTTCGATCCTACAAGTGGTATCAGAGCTTTGTTCTCCATTTGCCTTGATTTGCGTAGCTTTGGTGATCATAGCCTTGGTTTCACAGCCTAGGAGAGTATGGTGTCTAGTAAGGGAAATTACCACCGTAGAGGTCCTTTCTTTGATGGTACTAATTTTGCTAGTTGGAAGCATAAGATGAAAATGCATATTGTTGTACATAACCCCGCCATTTGGGCTATTGTGTGTATTGGCTTGCAAGGTGAATTCTTTGATGGGAGAGAACCGAACCGTGAAGCTAACGCGGAAGAGTTGAAGATGCTGTAATACAATACTCAAGCTTACGATATCCTCTTCAACGGATTGTGCCCCGAAGAATTCAACAAAATCAGCTGTCTTGAGAATGTAAAGGAAATTTTGGATACTTTGATTGATATGCACGAGAGTACCGAATCCATCAAGGAATCCAAATTGGATGTGCTTCAAAGTCAGCTTGACAAGTTCAAAATGAAGGATGGTGAAGGTCTTGCTGAAATGTACTCTAGGCTTGCTCTCATCACAAATGAGATTGCCAGCTTAGGAAGTGAAGAGATGACCGATAGATTCATCATCAAGAAGATCCTAAGAGCCTTGGATGGAAAACATGATACCGTGTGCACATTGATCCAAATGATGCCTAATTACAAAGATCTCAAGCCAACATAAGTCATTGTAAGAATTGTTGCTCATGAGATGTCACTCAAGGATAAGGAAGAGCTTCACAAAAAGTCAAGTGGTGCTTACAAAGCCTCATGTGATGCTCCCACATCATCAAGTGAGAAACAAGCCTTCAATGGGGAATTGAGCCTAATGGTGAAGAACTTCAACAAGTTCTACAAGAGTAGAAGCAAAGAAAGAAGTTCCAAGTCAAGGTCCTACAATGACAAAAGATCTTCGAGTCATGAGCGTAATTGCTACAATTGTGGAAGACCCAGACACTACTCCAATGAGTGTACGGCTCCCTACAAAAGAAGAGAAGATTCACCTAAAAGGAGAAGTAGAAGCGAAGAATCACCTCCAAGAGAGAGAAGGAGTAGAGATGATCGTTATGAATGAAGAACCTCTCGGAGAAGCAAGGATTCGGAAAGGAAGGACAAATCATCAAAGAGCTACACAAAACAAAGACATCAAGGTCATGTTGGTGAATGGGTATCCGGCTCCGACTCCGACTCCGACCATCACTCCGAGAGAAGTTATCACTCCGACTCCGAATATACTCAAGATGAAGGTGTTGCCGGTCTAGCACTTGTGTCAACCAACTCCTACGACATATTTGATTCACCAAATGAAGGAATTGGAAGATGCTTCATGTCTAAAGGCCCAAAGGTATCACACCCCGAGTATGTTGATTTCAATAGTGATGAAGATGATTTGCTAGGTGATGATGATTTACTTGTTGACAACTCTAGTGATGAAAACTATGATGAACTTGCTTTTAATCATGCTGATCAAGATAAAATGAATGATGATGATAAGAAGGAGATTGAGCGTCTAACTAAAGAACTAAATACTCTTAAGTTAGCTCATGAAACTATCTTGAAAGATCATCGAGAACTTTTAAAGACTCATGAGAAGTACGCTTTGAAAAGCTCAACCTTTAGCAAGAGCATGGGTTCTTAAAAGCAATCAATGATGATCTTCGCAAGAAAAGTTTCTTACATTGCTAAGTGTTTACTCTTGTCTACTTACATGCCACAAGTAGAGTCTAGCAACAAGAGTAAGAAAGATTCTTCTTCTAGTAGTAACAATGATCATGTTAAATTCAATATTTAAGTAGATATTACAGCGGGTAAAAGAGGGGTTACACCGCTGCATAGAGGGGGGGAGGAGTTGGTGATGACAGCGGTGAAGTTGTTGGTGTAGATCGTTGTCGCGATGATGGCCCCGGCGGCGTTCCGGCGCCACCGAGAGAGGGGAGAGAGCCCCCCTTCTTATTCTTCTTCCTTGACCTTCTCCCTAGATGGGAGAAGGGTTTCCCCTCTGGTCCATGGCCTCCATGGCGGCGGAGGGGCGAGAGCCCCTCCGAGACTGGATCTCTCTCTGTTTCCTTCTGTTTCTGCACTCCCTGATTCTGACCTTTCACCGTTTCTTAAATTCCCAGAGATCCGTAACTCCGATTGGGCTGAAATTTGGTCACAACTTTTATCCGGATATTGGCTTTCTTGCAGCGAAAGAAGGGCACCAACCGCCTTATGGAGTGGCCACGAGGGCCCAGGGAGCGCCCTACCCCCTGGGGCATGCCCCTCACCCTCGTGGGCCCCTCGGGCATCGTCTCGCATTGATTCCACTTCCCAAAATTCACATATATTCCAAAAATATCTCCGTAAGTTCTTATCGCGTTTGGACTCCATTCGATATGGATTTTCTACGAAACAAAAAACATGCAACAAACAGGAACTAACACTGGGCACTGAATCAATATGTTAGTCCCAAAAATAGTATAAAAAGTTGCAAAAAGGATGTAAAAGTTGTAGAATATTGGCATGGAACAATAAAAAATTATAGATACACGAAGACGTATCAGGGAGCAATGTGAAAGAGAAACTCCTCAAACCTGTAATTTTCAGGTGTGCCGAATACTACGTCAAGTTTAATTCTCCCCGAACATCATGCTTTGCTCGATGCATGTTCTATCGACCTTCATTTTGTCGAGTCTGTCCTCGTAGATGAGGTTAAACCCACTGCCACCGTCCATGAGCACTTTGGTAAGTTGAAAGCCGTCCACAATTGGGTTTAGTACCAAAGCAGCGGGTGCTCGGACTGATCGGGTCCTTGGTTCGTCGTCCGTGGTAAAGGTTATTGCCAAGTCGTTCCATGGGTTCACTGCGGTTACTTGGTGGACTTCGGTGAGGTCGCGGAGTGCGCTCTTATGCTGATTAATTGAAGAGAAAGTCTTGAAGACCGTAAGGACGTTAAAATCGTCATCCTCCGGAGAATGCTTCTCTGGAGTGGCGGTGGTGAGGATGGCCTCCCCACTTTTAGCTACCTGCCAGAGTACCCAACATGCCCGAAGGCTGTGAGTTGAGTCAGTGCTCGGCCTCGCATGTATCGGACAGGGTTTGTCAAGGAGTTCGTCAAGAACGGACCTGTATCCTGTAAAGGGTTTGTTTTTCTTGCTGACGGGCTTGTGGTAGGATGTCTCGTAAGGGTGTTTCCGTTTTGCCCGGGCAGTGCATTGCTTAAAGGCAGCGGGTTCCAATTAGGTTTTCTCGGCCTTCCATGTGCTATCCATCGCGCAATACTTCCGTACTACGAGCGTTAATTTTGTGAAACTCTGTATGCAACAGCGGCCAAGGGCATTCCAAATTCCTTCGTCGGTACAATTGGGATGAAAGATCGAGACTGCATCATCGTGGCAACAATCTTTAATCTTGTTTTTGACAAGTAGGAACCTGGCCCAAAAGTGATGGACCATTTCCTGAGGTTGCTGCCGTACATACATCAGGTCATATATGTCTGGAGGGCCTGAATTACTGGGAGAGTATTCATTGTGGTGGGTGGGCTAAAACTTGAATCCCGACCCACAATTGTGTCCGGAGCTTGTAAAATCTCTGAGGTTACCAGTTCGGGTCCGGGAAGATCCAAGTGTTCCCCGGACCCTATGTCCAACCCTGTGTTCAGGGGACGCGGAGTCCCATCCAAAGGAAGAGTATCCGGTTCAAGGGGTTCAGAGATCCAAACATAGCTGGTCTTTCTTTTAGGGGAAGAAGTGTTTTCGGCTTGTTCTTCGACGACCGCTACCAGGTGGGTGATTGGCGGGAGATTGATTTCCCTCTGATTAGGTTTAAGCCCGATCCGATGATAGTCCATTGAAAGCCCTAGGGCAGGGATGCGATCTAGCAGCTCGTTTAGGGATGAGATGTCCGCCGGATCCATCTTTTTGGAGTATTTGAGACCGATGCGGGGGTGGTGTTTGGCAATAGCGGGGGACGCTGTCAGCTTGATGGCCATGTGGGCACCCACGGTGAAACCACCGAGCTGGAGGACCTGTCCTGAAGTTAGGCTTCTTCCATAAGTAATATTGTTGATGATGACAAGGCGAGCCATAGATCGCTTTTCGTGACCACACAACGGAGCTCTCAATCAAAGCACCAATGTCGGTGCCAAAACCGGCAGATCTCAGGTAGGGGGGCCCAAGCTGTGAGTCTAAGGATCAATGGTAACAAGGGATAATGGGTACACAGTGTTTACCCAGGTTCGGGCCCTCTTAAAGGAGGTAAAACCCTATGTCCTGCTTGATTGTATTTGATGAGTATAGGGGTTTACAAGAGTTGATCTACATCGAGATCGTAATGGCTAAACCCTAGCTGTCTAGCCTATGGTTATTCTGATAGCCTCTACGGACTAAACCCTCCAGTTTATATACACACTAGAGGGGCCTAGGGTTGTACAGGGTCAGTTTGCAGACATCAAACTTGCCGTCCATGCATATAGGAGTCCTACCCGGACACGGGGGATAGTATTCTGTTTTATCTTCACGGCCCATCAGTCCAGCCCATATCAAATAGACCGGACACCCGAGGACCCCCTAATCCAGGACTCCCTCAGTGGCGGCGCTTGGTGCTGGGTGCTGTGCCCCCGTCGGTGGCGTTAGGTGCATGTGCAGCACACCTCCTTCCCTTGGTTCTAGGCCGTTGCATGGCTGCGAGTCGGGCTTGCATTCAGGCGGATCTGGACGGTGCCCGGGGCAAGTCGGAGTTCGTGCTCTGGGTATGTACGCTTGGGTTGGATCCAGGAGGTACCCGTGGGTAGTGAGGTCCCTCTCCTCATGGGTACAGTGGAGGTTGGTGGTGGTCGGAGCTGCACTACACTATTCGGCAGATCAATGTCAAAGGCCATGGTCATGGCGTCGTGCGAGCATGCTCGACGATCGCCGTCGGGAGTCACGGAGTAGGGTCTTCCTAGTCCACTGGGTATGGTTGGAGACCTAGGCATGGATGCCTCCTACTGTGGAGGCGTCCTCCCAGACTCTGGCTAATGTCGGGCTAGGAGCGAAAGGTGTCTCCTTTTACTCCTGCTTCTGTGGCGGGTGCACCGTGATGTGGGTGGTTGGTGGAGTCCTGGACATGGATACTGGGGTGGCCGCCTGGATGGCGGTCCACATGGGTGGCTCTCCAATGGGCACCCGAGCGGCGGGGATGACCTTCCCTCTTGGTCATGTGGGCGGCAAGAGGTGGTCCAACGGGTGGCTCGGGCGCACTCTCTGTCTTTGATAGTGGCTCATGTCTGCTTGGACTACGTCGGTAGTTCCCCAAAGAGGAAGGAATGATGCAGCACAACGACAGAAGGTATTTCCCTCAGTGATGAGACCAAGGTTATCGAACCAGTAGGATAACCAAGCAACACTACGTAAACAACACCTACACACAAATAACAAATACTCGCAACCTGACGTATCAAAGGGGTTGTCAATCCCTATCGGGTAACGGTGCCAGAAATTGTCAAACGGACGTGAGAGATTTGTAAATATTGATAGATTGAACGTCAAATAAAATAAAGTGCAGGAAGGTATTTCTGTATTTTTGTTTTAATAGATCCGAAATAAAAGCAAAGGAAAATTGACCGCAAAGGCAAATATATTAAAGAAGAGACCCAGGGGCCGTAGGTTTCACTAGTGGCTTATCTCGAGAAAAATAGCAAACGGTGGGTAAATAAATTACTATTGGGAAATTGATAGAACTTCAAATAATCATGATGATATCCAGGCAATGATCATTATATAGGCATCACGTTCAAGATTAATAGACCGACTCCTGCCTGCATCTGCTACTATACTCCACACATCAACCGCTATCCAGCATGCATATAGTGTATTAAGTTCATGGAGAAACGGAGTAATGCAATAAGAACAATGACATGATGTAGACAAGATCTATTTATGTAGAAATAGACCCCATCTTGTTATCCTTAGTAGCAACGATGCATATGTGTCGGTTCCCCTTCTGTCACTGGGATCAAGCACCGTAAGACCGAACCCATCACAAAGCACCTCTTCCCATTGCAAGATAAATAGATCAAGTTGGCCGAACAAAAACCAAATATGTTGCTATTGCTTTCTTCATGACTTATACATGTTCCTATGACTATGAGATTATGCAACTCCCGTTTACCGGAGGAACACTTTGTGTGCTACCAAACATCACAATGTAACTGGGTGATTATAAAGGTGCTCTACAGGTGTCTCCAAAGGTACTTGTTGGGTTGGCGTATCTCGAGATTAGGATTTGTCACTCCGATTGTCGGAGAGGTATCTCTGGGCCCACTCGGTAATGCACATCACTTAAGCCTTGCAAGCATTGCAACTAATGAGTTAGTTGCGTGATGATGTACTACAGAACGAGAAAATAGACTTGCCGGTAACGAGATTGAACTAGGTATTGAGATACCGACGATCGAATCTCGGGCAAGTAACATACCGATGACAAAGGGAACAACATATGTTGTTATGCGGTTTGACCGATAAAGATCTTCTTAGAATATGTGGGAGCCAATATGAGCATCCAGGTTCAGCTATTGGTTATTAACCAGAGACGTGTCTCAGTCATGTCTACATAGTTCTCGAACCCATAGGGTCCACACGCTTAAAGTTTTGATGACGGTTATATTATGAGTTTATGTGTTTTGATGTACCAAAGATAGTTCGGAGTCCCGGATGTGATCACGGACATGACGAGGAGTCTCGAAATGGTTGAGACATAACGATCAATATATTGGACGACTATGTTTGGACACTGGAAAGGTTCCGGATGGTTTCAGACATTTATCGGAGTACCGGGGCTTACCGGAACCCCCCGGGAACTAATGGGCCTTGTTGGGCCCTAGTGGAGAGAGAGGGGCCGGCCAGGGCAAGAGGCGCGCCCCCTCCCCTTGAGTCCGAATAGGACATGGAAGGGGGGGGGGCGCCCCCCTTGCCTTTCCCCTCTCCCACTCCTTCCTTCCCCCTCCTCCTTGGACTAGGAAAGGGAGAGGCAAACCTACTTGGAGTAGGTTTCCCCCTCCTAGGGCGCGCCACCCCCTTGGCCGGCCCTCTCCTCCTCCCCCTTTATATACGGAGGAGGGGGGCACCCTGTGGACACAACAATTGATCTCTTGATCTCTTAGCCGTGTGCGGTGCCCCACTCCACCATAATCCACCTCGATAATATCATAGCGGTGCTTAGGCGAAGCCTTGCGTTTGTAGAACATCAACATCGTCACCATGCCGTCGTGCTGATGAAACTCTCCCTCAACACTCGGCTGGATCGGAGTTCGAGGGACGCCATCGAGCTGAACGTGTGCTGAACTCAGAGGTGCCGTGCGTTCAGTACTTGATCAGTCGGATCATGAAGACGTACGACTACATCAACAACGTTGTGCCAATGCTTCCGCTTTCGGTCTACGCGGGTACGTTGACAACACTCTCCCCTCCCGTTGCTATGCATCACCATGATCCTGTGTGTGCGTAGGAATTTTTTTGAAATTACTACGTTCCCCAACAGTGGCATCCGAGCCCGGTTTTATGCGTAGATGTTATATGCACGAGTAGAACACAAGTGAGTTGTGGGCGATATAAGTCATACTGCTTACCAGCATGTCATACTTCAGTTTGGCGGTATTGTTGGATGAAGCGGCACGGACTGACATAACGCGCACGCTTACGCGAGACTGGTTCTACCGACGTGCTTTGCACGCAGGTGGCTGGCGGGTGTCAGTTTCTCCAACTTTAGTTGAACCGAGTGTGCCTACGCCTGATCCTTGAGAAGGTTAAAACAACACTAACTTGACAAACTATCGTTGTGGTTTTGATGCGTAGGTAAGAACGGTTCTTGATTAGCCCGTAGCAGCCACGTAAAACTTGCAACAACAAAGTAGAGGACGTCTAACTTGTTTTTGCAGGGCATGTTGTGATGTGATATGGTCAAGACATGATGCTATATTTTATTATATGAGATGATCATGTTTTGTAACTGAGTTATTGGCAACTGGCAGGAGCCATATGGTTGTCGCTTTATTGTATGCAATGCAATCGCCCTGTAATGCTTTACTTTATCACTAAGTGGTAGCGATAGTCGTAGAAGCATAAGTTGGCGAGATGACAATGATGCTACGACGGAGATCAAGGTGTCACGCCGGTGATGATGGTGATCATGATGGTGCTTCGAAGATGGAGATCACAAGCACAAGATGATGATGGCCATATCATATCATTTATATTGATTGCATGTGATGTTTATCTTTTATGCATCTTATCTTGCTTTGATTGACGGTAGCATTATAAGATGATCTCTCACTAAATTATCAAGGTATAAGTTTTCTCCCTGAGTATGCACCATTGCAAAAGTTCTTCGTGCTGAGACACCACGTGATGATAGGGTGTGATAGGCTCTACGTTCAAATACAATGGGTGCAAAACAGTTGCACACGCGGAATACTCAGGTTAAACTTGACGAGCCTAGCATATAATAGATATGGCGTCGGAACACTGAGACCGAAAGGTCGAGCATGAATCATATAGTATATATGATCTACATAGTGATGTTCACCATTCAAACTACTCCATCTCACGTGATGATCGGACATGGTTTAGTTGATTTGGATCACATGATCACTTAGAGGATTAGAGCGATGTCTATCTAAGTGGGAGTTCTTAAGTAATATGATTAGTTGAACTTAAATTTATCATGAACTTAGTACCTGATAGTATTTTGCTTGTCTATGTTGATTGTAGATAGATGGCCCGTGCTGTTGTTCCGTTGAATTTTAATGCGTTCCTTGAGAAAGAAAAGTTGAAAGACGATGGTAGCAATTACAAGGACTGGGTCCGTAACTTGAGGATTATCCTCATTGCTGCACAGAAGAATTACGTCCTGGAAGCACCGCTAGGTGCCAGACCTGCTGTAGGAGCAACCCCAGATGTTATGAACATCTGGCAGAGCAAAGCTGATGAGTACTTGATAGTTCAGTGTGCCATGCTTTACGGCTTAGAACCGGGACTTCAACGACGTTTTGAACGTCATGGAGCATATGAGATGTTCCAGGAGTTTAAGTTAATATTTCAAGGAAATGCCCGGATTGAGAGATATGAAGTCTCCAATAAGTTCTACAGCTGTAAGATGGAGGAGAATAGTTCTGTCAGTGAGCATATACTCAGAATGTCTGGATATAACAATCACTTGATTCAACTGGGAGTTAATCTTCCGGATGATAGCGTCATTGACAGAATTCTTCAATCACTGCCACCAAGCTACAAGAGCTTCATGATGAACTATACCATGCAAGGGATGGATAAGACGATTCCCGAGCTCTTCGCAATGCTAAAGGCTGCGGAGGTAGAAATCAAGAAGGAGCATCAAGTGTTGATGGTCAACAAGACCACCAGTTTCAAGAAAAAGGGCAAAGGGAAGAAGAAGGGGAACTTCAAGAAGAACAACAAACAAGTTGCTGCTCAAGAGAAGAAACCCAAGTGTGGACCTAAGCCTGAGACTGAGTGCTTCTACTGCAAGCAGACTGGTTACTGGAAGCGGGACGGCCCCAAGTATTTGGCGGATAAGAAGGATGGCAAGGTGAACAAAGGTATATGTGATATACATGTTATTGATGTGTACCTTACTAATGCTCGCAGTAGCACCTGGGTATTTGATACTGGTTCTGTTGCTAATATTTGCAACTCGAAACAGGGACTACAGATTAAGCGAAGATTGGCTAAGGAGGAGGTGACGATGCCCGTGGGAAATGGTTCCAAAGTCGATGTGATCGCGGTCGGCACGCTACCTCTACATCTACCTTTGGGATTAGTTTTAGACCTGAATAATTGTTATTTGGTGCTAGCGTTGAGCATGAACATTATATCTGGATCTGGTTTGATGCGAGACGGTTATTCATTTAAACCAGAGAATAATGGTTGTTCTATTTATATGAGTAATATCTTTATGGTCATGCACCCTTGAAGAGTGGTCTATTTTTGTTGAATCTCGATAGTAGTGATACACATATTCATAATATTGAAGCCAAAAGATGCAGAGTTGCTAATGATAGTGCAACTTATTTGTGGCACTCTGTTCAGGTCATATTGGTGTAAAGCGCATGAAGAAACTCCATACCGATGGACTTTTGGAACCACTTGATTATGAATCACTTGGTAATTGCGAACCATGCCTCATGGGCAAGATGACTAAAACACCGTTCTCCGGAACTATGGAGCGAGCAACAAATTTATTGGAAATCATACATACAGATGTATGTGGTCGGATGAATATTGAGGCTCGCGGCGGGTATCGTTATTTTCTCACCTTCACAGATGATTTAAGCAGATATGGTTATATCTACTTAATGAAACATAAGTCTGAAACATTTGAAAAGGTCAAAGAATTTCAGAGTGAAGTTGAAAATCATCGTAACAAGAAAATAAAGTTTCTACGATCTGATCGTGGAGGAGAATATTTGATTTATGAGTTTGGTCTTCATTTGAAACAATGCGGAATAGTTTCGCAACTCACGCCACCCGGAACACCACAGTGAAATGGTGTGTCCGAACGTCGTAATCGTACTTTACTAGATATGGTGTGATCTATGATGTCTCTTACCGTTTACCTTTATCGTTTTGGGGTTATGCTTTAGAGACGGCCGCATTCACGTTAAATAGGACACCATCTAAATCCGTTGATACGACGCCTTATGAACTATGGTTTGGCAAGAAACCAAAGTTGTCGTTTCTTAAAGTTTGGGGCTGCGATGCTTATGTGAAAAAGCTTCAACCTGATAAGCTCGAACCCAAATCGAAAAATTGTGTCTTCATAGGATACCCAAAAGAGACTGTTGGGTACACCTTCTATCACAGATCCGAAGGCAAGACTTTTGTTGCTAAATTTGGAATCTTTCTAGAGAAGGAGTTTCTCTCGAAAGAAGTGAGTGGGAGGAAAGTAGAACTTGATGAGGTAACTTTACCTGCTCCCTTATTGGAAAGTAGTTCATCACAGAAACCGGTTCCGGTGACACCTACACCAATTAGTGAGGAAGTTAATGATGATGATCATGAAAATTCAGATCAAGTTGTTACTGAACCTCGTAGGTCAACCAGAGTAAGATCCGCACCAGAGTAGTATGGTAATCCTGTTCTGGAGGTTATGTTACTATACCATGACGAACCTATGAACTATGAACAAGCGATGGTGAGCCCAGATTCCGCAAAATGGCTTGAGGCCATGAAATCTGAGATGGGATCCATGTATGAGAACAAAGTGTGGACTTTGGTTGACTTGTTGATGATCGGCAAGCCATTGAGAATAAATGGATCTTCAAGAAAAAGACTGATGCTGACAGTAATCTTACTGTCTACAAAGCTCGACTTGTTGCGAAAGGTTTTCAACAAGTTCAAGGGATTGACTACGATGAGACTTTCTCACCCGTAGCGATGCTTAAGTCTGTCCGAATCATGTTAGCAATTGCCACATTTTATGATTATGAAATGTGGCAGACGGATGTCAAAACTGCATTCCTGAATGGATTTCTGGAAGAAGAGTTGCATATGATGCAGCCGGAAGGTTTTGTCGATCCAAAGGGAGCTAACAAAGTGTGCAAGCACCATAGATCCATTTATGGACTGGTGCAAGCCTCTCGGAGTTGGAATAAACGCTTTGATAGTGTGATCAAAGAATTTGGTTTTATACATACTTTTGGAGAAGCCTGTATTTACAAGAAAGTGAGTGGGAGCTCTGTAGCATTTTTGATATTATATGTGGATGACATATTGCTGATTGGAAATGATATAGAATTTCTGGATAGCATAAAGGGATACTTGAATAAGAGTTTTTCAATGAAGGACCTCGGTGAAGCTTCTTACATATTGGGCATCAAGATCTATAGAGATAGATCAAGACGCTTAATTGGACTTTCACAAAGCATATACCTTGACATAGTTTTGAAGAAGTTCAAAATGGATCAAGCAAAGACAGGGTTCTTGCCTGTGTTACAAGGTGTGAAGTTGAGTAAGACACAATGCCCGACCACTGCAGAAGATAGAGAGAAGATGAAAGATGTTCCCTATGCTTCAGCCATAGGCTCTATCATGTATGCAATGCTGTGTATCAGACTTGATGTGTGCCTTGCTATAAGTTTGGCAGGGAGGTACCAAAGTAATCCAGGGGTGGATCACTGGACAACGGTCAAGAAAATCCTGAAATACCTGAAAAAGACTAAGGATATGTTTCTCGTATATGGAGGTGACAAAGAGCTCATCATAAATGAGTCCAAGGAGACGGCGACACGGATGATGGGGTCGCCGGTGCCCCTCGGAGCGGCGTCCGACACCTAGTCGGACCCGTCATCCTGCCGCCCGTCGCTGTTGCCCTCCTCGTCGCTCTCGCTCGAGGAGGAGCCTTCGCTGTCGGAGGAGCTATCCACGCAGCACCGGGCCCGGGTGTCGAAGTCCCCGAAGACCTTGACGGAGAGGAGGTCGCCCTCCATCAACTTGAAATGGAGGGTGAACCCCACCATCAAGCTGTGGATACGGGTGAACGAATTCCACCCTCGACCAAGATACATCACGCCGGGGGCTGGGAATTCAACGTGGACACGCGTGCCACTAATCCCACAGCCCCTCATGCGCAGATTCAGCGTATCGGGCTGTTCTACCTCCATCATGCTCGCGAATGGCGCCGGGAGCCGGAGGCATCGACGAGGCACCCGGCGCAGCCTAACGAGGAACTCGCAGGGGTCGTCCCCGACGTGGACCGCCGCGGGAAGAGGAGCCGCTGGCGGGGGCGAAGCTGACGCGCCGCCCCGACCACCTCTTCCCCGCACGCCTCGACCTCGACCTCTGCCTCGCCCACGGCCATGCCCCCTCCCTCTTCCCCTTGCGGCGGGCTCCGCCACCGCGGGAGGAGGAGGAGGGGCGCGTTGCCTAGTGGCGACCCTCGCCGCCACCGATGAAGAACCTGGAGTTCCCCTCCCCATGAAGACTGGGAGAGGGAGGAAGCAGAAGCTGAAGGAGGAAGGAGATGCGGGCTTCATAACCCCCCCTCCTGCTCCTTATAAAGGAGCGGGGTGGGGACTCGACCGCCCCTCTCAACCAATCAATACGCGAGGGAGGCAGGGAATCAGGACCGGCCCGCTGCCTCGAGCCGCGACGGACCGGATTCCCGCCTCCACCGTCACCACCACAAGCGCATGGAGGCCGCGTGGCGAGCATGCAGAGCTGAGGCGACGGGAGAGGCGACCTCTCCCCACCCCGTGATCGTGGAGAGTGGACGCCTCGAAGACCGCGCCTTGGCCCCCTTCAGTGAATAAGCCACGCCTCCACGCCTCCCTCCATTTATGGTAAAAACACAAACTGACCACTATCTCCCCATGATGCCGCACTTAGCGCGTGGCGTGCGAAGCGGGCGTGGGAGATGCGGAGCTGAAGATACGGCATGCCCCGAACCGCGTGTGCCCGTGCACTGTTTTGGGCCTGGCCCAACAACTCTCGGCACCGTGTGTGGCCCAGGCCCGGGGGCTCCTGTCGGTGTACTAAAGTAGGGGTACCTTAGTACCCCGTACTTGTGCACGGACAGTCGCAGCGTCCCGCGGCAAGGCTTGCCGGACGCACACCAAGACCATCAGTTCATCCTTTGAAGCCATTCAAGGACAAGATATTCAAGACTTAGAAGAGACAAGGCCCCGGCAAGAGGAGCTTGCCGGGAAGATAGAGCAAGGCCCCAGCAAGAGGAGCTTGCCGGGCAGTGCGAACGAGGCCCCGGCAAGAGGAGCTTGCCGGGAAGTACGAACCACGCCCCGGCAAGAGGCGCTTGCCAGGCGCGACAAGACAGAGAACGCGGCAAGACCCTTGCCGCGGCAGACAGCCGCGCCGTGCCCGCGCTCCAGCTCACCTACCCACGTGTCGCCCTGGGGCTCTTCCCAGGCGTACGTGGCGAGCAGCTGTGCAGCCAGGTGTACGTGGAGACCAGCAGCGATGGCAGGCCGGCCATCGTGGCGGACGGAGACGTCCCTGACGGTCCCTTTTCATACTGTTTGGGCGACACAGACGGGCATTTAATGCCCTTGTCCCCTGCCGTCAGAGTTAGGTCTGATGCACTGTACCAACAGCTGTACCGGATACAACGATTTCCCCTCTTTACCCCTCCCTACGTTGCCACCTGTCAGTGACCCCTTTAGCCTATAAAAGGAGGCCCATGCGCAACGTAAGGGAGGTTGGACATTCTGAGGTTAGACACTCTAGGGCTTGACACACCATAGCTCTCACCCGAAGCTCGGCAACTCTCGAGCAAGAAGCAAATACAACCACAAGCAGTAGTAGGGTTTTACGCATCCGTGCAGCCCGAAGCTAGCTAAAATCGCCCGTGTGTGACGCCTCGATCTGCTCTTTGTGCGACCTCCGCCCCCCGCCAAACCGAGAAGAGACTACGGTCCCATAGGTGTTCGTGGAGCTAGGTTTTCCCACGACATCTTTGGCACAGTAGTCCCTTCTCGGTTCGGCGGGGGGCGGAGGTCGCACAAAGAGCAGATCGAGGCGTCACACACGGGCGATTTTACCCAGCTTCGGGCCGCACAGATGCGTAAAACCCTACTGCTGCTTGTGGTTGTATTTGCTTCTTGCTCGAGAGTTGCCGAGCTTCGGGTGAGAGCTATCGTGTGTCTAGCCCGAGAGTGTCTAACCTCAGAATGTCCAACCTCCCTTACGTTGTGCATGGGCCTCCTTTTATAGGCTAAAGGGGTCACCGACAGGTGGCAATGTAGGCAAGGGTAAAGAGGGGAAATCACTGTCTCTGGTACAGCTGTTGGTACAGTGCATCGCACCTAACTCTGACGGCAGGGGACAAGGGCATTAAATGCCCGTCTGTGTCACCCAAACAGTGTGAAAAGGGACCGTCAGGGACGTCTCCGTCCGCCACGATGGCCGGCCTGCCATCGCTGCTGGCCTCCACGTACCCCTGGCTGCACAGCCGCTCGCCACGTACGCCTGGGAAGAGCCCCAGGGCGACACGTGGGTAGGTGAGCTGGAGCTCGGGCACGGAGCGGCTGTCTGCCGCGGCAAGGGTCTTGCCGCGTTCTCTGTCTTGTCGCGCCCGGCAAGCGCCTCTTGCCGGGGCGTGGTTCGTACTTCCCGGCAAGCTCCTCTTGCCGGGGCGAGGGTCGCTCTTCCCGGCAAGCTCCTCTTGCCGGGGCCTCGTTTTATCTTCCCGGCAAGCTCCTCTTGCCGGGGCCTTGTCTCTTCTAAGTCTTGAATATCTTGTCCTTGAATGGCTTCAAAGGATGAACTGATGGTCTTGGTCTGGGAAAACCTAGCTCCACGAACACTTATGGGACCGTAGTCTCTTCTCGGTTCGGCGGGGAGCGGAGGTCGCACAAAGAGCAGATCGAGGCGTCACACACGGGCGATTTTACCCAGCTTCGGGCCGCACAGATGCGTAAAACCCTACTGCTGCTTGTGGTTGTATTTGCTTCTTGCTCGAGAGTTGCCGAGCTTCGGGTGAGAGCTATGGTGTGTCTAGCCTTAGAGTGTCTAACCTCAGAATGTCCCACCCCCTCTACGTTGCGCATGGGCCTCCTTTTATAGGCTAAAGGGGTCACCGACAGGTGGCAACGTAGGTGAGGGTAAAAGCGGGAAATCGCTGTGGATGATACAACTGTTTGCATAGTGTATCATACCTAACTCTGACGGCAGGGGACAAGGGCATTAAATGCCCGTCTATGTCGCACAAACAGTGTGAAAAGGGACCGTCAGGGACATCTCCGTCCGCCACGATGGCCGGCCTGCCATCGCTGCTGGCGTCCACGTACCCCTGGCTGCACAGCCGCTCGCCACGTACGCCTGGGAAGAGCCCCAGGGTGACACGTGGGTAGGTGAGCTTGAGCGCGGGCACGGAGTGGCTGTCTGCCGTGGCAAGGGCCTTGCCGCGGCTTCTGTCTTGTCGCGCCCGGCAAGCGCCTCTTGCCGGGGCGAGGGTCGCGCCCGGCAAGCGCCTCTTGCCGGGGCGAGGGTCGCTCTTCCCGGCAAGCTCCTCTTGCCGGGGCCTCGTCTTATCTTCCCGGCAAGCTCCTCTTGCCGGGGCCTTGTTCTATCTTCCCGGCAAGCTCCTCTTGCCGGGGCCTTGTCTCTTGTAAGTCTTGAATATCTTGTCCTTGAATGGCTTCAAAGGATGAACTGATGGTCTTGGTGTGCGTCCGGCAAGCCTTGCCGCGGGGCGCTGCGACTGTCCGTGCACAAGTTCGGGGTACTAAGGTACCCCTACTTTAGTACACCGACAGGAGCCCCCGGGCCTGGGCCACACACGGTGCCGAGCGTTGTTGGGCCAGGCCCAAAACAGTGCACGGGCACGCGCGGTTCGGGGCACGCCCTATCTTCAGCTCCGCATCCCCCACGCCCACTCCGCACGCCACGCGTTGGGTGTTGCGTCGTGGGAGAGGTCGTGGGCGTCTTCTTTAATCGTGATTGCGGAACGTCCGCCACTTCCCTTTATATAGGCAGAGGGAGCAGGAGCAGTCCGCTCACCTTGCCATTCATTGCCTCAATCTCAAAAAAGCCTCCGCCGCCCCCTTCCTCTTTCCCAAGAAAAGAAGGCAGCGCTCCGCCCCTGCCGCCGCCGGCGCCAATCATCGCCGACCCTCTTCATCGCCTTCGCCATGGCTCCAAAAGCTGCGAAGTCTGCGAAGGTTGCGAAGACGACCGAGGCGCAGCGGCTCGCGACGCTGCGGAAGGAGCGCGCGGTCTTCCCCCCCAGAGCTTGACGCCGTATTCCTGAGGGAGTACTATTACTACTTCTGGTCGACGGCGACGCGGGCGCACCCGCGCACGAGGGTTCTTCCGGCCGCCGCCAAGCACCGGGGTCCAAACTGGTACCACTTCTTCGTGGTGTTCTTCTATTGCGGGCTCTGCCCACCTTACTCTGATTTCTTCTGTGACATCATGTATACCTATGGGTTCCACCTCCTCGATTTCACCCCCAATGCTGTTCTGATCATGTCGATTTTCGCGCATCTTTGCGAGAATTTCGTTGGCATCCATCCAAACGTAGCACTCTTCCGCCATTTCTTCATGCCTCGGGTCGAGAAGGGAGAGGCCCTGTCTAGGGGGGTCTCCTGGATCTCGAGGACCGGCAAGAAAGAAACTTATTTGGAGGGGGAGTACCGCAGTAGGTGGGATGAATGGAGAGCTGATTGGTGCTGGGTAGCTGAGGAAAACCCGCAATCTTTCACTGCTCTGCGCCAAACCGCTATAGTCCGCGTCGAGGATTGGAGTGCTTTGGCCCCAGAGGACGCTAGGCTGAGTATTGCCACCACTCGGATCCGCCGCCTTAGGCTTGCCGGGCTCACTGTGGGCGCCGTTGCCGCAGACTTCCTCCGTCGTCGCATCGCTCCCCTGCAGGACAGGAAGAGGACTGCCTGGGAGTTCCAAAACGCGGCGGACATTATGAGGCTGCGTCCGGGCCTTAATTTCAACTTCACGGTCTTGGAGCTCAACGGGACGCTCAAGGAGCTGTTCAAGCCCGACCATGATCATCCCGAGTGGCTCACATTGCCGCAGGGCGTCATCTCGCTGTGCAACAATTCTGCGCTGGACCGCCTCCGCGCGATGATGCCGGCGTGTGACTCGCACGGGATCCTCCCCACCTGGCAGGAGCCCCCGGACGACGTCTTGCAAGCATTCTTCGATAACTTGGTGGAGGTGCAGGTCCGCGCCGATGAGAAGAGAGGTCTCACCCGCGACACCACCGAGGAGGAGCTGGCGCGCATCTACTCCAGGGTGGAGGAGGCAAAGGCAGCCGCAGCCGCGGGCGAGTTCGGGTTCACCGAGGCCGAGGCAGCCGATGCGGCGGCAGCGGAGGCGGCAAGCCTTGCCGAGCGGGAGGCAGCTGCCAACGAAGAGGAGCTCGCCGATCCGGAGGTCGAGTCAGGCGGGCCCGCCACGGGCACGGGAGGCCCGCCGGAGGCCAATCCCTCATCCTCTGCACCTTCGGGCGGCTCGTCGCAGGCGGAGCCCCCAGCCCAGCCGAGAAAACGCCTCCGCAGGCTCCCGGAAGTAGAGGCGCAGCGGGCGAGTCAGCAGCCACCCCGTCGCACCACTCGCTCCACCGCGGCAAGTACTGGCGCCACGGGAGCGTCACCTGCCGCGGCGGCAACTGGAGCAGGATCGTCTCGGACCGCCGCCACCACTTCCGCCAAGTGGCCAAGGGAGCCCACTCCTCCGTCTCGTCGCTCCAGAGGCGGGATAGTCTTTGATTTCTCCACGCTCAGCTCCGACGAGGAGGAAGAGGAGTAAGATCTCCAGCTTGTGCTTGTAGTCTTTTACTTTCCGTCTTGAATCTGACTTGCTTTGCTCTGAACTTATTTTTCTTCAGGACGCTGGCCCAGAGAGCGGCGAAGAGGGCCAAAGCCCCGGTGACCCCGCTGATCGTCATTGAGGACGAGTCCCCTGAGCCAGCAGGAGGTGCGCCGGAGATCACCTTGCCGGATCCGGCGACTGATGTCCAGAGCAGCCCCCAGCGCAGCCCCCAGCGTGAGTATCTGGTTTACTTGTCACTGCTAGGAGCGTGTGGGTACTCTTTATTTGCTGACCTTTGCCCATCGATTCTTGTAGGAGCAGAGCATCTTCACCAGGAGCGCACGGAGTCTGCCCCCGACGTGCTTTCTGCTTCGACTACTCCTCTAAGGGGCAATTCTCCGGCCAAGGAGGACCCTCCGAGAAGGGAGAAGACCCCGACAAGGGATGGCTCCCCGGCAAGGGAGGGGTCCCCGGCAAGGGACAATTCTCCGGCAAGGGAGAGGTCCCCGGCAAGGGACGACTCTCCGGCAAGGGAGAGGTCCCCCGTAAGGGCCAGCGCCAATGATCCTCCAGCAGCTGAGAACGTAACTGCGGATCCCGGCGCAGGTAATTCCTCTTGGCCAAAAACTTCCCTTGGATTCGTCTTTTTCTCTGACACTCGCTTGATGCTTTTTCTTGTGTCTGCCAGGGTCGACTGCCATGGAGCCAATGGTGACCGAGGTCGCTGACGATGAGGGCGTACGCGCCGACACCGAGGATGTCGCCGCTCCTGAAGGAGCGGCCAGTGCCGGCGGACCTGCCACCGCTGAGGCCGCCGAGGACGTCGCTGACAGGGCCGACGAGGGGACTAGCGATCGTACTGACGGCCCTGAGGCTGCAGGAGCGCCAGGCGCTACTCCGACCGCTGATCCCTCCGCCTCCGCCGCAGCGCCGGGCTCTGAAGGGCCCCAGTCGGGCCCCTACCTGAGGGCCGGCGACGACGTCTTCATCAAGATCCCCTGGGAGTCAAGTTCCAGGGCACCGGTCGAAGGGGAGACCTTCGATGGGGAAGTGCTCGCCTCCGCTGGGCTGACGCTAGTTGACGCGCCAGGCAGCAGCGACGAGCCCGAGGAGGAGAGGCTTCTCCGGAAGTTGGTCTTGCTCTACCGCACCCGGCAAGCCAAGGTGGAGCGTCGGGAAGCCTTTGTCGCGAAGGCAGGGGCAGACGTGGAGAAGCGCGCGGAGGAGCTCCGCGCCGCCAACCATGAAGCCCTCCAAGCCTTGACGGAGGAACAAACGCGTCTGGCCGAGGCGCAGAAGGCCTTCTTGCTCGAGAAGGCTGATGCTGAGGAGCAACAGCGGCTTGCCGCTGAAGAGCTGTCGGCGCGGGAAGGCAAGCTGACGGAGCTGCAGGCGAGCCTGAACAGCCATGATGAAGAGCTTGCCGCGCGCGAGTAGAAACTTGGCGGTGCCCTCCAAGAAGCGCTAGATGCTGCTGCAGCCGTCAAGGCCGCCAAGGAGGAGTTGGAGGCAAAGGTGGTGCAGTTGGAGGACAACTTGAAGGCGAGAGGCGACGAGCTCGCGGCGCTGAAGCACGAGTGCGAGAAGGACGCCTATACTTTTGGCGAGCTGCAGGGTAGGCTTGCCGAAAAGATCAAGGAGCTCAGCGCCGCCAAAGACTCCAACGCCGATCTCACACTGAAGCTGGCCACTCTGAACCAGACGCTGGATAGCGCCAAGGAGCGGGAGATGGCCTTGGTCAAGGAAGTCGAGGACAACGCGACACTGATGTCCAGCGTCGCCACCACCCAGAACGCCTTCAGGGGGAACGTGGAGCGCTGGACGGAGGAGCTTGTGGACATCGCCGCCACCATCGACGAGGAGTTGATGGAGCTGGGGATGGAGGGCCACGAGTACTGTTCTGACGACAAACTCCAGCCCAGCGCCAAGCTCACCCTGTTCTTCAGGGACGTGGCGACGACCCTTCAGGAGCTCCGCGACTCGATCCCAAGGCAGCTGGCAGAAGAATCGCGCGATATCTGCGCGGGAGCCCTCGAGAAGGTGTTGGTGAAGATAGTCTTCCTCAATCCGAACATCAACCTCACCAACGTCCTCGGGCACCTGCCAGAAGAAGCTGATCTGGAACCAATAAAGGCCCTTGTCGGACCCATTGTGAAGAGGGTGAGCGAGATCAAGAGGGTTGAGGGCGGCCGCGTAGACTAGGCCGCCCGTTTGCTTGTCTCCTTGTCACCGCTGGCCATGTTATGAAAACAATTTATTAGGGCCGCGGCAAGTTTTATTGTAATATACTCTATCTTAGGCTGTCGACTGCAATATTACTTCCTTTACTTGTTTCCACCCTTTGTATGCTTTTACCCTACGCTTGTCGGGAAACTTGCCGGGGTAGGCCCTGGCCACTAGCGCTGAGTGCGGAACATCAGCAGCCTGCTGGCAGTACCGTTCCTGGCAAGAAACCTTGTCGCAGTCAGCTGCAGCTCGCTTAAACTATTGAGCGGACTCGAAACAGGGTAAGGGCGCAATCAAACTGCGAGTCGGCTCTCCGACCTTGCCGTAGCTAGCTGCAGCTCGCTTAAACCGTTGAGCGGACTTGAAACGGAGTAAGGGCGCAATCAAGCTACGAGTCGGTCCCTCTGCGCACATGTTTTCCATACAAAGCGCAGTTGTTCAAGGAAGATAACTCAAAATTTTAAGGATATTAAATTGCTCAGACTTTGGCAACTTAGCTTTTATGTCTCTTTGTTGAACGACGCCTGGTCCGCACCATCTTCTTCTCCTTCTCTCCCCCCTCGGTAAACTTGTGAGCGAGGGATCCTCCTCTTGCTCATGGGAAGAAAGAAGATAGAGGAATGGCGTGGTGCTCCAGGGCTTGTCATGATTCCCCGTGGGTTGGTGCTGCACAAAATGTCAGATGGAACACGCAAAAAGAGAGAATGAAACTGACAAGGTGCGCGAAGCACATAAATCTCAGCTATGCATGGGGCGTGCGCCCGGCTTTGTACGAAGGATTACATGCAAAAGTGGCAAGACTTGTACAAAGGGGGGGGGGGCGAATGGTTGCCGGAACGGGGCCCGGCAACCGCGCCTTACGGCCGAAACTTGCGAAGACGGCTTATGCTCCAGGAATCGATCGTCTGGAATAGCATCTTTGGTCGCCAGGCGGACAGCGCCAAGCCTGGCGACTCGTTCCACCCAGTAAGGGCCTTCCCACTTCCGCGTTGACTTGTTCAAACCCTCGGTAGACTAAGCTTGCCGGAGAACAAGGTCGCCTCCCTCGAGACTTCCGGCATTAACTTTGCGGCTGTGGCAGCGGCGCAAAGCTTGCTGGTATCGAGCAGCTCGTACAGCAGCCTGAAGACGGTCATCCTCGAGGAGCAGCGTGCCATCGCGCAGCTGCTCTTGCTCAAACTTAGCATAAGCGAGTACTCGAGGTGACCCGTATTCGAGTTCCGTGGGGATAACTGCCTCCGCTCCATAAATCAGAGCGGAAAAGATCTCTACCTGCGGCGGCCCCCTACCTGGCGCGCCAAAGATGTCGTGGGAAAACCTAGCTCCACGAACACCTATGGGACCGTAGTCCCTTCTCGGTTCGGCGGGGTCGGAGGTCGCCCAAAGAGCAGATCGAGGCGTCACACACGGGCGATTTTACCCAGCTTCGGGCCGCACGGATGCGTAAAACCCTACTGCTGCTTGTGGTTGTATTTGCTTCTTGCTCGAGAGTTGCCGAGCTTCGGGTGAGAGCTATGGTGTGTCTAGCCCTAGAGTGTCTAACCTCAGAATGTCCAACCCCCTCTACGTTGCGCATGGGCCTCCTTTTATAGGCTAAAGGGGTCACCGACAGGTGGCAACGTAGGTGAGGGTAAAAGCGGGAAATCGCTGTGGATGATACAACTGTTTGCACAGTGTATCATACCTAACTCTGACGGCAGGGGACAAGGGCATTAAATGCCCGTCTGTGTCGCCCAAACAGTGTGAAAAGGGACCGTCAGGGACGTCTCCGTTCGCCACGATGGCCGGCCTGCCATCGCTGCTGGCCTCCATGTACCCCTGGCTGCACAGCCGCTCGCCACGTACGCCTGGGAAGAGCCCCAGGGCGACACGTGGGTAGGTGAGCTGGAGCGCGGGCACGGAGTGGCTGTCTGCCGTGGCAAGGGCCTTGCCGCGGCTTCTACCTTGTCGCGCCCGGCAAGCGCCTCTTGCCGGGGCGAGGGTCGCGCCCGGCAAGCGCCTCTTGCCGGGGCGAGGGTCGCGCCCGACAAGCGCCTCTTGCCGGGGCGAGGGTCGCTCTTCCCGGCAAGCTCCTCTTGCCGGGGCCTCGTCTTATCTTCCCGGCAAGCTCCTCTTGCCGGGGCCTTGTTCTATCTTCCCGGCAAGCTCCTCTTGCCGGGGCGAGGGTCGCTCTTCCCGGCAAGCTCCTTTTGTCGGGGCCTCGTCTTATCTTCCCGGCAAGCTCCTCTTGCCGGGGCCTTGTTCTATATTCCCGGCAAGCTCCTCTTGCCGGGGCCTTGTCTCTTCTAAGTCTTGAATATCTTGTCCTTGAATGGCTTCAAAGGATGAACTGATGGTCTTGGTGTGCGTCCGGCAAGCCTTGCCGCGGGGCGCTGCGACTGTCCGTGCACAAGTTCGGGGTACTAAGGTACCCCTACTTTAGTACACCGACAGGAGCCCCCGGGCCTGGGCCACACACGGTGCCGAGCGTTGTTGGGCCAGGCCCAAAACAGTGCACGGGCACGCGCGGTTCGGGGCACGCCGCATCTTTAGCTCCGCCTCCCCCACGCCCACTCCGCATGCCACGCGTTGGGCGTTGCATCGTGGGGGAGGTCGTGGGCGTCTTCTTTAATCGTGATTGCGGAACGTCCGCCACTTCCCTTTATATAGGCAGAGGGAGCAGGAGCAGTCCGCTCACCCTGCCATTCATTGCCTCAATCTCGAAAAAGCCTCCGCCGCCCCCCTTCCTTTTTCCCAAGAAAAGAAGGCAGCGCTCCGCCCCTGCCGCCGCCGGCGCCAATCATCGCCGACCCTCTTCATCGCCTTCGCCATGGCTCCAAAAGCTGCGAAGGCTGCGAAGGTTGCGAAGACGACCGAGGCGCAACAGCTCGCGACGCTGCGGAAGGAGCGCACGGTCTTCCCCCTAGAGCTTGACGCTGTATTCCTGAGGGAGTACTATTACTACTTCTGGTCGACGGCGACGCGGGCGCACCCGCGCACGAGGGTTCTTCCGGCCGCCGCCAAGCGCCGGGGTCCAAACTGGTACCACTTCTTCGCGGTGTTCTTCTATTGCGGGCTGTGCCCGCCTTACTCTGATTTCTTCTGTGACATCATGTATACCTATGGGTTCCACCTCCTCGATTTCACCCCCAATGCTGTTCTGATCATGTCGATTTTCGCGCATCTTTGCGAGAATTTCGTTGGCATCCATCCAAACGTAGCACTCTTCCGCCATTTCTTCATGCCTCGGGTCGAGAAGGGAGAGGCCCTGTCTGGGGGGGTCTCCTGGATCTCGAGGACCGGCAAGAAAGAAACTTATTTGGAGGGGGAGTACCCTGTCGGTGTACTAAAGTAGGGGTACCTTAGTACCCCGAACTTGTGCACGGACAGTCGCAGTGTCCCGCGGCAAGGCTTGCCGGACGCACACCTGTTGGGGTACGCAGTAATTTCAAAAATTTTCCTACGCACACGCAAGATCATGGTGATGCATAGCAACGAGAAGGGAGAGTGTTGTCTACGTACCCTCGTAGACCGAAGCGGAAGCGTTGACACAACGTAGAGGAAGTAGTCGTACGTTCTCCTCGCGATCCAACCGATCACAGCACCGTTACTCCGGCACCTCCGAGTTCTTGGCACACGTTCAGCTCGATGACGATCCCCGGGCTACGATCCAGCAAAGCGTCGGGGAAGAGTTCCGTCAGCACGACGGCGTGGTGACGATCTTGATGTGTTACCGGCGCAGGGCTTCGCCTAAGCACTGCAACGATATGATCGAGGTGGAATTTGGTGGAAGGGGGCACCGCACACGGCTAAGGAACGATCCGTAGATCAACTTGTGTGTCTTTGGGGTGCCCCCTGCCCCCGTATATAAAGGAGCCAAGGGGGGAGGGGCTGGCCGGCCAGGCCTTGGCGCGCCAGAGAGTCCTACTCCCTCTGGGAGTAGGATTCCCCCCCCCCAATCCTAGTTGGACTAGGATTCTCCAAGGGGGAGAGAGAGGGAGAGGGGGGCGCCCACCTCTCCTAGTCCTAATAGGACTAGGGAAAGGGGGGGGAGGCGCGCAGCCCCTAGGGCAGCCCTCTCACCTTTCCTCCAAGGCCCATGTTGGCCCATTATGCTCCCGGGGGGTTCCGGTAACCCTCCCGGTATTCCGGTAAAATCCTGATTTCACCTGGAATGCATCCGATGTCCAAACATAGGCTTCCAATATATAATTCTTTATGTCTCGACCATTTCGAGACTCCTCGTCACGTCCGTGATCACATCCGGGACTCCGAACTCCTTCGGTACATCAAAATGCATAAACTCATAATAACTGTCATCGTAACGTTAAGCGTGCGGACCCTACGGTTCGAGAACAATGTAGACATGACCGAGACACGTCTCCGGTCAATAACCAATAGCGGGACCTGGATGCCCATATTGGCTCCTACATATTCTACGAAGATCTTTATCGGTCAGACCGCATAACAACATACGTTGTTCCCTTTGTCATCGGTATGTTACTTGCCCGAGATTCGATCGTCGATATCCAATACCTAGTTCAATCTCGTTACCGGCAAGTCTCTTTTCTCGTTCTGTAATACATCATCTCGCAACTAACTCATTGGTTGCAATGCTTGCAAGGCTTTATGTGATGTGCATTACCGAGAAGGCCCTGAGATACCTCTCCGACAATCGGAGTGACAAATCCTAATCTCGAAATACGCCAACTCAACATGTACCTTCGGAGACACCTGTAGAGCACCTTTATAATCACCCAGTTACGTTGTGACGTTTGGTAGCACACAAAGTGTTCCTACGGTAAATGGGAGTTGCATAGTCTCATAGTTAAAGGAACATGTATAAGTCATGGATAAAAGCAATAGCAACATACTAAACGATCGGGTGCTATGCTAATGGAATGGGTCATGTCAATCAGATCATTCAACTAATGATGTGATCTCGTTAATCAAATAACAACTCTTTGTTCATGGCTAGGAAACATAACCATCTTTGATTAATGAGCTAGTCAAGTAGAGGCATACTAGTGACACTCTGTTTGTCTATGTATTCACACATGTATTATGTTTCCAGTTAATACAATTCTAGCATGAATAATAAACATTTATCATGATATAAGGAAATAAATAATAACTTTATTATTGCCTCTAGGGCATATTTCCTTCAGTCTCCCACTTGCACTAGAGTCAATAATCTAGATTACAAAGTAATGATTCTAACACCCATGGAGTCTTGGTGCTGATCATGTTTTGCTCGTGGAAGAGGCTTAGTCAACGGGTCTGCAACATTCAGATCCGTATGTATCTTGCATATCTCTATGTCTCCCACCTGGACCAAATCCCGGATGGAGTTGAAGCGTCTTTTGATGTGTTTGGTTCTTTTGTGAAATCTGGATTCCTTTGCCAAGGCAATTGCACCAGTATTGTCACAAAAGATTTTCATTGGACCCGTTACGCTAGGTACAACACCTAGGTCGGATATGAACTCCTTCATCCAGACTCCTTCATTAGCTGCTTCCGAAGCGGCTATGTACTCAGCTTCACATGTAGATCCCGCCACGACGCTTTGTTTAGAACTGCACCAACTGACAGCTCCACCGTCTAATGTAAATACGTATCCGGTTTGCGATTTAGAATCGTCCGGATCAGTGTCAAAGCTCGCATCGACATAACCGTTTACGACGAGCTCTTTGTCACCTCCATAAATGAGAAACATATCCTTAGTCCTTCTTAAGTACTTAAGGATGTTCTTGACCGCTGTCCAGTGATCCACTCCTGGATTACTTTGGTACCTTCCTGCTAAACTTACAGCAAGGCACACATCAGGTCTGGTACACAGCATTGCATACATGATAGAGCCTATGGCTGAAGCATAGGGAACATTTTTCATTTTCTCTCTATCTTCTGCGGTGGTCGGGCATTGAGTCTTACTCAACTTCACACCTTGTGCCACAGGCAAGAACCCTTTCTTTGCCTGATCCATTTTGAACTTTTTCAAAACTTTGTCAAGGTATGTGCTTTGTGAAAGTCCTATTAAGCGTCTTGATCTATCTCTATAGATCTTAATGCCCAATATGTAAGCAGCTTCACCGAGGTCTTTCATTGAAAAACTCTTATTCAAGTATCCCTTTATGCTATCCAGAAATTCTATATTATTTCCGATCAGTAATATGTCATCCACATATAATATCAGAAATGCTACAGAGCTCCCACTCACTTTCTTGTAAATACAGGCTTCTCCAAAAGTCTGTATAAAACCAAATGCTTTGATCACACTATCAAAGCGTTTATTCCAACTCCGAGAGGCTTGCACCAGTCCATAAATGGATCACTGGAGCTTGCACACTTTGTTAGCTCCCTTCGGATCGACAAAACCTTCTGGTTGCATCATATACAACTCTTCTTCCAGAAATCCATTCAGGAATGCAGTTTTGACATCCATTTGCCAAATTTCATAGTCATAAAATGCGGCAACTGCTAACATGATTCGGACAGACTTAAGCATCGCTACGGGTGAGAAAGTCTCATCGTAGTCAATCCCTTGAACTTGTCGAAAACCTTTTGCAACAAGTCGAGCTTTATAGACAGTAACATTACCATCAGCGTCAGTCTTCTTCTTAAAAATTCATTTATTCTCAATTGCTTGCCGATCATTGGGCAAGTCAACCAAAGTCCACACTTTGTTCTCATACATGGATCCCATCTCAGATTTCATGGCCTCAAGCCACTTTGCGGAATCTGGGCTCACCATCGCTTCTTCATAGTTCGTAGGTTCATCATGGTCTAGTAACATGACTTCCAAAATAGGATTACCGTACCACTCTGGTGCGGATCTTACTCTGGTTGATCTACGAATTTCAGTAGAAACTTGATCTGAAGTTTCATGATCATTATCATTAGCTTCCTCCCTATTTGATGTAGGTGTCACAGAAACAGATTTCTGTGATGTACTACTTCTCAATAAGGGAGTAGATACTGTTATCTCATCAAGTTCTACTTTCCTCCCACTCACTTCTTTCGAGAGAAACTCCTTCTCTAGAAAGTTTCCGACTTTAGCAACAAAAATTTTACCTTCGGATCTGTGATAGAAGGTATACCCAATAGTCTCCTTTGGGTATCCTATGAAGACACATTTTTCCGATTTGGGTTCGAGCTTATCAGGTTGAAGCTTTTTCACATAAGCATCGCAGCCCCAAACTTTAAGAAACGACAACTTTGGTTTCTTGCCAAACCACAGTTCATAAGGCGTCGTCTCAACGGATTTTGATGGTGCCCTATTTAACGTGAATGCGGCCGTCTCTAGAGCATAACCCCAAAAAGATAGCGGTAAATCGGTAAGAGACATCATAGATCGCACCATATCCAGTAAAGTACGATTACGACGTTCGGACACACCATTACGTTGTGGTGTTCCGGGTGGCGTGAGTTGCGAAACTATTCCGCATTGTTTCAAATGTAGACCAAACTCGTAACTCAAATATTCTCCTCCACGATCAGATCGTAGAAACTTTATTTTCTTGTTACGATGATTTTCCACTTCACTCTGAAATTCTTTGAACTTTTCAAATGTTTCAGACTTGTGTTTCATTAAGTAGATATACCCATATCTGCTTAAATCATCAGTGAAGGTGAGAAAATAACGATATCCGCCACGAGCCTCAACATTCATTGGACCACATACATCAGTATGTATGATTTCCAATAAATCTGTTGCTCTCTCCACAGTACCGGAGAACGGTGTTTTAGTCATCTTGCCCATAAGGCACGGTTCGCAAGTGCCAAGTGATTCATAATCAAGTGACTCCAAAAGTCCATCAGTATGGAGTTTCTTCATGCGTTTTACACCGATATGACCTAAACGGCAGTGCCACAAATAAGTTGCACTATCATTATTAACTCTGCATCTTTTGGCTTCAACATTATGAATATGTGTATTACTACTATCGAGATTAAGTAAGAACAAACCATTCTTTAATGGCGCATGACCATAAAAGATATTACTCATATAAATAGAACAACCATTATTCTCTGATTTAAATGAATAACCGTCTCGCATTAAACAAGATCCAGATATAATGTTCATGCTCAACGCTGGTACTAAATAACAATTATTTAGATCTAATATTAATCCCGAAGGTAGATGTAGAGGTAGCGTGCCGACCGCGATCACATCGACTTTGGAACCATTTCCCACGCGCATCGTCACCTCGTCCTTAGCCAATCTCCGCTTAGTCCGTAGCCCCTGTTTTGAGTTGCAAATATTAGCAACAGAACCAGTATCGAATACCCAGGTGCTACTGCGAGAATTAGTAAGGTACACATCAATAACATGTATATCATATATACCTTTGTTAACCTTGCCATCCTTCTTATCCGCCAAATACTAGGGGCAGTTCCGCTTCCAGTGACCAGTCTGCTTGCAATAGAAGCACTCAGTTTCAGGCTTAGGTCCAGACTTGGGTTTCTTCTCTTGAGTAGCAACTTGCTTGCTGTTCTTTTTGAAGTTCCCCTTTTTCTTCCCTTTGCCCTTTTTCTTGAAACTAGTGGTTTTGTTAACCATCAACACTTGATGCTCCTTTTTGATTTCTACCTCCGCGGCTTTTAGCATCGCGAAGAGCTCGGGCATAGTTTTGGTCATCCCTTGCATATTATAGTTCATCACGAAGCTCTTGTAGCTTGGTGGCAGTGATTGGAGAATTCTGTCAATGACGCAATCATCCGGAAGATTAACTCCCAGTTGAATCAAGTGATTGTTATACCCAGACATTCTGAGTATATGCTCACTGACAGAACCGTTCTCCTCCATTTTACAACTATAGAACTTATTGGAGACTTCATATCTCTCAATCCGGGCATTTGCTTGAAATATTAACTTCAACTCCTGGAACATCTCATATGCTCCATGGTGTTCAAAACGTCGTTGAAGTCCCGGTTCTAAGCCGTAAAGCATGGCACACTGAACTATAGAGTAGTCATCAGCTTTGCTTTGCCAGACGTTCACAACATCTGGCGTAGCTCTTGCACCAGGCCTGGCACCCAGCGGTGCTTCCAGGACGTAATTCTTCTATGCAGCAATGAGGATAATCCTCAAGTTACGGACCCAGTCCGTGTAATTGCTACCATCATCTTTCAACTTTGCTTTCTCAAGGAACGCATTAAAATTCAACGGAACAACAGCACGAGCCATCTATCTACACAACATAGACAAGCAAGATACTATCAGGTACTAAGTTCATGATAAATTAAAGTTCAATTAATCATATTATTTAAGAACTCCCACTTAGATAGACATCTCTCTAATCCTCTAAGTGATCACGTGATCCAAATCAACTAAACCATGTCCGATCATCACGTGAGATGGAGTAGTTTCAATGGTGAACATCATTATGTTGATCATATCTACTATATGATTCACGCTCGACCTTTCGGTCTCTGTGTTCCGAGGCCATATCTGTATATGCTAGGCTCGTCAAGTTAAACCTGAGTATTCCGCGTGTGCAACTGTTTTGCACCCGTTGTATTTGAACGTAGAGCCTATCACACCCGATCATCACGTGGTGTCTCAGCACGAAGAACTTTCGCAACGGTGCATACTCAGGGAGAACACTTCTTGATAATTTAGTGAGAGATCATCTTATAATGCTACCGTCAATCAAAGCAAGATAAGATGCATAAAGGGATAAACATCACATGCAATCAATATAAGTGATATGATATGGCCATCATCATCTTGTGCTTGTGATCTCCATCTTCGAAGCACCGTCATGATCACCATCGTCACCGGCGCGACACCTTGATCTTCATCGCAGCATCGTTGTCGTCTCGCCAATCTTATGCTTCTACGACTATCACTACCGCTTAGTAATAAAGTAAAGCATTACATCGCGATTGCATTGCATACAATAAAGCGACAACCATATGGCTCCTGCCAGTTGCCGATAACTCGGTTACAAAACATGATCATCTCATACAATAAAATTTAGCATCATGTCTTGACCATATCACATCACAACATGCCCTGCAAAAACAAGTTAGACGTCCTCTACTTTGTTGTTGCAAGTTATTACGTGGCTGCTACGGGCTTTAAGCAAGAACTCATCTTACCTATGCATCAAAACCACAACGATAGTTTGTCAAATAGACTCCGTTTTAACCTTCTCAAGGACCGGGCGTAGCCACACTCGGTTCAACTAAAGTTGGAGAGACAGTCTTCCGCAAGCCATCTATGTGCAAAGCACGTCGAGGGAACCGGTCTCGCGTAAGCGTACGCGTAAGGTTGGTCCGGATCGTCTCGTCCAACAATACCGCTGAACCAAAGTATGACATGCTGGTAGGCAGTATGACTTGTATCGTCCACAACTCACTTGTGTTCTACTCGTGCAAATAACATCAAACCATAAAACCTAGGCTCGGATGCCACTGTTGGGGAACGCAGTAATTTCAAAATTTTTCCTACGCACACGCAAGATCATGGTGATGCATAGCAACGAGAAGGGAGAGTGTTGTCTACATACCCTTGTAGACCGAAGCGGAAGCGTTGACACAACGTAGAGGAAGTAGTCGTACGTTCTCCTCGCGATCCAACCGATCACAGCACCGTTACTCCGGCACCTCCGAGTTCTTGGCACACGTTCAGCTCGATGACGATCCCCGGGCTCCGATCCAGCAAAGCGTCGGGGAAGAGTTCCGTCAGCACGACGGCGTGGTGACGATCTTGATGTGTTACCGGCGCAGGGCTTCGCCTAAGCACTGCAACGATATGATCGAGGTGGAATTTGGTGGAAGGGGGCACCGCACATGGCTAAGGAACGATCCGTAGATCAACTTGTGTGTCTTTGGGGTGCCCCCTGCCCCCGTATATAAAGGAGCCAAGGGGGGAGGGGCTGGCCGGCTAGGCCTTGGCGCGCCAGAGAGTCCTACTCCCTCTGGGAGTAGGATTCCCCCCCCCCCCCAATCCTAGTTGGACTAGGATTCTCCAAGGGGGAGAGAGAGGGAGAGGGGGGCGCCCACCTCTCCTAGTCCTAATAGGACTAGGGAAAGGGGGGGAGGCGCGCAGCCCCTAGGGCAGCCCTCTCACCTTTCCTCCAAGGCCCATATTTGGCCCATTATGCTCCCGGGGGGTTCCGGTAACCCTCCCGGTATTCCGGTAAAATCCTGATTTCACCTGGAATGCATCCGATGTCCAAACATAGGCTTCCAATATATAATTCTTTATGTCTCGACCATTTCGAGACTCCTCGTCACGTCCGTGATCACATCCGGGACTCCGAACTCCTTCGGTACATCAAAATGCATAAACTCATAATAACTGTCATCGTAACGTTAAGCGTGCGGACCCTACGGTTCGAGAACAATGTAGACATGACCGAGACACGTCTCTGGTCAATAACCAATAGCGGGACCTGGATGCCCATATTGGCTCCTACGTATTCTACGAAGATCTTTATCGGTCAGACCGCATAACAACATACGTTGTTCCCTTTGTCATCGGTATGTTACTTGCCCGAGATTCGATCGTCGGTATCCAATACCTAGTTCAATCTCGTTACCGGCAAGTCTCTTTTCTCGTTCTGTAATACATCATCTCGCAACTAACTCATTGGTTGCAATGCTTGCAAGGCTTTATGTGATGTGCATTACCGAGAAGGCCCTGAGATACCTCTCCGACAATCGGAGTGACAAATCCTAATCTCGAAATACGCCAACTCAACATGTACCTTCGGAGACACCTGTAGAGCACCTTTATAATCACCCAGTTACGTTGTGACGTTTGGTAGCACACAAAGTGTTCCTACGGTAAATGGGAGTTGCATAGTCTCATAGTTAAAGGAACATGTATAAGTCATGGATAAAAGCAATAGCAACATACTAAACGATCGGGTGCTATGCTAATGGAATGGGTCATGTCAATCAGATCATTCAACTAATGATGTGATCTCGTTAATCAAATAACAACTCTTTGTTCATGGCTAGGAAACATAACCATCTTTGATTAATGAGCTAGTCAAGTAGAGGCATACTAGTGACACTCTGTTTGTCTATGTATTCACACATGTATTATGTTTCCAGTTAATACAATTCTAGCATGAATAATAAACATTTATCATGATATAAGGAAGCGCTGGGGTCCAAACTGGTACCACTTCTTCGCGGTGTTCTTCTATTGCGGGCTGTGCCCGCCTTACTCTGATTTCTTCTGTGACATCATGTATACCTATGGGTTCCACCTCCTCGATTTCACCCCCAATGCTGTTCTGATCATGTCGATTTTCGCGCATCTTTGCGAGAATTTCGTTGGCATCCATCCAAACGTAGCACTCTTCCGCCATTTCTTCATGCCTCGGGTCGAGAAGGGAGAGGCCCTGTCTGGGGGGGGTCTCCTAGATCTCGAGGACCGGCAAGAAAGAAACTTATTTGGAGGGGGAGTACCCTGTCGGTGTACTAAAGTAGGGGTACCTTAGTACCCCGAACTTGTGCACGGACAGTCGCAGTGTCCCGCGGCAAGGCTTGCCGGACGCACACCAAGACCATCAGTTCATCCTTTGAAGCCATTCAAGGACAAGATATTCAAGACTTAGAAGAGACAAGGCCTCTTGCCGGGAAGATAGAGCAAGGCCCCGACAAGAGGAGCTTGCCGGGAAGTGCGAACGAGGCCCCGGCAAGAGGCGCTTGCCGGGCGCGACAAGACAGAGAACGCGGCAAGACCCTTGCCGCGGCAGACAGCTGCTCCGTGCCCGCGCTCTAGCTCACCTACCCACGTGTCGCCCTGGGGCTCTTCCCAGGCGTACGTGGCGAGTGGCTGTGCAACCAGGGGTACGTGGAGGCCAGCAACGATGGCAGGCCGGCCATCGTGGCGGACGGAGACGTCCCTGACGGTCCCTTTTCACACTGTTTGGGCGACACAGATGGGCATTTAATGCCCTTGTCCCCTGCCGTCAGAGTTAGGTATGATACACTGTGCAAACAGCTGTATCATCCACAGCGATTTCCCGCTTTTACCCTCACCTACGTTGCCACCTGTCGGTGACCCCTTTAGCCTATAAAAGGAGGCCCATGCGCAATGTAGAGGGGGTTGGACATTCGGAGGTTAGACACTCTAGGGCTAGATACACCATAGCTCTCACCCGAAGCTCGGCAACTCTCGAGCAAGAAGCAAATACAACCACAAGCAGCAGTAGGGTTTTACGCATCCGTGCGGCCCGAAGCTGGGTAAAATCGCCCGTGTGTGACGCCTCGATCTGCTCTTTGTGCGACCTCCGCCCCCCACCGAACCGAGAAGGGACTACGGTCCCATAGGTGTTCGTGGAGCTAGGTTTTCCCACGACATCTTTGGCGCGCCAGGTAGGGGGCGTCGAGGTTGTGCGAACCTGATCCGGCATCCGCACGGACTAGATCTTCATCGATTTCGTCAACATGCCACCGAAGAAGAAGGCTTCGGGGGTGGTCGCGGCGTCGGACCCACCGCCACCGGAGCTAGCAGGTGGTGGGGAAGACGCTGGCGGAGGAGCGGGCGTCAGCGAGGAAGCTCACGTTGCTGCCAAGGGCAAGGACAAGGCCCTGCAACCCTCGGCGTCCGTGCATGCCCCGCGTCCATCCCAGGGCGTACAAAACCTGCAGCACCCTGGTGCTCCTAGCACCACGCGCGTGCTGGATCAAGAACGGGACGGTGGGCCTCAAGGTGCTCAAGGCCAACAAGCTGACCCGAGCGGAGTGCGGTCGTCAGGACGGGGTACTGCTCCTTCTAACGTGGTTAGGAGTCCAAGCACATCCCGCTCCTCGCTCCGTTCGCCATTACCGCCCACCACTCCAGTGGAAGCTCTGGCAAGAGCTCAACTACTTCTAAATTTCCCTCCAGTGGCGGACAAAATCGACGAATGGAGGGCCACCATTCGAAGCCTCATCTGCTTCGCCAACGGCGACTCCCCGCGGCAGCCGAACGCTTCGCAGCCGCGGCGGGACCGCCAGACGCTAGCCGACGGCGACAAGACAGGTGGAGGTGCCACCACTGTGCACTGTCCACCCCGAAGGCCAAGATCGCCGACTCGCCGGACCAACAACGACGCCGACTCCACTGCGTCGCCGGATCCGCGAACTCGTCGTGATCAGCGCCAAGTTCTCCACGAGCGACAACAAGAAGACGCTCGAACTCGCATCGAGCGCCAAAGAGAGACGCGGCGTCAATCAGACCTGCGCGCTGGGCCCGCTGTCGACATGGATGCGCCAGGGGAACCAGGCGACCTGCCGTACGCGGTAGGCTGCCCTGCGTTTACTCGTGAGCTGCGGCAAGTCCAGTGGCCCAGTACGAAGAACTTCACACCGGACGTACCGGAGAAGTACGACGACAGGTTGCCTCCGTCGGAGTTCCTCAGCATCTACACCATCGCGGTGCAAGCTGCTGGGGGACGGGACGACAAGATCCTTGCCAACTACTTCCCGCTGGTACTCAAGTCCAACGTCAGATCCTGGCTCATGCACTTGCCGGACAACTAAATATCCTCCTGGGCGGAGCTGTGCCATCAGTTTGTCGGCGCCTTTACCGGTGGCCACAAGCCCCATGGCTAAGAAAGTGACCATCACTTGCTCGCCCAGAAGGAGGGAGAAACCCTTCGCAAGTACACTCAGAGATTCAGCCGTGTACACTACAACATCCCAGATGTCCACCCCGCTGCGGTCATTAGCGCATTCCATCAAAACGTGCGCAACCGCAGGATGCGGGAGGAACTGGCGATGCACAAGATTAAGGATGTCAGTGAGCTATACGCCCTGGCCGACAAGTGTGCTCGCGCTGAGGAGGGAAGGAGACTTCCCGGAGAGACCGTGGGAGCAGGAGGGTCTGACAGTGATGATTCCTTCCCGGCGAGGAAAAACCGGTGGTGGAACAACAAGAAGAGACAAGGTAAAGAAGTGCTAGCTGTTGAGCAGTCCGGCGATGGAGGTGGCGCCAAGGCAGCTAAAGATGGCAGCTCCGGCAAGGAGGTTGCCGCGTGCAACAACTGCAAGGCTGTGGCAGCCGCCGACAAGCAGGACGGCACCAACAAACAGTACTGCAAGATTCACCGCACCAAGGGCCACGACCTCCAGAGCTGCAAGAAAGTCGAGCAGCTTGTCCAGTTACAGAGAGCTGAGTACGAGCGGCGCGACAAGGAGAGGCCCAAGGAGACACTGGTGGATCCGGCACGAAGCGGCCCGGCCGGGGAGGACACCGCGGCAAGGAAAAGCAGCGGCAAGGAGATAGACCTCCCCACGGTCGCGACAAGGATGAAGACGACGACAGCGAAGAGATGGATGACGATGAGACCAGCGAGCAGGAGTTCCAGAAAGCCACAGAGGTTCTGTGCGTTGACGGCGGTGCATCTCTGCATGCTTCCCATCGCCAACTCAAACAATGGATGCAGGAAGTCAATGCAGCAGAGCCACCCGTCGAATCGCGCAAGCCTCTGAGATGGTCCAGCACGCCTATCATCTTTAATATTGAGGACCACCCTGATCGCACAACTGCAGTCGGGTGCTTGCCGATGTTGGTTTCACCGACCATCCGCAATCTCGAGGTCACCAAGATGTTAGTTGACGACGGGGCCGGCTTGAATCTGATCTCCTCCGCAGTGCTCCAGAAGCTCCAGATCCCCGACAGCGAGCTCGAAGAGTCCGGTACATTCCAAGGAATTAACCCGGGAAGGAGTAAGCCGAAGGGGAAGATTGCGTTGCCAGTAACATTTGGCAGCGAGCTGAACTACAGAACTGAGAGGGTCACCTTTGACGTTGCTGATTTCCCACTGCCATACAATGGGATACTCGGCCGTCCGGCGCTTGCCAAGTTCATGGCAGCCTCTCACTATGCATATAATATGCTCAAGATGCTCGGCCCGATAAGCGTCATCACTGTCCATGGCGACAAGAAAGATGCTCTTATCTGCGCCGACAAGATCTACCGGGAAGCAGCAGCCGTGGCAGACAGCAAATCACTTGCCGCTGAAGCTCCCGGTGGAAAGAAGAAGACCAAGTCCGGCAAGAGCCCTGGTACCTACTCCGGCAAGCGCGCCTCTTCGGAGTGCTGCGCTACCGTCGAGGACGCACCATCGAGCTCCACCAGCAAGTGCAAGAAGACGATGGCGGCTCCACCAGAGACCAAGAAGGTGCCCTCCAAGGAGGACGGCACTGGTGGTACCTTCACCATCAGTGCCACGCTTGACCCCAAATAGGAAAGCGCGCTTGTTGCTTTCCTGCGGGCGAATGTCGACGTGTTTGCATGGCAACCGTCTGACATCCCTGGCGTTCCCAGGGAAGTAATTGAGCACCACCTTGCCGTTTGCCCCCACGCGCGGCCCGTCAAGCAGAGAGTCAGAAAACAAGCAGTAGAGCGCCAAGAATTCATAGCAGAAGAGATCAAGAAGTTGGAAGCAGCAGGCCTCGTCAGAGGAGTGCTCCATCCCACGTGGCTGGCCAATCCTGTTGTCGTGCGCAAGGCTAACGGGAAGTGGAGGCTTTGCATTGACTTCACTGATGTCAATAAAGCTTGTCCCAAAGATCCATTCCCCTTGCCGCGCATCGACCAGATTGTTGACTCCACGGCTGGATGTGACTTGCTTTCATTTCTTGACGCATACTCAAGGTATCATCAGATCTTCATGGCAGAAGAAGATGAGGAGAAGATCGCGTTTATCACTCCATGTGGCACGTACTGCTTTGTACGGATGCCTTTCGGTTTGAAGAACGCTGGTTCAATGTTTGCAAGGGTGGTCCACACTGCTTTTGAGCCACAGATACACAGAAATGTGGAAGCCTATATGGATGACATAGTGGTCAAGAGCAAAGACAGGGCTACCCTAGTTCAAGACTTGGACGAGACCTTTGCAAATCTGCACAAGATCAACCTCAAGCTCAACCCCGAGAAGTGTGTGTTCGGAGTCCCCTCCGGCAAGCTTCTCGGGTTCTTCGTGTCACAGCGAGGAATTGAAGCCAACCCCGACAAGATCAAGGCCATCGAGCAGATCGAAGCACCGAAGCGCGTCAAGGATGTACGGAAGCTTGCCGGTTGTGTGGCTGCCCTCAGCAGGTTCATTTCTAGGTCTGCTGAGCGCGCCCTGCCATTCTTCAAGATCTTGAAGAAGGCAGGTCCGATGTAGTGGACTCCGGAAGCGGAGGCTGCGCTGCAGGACCTGAAGGAATACCTGTCCTCCACTCCAGTGCTTGTCGCGCCTAAGCCACAAGAGAAGTTGCTGCTGTATCTAGCGGCAACCAATCAAGTGGTTAGTGTTGCGTTAGTAGCGGAGAGGGAGGCGGATGGTGAGCCAACAACCGCGGCAAGCGAGTCCAGCGACGAGCAGGGGGCTTCGCCAGCAAGCTCTGGCCCCGACAAGGATGGATCTGCGCAGGAGGAGGTGCAGAAGAAAATGGTGCAGCGCCCAGTTTACTTTGTCAGCTCCCTTCTACAGGGGGCTAGATCAAGGTACTCTGGTGTGCAGAAATTGCTTTTCGGTCTCCTTATGGCCTCGAGAAAGCTGCGCCACTACTTCCAAGCACATGAGATCACAGTTGTCACTCGCTACCCGCTGAAGAGGATACTGCAGAATCCAGAAGCGACAGGCATGGTAGTTGAGTGGGCATTGGAACTGTCAAGCTTTGGCCTTAAGTTTGAGAGCACTTCAACTATCCAGAGCGGAGCATTGGCAGAATTCATTGCAGAGTGGACGCCGACGCCAGACGAAGAAACCCAGAGACAAGCATTCCCGCCAAGGAAGCAAGCAAAGAGTGGCTGATGTACTTCGACGGCTCCTTCTCGCTGCAAGGCGCCGGTGCCGGTGTGCTGCTCGTCGCACCCACCGGGGAGCACCTCAAGTACGTGGTCCAGATGCACTTCCCCAGGGAGCAGGCAACGAACAATACTGCTGAGTATGAGGGTTTGCTTGCTGGTCTTAGGATCGCGGCGGACCTGGGGATTAAGAAATTTATTGTCAGGAGTGACTCACAGCTCGCCGTCCGCCAAGTGAACAAGGATTACCAGAGCCCTTTGATGGAAGCGTACGTTGATGAAGTAAGGAAGCTGGAAGAGCACTTTGACGGCCTGCAAATGGAACACATTCCGAGGTTTGAGAATGACATTGCAGATGGCCTGTCAAGGTGCGCCGCGCTAAAGCTACCTGTGGAACCAGGGATCTTTGTGCTCAAGCTGACTCAGCCATCCGTAACGCCATCAATCGGGCAAAGCAAGAAGAGGAAGTTGGTTTTGGGTGATCACTTTCCGGCAGAGCTCCCCGAAACCGCCGCCAAGAAAATCCCCAAGATCGACGGCAAGATTGCTGAGGAGCAGTCTGCTCCGGCAGACCCCAGGGTTTGTTCCGTCGAAGCAAACGCTCCCAACAAGTTTTGCTCCGGCAAGCTTGCCGGGGAACATCAAGCTCCGGCAGGGCCATCCATCCTTGCCGTAGAAGCGGATGTTCCCGCAGCAGCAGATATGCCTTTAGTCCTTGTCGTCGAGCCACAGGCTCCGGCATGGGCGCAACAGATTGTCCGTTTCCTTCAGACAGGAGATCTTCCCGAAGAGCCAGAAGAAGCTGAGAAAGTAGCCCGGCAGTCAAGTATGTACCAGTTCTTCGACAACGAACTGTACAGAAGGAGACTCAACGGAGTGAAATTGAAGTGTATTCCCCGGGAAGATGGACAGAAGTTGTTGGCAGGGATACATGGAGGCATATGTGGTCACCACATTGGCACAAGAGCACTTGTCGGCAAAGCGTTCCGACAAGGTTTCTTCTGGCCGACAACCCTCCAGGATGCAACTGCACAAGTAACCAAGTGTGAAGCGTGCCAGTTCCATTCCAAACAGATACACCAGCCAGCTCAAGCTCTCCAGACAATCCCTTTATCCTGGCCATTTTCGGTCTGGGGGCTCGACATCCTTGGCCCCTTTCCCCGATCCGTCGGGGGCTTTGAGTACTTGTACGTCGCAATCGACAAGTTCACAAAGTGGCCGGAAGTGGAACCAGTGAGGAAGGTGACAGCACAGTCAGCAGTCAAGTTCTTCAGGTCGATTGTTTGCCGCTTCGGAGTCCCTAACATGATCATCACCGACAATGGCACACAATTTACGAGCCGCACCTTCATGCAGTACGTCCAAGACCTCGACGCCAAGGTCTGCTTCGCTTCTGTTGCTCACCCAAGGAGCAATGGTCAAGCGGAGAGGGCAAACGCTGAAGTGCTGCGTGGGCTCAAGACCAGAACTTTCGATGGGCTGCACAAGTGCGGAAGAAACTGGATCGAGGAGCTACCGGTGGTTCTTTGGTCGATCAGGACGACGCCAAATCGAGCCACTGGTCAGACACCCTTCGCTCTAGTCTATGGAGCGGAGGCAGTTACCCCCACGGAACTCGTATACGGATCGCCTCGAGTGCTCGCTTATGATGGGCTTGAGCAAGAACAGCTGCGTGAAGATGACGCGCTGCTCCTCGAGGAAGATTGTCTTCAGGCTGCTGTACGAGCTGCTCGATACCAGCAAGCTTTGCGCCGCTATCATAGCCGCAAAGTTAATGCCAGAAGTCTCGAGGAAGGCGACCTTGTTCTTAGGCGCGCTCCGTCCGCCAAGAATTCCAACAAGTTGACGCCGAAGTGGGAAGGCCCTTACCGGGTGAAACGAGTCACTAGGCCTGGCGCTGTCCGCCTTGAGACCGAGGATGGCTCTCCAGTGAGCAATTCCTGGAGCATAGAGCATCTTCGCAAGTTTTACCCGTAAGGCGCGGTTGTCGGGCCCTGCTCCGGCAACCACCTTCTTTGTACAAGTCTTGCCGCTGTTGCATGTAATCCTTTGTACAGAGCCGGGCGCTGATCCCGAGCATAAGATAAGCGCTGGCGCCCTAAGCTATAGCATGCATGCTAGTTTGAGTCTCGTCCTTGGTTAGGGTTGGTAGTGCCTAACAGCGACTAACCCCTTAACTAGAGGTCGAGTGTGTGTCCCTTCTTGCTGTTCTTTTGCTTCCCTTGGTTCGCAGGTATCACATACCCTGGCCAGAACACTCAAGGGCGGAGAAAGAGGGGAAGGGCAGATCAGCATCCGGGCCCCGGCACGCCAGCATCGCCGGGGGCTGCAAGCATAAGAATTCGGGTCCCGGCAAGCCAGAGTTGCCGGGGGCTGCAACCTCAGATAAGTTTTTCATCCCTCATCATGCATTCTCTTACGAACTGAGGAATACGAAATCTCTCCTCCTCCCAAAAGCTGCCGTGCTCCCTCACAGGCCCTAGAGCGCGTTCCTAGGGCCAAGTTTGGTCGAAGTCGCGGCGGCAAAGGGGGCGAAGCGAGAGGGCCGAACCCGCCTCGTCCCTGTCCCCGCCAAGAGCGCAAGGAGGGTCAGGTGATGCGGGGGGTGGCATGGCGTGTTGCCGGGTAAAGAGTGTCTATGTTTAAGTTAAATAGGATTCGCTCCTTGACGCGGGTCCTACCCGCAAGACAAATAACCCGGCAAGCATCCCCTTTTCATTAAAAACATTCCGCTCAGGTACAGTTCAGAGAGAATGAAAAACATGAAAGATGGGATTACAAACTTTAAATGCAGCTAATGCCCGAGGGCTTACAAGTTGAAAAAAGATAAGGTGCCCATAATCCTTTTCCTGTCCCTCTCTTCAGGAGGTAGGACAAGGAGGCGAAAAGGGCAAAAGGGGCGCCTAGATGAGCTACGGGTGCCAGAAGACACCAAGAGAACATCCCGGGGCAGGTGGCGGTGGCGATGTCGGAAGTAGAGCTCGAGGAGGAGGCACTGGAACGTCAGCACGCTATCGAGGGCACCATGCCCTCGTACTCCGAGCTGACGGCCTTGTCGGCCTCGCTCTTTCTCTTCCGCAGCTTCCCTACGCCAGCCGCCCAAGGAGGCGGCCTCGGGGAATCCAAGGAGACGGCGACGCGGATGATGGGGTAGCCGGTGCCCCTCGGAGCGGCGTCCGACACCTAGTCGGACCCGTCATCCTGCCGCCCGTCGCTGCTGCCCTCCTCGTCGCTCTCGCTCGAGGAGGAGCCTTCGCTGTCGGAGGAGCTATCCATGCAGCACCGGGCCCGGGTGTCGAAGTCCCCGAAGACCTTGACGGAGAGGAGGTCGCCCTCCATCAACTTAAAATGGAGGGTGAACCCCACCATCAAGCTGTGGATACGGGCGAACGACTTCCACCCTCGACCAAGATTCAGCGTGTCAGGCTGTTCTACCTCCATCACGCTCGCGAATGGCGCCGGGAGCCGGAGGCGTCGACGAGGCACCCGACGCAGCCTGACGAGGAACTCGCAGGGGTCGTCCCCGAGGTGGACCGCCGCGGGAAGAGGAGCCACTGGCGGGGGCGAAGCCGACGCGCCGCCCCGACCACCTCTTCCCCGCACGCCTCGACCTCGACCTCTGCCTCGCCCACGGCCACGCCCCCTCCCTCTTCCCCTTGCGGCGGGCTCCGCCACCGCAGCAGGAGGAGGAGGGGCGCGTTGCCTAGCGGCGACCCTCGCCACCACCGATGAAGAACCTGGAGTTCCCCTCTCCATGACGGCTGGGAGAGGGGGGAAGCAGAAGCTGCAGAAGGAAGGAGATGTGGGCTTCGTAACCCCCTCCTGCTCCTTATAAAGGAGCGGGGTGGGGACTCGACCACCCCTCTCAACCAATCAAGACGCGAGGGAGGCAGGGAATCAGGACCGGCCCACTGCCTCGAGCCGCGACGGACCAGATTCCCGCCTCCACCGTCACCACCACAAGCGCATGGAGGCCGCGTGGCGGGCGTGCAGAGCTGAGGCGACGGGAGAGGCGACCTCTCCCCACCCCGTGATCGTGGGGAGTGGACGCCTCGAAGACCGCGCCTTGGCCCCCTTCAGTGAATAATCCACGCCTCCACGCCTCCCTCCATTTATGGTAAAAACGCAAACTGACCACTATCTCCCCACGATGCCGCACTTAGCGCGTGGCGTGCGAAGCGGGTGTGGGAGATGCGGAGCTGAAGATGCGGCATGCCTCGAACCGCGCGTGCCCGTGCACTGTTTTGGGCCTGGCCCAACAACGCTCGGCACCGTGTGTGGCCCAGGCCCGGGGGCTCCTGTCGGTGTACTAAAGTAGGGGTATGTTAGTACCCCGAACTTGTGCACGGACAGTCGCAGCGCCCCACGACAAGGCTTGCCGGACGCACACCAAGACCATCAGTTCATCCTTTGAAGCCATTCAAGGACAAGATATTCAAGACTTAGAAGAGACAAGGCCCCGGCAAGAGGAGCTTGCCGGGAAGATAGAACAAGGCCCCGGCAAGAGGAGCTTGCCGGGAAGATAAGACGAGGACCCGGCAAGAGGAGCTTGCCGGGAAGAGCGCCCCTCGCCCCGGCAAGAGGCGCTTGCCGGGCGCGACCCTCGCCCCGGCAAGAGGCGCTTGCCGGGCGCGACAAGACAGAAGCCGCGGCAAGGCCCTTGCCGCGGCAGACAGCCACTCCGTGCCCGCGCTCCAGCTCACCTACCCACGTGTCACCCTGGGGCTCTTCCCAGGCGTACGTGGCGAGCGGCTGTGCAGCCAGGGGTACGTGGAGGCCATCAGCGATGGCAGGCCGGCCATCATGGCGGACGGAGACGTCCCTGACGGTCCCTTTTCACACTGTTTGGGTGACACAGACGGGCATTTAATGCCCTTGTCCCCTGCCGTCAGAGTTAGGTATGATACACTGTGCAAACAGCTATATCATCCACATCGATTTCCCGCTTTTACCCTCACCTACGTTGCCACCTGTCGGTGACCCCTTTAGCCTATAAAAGGAGGCCCATGCACAACGTAGAGGGGGTTGGACATTTGGAGGTTAGACACTCTAGGGCTAGATACACCATAGCTCTCACCCGAAGCTCGGCAACTCTCGAGCAAGAAGCAAATACAACCACAAGCAGCAGTAGGGTTTTACGCATCCGTGCGGCCCGAAGCTGGGTAAAATCGCCCGTGTGTGACGCCTCGATCTGCTCTTTGTGCGACCTCCGCCCCCCGCCGAACCGAGAAGGGACTACGGTCCCATAGGTGTTCGTGGAGCTAGGTTTTCCCACGACAGTTACGTTGATGCAAGCTTTGACACTGATCCAGACGATTCTAAATTGCAAACCGGATACATATTTATATTGAACGGTGGAGCTGTCAGTTGGTGCAGTTCTAAACAAAGCGTCGTGGCGGGATCTACGTGTGAAGCGGAGTACATAGCTGCTTCGGAAGACGCAAATGAAGGCGTCTGGATGAAGGAGTTCATATCCGATCTAGGTGTCATACCTAGTGCATCGGGTCCAATGAAAATCTTTTGTGACAATACTGGTGCAATTGCCTTGGCAAAGGAATGCATATTTCATAAGAGAACCAAGCACATCTAGTCCAGGTGGGAGACATAGAAATTTGCAAGATACATACGGATCTGAATGTTGCAGACCCGTTGTCTAAGCCTCTTCCACGAGCAAAACATGATCAACACCAAGGCTCCATGGGTGTTAGAATCATTACTGTGTAATCTAGATTATTGACTCTAGTGAAAGTGGGAGACTGAAGGAAATATGCCCTAGAGGCAATAATAAAGTTATTATTTAGTTCCTTATATCATGATAAATGTTTATTATTCATGCTAGAATTGTATTAACCGGAAACATAATACTTGTGTGAATACATAGACAAATAGAGTGTCACTAGTATGCCTCTACTTGACTAACTCGTTGATCAAAGATGGTTATGTTTCCTAGCCATTGACATGAGTTGTTATTTGACTAACGGGATCACATCATTAGGAGAATGATGTGATTGACTTGACCCATTCCGTTAGCTTAGCACTCAATCATTTAGTATGTTGCTATTGCTTTCTTCATGACTTATACATGTTCCTATGACTATGAGATTATGCAACTCCAGTTTACCAGAGGAACACTTTGTGTGCTACCAAACGTCATAACGTAACTGGGTGATTATAAAGGTGCTCTATAGGTGTCTCCAAAGGTACTTGTTGGGTCGGCGTATTTCGAGATTAGGATTTGTCACTCCGATTGTCGGAGAGGTATCTTTGGGCCCACTCGGTAATGCACATCACTTAAGCATTGCAACTAATGAGTTACTTGCAGGATGATGTATTACGGAACGAGAAAAGAGACTTGCCAGTAACGAGATTGAACTAGGTATTGAGATACGGACGATCGAATCTCGGGCAAGTAACATACCGATGACAAAGGGAACAATGTATGTTGTTATGCGGTTTGAACGATAAAGATATTCGTAAAATATGTGGGAGCCAATATGAGCATCCAGGTTCCGCTATTGGTTATTGACCGGAGATGTGTCTCGGTCATGTCTACATAGTTCTCGAACCCGTAGGGTCTGCACGCTTAAAGTTTTGATGACAGTTATATTATGAGTTTATGTGTTTTGATGTACCGAAGATAGTTCGGAGTCCCGGATGTAATCACGGACATGACGAGGAGTTTCTAAATGGCTGAGACATAAAGATAGATATATTGGACGACTACGTTTGGACACTGGAAAGGTTCCGGATGGTTTCAGACATTTATCGGAGTACCGGGGTTTACCGGACCCCCCGGGAACTAATGGGCCTTGTTGGGCCCTAGTGGAGAGAGAGAGGGGTCGGCCAGGGCAAGAGGCGCACCCCTCCCCTTGAGTCCGAATAGGACAAGGAAGGGGGGCGGCGGCGCCCCCCTTGCCTTTCCCCTCTCCCACTCCTTCCTTCCCCCTCCTCCTTGGACTAGGAAAGGGAGAGGCAAACCTAATTGGAGTAGGTTTCCCCCTCCAAGGGCGCGCCACCCCCTTGGCCGGTCCTCTCCTCCTTCCCCCTTTATATATAGAGGAGGGTGCACCCCATGGACACAACAATTGATCTCTTGATCTCTAAGCCGTGTGCGGTGCCCCCCTCCACCATAATCCACCTCGATAATATCGTAGCGGTGCTTAGGTGAAGCCCTGCGTCGGTAGAACATCAACATCGTCACCATGTCGGCGTGCTGATGCAACTCTCCCTCAACACTCGGCTGGATTGGAGTTCGAGGGACATCATCGAGCTGAACGTGTGCTGAACTCGGAGGTGCTGTGCGTTCGGTACTTGATCGGTCGGATCGGGAAGACGTACGACTACATCAACCGCGTTGTGCTAACGCTTCCGCTTTGGGTCTACGAGGGTACGTGGACAAAACTCTCCCCTCTCGTTGCTATGCATCACCATGATCCTGTGTGTGCGTAGGAATTTTTTTGAAATTACAACGTTCCCCAACACAAAGAACTACCCACGCATCATCAGAGAGGTACCAATGGACATGATGAACCCTCCGTGATGGTGTCTAGATTGGATCTGGTGGTTCTGGAACTTGCGGTGGCTGGAATTGATTTTCGTCGACTCCCCTAGGATTTCTGGATTATTGGGGTATTTATAGAGTAAAGAGGCGGTCCGGGGGCACCTAAGGTGGGCACAACCAACCAGGGTGCGCCCGGGCCTCCAGGCGTGCCCTGGTGGGTTGTGCTCCCCTTGGAGCCCCCCAGGCGCTTCTTCGGCCCACTAGATGTCTTCTGGTCCAAAAAAATGCACAAAAAGTTTTGCTGCATTTGGACTCCATTTGGTATTGATTTCCTGCGATGAAAAAACATGCAGAAAACAGCAACTGGCACTTAGCACTATGTCAATAGGTTAGTACCAAAAAATGATATAAAATGACTATAAAATGATTATAAAACATCCAAGAATGATAATATGACAGCATGGAACAATAAAAAATTATAGATACGTTGGAGACGTATCAATGGCGGTGCTCCGATCTAGATCTGGAAGTTCTGTGCTCCTCGTGCTTCCCCTGGAGACCTTGTGGTGACGCAGGGGAGCTGCTGAGCGAAAGCTCCATGTTTTGTCATCGACGAAGGCAACGCTTGCTGTCGTCGTTATCTTCTTGAAGACGTCGTCGTGGTTCTCCTCTCCGTGTCCGGGTTCCGGGTGAAAACTTTGTCTGTTGTAGACTCGACAACGACGACACTTAGCGCCGTTGTCCCTCCTGGGGGCGTTGTTGTGGAGCTTAGGTGTTGTATAGCTTAGCGCGGTGTTGCTCTCAGTTCCTCCTGTACTCTATTTCGGTAGAGTAGTCGCATGCGCTCTGCGTGGTCCGGTTATCTTGGGATCGACATTGTATGAGGGTGACTCCATATCCTTGTATCGTTCGGCCGTGTACTCTGTTTGGTTGTTGTTTTATATATAAAGCAGGGCGAAAGCCTATTCCGAGAGGGAATTAATGACCATAGATCATACGTGTTTAACAGAACATAGGGAATGAATACACTTCGTATACATTTTTTGGCATTCAAGCTTTATCAAGAGACAAGGGCACATGTGTTATGCTCAAAAGTAGCATAGTTGCAAAGAATGGCTTGAAGCCATAACAAGATGAGGTTGAGTTGAACCTTGGAGTTCACCATTGAATAGTGCTCTCTATATATTTTCTGGCATTCAAGCTTTATCAAGAGACATGGGTGACGGTGTCCTGGACTAGGGGGTACTCACCACGTAGACTCCCGGTCAGTTGGATTAGCCCGAGGACCCCCAGGGCCGAATACTCATGGGCCAGTTCGAACAGCCAATGACATATACAAGGAAGATTCCTCAAGACTTGGTGATCAAGACAAGGACTCCTCCCCACCGGCGTATTAGACTAGGACTCTTATTATCCTAGGCCTCTGGTATGTTATATAAGCCGAGGCCAGGCTAGTCGATAGATTATTATGATATGACTCATCATACCTCTAGGGTTTAGACCACAACATATGATCTCGAGGTAGATCAACTATGTACTACACCCATATGAATATAAACAAGAGCAGCAGTAGGGTATTATCTCTTCGAGAGAGCCCGAAGCTGGGTAAAATCCCGTCTCCTGTTACCATCAATCCTAGACGCACAGTTTGGGACCCCCTACCCGAGATCCGCCGGTTTTGACACCGACATTGGTGCTTTCATTGAGAGTTCCGCTGTGTGATCGGCAAACGATCAATGGCTTGTTAGTAGATTAACTGCGACGCCGGCATCTTCGTCACCGGCTCGCCTGGTCACCTCGGCTGGTCCGATGACCAGGCTCCTCTTCGGATCATCAAGATCGGACATATGTCCTCATCTTCATCAACTCCGATCTCTATCAAGATCCTGGAGGAATCATCCATGGAGCCCAGGGGGCTCAACGTCAACATTGCCCTCGTGCGACCGTGCTATTTTTCTGGACAAGCGAACTCGTATTTGCCGTCACCACCTCCTCGAGCGTCGGTTGGACGATTGCTTCGATGGAATAATGCAGAATTGGGTATATAGCAACCCTGTAAAATTTCATCGCGTTCCGATGGAGGAATCTTCGGCGATCTATGATATACTGGAGGCCTATTGAGTCTGGACGGGAATCTGGACGAGTTTAGGGCGCGGTCTCCAGAGACTAGCTTGTATATCCTTTGGAAGATTCAACTGTTGATCGGCTGCGGAATTCTCATATCTTCCAGCCCTCAAATTTTCAGCTCGATCCGACCGTCCAAACTCCGGGAACCTTCCAATTAGTGCATCACTTTTCGGATCTGTTTTTTGCGCGAATAAGAATCTGACCCGAATTCATCTTTCTTCATAAACGGGGCATTGGACAACCTTTTGAAAGGAATTTCCTTCTAGGGTATTGCGCGTTGATCTTAAACATGTGCCCATAAAATTTTAAGCCTTCTATGAGGTACTCTACACCATCAAGCTGGTGTCAAACCAGTCCGACAATATTGCTGTGCGGCTGCCGACCTGCGCTAGACACGTCGTCGCTTTGTTGAGCCGAGCTCATCTTCTTCGGATTATTATCTCTGCGAGCCGAACAAGAGTTCGGCATCGCGAAGTACAAATCATCACCAACATCGCCGCCCCACAGATTACACGGAGCGGGCACACCAGCATCACCGCACGGTCACATCATCAAGCCGGCATTGACTACATCACGAGCCAAGACCTGCATCGGCATGGCCGCACTGTTGCTTCTTCAAGCCGGTGTCCATCACGCCGACCTACTTCGACTCATCAGCTGACATGGAAGCTTTGACACCTCGGCTGGACCGGGGCCTCCACTATCTCTTCATCAACATGCTCCGGTGACTCCGGCGTCACCGGCCGACCAGCTTTGACACATCGGCTAGCGTGCCGGCTGCAACATCACCTTACCGACCTGCTCCGTCACCTCGGCATTCAGGCCATATTTCTTTAATTATTTCCTTCACTTAAATTAATTAAGTAGAAGAACTTTTTAAAGCATATTATTGTTATTATTTCTGGCTTGCACTATCTTGTGTGTGTGCAGGCGATTGCATCAGACCGGGCCACGCTGTCACCTCGACGTGCCAACGTTGTCGTCCCACCTCCGTGGACACAATTGTGTCGTCGCCTTGGCGTGCCGCCCTATGTTGGCAACCCCGCGCCGTCCTCTTCATCAACCTACTCCGGAGACTTCGACGTCACCAGCCGATCAGCTTCGTTACGTTAGCTGGACCGGGGGCTTTGCCTCGGCGAGACAATCTTTACTAGCGTCGCCACACCATCACTTCATAACCCATCAGGCAATGGGTGTGCGGATCGAGTCCCAATTTTGGGAGTGACCTTTCTTCGAACTGCTACAACAAATAAACCAGGTGCTATTAATCCTAGCAATTTTTGCTTGTTTGGGTTTATTTTTCCCAAAAAATTATTACTCTGGTTTGTTCCATCATATATATACAGGTCTATCAAATGGTGGCCGCATTAATGACGGTCGCGTGGTGGTTCGGTCAGTTTCCGTACATAGTTCGGCGAACGCCGAATCCGGAACTTGGACCGACCTGTGAATTTGGGCTTTACCACGCCTTTACCACATCACGCCGATACCCTGCATCGACACTAACTTTGGCGCTAGGCCACATCTCCTTAAATAAATTATTCTTGCGAAAAGCAATTATGCAAGGATTTTATATTATTCTTTTTGGACCGCACTATTTTATGCGTGTAGGTGATCGACTTCGACTGCGTTACGCGGTCGCTTCGGCAAGCCAACGCCGCTGTCTCAAATTGGCATAAATCGGCTTGCGTGATCACCTTGTTTGTTGTGTTGCCATACCGACGTGTTCGGTTGCCTCGGGGACTTCGACATCGCTGAAAGAGCTCTACCTCACCGAGTGTTCGGTGCACATGCCATACTTCTTTTATTACTCACTTTGCATTAATTATTTATTATGCAACAATTTTATTCATTATTATTATTATCTCCGGTTTGCACTATATTTGTGCACAGATAAATGATTCGGGTGGGGCAGTGCTGTCTCCTCGGCTGGACGGGAGGCTTCGTCAACACTTCATTAACCCACACCAGGGGCTTCCGCGTCACTCTGCCAGCCTGCATTGGCCGTGCTATGCCACCACTTCGGATTGTCGAGCTCTTTGCTCCGCCACCTTGGGGCCGGCTTGGGGGATGGAACTTTGTCCCGCATCAAGCTTGGACCGCGTCACCAATGTCGAACACATTAACAAGCTAAGTCGCTTTCAAGCTCAAAAGCTTTCGGTTTTAATTATTTCTTCGGTTCGACCAAGCATTATACTTCCTTGTAAAAACTTTGTTTATGACACACAAATTCGAATATCCCGTTCACTTGGGGGCTTCCTTTATGAAGCCTATCCTTTTGCATATGATTATACTTGTACGGCTTCGTTCCTTGTTCGTGTATTACGCCACAATATGCACCATATTGACCTAAGTGTTCTGCAAGTTGGGTTTCCTGGCTCTTGTGCTTACCCCTACGTTCCCGACTGTTCGGCTAGGGAGTAAAGGGAGCACCTCTGCGATTGTCACGACCGGGTCATCCCAGCTCTGACCTGAGACTAGGTGAAGCCGAAAGCTAGCGCTCTTATTGTCTTCAATCATGGTCGGCACACAACGGAACTCATGAGTACAAAAAATCTACTGCACAAGTCTCATGGTAATAATGAGCACCGAAGAAAGGTATCGGTGGAGGTACTATTTTCTTCGAAGATGCTTCTTACACTTCGTCAGTAATATAGCATAAGTTCCCTGAATGCGCTTTGTCTGTTACAGCCTTATGGCCTGGTTGCCTGGTTATCGAAAACACCGTCGATATTCTCGACAGGTGGAGTACATGACACTTTTCGGCCCGTGACCGAAGCGGGAGAAGCCGACGGTCGGTTAAGACGCGTTTAAAGTTCGGGTGAACACATATATGATAGAAGTACTTCGGTACGTACAATCATTATACATAAAATAAACATGTATCACCAGTATTTGTATTTAGTATACAAGCGCTGCCTTCTGTAATTATCGTTAGAAAGCCATAAATATGCATCAATTTGACTTAAGATTTTGGCCAAGCGAGGTTGCCTGGCTCCTGTGCTTACCCCTACGTTCCCGATTGTTCGGCTAGGTGGTAAAGGGAGCACCTCTATGATTGTTACTACCGGGTCGTCCGAGTAAGTACCTCAGACAGGGTGAAGCTGAAAGCTAGCAATCTTAAAGGATCACATTGGTCGGCAACGACGGAAGTGAAAATTTTGGTTTATTGATACCATAGAGTTCGGGAACTTTCCCCGAACTAAATCCTCAATATTTTTCTCCTGCATTGATCGGAGGTGAGGTTTCATGATCATGGTCGGCATGACAACCCAAAGAAAGGAACCGATAGCGGGACTATTTTCTTTGGAAGACGTTTCTTATGTTAAAAAATAATATAACATATCTCTCTGCGTACCTTTGTTTATAAAATCGTATGGCCGGATTGCCTTGTTTTCCATAAATCTTTGCCCTTATCACGGCGATATAAAGTAGGAAAACACTCCTCGGCTACTGGCCGAAGAGGTTGAAGCCGATTGTCAATCAACAAAGTTTTGTACAATGCGGATCCGAGTATTAATGATGTAAAGTACTTGGGTACATAGAATCATTACACATAAATTGTGAGAAAAAATCAATTTTTTCTCAGCCAATCTTTTAAAGAGTCAACGGCACAGTCTCTTCGAGACACCCGAGCAGCTGACATAACACTCTCATAGTTCCTTATTGGCATTAATTCCCTATCTATTGAGCCCCTTGAGGCCTACCTTGGCGAGCTCAGCTTTCATTAGCTCCAACTCCTTTATGAGATCTTTATTCTCTTTCTGAGAAGTTTGTGTCAAACACAAACATTTTTTCCTATCAAATGGATATCGATCCTTAATACAACCACCCGTGCCCGCATTAAGGCTTGGGGGCTACTGGGCTTCGGGCTTATTATTTACAAATATTAAAGGGGCACATCGATCCCCTGATTTGGTGTTCCACCCGACCAGTGAATCGGGGGCTACTGCGTTGCCTGTTCAATGCAGAAAATTCAAAGTGCTTAGTGTTCAGCTTGGCAGAACTATGGGCAAACGCGTCTTCGGACAACAATAGGTACCATCTGGACCTATCTAGCATCAAGCTAATATATTGCGGCAACTTCTCAAGACCCTCTTTCAAGGGCCCGTTCGTCGATCACTATTATCTCTGATATATAAAACTATGTTTCTATTCCTACGTGTGCTACCGAGCTAGGAGTTGATCCTCACGCCAATTTCGCGCATCAGCCTGAGTCTCAGGGGCTACTAGGATCAGCAGTTTCATGTTTTCCTTCAGGTGCATCTCCGGTTTTAGACCGACACACACCTTGAGGGCTACTAGTTATACATATTGACAGCGAATAAATTTATACGCATCAGAAATAAAATCCATAAACAATCAGCCCAAGCCCGAGGTAGTGCATCACCTCGGAGGCAGTCCGACATAAAGCTCGGATTCAAATGGCTGGCTCCATAGAGGGCATTTCCGGCATTAAGCTCGGCTAAACTCCTTCAACTTTTTTGAACCGAGGTGTTCTATGACACCTCGGATACAGTCCGGCGTTGGAGCTTGGACATAGTCTGGCATTGGAGCTTGGATACAATCCGGCGTTGGAGCTCAAAAGCGGTCCGACGTTTGTGCTCGGCTGCGAAAGATACCTCGAATGTAGTTTGGCATTGGAGCTCGGACATGAGAAGACACCACCGCACGGGAAACACTTCAAACCCAAGGTCTGGCATAAAGTATAAGAAGGCATTGATAAAGGCCGAAAACTTAAGGGCTCCTTGGATAACCAACGTGTAAACTTTTTGGATTTACTTCGGCGATCCTCAAGATCGAAGATGAGAAGATTTGGTGAACCAGTTTTCAAGACCGACGACCGAAGATGAAGAACAGTTCGGAAGAATCGAGGAGCGTCCCCAACTTGAAGACCGGTTCAGGGGTCTATTGATGGTGTCCTGGACTAGGGGGTACTCACCACGTCGTCACCCGATTAGTTGGATTGGGCCGAGGACCCCCAGGGCCGAATACTCATGGGCCAGTTTGGACAGCCGATGACATACACAAGGAATATTCCTCAAGAATTGGTGATCAAGACAAGGACTCCTCCCCACCGGTGTATTTGACTAGGAGTCTTGTTATCCTAGGCCTCTGGTATGTTATATAAGCGAGGCCAGGCTAGTCGATAGATTATTATGATATGACTCATCATACCTCTAGGGTTTAGACCACAACATATGATCTCGAGGTAGATCAACTCTGTACTACACCCATATGAATATAAACAAGAGCAGCAGTAGGGTATTATCTCTTCGAGAGAGCCCGAAGCTGGGTAAAATCCCGTCTCATGTTACCATCGATCCTAGACTTACAGTTCGGGACCCCCTACCCGAGACCCGCCAGTTTTGACACCGACAAGGGGCACATGTGTTGAGGCTCAAACGTGGCACAATTGCAAAGAATGGATTGAAGCCATAACAAGATGAGGTTGAGTTGAATCTTGGAGTTCACCATTGCATAGTGCTTTCGGAGATGATAAAAATAGATATAAAGATGGCCCAAAGCGGAGGTCCGATACAAAAGTTATGACAAATTTAGAGATGCACATGTTGACACCTGTTTATGGCATGGCAGAAAACGTAATTAAGATGACTTCAAATGCAAAATGTTGAAATATTAGGATGGGCCTAGGGCCCATCTAACAATTTTAAAAAATCTCGAAGGGCCCATGTGGGTTATATGGCACTAGGTGTGGTGAAAAGTTTAGTCCCATACCACTAGTTGGAGAGCAGTTGGACCTCCTTATAAGGGATTGATGTCTACTATGCAACTTTATCCTTGTAGAAGTTGTTGGGCCTCCAAGTGCAGAGTTTTGTAGGACAATAACAAATTTCCCTCAAGTGGATGACCTAAGGTTTATCAATCCGTGGGAGGTGTAGGATGAAGACGGTCTCTCTCAAACAACCTGTAGCGACCCGATCTCAGACGGTCAAGTTTCTGTGCTTCAGTGTCATCCCTGGATCGGTAATGCTGACACACACAGTACTCGAAAGATTTATAACAGAGTAGCAATCACACACTTATTACATCGAATGTCTCAAAAGAGAACTTATTACAATAAATATGGCTTAAGGCCATCTAAGTAAGATAACAGCGGAAGACTTGGAAGATAAAGTGAGTCCATCAACTCCAACGGCATATCTGAGTGCATGACAACGGCCCAGCGAACCTTACTCCTCATCTGAAAAGTTTGCAATATAATACGATGCAGCCCGAAAACAGGTCAGCACATGGAATATGCTTGCAATATAATACAATAGAGCAATTGAACAGATAAATGCTATCACTATATGCATATATGGCTGGTGGAGGCTCTACGGTTATATGGTTTTTGCGAAAATCCAATTTTTCCCTACAACAAAGGAATAAATTTTATTTAACTATCATGGTAGTTGAAACATCATTGAGAAGGTACGTCCAACTCAATCCCAATTAAAATTAATTATTAACAACCCAACAAATTAATTTAGTGTGATGAGATACAATAGGATAATCCAAGTACTAGATACTCAAGATGTCCATAACCGGGGCCACGGCTAACCATGATTAGTTTATACAGTATCCAGAGGTTTGCGCACTTTTCCGCACAAGACTCGATCTGCTCCGTTGGATTTCTCGCACTAAATGGTGTTTGAGAAATAGATGACCGAGACACAGTCTTCCAGAAGTATTAACTCTTTACTCTAGGTGAACAGTTACACCTACTTCCCTCTACATCTGCTAGCCCACCACTGAAAGAGGTCACACAACATACTCAACTATGCCAGAGCCCATAATGGCTTGTGGCTGTACACGGAAGTTTCTAGCATGAATAATCTTATGATCCCTTTGAGCCTGGGTGGAGGACTGTAGGAGGATCGCACAGTATATCCCCGGGATCTCCTAGGACAACACTGGATTCCCCAGGTGCCCAAACCAACAATCTGCCCAAATGTGTATTAAAGTTGCCACCTTAAGTTGAACCATTAATTAACAATCTCACATCTGTCATGGATACACTCAAACCCAATCCACGTCTACGAGCATAGCATGGCAATATAAGCATACGTAGAAGTAACTCCCAGGGTTTGATAATAAACAGGGTAATAGGTTCTACCTCATCACTACTTCCCAAACCCACAAGTTAAACACATCCTAATCATGCAGTGTTTGAGGATTGGAACTAATGCATAAAAACTGGGTATGACAAGAGTATGATCAATGTGTTATTTGCCTTGCTGACGATCCACAAAACCTAGTGACTCGTAGTAGCACGCTTCGCACTCCGGGAATTCTATCACAAACAAACAATAACATACATAAGCAATCAAGCAAAGAAGCACGGGTAAAACTCAAATAGGAAGATCTAACCAGAAAGTTCAACTTAAGAACTCCGGCTTGCAAAAAGAATCAAATCAAACGGAGCAACGGAACTCAAACTGCGAAAGAAACAAGATCCGATTACTAATCTGGACTAAAGTCAAATTTTACAGTACCAAAATCTTGTTCAAGTTGGTTAGATAGAAAGAGGGTTTAGATACGAAGAACTAGGCACTTGAATCGCCTGATTCCGATAAACGAGCGAAAAGATAAACTAAAACGAAAATCGGGTCAGAAATCGCGATCGAAAATAATCGCGAAAACCCTGGAAAAAGAAAAACTGAAGAACATGCTAACGAATGAACATTCGCTGTCTGTGACTAATGGGTGAACGGCGTTTGTTAAAACGTACGAACGGACGAACATCCGCTGTTTAACCAAACCGAGAAAACCGTAACAAAAACCGATCTAATAAAAAAACAGATCTAGGGTTCGAAATAACCAAACGGTTTTTGAGAAAAAACTGACAAACGGCACGGCGGCGGCGGCTACCTCGGCGAGGTCGGCGGCGGCGGCGGGACGGCGGGCGAGGCGGCGACGCGGCTCCGGCGGCGGGGCGGTGGCGTGGACGCGGCGACGCTAGGGTTTCGGGCGGGGCTGTCGGCTCGATGGGCCTCGGGGGGTCGCGGGCTTAGCTTATAAACCTGGCCGGGCTAAGTGTCCTAGCCGGACACGGCCCGGTAAGGCGGTTCACTTTTTTTAAAACGTGTCGCAGAAAAACGAAGAAAAGAAATACTAAACTGACTCCAAAAATCCCGAAATAAATTTCCCCGTCCTCGAAAAATATGCTGGACAAGGTGAACATTTATTTGGGCGCAATTTTGAAAAACATGTATTTTTCCTAATCCAAATAAAAATGTTTATTTGTTTTTAAATATTTTCCCTCCAATATTTCATTATTTTGGGGAAGTCATATTATCCCTTCTCATATATTTTGATATGAAACTTTTTTGGAGATAAAAATAATTAGTACAAATGACCCTTGATCCAATATTTGATAAAATTCAAATATGAAAACGGTGAAATCCCCAACTCTGTCTGAGGGTCCTTGAGTTGCTTAGAATTTTGAGGATCGCGAAATGAAATGCAATAAAATATGATATGCATGAATGACCTATGTATAACATTCCAAATTGAAAATTTGGGATGTTACAATACTACTCATAGATTCATCAAAATAAGCAAACAACACATAGAAAACAGAATCTGTCAGAAAAAGAACTATGTGTAGTGATCTGAACAACAACCATACTTCTGCTACTGCAATTTTTTTGAAAATTCAGGACAACCTGGGCAATTTGTATATTAATCTTGTGCAAAAGTAATCAGGATTTTATCACGCTTCTTTTAAAAAATGAGAGTTGTTTGACTAGGTGTAAAAGTTTCTCTTTTTCAGCTAGATCAAATCAACTATCACCATAGACCATCCCAAAGGTCTTACTTGGCACTTTATTGAAACAAAAGCTATAGAACATGATTACTACAATAGCCTAATCATGTGAACTCACAAAAATAGTAGGTAAAAGTGTTGGGTTGACTCCCAACAAGCACTTTTCTTTAATGCCTTTCTAGCTAGGCATGATGATTTCAATGATGCTTACATAAAAGATAAGAATTGGAACATAACGGGAGCATCATGAATAATATGACTAGCACATTTAAGTCTAACCCACTTCCTATGCGTAGAGATTTTGTGAGCAAACAATTTATGGGAACAAGAATCAACTAGCATAGGAAGGCAAAACAAGCAAAACTTCAAAACTTTCAACACGCAGAGAGGAAACTTGATATTATTGCAATATGTGAAAGCATATGTTCCTCTCTCATAATAATTTTCAGTAGCATCATGAAGGAATTCAACAATGTAACTATCAGATAAATCATTATTTTGATGATGCACAAGCATAGAAATTTTACTACTCTCCACATAAGAAAAAATATTCTCATTCATAATAGTGGGAGCAAGTTCAACAAAATCACTATCATGCGAGGCATAATCCAATTGAAAATTAAATCATGATGACAAGTTTCATGGTTATCATTATTCTTTATAGCATACATGTTCTTTTTGATAGAAAGACTATAAGGGAACCCCCTACAGTACAATTGGTGCAACAAACCCAAATTTCAAGTACCGTGCCTTGAACCTGGGTGGGTGGGAAGGAATCAGCCCTTCCCACCACTAGGCAATAATCATCATAGGTAGCAACTTTATTCTCATAATCAATTGGAACCTCTTCCCAAATAGTGGAATCATCATTAAATAAAGTCATGACCTCTCCAAATCCACTTTCATAATTATAACAATAAGATTCAACACCCTCCAAATAGTGGGATCATTATTTCCTAGAGTTGACACTCTTCCAAACCCACTTTCATCAATATAATCATCATAAATAGGAGGCATGCTTTCATCATAGTAAATATTCTCATCAAGACTTGGGGGCCTAAAAATATCATCTTCATCAAACATAGCATCCCCAAGCTTATGGATTTGCATATCATTAGCATCAAGGATATTCAAGGAATTCATACTAACAACATTGCAATCATGCTCATCATTCAAAAATTTAGTGCCAAACATTTTATAGACTTCTTCTTCTAACAATTGAGCACAAATTTCCTTTCCATCATTTTCACGAAAGACATTTAAAAGATGAAGCATATGAGGCAACCTCAATTCAAATTTTTTGTAGTTTTGTTTTATAGACTAAACTAGTGATAAAACAAGAAAAAAAAGATTCAATTGTATGATCTAAAGATATACCTTCAAGCACTAACCTCCCCAGAAACGGTGCTAGAAAAGAGCTTGATGTCTACTACACAACTTTATCCTTGTAGACGTTGTTGGGCCTCCAAGTGCAGAGTTTTGTAGGACAACAACAAATTTCCCTCAAGTGGATGACCTAAGGTTTATCAATCCGTGGGAGGCGTAGGATGAAGATGGTCTCTCTCAAACAACTCTGCAACCAAATAACAAAGAGTCTCTTGTGCGCCCAACACACCCAATACAATGGTAAATTGTATAAGTGCACTAGTTCGGCAAAGAGATGGTGATACAAGTGCAATATGGATGGTAGATATAGGTTTTTTGTAATCTGAAAACATAAAAACAACAAGGTAACTAGTAGTAAAAGTGAGCTAAAACGGTATTGCAATCTTGGAAACAGGCCTAGGGTTCATACTTTCACTAGTGCAAGTTCTCTCAACAATGATAACATAATTAGATCATATGGCAATCCCTCAACGTGCGACAAAAGGCACTCCAAAGTTCCTATCGCAGAGAACATAAGATGAAATTGCTTGTAGGGTACGAAACCACCTCAAAGTTATTCTTTCCGATCAATCCATTGAGCTATTCCTATAAGTGTCACAAACAGCCTTAGAGTTCATAGTAAAATAACACCATATGACACACATCAATCAACTGTAATGTCACATAGATACTCCAATGTCACCACAAGTATCTGTGGGCCAATTATACGATATGCATCAAACAACTTCAGATTCATAATATTCAATCCAACATAAAGAACCTCAAAGAGTGCCCCAAGATTCTACCGGAGAAACAAGGACGAAAACATGCATCAACCCCTATGCATAGATTACCCCAACGTCACCTCGGGAATCCGCGAGTTGAGAGCCAAAACATACATCAAGTGAATCAATAGAACACCCCATTGTCACCACGGGTATCCCACGCAAGACATACATCAAGTGTTCTCAAATCCATAATAGTATTCAATCCGATAATAGTGAAACCTCAGAGGTAAAAATCAATTCATCACAAGATAGAGGGAGGAGAAACACCATCTGATTCAACTATAGTAACAAAGCTTGCGGTACATCAATATCATGCCAAATCAAGAACACGAGAGAGATAAAGAGATCAAACATAGCTACTTGTACATACCCTCAGCCACGAGGGTGAACTACTCCCTCCTCGTCATGGAGAGTGCCGGGGTGACGAAGATGGCCACCGGTGATGGTTTCCCCCCCCCCGGCAGGATGCCGGAAGGGGCTCCCGATTGTTTTTTGTGGCTAAAGAGGCTTGTGGCAGCGGAACTCCCGATCTAGGTTTATTTCTGGGGGTTTCTATATTTATAGGAATTTTTTGCGTCAAGAACAAGTCAGGGGGGTCCACGAGGCGAAGACAAGACAGGGGGCACGCTCTCCACCCTTGTGGATTCCTCATGGCTCTTCTGGCCCAACTCTTTTGCTTCGGTGATGACATGACAGGGGGGCGCGCCCTGCACCATAAATTTTCAGCTCATTTGGACTCCGTTTGATATTCCTTTTCTGCAAAACTCAAAAACAAGAAAAAAACGGAAACTAGCACTGGGTTCCAGGTTAATAGGTTAGTCCCAAAAATCATATAAAATAGCATATAAATGCATATAAAACATCCAAAATAGATAATATAATAGCATGGACCAATAAAAAATTATAGATACGTTGGAGACGTATCATGGATTCTCTTCCACATGCTATTGGAGCTTGAGAAGAGAAGTGGTTCCCGCGCGCTCCTCCTCCGCCGCCCACCTCATCATGACGTGACGCACCGCACCGTGGTTGCTGGAATGAGCCGAGCCAAGCTCACACCTATGCGCTTATTTTTGCCTGTCAGGAAGGAAGAGTTTTTGACAGCCGGACAACGATCTGAGACGTCGGATGGTGGGCTATTACCAACTCAAATGTGGGTCCAGCCTATGTCTCTCCCCGTGGCCACACCTATATATGTGAGGCGTCTGCCAACCCTAGCCGTCACGCGAAATAGATCATATCTACCTCCACGCTAACGGTCTTTCCTCTGCCGCTGCTGCTGCTGGTGATCCCATCCCATTCACTACATACATGATTGATGGGAGAGCAGGCATGCGAAACCCTGCCTCTTTGGATCCTGTACGGAAGAGGGGCAATTAGGTTTTTGGGGAGTGTCTCATACGTGACTACTCACCGCTGTTTGTCTGCCTCCTCTACTTCATCCACGCCCGCTGCATCGTCATCATGTCCACCGATGCTGAGAGAGCCGCCGACGAGAAGGATGCCGCTAACCAGAAGGCGTCCGAGGAAGCCCCCGCCACTTCTACTCCTACGACCAACTGGCCAACTGAAGGGTATAACATGATTATCCTGCTCCTGTTTCTTTCTGTCTTAGCAGTACTAGCTATGTGCGTAGATATTTCTACTATATGCATAGTATGTGCCTATTCAGATTGCAATCAGTATGTCGTTAGTACTGTCAATGCCATATTCATGATTATTTCTTGGATTAAATTAATCAAAAAATTGCCTATTTACTCAACAATCCAAAAAACCTAATTTATGTAGGCAATTTTTGGCAAATGGCTTTGCCGCTGCACTGAAAAAGGATAAGTTTATCGATACATATTCTAAACGTTGGCAGACCCAAACCACCTTATGGCTCACATCTATGAACATATTATGGCTCGCCGGTGTCTCTTCCATGGGAACGATCGCTCCTGAACAGGAGAACGCGTTTAGGGAGGCCACCATGATCTTTCTCGGAGCAGTTCTAAGTTTGATCGAAGATAAGTTGGTCGACACATATTTACATATGCAGGTTGCCAAGGACTTGTGACAAGCGCTTGAATCTTAATTCGGGGCCACCGATGCTGGTAGCGAGATGTATGTCATCGAGCAGTTCCACGATTACAAAATGGTCGAGAACCGTTATGTATTGGAACAAGCTCCTGAGATAATATGCATCACTAAGGACCTTGAGCTTCTTAAGTGTGATTTATCAGGCAAATTTGTCCTGGATGTATAATTGGTAAGCTCCCTAATTCATGGAGAAACTTTGCTACCACTCTGAAACATCAGAGGCATGAATTCTTTCTAGAGGATGTCATCGCTAAGGAGTTTGAGCTTCTTAAGTGCAATTTATTGGGCAAATTTGTCATGGGATGTATAATCGCTAAGCTTCCTAATTCGTGGAGAAATTTTACTACCACCCTGAAACATCAGAGGCATGAATTCTTAGTAGAGGATGTCATCAGCCATCTGAGTGTTGAGCAGAATTTGAGGGCAAAGGACTCGCATGGAAAAGAGGTCGAAGGAACTTCTGTCACTAATATGGTGCATCATAGGAACTTCAGTTCCCACAAGCCCAAGGAAAAGAATTATGTCCAATAGAATACCAACTTCAAGAAAGGGTAAGAAGACTGAGGGAGTCCTGGATTAGGGGGTGTTCGGGTAGCCGGACTATACCTTCGCCGGACTCCTGGACTATGAAGATACAAGATTGAAGACTTCGTCCCGTGTCCGGAAGGAACTTTCCTTGGCGTGGAAGGCAAGCTAGGCGATGCGGATACTCAAGATCTCCTACCATTGTAACCGACTCTGTGTAACCCTAACCCTATCCGGTGTCTATATAAACCGGAGGGTTGTAGTCCGTAGAATCATCATACACAATCATACCATAGGCTAGCTTCTAGGGTTTAGCCTCCTTGATCTCGTGGTAGATCTACTCTTGTACTACCCATATCATCAATATTAATCAAGCAGGAGTAGGGTTTTACCTCCATCGAGAGGGCCCGAACCTGGGTAAAAACATCGTGTCCCTTGTCTCCTGTTACCATCCGGCCTTGACGCACAGTTCGGGACCCCCTACCCGAGATCCGCCGGTTTTGACACCAACATTGGTGCTTTCATTGAGAGTTCCTCTGTGTCGTCGCCTTTAGGCCCGATGGCTCCTCTGGTCATCAACAACGATGAGGTCCAGGGTGAGACTTTTCTCCCCGGACAGATCTTCGTCTTCGGCGGCTTCGCTCTGCCGGCCAATTCGCTTGGTCAACTGGAGCAGATCGAAAGCTACGCCCCTGGCCATCAAGTTAGGTTTGGAAGCTTAAACTACACGGCGGATATCCGCGGAGACTTGATCTTCGACGTGTTCGAGCCACAGCAAAGCGCGCCGCACTATCTCGAGGGGCACGATCTAGCTCTGCCTCCGAACAGTGTCCTGGAGGCCGCACACGCGCCGGTTCTGACCCTTAATTCGGAGCCTTTTGCGCCAATCGAGGATGAGCGGTTGGACGTCGCCTCGAGGGCTGCGATCTCAAAGGCGATCGAGCCGAACGTCAACCCCGCGCTCCACACAGCCCGTGACTCCGAGGAGCCGGATTCTTCTCCGAACTCCGCGTCTCCCGCGCCCCTGCCAATCGAATCCGATTGGGCACCTATAATGGAGTTCACCGCCGCGGACATCTTTTAGCACTCGCCTTTCGGCGATATCCTGAACTCTCTAAAGTCTCTCTCTTTATCAGGAGAGCCCTGGCCGGACTACGGTCAGCAAGGTTGGAATTCGGACGACGAAGAAATTCAAAGCCCACCCACCACCCACTTAGTAGCTACTGTCGACAATTTAAACGACGTGCTCAACTTCGACTCCGCAGACATCGACAGCATGGACGACGATGCAGGAGATACAGATGAATCAACGCCCATAGGGCATTGGACAGCCACCCCATCTCACGATGTGTACATGGTGGATACCCCTAAAGGAAATGACAACGAGGAAAAAGGGGATGGAACAGGGGATCGATCCCTTGAAAAGAAATCAAAGCGTCGGCGCAAACGCCGACCCAAGCCCCGCCTCGATAAAGACCCAGCCATAGAGCAGGATGAGCCGGTAGACGACGAGCATGCCTTAGAGCAACCGTCCGAACAGGGCAACTCGGATAGAGAAACCGAAAATCCCTCCCCCGGAGAAAACGGCATTCCGGACAACCTTACGCCGGATAAATCAATGGAGCAGAAAAGTCTCCACAAGAGGCTCGTTGCAACTACACGAAGCCTGAAAAAGCAGAAGCGGAAGCTAAAGACAGCGGAAGATGCACTCCGTATTAAATGGAACAAAGTAATAAACACCGCAGGCAGATACGGCGATGGTCGCCGTACTAAAAGCTATCCAAAGAGAAAGCTACTGCCAAAATTCGACGAAGAGGCCCTAGAGCCCTCGCACTCAAAAAATAAAAAAGCCATACGGTCGGATAGACGACCCAATAAGGCGGCAAGTGGTATCGCACTCAAATCGGTATGCGACCCACCTAAGGAGTCGCATCATGGCCCAGCCAGGTCCATTTATGGGCCAAGAAAGCAAGCCCTTGCAAGCAATGCAAAAAAGCCATCATCAGAATCCGGCACACCCAAATACAGGGGCGCCGCACACCCCCTATGCTTCACCGATGAGGTTCTGGACTATGAATTTCCAGAGGGATTCAAACCCGTCAACATAGAGGCGTATGATGGAACAACAGACCCCGGAGTCTGGATCGAGGATTATATCCTCCACATACATATGGCTAGAGGAGATGATCTTCACGCCATCAAATATTTACCCCTTAAGCTTAAAGGGCCAGCCCGACACTGGCTTAAAAGCCTTCCCGAAAAAACAATTGGAAGTTGGTAAGAGCTCGAGGATGCTTTCCGAGCAAATTTTCAAGGGACCTATGTCCGCCCCCCCCCCGGATGTAGACGATCTCAGTCACATAACTCAACAGCCCAGAGAATCTGCTCGGCAGTTCTGGAATAGATTCCTCGCTAAAAAGAATCAAATAGTGGATTGTCCGGACGCCGAAGCCTTAGCAGCTTTCAGGCATAATGTCCGAGACGAATGGCTCGCTAGACACCTAGGCCAGGAAAAGCCAAGAACAATGGCCGCACTCACAAGCCTCATGACCCGCTTTTGTGCAGGAGAGGACAGCTGGTTGGCAAGATGCAGCCCCAGCGACCCAAGTACATCTGAAATCAGGATGGAAACGGAAAACCGCGACGCAACAAGGATCGTCGCCGAACTAAAGAAAAAAGTCCGAAGAGCACGACAGTCAATGCCGGATTCAAAGGCTTGCGACAAAATTAGACAAAACCACCCCTCCAGGATAAAAGGGATGATCCGTCCAACTTAAACAGAATCCTGGACAGGATATGTCAGATACACGGTACTCCTGGGAATCCTGCTAACCATACCAACAGAGATTGTTGGGTTTTTAAACAATCCGGAAGACTCAACGCTGAACACAAGGGGCTCGACGCACCAAGCGAAGACGAGGACGAACCCCAGAAGCAGAGCACCAGGAAACAAAAGAGCTTCCCACAAGAAGTAAAAACAGTGAACTTACTTCACGTAACAAAACGTGTGGCACCCATAAAGGTGCGCACAATACAACCTATCCCTAAGGGGTCCCGCCACTGGTTATTAAAACCAATCACTTTCGATCAGCTAGACTATTCTAGAAATATCAAAAATGCAGGCTGGACTGCCCTGATACTCGATCCAATAATTGGCGGATTCTAGTTTACAAATGTCCTTATGGACGGCGGCAGTGGACTAAACCTGATATATCAGGATACAATCCATCGCATGGGGATAAACCCAACAAGAATCCGCCGCAGCAAAACCTCCTTTCAAGGGGTAGCACCTGGCCCGGACACCCATTGTATGGGTTTTCTCCGGCTCGAAGTTATATTCGGCTCTGCCGATAACTTCCGTCGCGAAAAGCTGACCTTCCATGTCGTCCCATTTTCAAGTCGCTATCAAGCACTACTGGGACGCGGAGCTTTCGCTCGCTTTAACGCAATACCGCACTACGCGTCTCTCACGCTTAAGATGCCTGGTCCACGAGGCATCATCTCTTTGAAGGGGACACACTAGAATGCGCCTCCCCCAAACGGAGAACTGTGCGGCCGCTTAGACAGCCGCACAATAAAATGGCCTCACCAGCCAAAAGACTTTTCGACATAGGTCATTAAAGGCCACGGACCCGGAATGGACGAGTTCGGCACAAGTCCATCATTAACGCAGGCTTAGAGGCCATATACCCCCGTACTAGGGGCTATACGCAGAGACAATAAACCTCAATTTTATATATTTTACTTTATACTTTGTTTATTCTCAACTTTTTGTTCGGCACGACCCATTTTAAATTCAGTTCCTCTCTCTTACAGATGAACGTTGTGCGGCACCCGTCCAGGATACGACACATCGGAGACACAGGCGCAGACGTGCAGTAGGGACCCGTCCTAAGGATTCTTTTTAGATTAAGACCCTGCGTAAACCTTTTTTACTGTCTCTTGCTGCTATACATCCCCTGGTTTCCTCTGCTATAACCAAGGAGGAGGCTGGCGTCTTGGCATGTGGCCACGCCAGAATTTTTGCGCGTACCTGGACACTAGGGGCTTTTTTTAAATAATAAAGAGTGTTGTTTCGCCCACACTCATAAAGACTGAACACCTTAGGGAGTGTTCGGCGTCGCGAGTTTTGGCACCATATGCATCAGCTCCGAATCATGTCTTTGGTCAAATGTTGGGTTGCCCGGCTCCTCTGTTCGGCTACCTTACGTTCCGCTCTATCGGCTAAGGTAGCACCAGGAGAACTACTGAGATTGTGCCCCGGTTCGGTCGGGCGAGCACCTCAGTAGAGAAAGACGAAAACTGACTGTCATGATGTAGCGTGATACTGGTCAGCCACTCAATGACTTATCGGAATTTATCGGATTCCTCCGCTTCGACGAAGGGCCGTTTCCCGGCCAGGCACATACGCGCCCCGAATTCGGGCGAGCGCAGTCGCCACTAAGGGGCTACCTAAATAGTCCCACTGTCAAGCTCCTATGGCTAAGTGAAAGTGTTAAAGCATTATAGTCCAGTTGCCTAGCCCGCTGCGCTATCACCTCCTTTGTAGGACCAAGACGTTGGGTTAAGTGTGAAAATGCATCTTCTACGCGCACCCCCGCACTATGTGCGTGGGGGATGAAGCCAACGACTGCCATCTTTCAGATTTTATATATATATATATATATATATATATATATATATATATATATATATATATATTAAAATGGCCGCATAGGAGGTGTTCCTAATACTTGAAGGCACAAGTCTAAAAATGCCACTACAATTTATCAAAATACTGCTTTATGATTACATATGCTATCATAAAATAGCATCCTTCGAGCACTGCGTCTCTATTACACGAGCGCCTTCAAGGACTTCTGAAAATAGTGCTCGGAGGGTACTCGGCTTTTGTCCGAATCCCGGGATGCAACAACGGTGGTCTCCATATCTGCCCGGTATGTCTTGACACGGACAAGACCATCCGTGCGCCCTCTATGCATGCTGACCTCTTCATTGCATTAATGCACGGCACTGCGTCAAGGAGCTGCTGCACCAAGCTAAAATAACTCTTCGGCTCCGACCTCCCCGGCCACAGATGACCCATGGCATACTTCATGGCGAGTCCGGACAACCTATTCAGTTCGGCCCATTGAGCCAGGCGATCGTCCACTGCTAGTGGACGCTCTGGATTGAGGAACTGCGACCAGAAAAGCTTTTCCACTTCGTGATCTTTTTGATCTCGAAAGTGTTCGGTCGCATCAGCGGCACTCGCCGCCAAATCTAGATAGGTGTCCTCCACACTCCACATCCGGTCCAATGGAGCGAACTTCGGATCACAAAATTTCCTCCGCAGTGTAAAGGGCTTTCCATCCGCAATCTGTCCGGCTTGACGCAGCTCTTCCTTTGCTGCTCTCATCACAGAGCGAGCATCCTTGGCATCAGCAACGGCCTTCTCTAAGCCCGTTTGCCTTGCCTGGCCTTCTTCCTCAAGATGCTTGCAACGGTCAGCAGCACTCTTTAACTTTACGGCCATATCGGCCATCTCCTCCTTGCTTCGGCAGTGGGCAGCCTGTTCGGCTTTCAGCTCTTCAAGGGCTTTTCCGGCGGCCGCATCGCTTTTTCTGGCTTGTTCCTTTGCTCGGGTGAGTTCGGCCCTAAGACCCTCCACGGCGGCCGCACCATGTGCGTCAAGCACACACACGGTAAGATATTGACATAAAGCTCCTCTTACTAGCCGCCGCCCGATGAATTACATACCTTGAGCATCATCAAGCCGCTTGTTGACAAGCGCGATGTCGGCATCTGCCACATCAAGTTGCCACTTCAGTTCGGCAAAATCACCAATCCGGCTTGACCCCGGACAATTAGCCACCTATACATAAAGGTGCCACTTAAAGGATCTGGGATTAAGATCCTCTGCGCGCCATCAATTTTGACGACGCACAGAGTCTCAGGGGCTACTATCTACACAGGGCGACCTTACTTATGCGCAAGTGACACAAGTGTACATTATCTAACATACCTCAAAACCCGTCAGTAAACTTTTGATGGCCTCATGCAATCCGCTTTCTGCGGATGAAATCCTTTCAATCACCGTGCCCATCAATGCACGGTGCTCCTCTGAGATAGAGGCTCGCCCCAGCAGAATCTTTAGCTCCTCCGGCCGAGCACTAGACGGTGCCGGACTTGTCCTGTGGCCTCTTTCGAAGGCCGGACGCGGAGAACCTTGGGGGCCGCATGGCTATCTTCCGCCCCTGCCGGATTCGGAGAAACCCTTCGCGATGACACCTCGGGGTCGCCCGCTTCGCTAGGCGGTACGAAAGGAGGAGGCGTCCCGCTCTCCATCATCTCTGGAAGAAGATCCCCCGAAGATGAGCTTTGCTGAGAAGGGATGAGGTCCGAACTACAAGGTAAGATTCCGGTTAAATCTTCTCAGATATAAATCAAGGATTTCTCTCAAAAGGAAAATCTTTCTCTACTTACGGCTCGCTGGAGGGCTGATCTCCTTGAGTACGCAGTCCAGCCGAGGAACTCCCCGGCGCCGGACCCTCTGACGAGGTTCTTTTCCCCCGCTTCGAGACCACGGTCTTTGGATTGTCAGAGGCGGCTCTCTTCTTTTCCCTAGGAGAGGAATCGTCGGTTCCTCCCTTCGGAACAGCCTCCTTCGAGGAGGCTGTGGTTTCCTTGTCCTCCCCCTTGCTTCCCTCCAAAGGCACTACCTCCAGTATCCTGACTAGCACGAGATCCAGCCTGGTTTCGGGAAGGGGAGCCGGACACCTGATCAGCTTCTCCTTCGCTATCCACTCCTGTTTAAAAGAAGAGCTCTGTTAAGGGCAAGTTAATTATGCGGATAGAAGGTCCGGGCACAAGGTTACTTACTTGGGTATCCGGGCGATGGCGGCTTAGGCCTGCGTCCTCGGTCAGATCCGGACACACTTCTTGTGATCCGAAGAACAGTTTATACATCTCCGCGGGCGTCGCGCTCATAAAATCCCGGAGAGCTCGTGGTCCTTCTGGATTGAACTCCCACAGGAGAAGGGGGCGACGTTTGCCGGGTAGTGTCCGGCGAATCAGCATGACCTGTGTCACCTTGACCAGGTTGAGGTCTCCTTCCAAGAGATCCTTAATGCGGCCCTGCAGCAAGGGTACGTCTTTCGGCAAGCCCCGATCTAACCCTATGTTGATCCACGACGCTAGCCGTGGTGGGGGACCCGAGCGAAAGGCAGGGGGCGCCACCCATGTGGTGCCCCGAGGAGCGGTGATATAAAACCACTCTCGTTGCCATAGGCCAAGCTCCTCTTGAAAAGAGCCCTCGGGCCATGGAGCATCGGCATTTCTTCTTATGACAGCGCCTCCGCACTCTGCGTGTCGCCCCTCGATCATCTTTGGCTCCACTTTGAAGGTCTTGAGCCATAATCCGAAGTGAGGGGTAACATGGAGGAACGCTTCACACACAACGATAAATGAGGAGATATGGAGGATGGACTTCGGAGCTAAGTCATGAAAATCCAGCCCGCAATAAAACAACAGTCCCCTCACAAAGGGATCCATGGGGAAGCCCAACCCTCGGAGGAAGTGAGACATGAACACCACACTCTCGCCGGGCTGGGGACTGGGAACGACCTGTCCTTGAGCAGGCAACCTATGCGAAATCTCGCCGGTCAGGAACTTAGCCTCCCTCAACCTTAATACGTCCTCCTCCGTGATGAAGGAAGGCGTCCATCGGCCTTGAAGGTCAGAACTGGACATTGTCGAAAGTCCGAAGTGCCTGGAATCTGAAGCTGGGGCTGTTGGAACTCGAAGCGACAAGCGAACTTGTTTGAGATTAAGAAAAGGGGCGAGGCCTTGGTCTCTTTATAAGAGGCTGAATACCAAGAGCCTCCCCGTAACCGTTTTGGACTCGCCTTTAATCAAGGGAACGTGCTAACGGGCACGATTGGGTTACCCACGTCTCTATTGATGAGGATCCCGTAAAAAGGGCACACGATCTCTGCTTTGACAAGACGTGCCAAGGAAACCGCCTCGCTAAAACGCGCTGAGGTGGAAAAGTGAGAACAATTTGTATAAAGAGCTTGGCTGCAGTGTTATGATGCACTGCGGAATACGTCAGCAGATTTGATTTGTGTTAATGTTATTCTCTCTATGGCAATATGTGGAAACTTGTTTTGCAGAGCCGGACACTATTTTTGGTGTTTACAATCTTCTATGAAGGACTTGGAGGAGGAACCCGCCTTGCAATGCCGAAGACAATCTACGCGCCGGACTCGTCGTCATTGAAGCCTGGTTCAGGGGCTACTGAGGGAGTCCTGGATTAGGGGGTGTTCGGGTAGCCGGACTATACCTTCGCCGGACTCCTGGACTATGAAGATACAAGATTGAAGACTTCGTCCCGTGTCCGGAAGGAACTTTCCTTGGCGTGGAAGGCAAGCTAGGCGATGCGTATACTCAAGATCTCCTACCATTGTAACCGACTCCGTGTAACCCTAACCCTATCCGGTGTCTATATAAACCGGAGGGTTGTAGTCCGTAGAATCATCATACACAATCATACCATAGGCTAGCTTCTAGGGTTTAGCCTCCTTGATATCGTGGTAGATCTACTCTTGTACTACCCATATCATAAATATTAATCAAGCAGGAGTAGGGTTTTACCTCCATCGAGAGGGCCCGAACCTGGGTAAAAACATCGTGTCCCTTGTCTCCTGTTACCATCCGGCCTTGACGCATAGTTTGGGACCCCCTACCCGAGATTCGCCGGTTTTGACACCGACAAAGACCTTCAAGAAGAACAAAAATGGAGATGGTTACTTCAACTATGGTTTAGAGGAAAATTGGGCTAGGAAGTGCCCAAACAAGTACAGGAAGCCAGGGCAGGACTCCAAGTCACCAATATGATTGTGAGCAACAATGAGAGTGGTGTATCTAGGCACGGTAATTTATTTACTTTATTTTCAGTTTGTCAGTCCACCGACTGGTGGCTGGACACTGGTGCAAGTATTCATGTGTGTGCTGACATTTCATTATTTTCTTCTTACCTGGCCACAGGTCGCGGGTCTGTATTGATGAGGAATGACGTGAGTGCTTCTGTTCTTGGTGTTGACATGGTCGATGTAAAGTTTACTTCAGGAAGGATCATGTAGCTGAAGAAAGTGCAACATATCCCCTCCATCAGGAAGAACCTCATTAGTGGTTCCCTTAAGTATAGAGAAGGGTTTAAATTGGTCTTCGAGTCTAATAAAGTAGTTGTTACGAAACATGGACTATTTGTTGGAAAAGGTTATGAATGCGGAGGAATGTTCTGCCTTTCCCTCACAGATTTTTGTAATAAATTGCGATCAATATTCATTCGAATGTCAATGAATCTGAAGTTTGGCATTCACGTGTTTGTCACATTAGCTCCAGTGTTATATATGACGCGGCTAGCAAAATTGAATTTAATACCTAGTTTCACTTTAGCCAAAGGTTCTGAGTGCCATTCGTGTGTGCAATCTAAGCAACCTCGGAAGCTTCACAAGGTTGCGGAGGAGAGACACTTGGCACCGCTAGAACACATACATTCTGATTTTTGTGATATGAATGGTGTGTTGACTAAAGGTGGAAAGAAATACTTCAGGACTTTGATAGATGATTCTACTCGATATTGCTATGTGTATCTATTAAACACTAAAGATGAGGATCTGAACTACTTTAAAATCTAAAAAGGAGAAGTTGAGAATCAACTTGAAAAGAATTTTAAACGAGTCCGGTCAGATCCTGGTGGAGAGTACTTCTCTAATGAGTTTGATTCTTTTTTCATAGAACACAACTTTATTCATGAGAGGACGACTCCCTATTCATCCCAGTCAAACAGGGTTGTTGAACGAAAAAACATACTCTAACTGATTTGCTTAATGCCATGTTAGATAAACCGGGTTTATCCAAGGCATGGTGGGGGAGGCTATATTGACATCATGTCATGTCCTGAATAAAGTTCCAACAAAGGATAATGAGATCACTCCCTATGAGAAATGGGCGAAGAGAAGGATAACACTCTCGTACTTGTGTACTTGGGGCTGTTAGATGAAAGTCAATGTGCTGATCACCAAAAAGCGTAAGCTTGGACCAAGGACCGTGGACTGTGTTAATTTGGGGTATGCTATGAATAGTGTTGGCTATATATTTCTAGTTGTGAAATTCGAGGTACCTAACGTGAAGGTCGGTACAATTATGGAGTCTATGGATGCTACATTCTTTGAGGATATTTTTCCTAGGGGAGATCAACACTTCTAGACAGGAATCTCAGGAGACTCCTCAGCCTGCCCTTCGTATGGAATATTATGAACAAACACATGATGAAAATCCTGAGGAGGATGAGAAGGAATACCTTGGTAGACAAAGGACTACAAAGACCTTTGGTGATGATTTCCTTGTGTACCTCGTGGATGATACTCCCACTTCTATTTCAGAAGCGCATGGATCTCTAGATGCTGACCACTTAAGTGATGTGGTCCATAGCGAGATGGATTCCATCATGGCTAACATGACATGGGAGATTACTGAACGTTCCTATGGTTGCAAACCATTGGGATGTAAGTGGGTCTTCAAAAAGAATCTTAGGCCCGCCGATACGATTGACAAGTACAAGGCTAGGCTTGTGAGCATGGGTTATGCCCAGAAAGAAGAGGGAGATTTCTTTGATACTTATTCACCTGTGGCCAGACTGACCACCATTCAAGTATTACTCTTGTTGGCAGTCTCAAATGGTCTTCTCGTCCACCAGATTGATGTTAAGACAACTTTCCTGAACGGAGAGCTAGATGAGGAAATGTACATGCAACAGTCAGATGGCTTTGTGATAGATGGTCATGATGGAAAGGTGTGTAAGTTACTGAAATCTTTGTATGGCCTGAGACAAGCACCTAAGCAATGTCATGAGAAGTTTAATACATCCCCGACATCTGTTGGCTTCGTTGTTAATGAAGCTGACAAATGTGTATACACTACTGCAGGATACTGCTAACGCGACACTACGATCAGAGACCCTTTGCCGAAACTATGTGTGATGCAATACTCGCAAACGGTGGTGTAAAAAACCCGTCAAAAAAGGTGAAAAACATTTGCGATGGCGGAGGCATCAAACACGGTTCAGATTTTAGTTGCGTGTGCGATGCAGGGCACGTGGTTAATCCATTCAAACACTCTGCGATGAGGCAGAACAACAGAAACGGGCAGCCATAACAATGTGTGTGCGATGTAGGACACACGGTTAATCCATTCAAACTGTTTGCGATGATGTAGAACAATAGAAACGGGCAGACATATCAATGTGTGTGCGATATACGGCATACAGTTAAGTTGGACGAACTATTTTTTATTAGGGAATGCAACAGAAATAGTGCAACTTAACAAGATGTGTGTGATATGCGGCATACAGTTCACATGGATGAACTGTTTGCGATGAGCCAAAAGAACACACACGAGTCGTGTAAATAAGATGTGTGTGATACGTGGCAAACTGCCGATTCGGATGAACTATTTGTGATGAGAAATTACGACACAAACGGTTAATACAGTTAGTTAGTGTGTGATTCTGTGTGTACAAAAACTTTGTAAAATGCAAAATAGTTGCTTGTAGTGGCTAGGGGTATCGCATATGATGCGTCTGCGAGTACTCGTGTGCGATGATTAGTATGTTACACATACATTTCCTTATGTTAACATGTGGGTGAATTTGCAATATGGACAGTTAATATGCAAATGCCTTCTGGACATCGGGCACACGCTTAAACTCAATGAATGGTGTACGATACTAATACTTTCCATGATAATTTACGAACTTGGGTAACAACATTTGAGTAACATATATATAGTGGTTACACTATTCGACAAAAGGAGGATCTTCGTAACACAGTTTTGACAACCATATGGTCCATATCTACATACTTAACATAGTAACAACTATCACATTTTAAGAGGCTAAGGGCCAAAAACCATATGGTTCATATCTACATACAAAACATATATAGTAACAACTAGCACATTTTAAGAGGCTGAGGGCCAACAACCACAACCATCCACTGGAAGCAGCTTGATCACGGTGACTCGGCATCTCGTCAATGAAAAGGAAGAGCCCTCCTGTGCCTTGGTAGAGCATGAGTAGAACGGTGTCACCAATTTTCCAATATGGATGCATTTCCACGAGAAGCAATAACTTGTTAATTTGAATGGTTCCATTTTTGCGGGAAATGCAGTACCTTGCAATCACTTTGGCGTTATTAGCAGACACAAGTGTAATTCGACCATGCCAGGAAATCGATCCAGAACTGCTACAGGGGGCAATTTCTGTTGACATGTAGAATAAAAAACAATTGTAACATATCTTTGAAGATACATATAGTTTATGAGCATCAACATTAAAATAAGACTTTTTACCAGCGTTTTGTGCACATAGTTGGTCTTGTTCAGTGTGTGCAGCATAGGTCTAATTAATCCCATCCAAAATACAGAGTTCATAAGCTGTGCTATCTCTGTCAGATTATCAACAAAGTTTATGACATGCTTCAAGTCCTTCCAGTGAAATTTGGTACGCTTAGTAACATACAGATCGTTCAGTATGCATCCAACATATCCTGCTTAAAAGGTGGAAAGGTATTATTTATTCAGAACATGGCAGAAGAATATATAGTGCGCACACAGTTGGTTGCTTAAATAGTGATCAATTGGTTTCTAAAATAGTAATATGACAACATGGGGAAAGTTGAAAGGACACTAACCTCGATCAGAATCTAATCGACTGATGACGTTGGGGAAGTAAACATCCATGTTAATTAGACCAGGCTGTGGTGCACGTAATAGGATTTTATTGCCAGCTTTCAGTTCATAACACTTAGACATTTTTCTCCAAAGGTTCGCATTAAAATAGGAGTGACCATCTTTATCAAGTTTTACGCTAACGGTCATTGTACCATGTTGCATTCTCAATATGACATCCTGGGAGTCATCAACAAGGTAAAGCCCAAGATTTCCTTCTACTCCTGTTCTTGCAAAGCAAGGGATGTACTGCTTGAAATGAAAATTAAGATCGTAAATTAGATATATTCAAATAACAGAGCAAGATGCAAATATGGCAGTAACTAATAGAACAGATCAATATATATATATGAAAGCAAAGTACAAAAATATAGAATTAAAAATAGATAATGTAACAAAGATTTGATGCAAATATATAGATAATGTAGCAACAGATGGTATATGTTCGCAAATTTAGGCCATGCCGACCGTGGTGGGTTGAGATTGAACATATCGATCACTCCCAGAAGGCATCCGGAATGGTGAGATAGAACTTCGTTTCCGACTGGCCACGACCACAGTTGCCCGATTTGTGCTCGCACTGTGGACACATGAATGAACACCCATGAATCAGCTAGAAAAAAAATGATTCCACGACGATTTCCACCAGTTGATTAACAGAGACGGACGTACTGTGATAAGAGATGAGTGAATATTTTGCTAATTAAGCTGATTACCTTCTCCATGAGAAAAATCCCCGGCCCAATCCCACAGAAAACCCCAGTCGACCAGAGTCTAGAATGTCGGTGCAAATAGGCGGCGGAAAGCGGTAGGGGTGAAACCCGGTGCCGTTTGGAGTGCGACCTATGCCCGCCGCCAACAACCGTCGAGCTTAGTGTGCAGAGTGGCAGAGGAGTCCGCAGCGAGTGAGTGGGGACGAAGTGGGCGAGGGTTTTCTTTTCCTTTTGCATGTGTTAGTGAACACACACGATTCGCAGAGGCGACGGAGATGAATCATGTACGATAGTAAATCATCGAGATTGAATGGGAATCCAAATTTCCTTTGTCCTTCATCCATGAGTTTTTTCTACGATGAACATAAACCCTGCTAATCACCGTGTTCAAATTTGACACTTTTCCGGGTTCATATACAATATTTAGTGGATTATGTGCATTTTGTAGGCATTAATGCAAATAATTCAAATTCAAACAATCGGTGCATGAAAGGGTGCACAAGAACGGTCTCGAAAAACCATACTCGTGGTATTTAGTAATTTCTCAAGCCTTTTACAAGGAACGGGCAGAGATTTCAATGGAATGCATGGCAATAGTCAACCACAAACGCGTCATTTACTGGGTTATCAACTATAGAATAATGAAATATGTGCTAGAAAAACATGACACCTGGCATGGTGCCATGTTATGGCCTCACAGTGCCCTGGTTAAAAGCTGAGAAGGTTTGATTTATGTCGTCATGCACGCCCTTCATAAATCGAACCATCACCGAGGAAGTTCAATGCTTTCGAGAGGGAAATCACAAGATTGAAGGGGAATCCAAATTTCCGTCCTAGTTTGTCATTCAGTTCTTTTCCAATGATCAACATACCACCACAAATGCAAAGTGTTCAAATATGACATTTTTCCGAACTCATTTACCATATTTAGGGGATTATGTGCATTTTCTAGGCACTAATTATGCACATAATTCAAATTCGAACAATCGGTGCATGAAAAGGTGCACAAGAACGGTCTAGAAAACCATGCTCGTGCTATTTAGTACATTCTCACGCCTTTTACAACGAATGGGCAACTATTTCAAGGAAATGTGTGGCAATAGTCAACCATAAACGCGTCGTTTACTGGGTTAACAACTATACAAAAAATGAAACACATGGTTGGAAAACATGACGCCTGGCGCGATGCCATGGTCTGGCCACACCATGCCCTGGTAAAAATTGGAGAATGTTTTCCTTATGTCGTGATGCACGCCTTTCATAAATCAAACCATCACCGAGGAAGTTTCATGGTTTCGAGGGGGAAATCACCAAGATTGAAGGGGGATCCAAATTTCCTTTGTCCTTTGTCCACGAGTTATTTTCTACAATGAACATACAACCTGCAAATCACTGTGTTCAAATTTGGCACATTTCCGGGTTCATTTGCCATATTTAGGGGATTATGTGCATTTTCTAGGCATTAATGCACATAATTCAAGTTCAAACTATAGGTGCATGAAAGGATGCACAAGAACGGCCTGAAAAACCATGCTCGTGCCATTTAGTAAATTCTCATGCCTTTTACAAGGAAGGGACAGATATTTCGATGAAATGTGTGGCAATAGTCAACCACAAATGTTTGTTTATTGGGTTTTCAAATATAGAAAAAATGAAATAAATGCTTGAAAAACATGACGCCTGGCATGGTGTGCCATGGTATGACCTCACCATGCACTGGTAAAAATTAGAGAAGGTTTGGCTTATGTCGTCATACACGGCCTTCATAAATCGAACCATCATCAAAGAAGTTCCACGCTTTCGAGAGGGAAATCACCAAGATTGAGGGCTCGTTCAGTTTGAAGGAAATCAAAATGCAGGAATTAGTAGTAGTATAGGGATTTGATAGGATGGCACTTGCCATCCTAAGGAATTGGCTTGCCTCGTTCCTACACGTAAAATGAGATTTGCACTAGTGCACGTGGGTCTTAAACAAACGGTTCAAAACCCCTTTCTGCGACGACATCTGGAACCGTCGCTAAGTGAGTGTGGGCGATAGGGGGGTCCTTCCCACACGACCCAGAAACTGTCGGGGATATGCCCTCCTGTCACACACATTCGGCAAAATGAGGCCGTGTGTGACCGGCGAGCGCTCAAATACGGAAATACGTATAGTACAGCTAAAAAAAATACAATTATACGGTGAAATTGTTTCCGATCGCAAGTACATCCCACATAGTCAGTCCCCGCTAAACATTTCCGTTCGTATGTACATCCCACACAGTCGCTCCAAGGAAAACATTTTCGTTCAAAGGTACATCACACACAATTTTTCCCACTAAATCGTTTGTGATAGCGTTGCCATTGCACATGATATTAATAATTTTATCGTTTGCGTTATTGTTGAATGCATCACACACGGTGCGTAGAAAGAAACAGTGTGGCAAAGGCTGTCCATCACACACACTTTTTATGTGATAAACGTTTGCTCAAGGTGGCCTAACGCAAACAGTTTTCAAGAGAAAGTCGTGTGTGTGCAGTGGAGATTGATCGCACATGTAGTGGATCCTAGAAACGTTTCTGATCTCCACGTATATCGCAGATGTTTCGCTTTCACAAACCGTCTGCAGTGTAATCCCTATTTAATCCATAATTAATCCAATTAATCCCTAATTTAAAAATCACATGTTATGAATTTGAAAGTAGGCAATCACTTATTTCATATCCAACCATGTTTATTACAAATATAGGTTCAACCACGAATCCATAATTCAATGCACATGTACATATACTGAAGAACTATAGAAGCACCAAGTAAAGAATGATGAACCACAGTTGTACTAAAGACTGTAAAGAGAGAGGCGAAAGACATTCTGGTTGCTGGAGAAGGTGAAGCAGAATGCCCATATTGTGCCCTCCTCCATGCGTAAGGCGCGCACAACTCTAGGCTAACCCCTTGTGATGGCTGCCCGTCCATCCTTCACTGTCTTCATTAGGACTTCTCGATGCTCATTGTAGTTTGGATGAAATACTTTAACCTTCATTGCATGTCCACCAACCATGTACTTCGCGAGGTAATCTTGAGTGAAATGCTTCGGGAACCACTGGGAACAAAAACGATTCAGACATTGTTGTCTAACAACTCATTATGAGCAGTAAAAAGAGAAGGCTGCAAAGTTTGTAGTTACCATCCTACAGCTCACTGTTGTGTTGGATAGAGCATAAACAAATAATTTGCTTGCCACCATTCGTATCTTTTTGCTAATAATCCTTATCAGTTTCCTCACTTGATGTTTGTTAATCAATATCTCATTGCCCCATACGCAAAAATGGTCGATGCATGGATCCTTGCCAAGGGCATATGTACCTACAAGCAACAAGTCAATAGTAGAAGCTAGCTAGTGTCCATGCTTGGATCTATATGTACTACATTATGGGGGGAGTACAAGCCGAGGGATGAAGCTAACCTCGGCGGAAAATGGTGGCCACTCCCATTATTGTCCTGCATAAGTAGTGGAAAGGCATGATAAGTACAACAATCTTAACATCAAACAAATATAGCAAAGGTAAACAACATCATCTCCAAATGATAGCTTGAATGTGTTGGTTTCAGCATGTTGTTAAAGCAGATATAAAATGGATGGCTATGTTACCGACAGCAGGCTTAACAGTCATCAAATAATGCAATTCAAACTAGTATTGTTGAAAATGAATAGAACGTAGGTAATGCTTAAACATCACACTGGATAAACGTGTAAAACTGAAAATAAAGGGCATGTGTTAACTACACCAGGAATAACTGGAACCAAATATAGCCATTCAAACTAGTATTGATGTAGTCGAGCGGCACAGTTCTGACTTGCACATAATGAACCACACATTGTGAATGACTGAAATAAACAAGGCATAAATGACCAGTATAACAACCAAATATAGCCATTGAAAACTGGACAGAGTCTCACTTCAACCAACCTAACAAGCAAATACAGATAAACAGGGCATATGCTTGAAAACTGGACAAATGCTCACTGCAACCAACCTAACAAGCAGATAAAGATAAACAAGGCATCTACTTTATAACTAGAGAAATGCTAAAAAAAGCAACCTAACAACCAAATACAGATAAACAAGGCATCTGCTTGATAACTGGACAAATGCTAAAAAAAGCAACCTATCAACCAAATACAGATAAACAAGGAAGCTGCTTGATAACTGGACAAATACTCACTGCAACCAAACTAAGAACCAAATACAGATAAACAAGGCATGTGCTCGATAACTGACAAAATGCTCACTCCAACCAACCTAACAACCAAATATAGATAAACAAGGCATCTACTCACTATAAACAACCAAATATAGCCATTCGTGAAACTAAAGTGGACAATTCATACTTAAACATCACATAGACCTATTGAACAATACATTTTTGCATAACTGAAATAATTAAACATGGCACAATTAAAGCACCACACGGAAAATGCTACTACAACAAAGGGTACGGGTTGGCAAGCTACAAAAGGTAATATTTGATGATAGAATGTTGCCACGCATTTCATGGACGAGATCCTTCTAGTTGGAAGAGCACAGACCCATGGTGCGCTCTCTGATGTCACAGATGGGCTGTTTCACCTTGGAAGAACCTTCATGGGTGCCCTCCTCGTGGTCGTGGTCGTGGTCGATGAGATCTGACTTGGCAATTGAGGATCCCAAGCCGCCGCCGTAGAACGTGTCCTTCAGAAGTGACAAAATGGGCTCGATGGCATATAAAGCTCGCAAATCCTTAACCTCTTGGCGGAGGAGATCAGCGGCAGGGCCGTCGAAGAGATCGACGGCGGTTGAACCAGAGGGGTTGGGGATGGACCACTTAACCTATGACATGGCCCGCATGAAGCCGTTGGTGTGGATGAGCTTGATGTCGTAGCTAGCTTTCCCAAGATAAAGTAATACGCTAGCCCGCTGACATGAAGCATTCGGCATGGCAACGTAGTCAATGTCTTCGCCGGCTTCCGCGGTGACATGTTGCTCCGAGATCGACAGGTCGGGGCGAACGGCGGCCACCTCGCCAACGTCCGCCGGAGAAGCCATGATAAACCTCTTCTTGCTCGAGCGCTCGTCGGGCTCCCCGGGATACGTGGTCGAGCTTAGGCTGCAACATTCTGGAGCAGGGGATGTGGATCTGGCGGGAGGGACACTGTATGCCTCATCTAAAAACTCAGTGGATTGGGGCGACGGTATGGGAATCGCTGGATAACCTGAACTTTATTATCTAAGCTAGGAGGAGCGGGCAGACCGGCAGGGTTGGCGGCGGCCGCAAGCTAGGGTTCGGAGGGAGGGAGGGGGCGGGTGGGGGACTGTGGAGGGGGGTGGTGGTGTTTGAGGATACGCTGCGGCTACTGAAAATTTTAGTAATGGTGGGTGGAGATGGTGGTGGACGAGGGAGGGCGACGGTTCAAATGCCTCGACTGCTAAAATTTTACTATAAGGTCGGTGCTGGAGGAGTGTGGGTGACGGTTGAAGTATGACGGCTACTAACATTTGGGTAAAGGAACTGATGCGGGACGGGAGTGCCAAGATCGCGCACGGTCCAATAACAATATGTGTGTATGATAATAAGGAAATGTGGCGCGGGTCCACCAATTTTTGCAACGCTCAAGGCGGGTAGTTTGTTTTTTATATTTCTATCTAGCTGGTCTATCGCACGCGGTTCGTCCTAATTTCCAAATAAACTTACCCTCCTTTTGCTTACACAGGTGGTGGTTTTACAGCGCACTTGCATCGCACACGGTTAAGCCAGTACCTCCACCCTTTGCTCGCGCTTGCGCGGTCGTGGTTATTTCAGCGCACTTGCATCGCACACGGTTGAGCCAGTACCTCCACCTTAATTTGCTCGCGCTTGCGCGGTCGTGGTGATTCACATCGCACTTGTATCGCACTCGGTTTACATATTATACCCTGTGTCCGTTGAGGATCATCAGAGTCTTTCCAGCAAAATATAATGTTAGGGAGGGTCAAAAGATAGCCACACCAGCATGTGGCCCAAATATATATGAGTGAAAAGGGTGGTATGTGATGTTCAAAATCCCAATGCACAACTTTGACCCCGTGGGCCCACGGTTGGGCGCGTCATTGAAGATCGATGAGAGGGGCCAGAAGTCAAGAACCACCTGGAAGTGGCCAAATATATGTACGAATATTGGGGATTTTAAAACTCTAAATACACAATGCATAACTTTGGTGGCACCTGCCTCGCAAACCCGAAAGCACCCTAACAACCACCTAGCTAGGATATATATAATGACATAATGTCGTACCTAGCTAGGATGCTTGGCCCACCACCTCCCACTTCGTGTCAGTGGGGCGGATGCACGTAATCATCGATACTTTGGTCATACATGCATGTCGACATGACCTACCATAAGACGGACCAATGAATCTTTCCTTTGGTCAAATGACAGTTGTTGTTGCCGATAAACCGCTTGGGCCAATAGATTGAACCATCATAAACATCACACGAGTGGGACCACAAAACTAGCACCTCTTGCATGCGGCCCAAAATAATGTACGTTGGGAAGGGGTGATGTGTGTTTTCAATATAGAATAATGTACAATTTAGATGTGGTGCCTACCTCTCGATACAGACAACAACCATGAAGGAAAGGTAGTTAAGTACGAGATACGTACGTAGGGTTTGATGTAGGTCGAACCCAACAATCCGAGCATCTGGGAGGGAATCCTGACAACGCATTAGCTCGAGTTTTGGTTGACCGACATTTGACGGTGACCGGCCCTAACATGAACTAGGAGGAATCTATTCATGGCAAACACATACCCCTCATTATCGGTTAAAGGGATGATATATATACACTCGGGGAGCCCACATATATCTGTGTCGTCACAAAAAACCGCACAAGGGAGACGTGGTCGATCAGAAGACCCCGTATACACTGCATGCGGCCCAAAAATATGTATGGGTACGATGGTGTATGATGTGTTCAAATCCCAAATGCACAACTTCGAGGGCCACACCAAGTACATTACAAACCAAACACCGTACCCGACTCCAAGCCTAGTTCAATACCTATGATGTCAGTTTCCCAACTTCGAGGCGACAGCGGGGGGGGGGGGGAGTCGTCCCATGCATCTGCTCAAACTTTATTTTTTCTAGCATGGGGCACATCTATATATATCTATACATCTATACACATATGTAGTGTGCGAATAACTATGAAAGTTACTCGTTGGATTAAGCCAATCCGACGGTACAGAGATGGCAAATCCGAGCACTACTGGCCGTTGGATATCATCTACATTCCACCAGATTTTGCCACATGTACAATCTAGAAGACTCCATGGGTTAGCATAATGCACAAACCTCTAAACACAAGCACTTCTCCTTTGTTCTCTAGAACCTTCCATATCTTAATTGCCAAACCTTTTTTCTAAATGAATTGTCACTATTTGTTTTTACCTTTACATTGCACAATTCCATGAATCTTAAAATAGTATTTTTATAAAACTAATTGATTTTGGATGAGATGAACTATAAGAATTAAATGAACATTTACATCATGCATATCTGGGAGAAGAGGTGGGAAACCGATGAGAGGAGTGGCGAGAAACGGTAGCCTGTTTTGAGTGAAAACCTAGTAGAGAAGGAAGCATGAGCTACACGACGCATGCACACAGTGCCTACCCATGTACTGCATGTGCTGTCGAAAGGGCTCATGGTTGCCGTTCAATTTGGGATCATACAACGGTGCACATGTACAATCCTTGGGGTTTGGGTTCTGGCCAGTCAGAACGCAGGACTCAGATTGCTCGCGCAGCGGGTGGGGGGATATCATATGGAAACCAACATTCGGTGGAAACCGGTGAAAACCACGAGAAAGAGATGTTTTGAAGTTTCAAAAAAAATTCAAAAAATGCGGGATGTTAAGACGATGATGTTTTATTGGCACACAAAATTTCAAGTTGAGCCACATTAAGAGATGTGAGCTATGAAAAAGACAAAATCAGTGTTGAATAGTGTTGAATAGTAATGTCACTATTCAGGGCGGAATTTGCCTTTTTCATAGCTCACATCACGTAATGGTTTTCAACTTGAAATTTTGTGTCGCAATAAAACATCACCTTCTTCACATCCCACATTTTTTTTAGATTTTTATGAAACTTTAAAATATGGTTTCCACAAAGTTTTCCTTGAATATCGGCTTTCATGAGTGAACCGTGTGCTATTTGAAAACATTTCATGAGAAGAGTCTCGGTTTTTAAATCCCCGTAAATCCAAAACTAAGCTGAAAATCATGAAACCTGCCATAGTGTCACGACATCACACTTATATGTCGAGGAAATTTTTTTGTCCATTGTGGTGCAAGTTTTATTACAAGCCTCTTACATACCGGAGCTTCTCTCAAATAAGCCTCGTGGTTCCGATAGGGAAACGTGTCCCCCTTGTGGGCGAAATGTGATCACTGCCTCTTTTCACCTTGTATTTTCTTCTACGGGCAACATGGAACGATAGGATATCCGTGCTGAAATTTAAACTTATTCAGGGTTCGTTTGGCCTTTTTATACACTAATTGAGTTTCCTAGGCATTTAATGTCCATAATTCAAATCTGAACTACAAATACATCCTCTAGTTCACCAAAATGGCTACAAAATTATACATGTGTCCTTGGGTGCATGTTTAGGTCCCATGCCAGGAATGGGAACGAATTACAACCGTACTGGTGTCATGGCTCGTACTCAAACATTTCGAATCTCGGTTTTTAAGTCCCCATAAATCCTAAACTCACCAGAAAGTCATCAAAGGTGGCATGGTGTCATGTCATGGCACATATATGTCGTGGTAAAAACATTGTCCAATTTGGGCCAAGCTTTATTACAAACCTCTTACAAAAACTGGAGCTTCTCTCAAAGAAGCCTCGTGGTTCTGATAGGGAAACGTGTTCCCCTTGTGGGCGAAACGTAATCACTGCCTCTTTTCGCATTGTATTTTCTTCCACGGGCAACATGGAACCACAAGATATCCATGCTGAAATTTAAACTTATTCAGGGTTCGTTTGGCCTTTTTATACACTAATTGAGTTTCCTAGGCATTTAATGTCCATAATTCAAACCTGAACTACAAATACATGCTCCAGTTCACCGAAATGGCGAGAAAAATTATACATGTGTCCTTGGGTGCATGTTTAGGTCTCATGCCAGGAATGGGAACGTATTACAACTGTACCGGTGTCCTGGATCTTCCTCAAACATTTTGAATCTCGGTTTTTAAGTCCCCATATATATCCTAAACTCACCAAAAAGTCATCAAAGGTGGCAAGGTGTCATGTCATGTCACATATATGTCGTGGCAAAAACATTGCCAATTTGGGCCAAGCTTTATTACAAACCTCTTACAAACCGAAGCCTGTCGCAAGAACCCTCGTGGTTTCGATAGGGAAATGTGTCCCCTTGTGGGCCAAACGATATTCACTCCCTCTTCTAGCCTCGTATTTTCTTCTACATGCGACACAGAACAACTGGAGATTCGGGCTTAACTTTGAAATTATTCAGGGTGTTTGACCTTTTTTATTCATTAATTGATTTTTCTAGGCATTTAATGTCCGTCATTCAAATACGAACTACAAATACATGCTCGAGTGCACCAAAATGGATAGAAAAAAACATACATGTTTCCTTGGGGTGCATGTTTAGGTCCCATGGAACGAATGGGAACGAATTCAACCGTCTCGCCGTCCTGGCCTGGCCACAAACATTGCGAATCTCGGATTTTAAATGTCTGTAAATCCAAAACTCACCAGGAAATCATGAAACCTGGTATGGTGTCACTACATGGTATATATAATTGTCCAATTTGGGCGAAGCTATATTACAAGCCTTCTACAAACCGGAGCCTGTCGCAACCCTCGTGGTTCCGGTAGGCAAACATGCCCCTCTTGTGGGTGAAACGATAATCGATGCCTCTTCTCGCCTTGAACTTTGTTTTCTACATGCAACATAGAGTAAGAGGAGTGTCGGGCTGAAATTTGAAGCAAAATGGGTGGGAAATCGTACATGTGTCATTGGGTGCATGTTTAGGTCTCGTTTAAGGAATGAGAATGAATTACAAACTTGTCGTCATCCTGAAACAATGAGAATCTCGGTTTTTAAATCCCAGTAAATAAAAAATTCACCCAAAAAACATGAGACTTGGCATGGTTTCATGACATGGCACATATATGCCGTGGTAAGAAAAATCGTCCAGTTTGAGAAGAGGCGCACACATTAGTAGCCAACGAAGTCCTTTTTGAAAAAAAGCCTGACACTTTAATATTGCAAACGGTTGTATTATATTTACCGTGTCGAAATTTAACTATACTCGGTGGCATGCGTGCAGCTGTATGATTAGACGGGACGAGCACAAGAAGTCCGTCGTGCAGCTTCGACGGGACGCATGCGAGCAGTCCGCCGCGCAGGCTCGACGAGACGCGTGCATCCTGTCCACCTCGCAGGCTCGACTCGACACGTGTGAGCAGCAAGGCCACCCATGCTCACCGGGAAGAGAGCTCTTTGACCTCCATGTACCAGCCGCCGCCCGCCTCGCTCACAACTTCTCCATTAATGGGTTAATTAAAGCACCTGGACGAAGGGTGTTTGCTTGTGATCCCATGGCAGCATTTGCTTTGTTCGTGTTTCCAACTAGTATTCCGCCCTAATTTAAATTGCCACATAGGGAAACGGATAATACGACCACAAATAAAATGGCAACGGATAATACGATGACAAATTTACAATGGCGCACATAATAATTGTCTTACATATTCCGGTTAATTTAAAATGCCACATGCAGCAAAGCCCGGAAGACACGGGGGCAAGAGAAGAAGGAAATTGCAGACAATGATCTGGGTCTCTACTGTCTCTACTCGTCGATGGATCGCCATGCAGCGAAATCCTCCAGCTCCTTCTTCAATTCCTCATGCCTTTGCTTGAAAGCAGCCACGGATTCCTCCGCCTCCTGCTCGCGCTCGATCCGGAGCTTCATCAAGCCACTCATCAGTTCCTCGACTACCGCTTTCAGCGTCATCTCCGAGGCACTGCTCTGCTCATGCAGCATCTTCCATCCGGCGGCCTCCTCCTCCTTCTCGGCTACCAACTTGAGGAGATTCGCATTGTCATCGATGAGTTGCTCGGCGAGGCTGGTCGCCTTGTCAACCGAGGCATCGCTGATCTTGAGCAGCTTCATCAAGCTGTCGACCAGCTCCTGCTACGTAGTGACGCCAACGAGAATTTCGTCGTCGCCAGTGAAGGACTTCAGGAATGTAGGCTCGTCGCGATGGCCGACGCAGCGAATGCCCTTGTGAGAGCCCTCGCGTGCCCGTGAGAGCTCGTTCGAGGGCTTCGCGGTGCGCCCAGACATCTGTGCTGTTGCTGCGGCTTCGCGGCGGGACATCTCTAGTGCTTCCGCAGCCTTGGTCTTTGCTGCCTGGTTATATGTCCACCCTAAACTCCTCCTACCGGTCATGGCGGAATGACTTGACAGAGAAAACCAGTTTTGTGGGTGATGAGGAGAGTAACTGTGAAGTAATTTTCGAGTGGGTAGTTTTTCTAGCCCGGTGCTAAGTGTGAACACATATTAGTTTGAGAGGTGTGAACAGATTTGCAATTACTTATTGCGTTGTAATCAACAACGTGACGAGAAACAAGGTCAAAATTTATTGATGGCAGAAGGTTGACCGCGTGGTTGCTCGCCGTTGAGGCGACCGTGGCGCGCTCCACTCTGGCGTCCCTGCGCGCGCTCTGCTCGCCGTTGAGGCAAACTTACAATGGCAACTGTTAATAATTCTTAATAATTGTCTTACATATTCAGGATAATTTAAAATGCCAAATGCGGCAAGGCCCAGAACACTCACGACCTACATATGCATAAAATTATAATAAAATATAAGCTAAAAGGCTGAGCTGGCGGCCTTCCAACGATGGTCTTCTCGGACTCCATGATCAGCATAGCACCCTTTCCGTCGTTCACTCCGAGTGTCCCGACCCGCCTCCACCTATGGAGCTGCTAGCGCTGATGGGAGGTTCTTGGGGCTGCTGGGCCTCTTCCAGAAGAGCTTGATAGCGTGCAATCGCGCACATGACAACTCCGCGGAACCGTTCCATTTCCATGTCTCTGGCCTGGTAGCAAATTCCGTCGATCAGCTGCATCCTCAAGATATCACGTTGGCGATGTTCTACTTCGTCGGGGACGTCACCTCCGCCAAGGATGTGCTCGAGCCTGGCGACCACATCATCGAGATCGAGGTTGACACGGCCGCCACGGGCAATGATGAAGCCGCAGGCTGCCTTTGTCTTGACTGAATCGCAGAGGTCCTGTGCCCATTCCTTGGGGGCATCAGGCTCTCGATGAGCACTGGTGACGGCGGTTCTTCAGGTGGGTCATCGATCATGCCGCCGAGCAGCTCTGGATCTTTTGCAAGGTGGATGGCAAACTGCTCATCACACCTCCTCTGCAATATGTCGATTGTGCTCCCAAGTACTGTGACTCCGATATCGCTGCCGATGGGCCATGGTGCCTGCACCGGCCGATGAAGCTCTTGCTCCCCGACCTGATCCGGCTCGTTCTCCTTGCCTAAGATGTAACGCCGGTAGGCATCGACATTGAAGCTTTGGTCGTTGTCTGGCATGCTTGGAATAACTAATGGTAGATGGGTGAGGACTAGATCTTCGCAGAGTGTCGCGGCAGTGCGTTGCCGCCCGGGTTATATGCAGCAAGCCATTAGCTGGTGGCAGGAAACCAGTGAGGGTATAGGCGTGGATTTTACAATTCACCCATGTGGAGCGCGTGAAGCATTCGCTGGAGCGCGGAAAGACTAAGTGGAGCACACACACAACCCGAATACCGTAGTCGGTGCCACGTGTTATTTATCACACAAGTGTTAACATAAGGAAATGCATGTGTAACTTACTAATCATCGCACACGAGTACTCACAGACGCATCGTGTGTGATACTCCTAGCCATCGCAAGCAACTAGTTTGCATTTCAAAGTTTTTTGTACACACAGAATCACACACGAACTAACTGCATTAACCGTCTGTGTTATAAATTCTCATCGTAAACAGTACATCCGAGTCGGCTGTTTGCCACGTACCATAGACATCTTGTTAAGTTGAACCATTTCTGTTGCGTTTGCTAATCAAAAACAGTTCGTCCGAGTGAACCGTATGCCCTATATCACACACACCTTGATGTGGCTATCCGTTTATATTGCACTCCCTAATAGCGAACGGTTAATCAAAGCGAACTGTATGCCGTATATCGCACACACATTGATATGGCTGCCCGTTTCTGTTGTTCTGCCTCATCGCAAACAGTTCAAACGGGTTAACCATGTGGCCTAAATCGCACACGCAACTAAAATCTGAACCGTGTTTGATGCAGCCTCCATCACAAACGTTTTGCACCTTTTTTGATGGTTTTCATACACCACCGTTTGCGATTACTACATCGCACACAGTTTCTCGAAGGGTCTCTGATCATAGTGTCACATTAGCAGCATCCTGAAGTAGTGTTGAGTGGATGTGTAGTTTCCTCCAAAAACATAGGAAATCACTAGTATTCCTACGAAATTCCTGTACGCATTTCCTACAAACTGAATGCGTATATAGGCTGGAATTCTTGTTCGTATGTTTTTCCTACGAAAATCCTCCAAACCGAATGAGGCCTGAAGGGGAATCCAATTTTTCTTTGTTCTTTGCCCTGGAGTTTTTTTACGATGAACATACACCCTGCAAATCACCGTGTTCAAATTTGGCATTTTTCCGGGCTCATTTACAATATTTAGGGAATTATGTGCATTTTCTAGGTATTTAGCGCATATAAATCCAATCCAGCTACAGGTGCACGGGTGTGATGTGAGGGACGTGGATTGCCGTTCAATCACGTCACATCTTACGGTGCACACGCGCGATCCGCGTGGCTGGGGTTCCGGGCAATCATATCGCAACACACAATAGGCTCAGCACCCACTGTTTGCGGAAGCGACAAAGATGAATTGTATGCGATAATGAACAAGCAAAATTGTAAGGGAAGCCAAATTTCTGTTGTCGTTTGTCGTTGAGATCTTGAATACCACCGCACTGTACGGCTGCCCGGCCCCTCCATCCCAGAGCTCTCTCCAGGCGTCATCCATGGCACCGCGGTGCACAGTAACTGGTAAGGAAGTGATGGCATCCCGCCGTGCCGCGTTGCTCGCCGCCCGCGACCGCACACATGGTAAGGAAGCGATGGCATCTCGCCGCTCCGAGTTCATCGCCGCCGGCGGCCAGACACTTACATGGGCAGACTTTGAGGATGCCATGGCCGAATGGGTGGTGGATCTAGAGGCGGCCAAAGCCGCACAGAAGGAGCGGAAAAGGCAGAAAGCAGTCAAGAAAAGAGAGTCCCGCCGCCGCAAGAAAAAAGAGGCCACACGCCATGGTGAGGAGAGCTTGGCTGAGATCGAAGCACGATGGGCTGCCGCCTACAAGGCTCGAAAGGAGAACGCCGGCGTATGGCCAGCATGCCCCGATGGCAGCATGTGAGAAGTAGTTTAAGTTTGTAGTATTAGAGCAAATTACCAGTAGTACGTTAAGTTTGTAGTATTAACGTACAATGTCGGTAAGAGCATCCTTTGAGGTCTTTGAGCGTTGATTAGCATGTGTGCCCGTGTGCGTTTTTTTGTGTTAATCATTAGAAGATCACAAAACACATTTTTTATGTCGTACCTGTCTGCGATTTTTTGCGTTAATGAACCATAAGTCAGTTACCTATGCGATGTTTCGTAATAAACCAGGCGTACCATTGACCGAAAAAATCAAGTACACGTGTACATTTTTTTGGAGACGGGATCTGCCAACTTTGTTTTTTATCGCACACGAGTATTTTACGCGCTTCGTCTATGTTGTGTGTTTCCCCCGCTCAAGTTTCAAGTTTCGCGGCGAAATTTTCATTAGGCGCACGATTTCAGAATTTATTCCTCCAACCACATCCGCACCCTCAGTATCCCCCCTTGCGCCTCCCCTTACCGGCATCTCAAACCGCCGCCGCAACCACAGCTTCAACCACATCTACGTTCTGCCCGGATCCAGTCAGGTAACCCACCGATCTCTATCACGACCCCGACCTGGTTGCTTAAATGGCGCAGGTGAAACATCCCCATGCCTCCAAATCCCCACGGCCAGGAGCTGATGGCAGTCCATGGCGCGATGGCTGTTGTGCGTGTTGACTCGGAGGAACACCTCGCCTCCGCCGCCGCCGACGACATGGTGCAGGCTCTGGCCCGGATGAAGTCCCCCAACAACTACCCCCCAGGACTTAACAGGTAAGATCTGACCAGCTAAATCTTACCAATACCACTTGCAAGGGCTATGATTTGTACGGTTGATGTATTAAGCATGTTCGTGCCTTGTTTATTTCTGTACGACACACTGTGTGATGTTCAAATATTACCATGTCCAGCTCAATTTCACCAATATCGGCAACAAACTTACAATACATGACTCAAGATATCACTAGAGATGCAACCCATTTGCTATTTTTACTGGATGCTAACCCTGTTGTACTTAACATGCATGTCCATGTACTTAGGCAGGGTCATAACGGCCGATGCTTTTTTTTGCCGTCGAGGTGAGATGCATTCCATGTCTTACAGTATTTCACATAATTTGTGCAATTGAATTTTAACTTCTACCATTTACTGGTTGCCTGTAGGTACACATGTCAGTGGCACCGATCCACGCTTCGACCCGGAGGAACAACCCACCTCCGCCGTCGCTGACTTTGGGCGGGCTCTCGCCAAGATGAAGTGCCCCAGCAACTACCTCTCATCTCAGGACTTACCAAGTATGTACTCACTAGTTCAATCTTACCAATACCAGTTGCAATTAATGACTATGTTCTGTATGGTCAATGTATTAAGCATGTTCTAGTAAACATGCCTAACATGTTTTTTCTACTTTCCCTACCTTTTTATAGACATCTAGGCCATTCTCTGCTCTGGCAGCACCTGCTTTGTGATGTTTAACTATGCCAATTGCATTTTTATCAGTACCGGTTTCAATGTCTATTAAGCCTGTTGCAATTAACACTTGAATCCATTTTTAAACAGTTGTATTTCAATGTCTACAAACTTACAAAACATGACTTAGGATGTTGTTAAGCCTGTTGCAATTAACAATTCTATCCATTTTTTTAATCTGTCCATTTGCTACCATGCTACTCTGCAATGAAGATATACTAGAGATGCTGTCCATTTGCTACGTTTGATGAATGCTAACCCTGTTCTACTTAACATGCCTGTCCATGTACTTACGCAGGGTCATAACGGCCGATGCTGTTGTTTGTCGTCGAGGTTAGCTGCATCCCATGTCTAACAATATTTCACATAATTTGTGCAATTGTAGTTTAACTTCTACCATTTACTGGTTGCCTGTAGGCACACATGTCAGTGGCACTGATCCACGCTTCGACCCGGAGGAACAGTTCGCCTCCGCCGCCGCTGACTTTGGGCGGGCTCTGGCCAAGATGAAGTGCCCCAACAACTACCTCTCAGGACTTACCAAGTATGTACTCACCAGTTCAATCTTATCAATACCAGTTGCAATTAATGGCTATGTTTTGTACGGTCGATGTATTAAGCATGTTGTAGTAAACATGCCTAACACGTTTTAGCTATTTTCCTACCTTTTTATAGACAACTGGGCCATTATCTGCTCTGGCAACACCTGCCCTATGATGTTTAACTCCGCCAATTGCATTTCTATCAATACCGGTTTCAATGGCCATTAAACCTGTTGTAATTAACAGTTGTATCCATTTTTAAAGAGTTGTATTTCAATGGCTACAAACTTACAAAACATGAATTAAGATGTTGTTAAGCCTGTTGCAATTAACAGTTGTATCCATTTTTTAATCCGTCCCTTTGCTACCGTGCTACTCTTTCGAAATGAAGATATCACTACAAATGCTGCCGTTTTATTACCATTTGCTATTTTTGGTGGATGCTAACCCTAGTGTAGTTAACATTGGCTTTCCATGTACTTACACAGGGCTACAATGGGCGATGCTGCTTTTTGCCGTCGAGGTTAGCTGCATTCCATGTCTTATACACCATCTATTCCTAAATATAAGTATTTTTAGAAATTCCAATATATACTATATAAGGAGCAACATTAGTGAATCTAGATTCTAATCTAAACTATATCTATAATTCTATATACATCCGTATGTAGTTCATATTGAAATCTCAAAAAAAAACTTGTACTTAGGAACATAGGTAGTTGTACTTCACATCATTTGTGCAATCTCAGTTTAGCTTCTAACATTTATTGGTTGCTTGTAGGTACATATATGAGCTGTACTAATCCACACTTCGATCCCTTTTGCGTATGGGGCAATGAGATATTCATGAACAAGCGTCAAGTGAGGAAACTAAGAAAGATTGTTAGGCGAAAGAAACAAGTTATTGGAATTAAGCTCTTTATTTGCACTTTGTCGAAGACAACAGTGAACTTTAGGATGGTGTTGACACCTTTGACACCTGATTTTGTCAAGATACAGAGTGAAAGGTTTTTCAGCATGAGAAAGTTTCATATCGTCGAGTGGAACAACTTTGATGTTTAGGCTATCGCCATTCGACCTCATCTCAGTGGCCAAAGTTATACTCCGAGGGACAAAATTTAATGTTCTGAGTGCTTTTCGGCCGATTACTCCCTCAATATGACCTCATATGAAGGAGTGCTATAAAGGAATTGTCTTCGTCTTGTCGAGACGATCGATTTTCATATATAAATCATCTCAATCCGAGTTCATATGCAAAAGTTATAGTCAATACGGTTTGGACAGGCCAGAGACCAAAATATTACGCTTGACACCAGACACATGTTGATGAGTGTCTGATGCAAAGAGTGAGCAATTCGGCCTTCTAGACGGCCTTGAATTGAAAAACCTTCAACACGGAAAAGTTTCGTTTCGTCGAGCCTGGAGAGACAAATCAAGATCAGGCTATGTTTTCAGTCGGAAAATCCAAGTGAAAAGTTTACCATCCGAGTGAAAGTTTACGGTCGAGTGAAAATTTACCGGTCGAGTGAAAGTTTGCTGACCGGATGAACTTATTATTATCCAAGTGGAAATATAGTCATCCGAATAGAAATATGGTCATCCGAGTGAAATTGTCCTCTAGGTGAAAATATTCTGAGTGAAAAGATTACCATCGGGACGAAAACTTGCCTTCCGGGTGGAAATATAGTCATCCGAGTGGAAATATTGCCTTCCGAGTGAAAATATGGTCATCTGAGTGAAAATATGGTCATCCGAGTGAAAATTGTATTCCGAGTGAAAGATTCTAAACATCCGAGTGAAAAAGTCCAGTCGGACGGTCCAAGTGAATGACTCTAATCCGAGTGGATGAGCTCGAATCCGAGTGAAATTGAACATATGCCTGAATGTTTATCAAGATGACCTCGGATGAAGAAGTGTTCAATACAGAAGTTGTGCGTATCATCAAGACGGTAAACTTTGATTTTGGAGTAATCATCATCAGAGATAGTATATAGCCTACAAATTCACTATGAGACTCAGATAATCCAGTCTACTTCAAGACCGAGTCCGACTGGAAGATAAAGATGACCTCGAAAAGTATTCAAGATGGCCTTATTTGAAAAAGTGATCAACATGAGAGTTGTTCGTATCATCGAGGCGCACAAGTTTGATATTTGTCCGTCTTGATTGGAGATCATATGCAAGCCCGGCAGCCCGCGCAAGAAGGAAGACAGAGTTTGGGCTAGATTCAGACTGAATCCGAGTTGGAATAGAATTAGGACTCTAGGACGTGAATTGATGTAATTTTTCTTCTAAGGAAAGCCTAGACGAATCCTTTACTTGTACGGGAAGTCCAGCCGCCTCTTATATATGTTGGGGGTGACGGCCGATTGAACAACACACAATCGAACAAATTAATACACTACTTTTTCATCTACGTTTTATCTCTCCACCGTTTTTCTCTCTCGTTCTTCGCTATTCTTCGTGTTTGAGAGCTGTGAATCCCGAGGCTCTAGGGGCGAGCAAATTGACCTAGGGCAGCCCATAGCCGACGCACTCCCTGACGGGGTCCCTCCCGGGGGTGTGGGGTTTTCGGATCTGCAAAAGCGCCCGTCGACAGTCTTGCGTATCGCGCTATCGGTCGGGTCTCCTTCGACGTGAGCTGCGATGCATCACCCCCGGCGTCGAGGGTACACGTGACGTGTTCGTGTGTCAACAGATGGTAACTAATGTGTTGCCTTTTCCCCTGCCCACAACAAGTTACTCTATTAGACCTCAGTATCTGATAATTTTCTCTTTTCAGTGGTTTCCGAAGCTATTTACTGATGATTACCTTACAAAATACATGACCGGAGTGGAGGCAACTAAGGTTAAAGTATATAATTCATGCTACCATGATAATGCTCTATAAGTCTTTCTGAAGGCGGTGAAGGATGGGCGGGCGATCGTCACAAGGGGTTGGACAAAAGTGGTTCGTGCCTATGGCATGCAGGAAGGCACATTATGGGCATTCTGCTTGTTCAACACCATCAGCAGTCAAAATGATTTACACTTGTCTCTTCACCTTTACCGCCTTTAAATATTGTGTTTCATCATAGTTAATTGCTACCTAATCCTGTAATTACTGAACATATTGTACTGGCAATTTTATTTATGGATTCATTGTTGAATCATTGTGCTAAGAATTTGAATTGCACATTTCATATTTCAAAATTTCTAATTCGAATAATAAATTACAGGCAAAAATAAAAAGAGAATAGACAGTCATGGAACTTTGCAAACGGCTCTGGCAGTAAAAGTTGATGGATAACCCAATGCCAACAACTTTCTACATCAAATCGTGTGTGATGTAGTTAATGAAGGCAAATAGTTAACCAAGGCCGAGCGTGTGTGATAATTACACCTTTCACACACGAGCGTATACATAAAACTATGTGGGATGTACATACGAACAGAAACGTTTTCCCTGGATTGACAGTGTGGGATGTACATAAGAACGAAAACACATTCCTTGGATTGACAGTGTGTGATATACATACGAACGGAAATGTTTTTCTGGGATTCACCATGTGGGATGTACATACCTATGGAAATGTTTTTCTCGGATTACTGTGTGGGATGTACATACCTACGGAAATGATTGGGTTTCGATGCCTCGCCCGATCGCACACGGCCCCACCGTGTGTCCCAGGAGGGCCTATCCCCGACAATTTCTGGGTTGTGTGGGAAGGACTCCCCTATCGCCCACACTCACTTGGTGATGGTTCCAAATGTCATCGCTGAAAGGGGTTAAAAACCGTTTGTATGACACTGACGCGTACCAGTGATATTATCGCCATGGTGGGGGCGAAGGAGTTATACTGTGCTTGTACGTTGATGACATACTGATATTTGGAACCAATCTCAAAGTGATTGATGAGGTTAAGTCATTTTTGTCTCAGAACTTTGAGATGAAGGACCATGGGGTGGCTGATGTTATCTTGAACATCAACCATTTGAGAGATGATGAGGGTGGAACATCAAGCATTTGAGAGATGATGAGGGTGGAACTACATTCAGCAATCCCAATGTTGAGAAGATTTTGGGTCTTTTTAGATATTCAGACTACAAAATTGCTCAAACACTTTATGATCCTAGTGTCCTGATCTGAAGTTCGAAGGCACAACTAAAGATCAATTGAGATACTCTAAAATTATTGGTTCACTCATGTATCTAGCGAGCGCAACGAGACCTGACATCGCATTTGCTATGAACGAACTGAGCCGGTTTGTTTCCAAACCGGGTGATGTACATTGGCACGCTATTGAAAGAATTATGCGCTATCTGAAACGTACTATGAACTTTGGACTTCACTATAATGGATACCCATTGGTACTTGAAGGGTATAGTGATGCGAATTGGATCTGATACTGATGAGATAAAGGCCACAACTAGGTACATGTTTATTCTTGGAGGTGGTGTTGTTTCCTGGAAGTCTTGCAAGGAAACGATCTTAACAAGATCAATAATGGAAGCAGAACTCACAACATTAGACATGTCTGGTGTCGAAGCAGAATGGCTTCGAGATCTTTTGATGGACTTGCCATTGGTTGAGAAGCCGGTTCCGGATATCCTTATGAACTGTGACAATCAAACCGTTATTTTCAAAGTAAAGAGTTCAAAGGACAACACGAAGTCTAACAAACACATAAGAATGAGATTAAAAGTTGTCAGGAATTTAAGAAGCTCTGGAGTGATAGCGTTGGATTATATCCAGTCGGCTAAGAATCTGGCAGATCCCTTTACTAAAGGGCTATCACGTGTTGTGATAGATAATGCATTGAGGGAGATGGGTATGAGACCCACATGAGTTGCCATCACTGGTATGCGTCGGTGCTATACAAACGGTTTTTAACCCCTTTAGTGAGAGTGGGCGATAGGGGGGTCCTTCCCACACGACCCAGAAATCATCGAGGACAGGCCCTCCTGGGACACCAAATGAGCTCGTGTGCGATCGGGCAAGGCATCGAAACCCAATCATTTCCGTAGGTATGTAGATCCCACATGGTGAATCCCAGATAAACATTTCCGTAGGTATGTACATCCCACACGGTGAATCCAAGGAATAAGTTTCCGTTTGTATGTATATCACACATAGTCAATCCAAGGAATACGTTTCCGTTCGTATGTATATCACACACAGTCAATCCAAGGAATACATTTCTGTTCTTATGTACATCCCACACAGTCAATCCAGGGAAAAAATTTCCATTCGTGTGTACATCCCACACAGTCAATCGAAGGAATTCGTTTCCGTTCTTATGTACATCCCACATAGTCAATCCAGGGAAAACATTTCTGTTCGTATGTACATCACACACAGTTTTATGTGTAGGCTCGTGTGTGAAAGGTGTAACTCACACACGCTCTGCCCTGGTTAACTATTTGCTTTTATCAACTACATCACACACGATTTGATGAAGAAAATTGTGTGGCATTGGGCTATCCATCACAAGCGCTTTTACTGCTAGAACCGTTTGTAAAGTTCCATGACACATTTAGCAGGTTTATTAGTTTACAAATAATAATTCCAGTATTACACAAATTCACATTTCATATCGAACAGTTGTTTGCCAATTTCATATCAGGCACATTAATATATTATAACATCACAGTACGATAGCTACATGAAAACAACACAATACAACATATAGCTAGTTCAAGTTCATAAGAACAATATTATAACAATATATTCATTTCCCTAATCGAGATCATCCACGCTCGTCTTATCCACCTAGTTGCTCCCATGCCCAGTTCCTTCGTGCCATAAAGATTTAGTATTTTACTGCTTGGCTGGTCGGATGTGTGGACCAAAGTTGGCTGCACAAACTGCTGAAGCGGTGCCAGATAATTTTCTAATGGCACTACTGATGAGATGTCAACAATTTTAGATACTAGGTACAAACTATGACACTGTCTTAGGATGCGTTTGGTTGAAGGTGTGGTATGAATGGGTTGGGACCGTGAAAGTGTCTGAATCACATCTAACAAATGATTTGTAACAACGAAAGAGGGTCTAACCTTCCCTGCACATGCCAAAAACTTCCTCCCACTGTCCACAGATTAAAACATAACTAGCTTCACGCATGGAGATTGATGGTGACAACGAGAAGATAGATCTTCAGCCACCCCGCTCCATTCATTACCACTGATGGTCCTAGGGAGCTACTAGAGGAAGAAATGACTCAAATCGACTGCCGGGTAAAAATCCTTCATTCCAAGTCATAGCCCGAGAGAGAGAAGAGAGGCAGACCCGGGTGGTGATGGAGTCGTCGGCGGAGGAGGAACCACTGGAGTGGTCTTTCAACAAGACCATGGCGACCCCGGTGGTAGGATGCGAGACAGCGGGAGCGAGGAAGCGGCTATAGCTTAGGAAGGAAGGAAGGATGGAGGAAACAGGGGAAATGTGACTTGTGGTCGGTGAGAAAAGGGGTTGGGGAAGGGGGGAGAGGTAGATATTTTGGCGGTAGGCCAAAATTTTGGAAATGTGGAGGGAAACTTTGCGCGTGGTGCCGCCGGACCATTCACTTTGAACGATTGTGTGCATAGCAAATGATTCTTCTACTTTACGCGCATGGGATGAGTTTGATAATTCAAATTTTGGTGGAAATTTCTCCGGGTACGTCATTGCACAATTTAACATCACTTGCAAATTCGGGCACACAAAAGAGCGTATAACAGACATACAACACTTACTGAGTTGAGCAATTTTAGTAATTAAACAGAGCCAGTTGACCTAAAATTGCTCTAACAAAAGACCAGCATTAAAAACAAAGCCTAAGGACGCATAATTTTAACAAATCTGCCGCCGCGCTGGCCTATGCATCACCGGTGTGAGATGAGACGTCAATGACTTGTCCCGGCGACATGCCGCCGTTGGTGGACTCCGCGTCCCCCCTACTAAAGTTGACCGCGTCCTCGTCCTCGTCCTCGTCCTTAGCGCCGCCCTCAAGGTTGTAGTACTCGTAGTAGTGGCTGCGCCAGAGCTCGCGTTGGTACCCCATCGCTGATTCCTCGACGGACAGACTCTTCTCTACCTCGACCTCGGCCACGCGCAACTCCTCCTCCTAGCACTCCTCGATCTCCGTCGCCTCCTACATCTCCACCTCACGCTCGACGACCTCATGAGGAAGCAGGTGCTTGATACGTCTCCAACGTATCTATAATTTTTTATAGCTCCATGCTATATTATCTACTGTTTTGGACATTATTGGGCTTTATTTTTCACTTTTATATTATTTTTGGGACTAACCTATTAACCGGAGGCCCAGCCCAGAATTGCTGTTTTTTGCCTATTTTAGAGTTTCGAGGAAACGGAATATCAAACGGAGTCCAAACGGAATGAAACCTTCAGGAACGTGATTTTCTCATCGAATATGATCCAAGAGACTTGGACCCTACGTCAAGAAAGAAACGAGGTGGGCACGAGGCAGGGGGCGCGCCTACCCACCCAGGGTGCACCCTCCACCCTCGTGGGCCCCATGTTGCTCCACCGACGTACTTCTTCCTCCTATATATACCTACGTACCCCCAAACGATCAGATACGGAGCCAAAAACCTAATTCCACCGCCGCAACCTTCTATACCCACGAGATCCCATCTCGGGGCCTGTTCCGGACCTCCGCGGGAGAGGGCATCCACCACGGAGGGCTTCTACATCATCATAGCCCCTCCGATGTAATCTTCTTTTTTGCGGTGTGCTTGTTGAGACCGATGAATTGTGGGTTTATGATCAAGATTTTCTATGACCAATATTTGAATCTTCTCTGAATTCTTTTATGTATGATTGGTTATCTTTGCAAGTCTCTTCGAATTATCAGTTTGGTTTGGCCTACTAGATTGGTTCTTCTTGCAATGGGAGAAGTGCTTAGTTTTGGGTTCAATCTTGCGGTGTCCTTTCCCAGTGACAGTAGGGGCAGCAAGGCACGTATTGTATTGTTGCCATCGAGGATAACAAGATGGGGTTTTTATCATATTGCATGAAGTTATCCCTCTACATCATGTCATCTTGCTTAAGGCGTTACTATGTTTTCTTGAACTTAATACTCTAGATGCATGCTGGATAGAGGTCGATGAGTGGAGTAATAGTAGTAGATGCAGGCAGGAGTCGGTCTACTTGTCTCGGACGTGATGCCTATATACATGATCATACCTAGATATTCTCATAACTATGCTCAATTCTGTTAATTGCTCAACAGTAATTCGTTCACCCACCGTAAAATACTTATGCTCTTGAGAGAAGCCACTAGTGAAATCTATGGCCCTCGGGTCTATCTTTATCATATTAATCTTCCATCACTTTATTATTGCTTTGCTTTTTTAATTTGCTTTTATTTTACTTTGCATCTTTATCACAAAAATACCAAAAATATTATCTATCATATCTATCAGATCTCACTCTCGTAAGTGACCGTGAAGGGATTGACAACCCCTTATCACGTTGGTTGCGGGGAGTTATTTGCTTTGTGCAGGTACGAGGGACTCGCCCATAGCCTCCTACTAGATTGATACCTTGGTTCTCAAAAACTAAGGGAAATACTTACGCTACTTTACTGCATCATCCTTTCCTCTTCAAGGAAATCCAACGCAGTGCTCAAGAGGTAGCAGTGCTCCATGGCCACCGCCGCCTTTTCGGACATGGGTTGCATGCTGGAGTCCGAGGTGGCCTGGAATATCTTGGCTTGTGCATCCTCGATCTTGGCGTGGATGGCCTCGACCCGGGCCAGGGCGACATCGGCGGCACGGATGGTAGCTCGAGTGCTCTAGGCGTTTGCAGCCGCCGTCGCAATAGCAGCTGTAGCCGTCTCGGCTGCTGTAGCTGCCCTGTCGGCTGCCGCAGACGCCCTCTCGGCGGAAGTGGCCGTGCTCAATGCGGATGCAGCGGCACTCTCGGCGCAGGCGCGGCGCTCGGGGGGACGCGGCCATCGTACGGGCCTTCACAAAGCGTTCCCACAACGTCATCTTTGCAAGAAGGGGGTGCGGGAATAGGGATCAAGATTCGCGGATTAGGGGGTTGCCGACATTGGAGCAAATCAGCCGGCAAAGCTTAAGGAGGGAGACTTAAAAAGACCCAGATATTTTCATCGCAAACGGTTCCTAGAAAACAGCTATGTGTGATGTTGTAGATATTTTTTATTAGCTGTGAAAGACGAATTTGGAGTAAAGTGGCAATGGATGGTGTTTTAAATTTACGAGAAATTTTGTAGTACTAATACAACTGTCATGTCAAATTTTGGAAAATTTCAGGGGTCATTTGACCTTTTAAGACATTTAAGTGATTTTCTAGCCATTTAGTGACCATAATTGAAATTTGAACTACATGTACATGCAACAGTTAACCATAATGGTTTGGAAAGTCATATTTTGTGTACTTGTGTGCGATTTTATTCCATGTGCAGTAAGTTGGAAGGAATTTTCAAACATATTGGTCAAACGACTATGACACAGTTAAGCATGGAGTGCCATGGCATTTAAATTCCAAAAAATTAAAAAAATATCAGAAACACATGAAACCTTGGTTGATGTGATGTCATGCCACCAAGATGATGTGGTAAAAAATTTGGCATGTATGACGAAAGTTTGGACACACAACCCTCACAAACCGGTGCAACTCACTAGAAGGCTCATGGTTCCGAGAGGGAACAATGCATGTTTGATGACGAACAGGAGATAGCTTCCTCTTACGGCCTTCAATTTTTTTTCTATGTTTGATGTGCACTACTACAACTGTGCTGTGAAAATTTGGAAAATTGTAGCAGTCATTTGACCTTTTAAAGATACTAGATGACCCATTGCGCCCATGGCGCAAAGGCCGAGAGCAAGCCAACTATAGAAAGAGTGTGCATCAAAATATGTAGACACAGAGGGAAATATATGAAAATAAGTACGGATTGATAATAGATAGATGGTTGTTGATGATACATATTTTCTAAGAAGCTTACTAACAATCATTTACAATTTTATGAGCAAGACATGTAGATAGGCAGAGCTACATTAGACAAATGTATCGCTGGATGTTTAGAACAATTTCTTTGAGGCAAGTTTTCATAGCTGCTGTTCTTCATGGCCTGCATTGCTCAGAGCAGAAATTTCTTCAATATCACCGTCCATGCTCCAGTAATACTTGTTTGTTTTTTGTTCAACGGCTTCTGATTATAAACTTATGGCAAGTCTTCATAGCCGCTGTTTTTCATGGCCTGCATTACTCAGAGCAGAAATTTCTTCAATATCATCGTCCAGGCTCCAATAATACTTGTTTGTTTTCTGTACAACGGCTTCTGATTTTAAACTTATATCATTAAGACGATCAGCAATATATCTTATCGGTGACAAAATATGTTTCAGATTGTTGGCTTTGGGTGTTGATCTTGCTATGAAATCTGTATTTATTATGCGGTAAAGTTCCTTCAATTCACCATCATGTGTCTATCTTGCTTGATTCAGGACTTTTAGAATATGTACTTACTGGGCTCTCGCCCTTTTCTTCATGACTCTAGATGACCCGTGCGCCTATGGCGCAAAAGCCAGAGGTTGATTTAGGACCAACTTCGGGCGAAAGTGGCGTGTGTTTGCATGGGCATCAGAGCATCCAGAAGCAGCTTTGTTAGATTCTAACCCAAGCATACAAAATGATTGAATAGAAGGTTGAGTCAACTAAAACAAATTTTAATAAAAGCTAACATAATAAAATTAGGAAAAGCTAAAAAATGGCATAAAGCTATTTATACAACAACACTTTTCACCAAGACCATTTTTTAAAACCTGTTCATAACATATATTGCATGGATCAACAACCCGATAAATGTCTAGCTACTTTCTTCGTAACCTTGTTCATCAATCAGATTTATAAATCTTAGTGAAAAGCGAAATTTGGACAATAAGGCACATCCATTTGGACAACATAACAGTGTGAAAAGTAACAAATTCTTCTGATCTTGTTAGCAGAGCTACACCAGAATTTCGCCCGGGGGGGGGGGTGGAACACAAAATGTGAACATTTGGGAGGGGGCGAAATACTAATTTTGCTTCCATCTTAGCCCTCTATTTATTTTTTCTTCAGAGAAATGTGCAAGGCTGGGGGGGCCACAGCCCCCCCCCCCAACACTACACTAAGCTCCGCCGGTGCTTATTAGGATGGATGAGCTATTATAAATAAATGCACTTCATTACATTAGAACCTTTCTCTGGACGTGTTTTCATCATAAAAACATGTGGAATAATAAGATCTATGCATACTGCATATGTACTGAAATTTCATAATTATATTATATAAGTATATATTTTAAAATTTTAGAGCATGGTAATCGTGAGAAGCTTATGAAGGAGTAGAGGAAGAGATATTCCAGCCAATTTCATTTTTTTATTTTCTTCCAACCCGTCTATTTGCCACTTGGCAATGGGTCTTTCAGGTCAGGACAAAATCGCCTTATCACCATCGCGTAGGGACACGCCACACGTGTCCATGAACCCATGCCCCTTCACCTTATCTCTTACTCCAGCCCACTACTTCCCTCACTTCATTTCCTATTCTCCTGGATCCCCTTTCTCATCTAGCTCGCTAGGGAAGCCGGTCGCCGTTGCAACACCAGCCTCAGGAATCGGCGGGATACGCTAGCCCTCAGCCCGGATCAATGTCCATGCCTCCGGCTTTGACATGCAGGCGCGCTGGACGCCACCGTGAACCACCTTGTTTTTCCGGTGCGTTCTTGCTCCTAGGTAGTTCCCTTAGCTCCATTGTTCCTTTAATGGTGATTCCGGGCACCAACATGCAGTAGCCTCTTGGACCAAGGCCACCTTCGTCGGTTCGGTCGGCCGCCACTGCGACGCCGCGGTCATCCTCCTCGCCAAATAGCTCCAGAGACTGTGACAGACTCCGTGTTGTCCGCATCTCCTCTGGATAATGGACTCGAAGCCGCGGGTCCCTCCTACTTCTTCCCTGACGTTGACCGCCATTGTCGCTATCAGGAGCTCGTTGCTCTGCTCCGTCCGACCTTGCCACTTACAACATGGTGAGAAATCACCTCTGCATGTTGCTGGCTGCGTGCTGCAGATGTTGTTTGCTGCCACTGGCTGCTTTGCTCCTGTCCATTCTTTGCCGCTGGCTGCTTTGCTCCTGTCCCTTCTTTGCTTTTTTATCAACCTGTCCCTTCTGTGCTGCTGGCTGCTTGTTGCTTGCTGTTGATGCTTGATGATGTTAGCCAGGACCTGCCTGTAGATTATAGAAAGAGAGATTGATTTGCATGAAAAAACATGGTCATATTCAACACTGTTTAATTTACTTGCTCATCACACTGTCAGACAAAGGCTAGACTTCCCTGTGTATAAAAGTTTTCATTCTAACATTTGATTTATCAGGAAAATCACATAAAAATGCTCAACCCGTTGAACTTGTAAAATCCATAACAAAATCATTCTAGTTTGGTTTGGAGTAGTACTAAGCTTATGTATGTTGGTTGCTCCTGGATCCCCTTTCTCGTACTACTCCATATCCCCTTTCTAAGGAACAGACATATATAAGCTTAGTCAGTACTGTTGCTTAGAAATAAAGGAAGATGCACTTGAACAAAATGTCTTTAAATCTTTAAAAATTCATAACTTGCATTGTAGGACTCTAATAAAATGTTATTCCCAATTTCAGTAGCTTCATATTCAACTTTCTGGATGACAACGAATACAATTCATGCACTGTACACATTCTCGAAATTCATGAATATTGATTTTCCTCCGTTTGGTTTTTTTCCAGGGTTCCTTCATCGTTTCAATAGAGTCAGGCAATGAGGGGAATTACGAGCTTGATCCGCAGCTTCATCAGGACATTGACCAGGAAGGCAAGCATCATGAATTCCCTATCTTATGTTTTACTTATGTTGAAGGATTATACTATCTTGTTGCTCGTGTTGGTTACCATGCCGTACCTTTCTTTGCAATATCCATGTTTAGGACACGCAACAGGAACCAGTAGTTTAACCAGAGAAGGAACTTCATTCTCTCACACTTGATATGATAGCATTTATCAGATCAGGTTATAGAAGCAAATATTAAGTACCATCAGACTGATGTCTGATTCTGTCTGAATTACACTGCCTATCCACTATTATTGTTGTCCATGTGGAGCAGGGCTTGTAAATAAACATATATACTGTTGTAGTCAATTTAACTTGAATTAGCTAGGATGAATCGTACACTTTTGCGATTTCCATAAATAAATCAACAGGTTAGTCATCCGCATGAGACGACCGATCTATTCTTGTTAACAATGAAACAAATATCGATTTTAATCACGAAGAATAACTAAACTTCTGTGTTTGTCTCAGAAGTAAAACTTTTCTATTTTGACCATGTCTCTAGGAAAAACATTGACCGAAAACTGAAATAATACCGTGCTATTGGTCAAGGTATGCCTGGAAGTGGGCGAGCCAGCTTGATCTGGTGATGATTCACCTGAAGAATTGACCTGCCGGCACAATGCGTAGAGGGGAGGGAGCTAATCTTGCGGGTAAGGAAGCAGATCTTGCAATCAAACTCATCTTTCCGATGTAGAGGAACACTGGCGATGGAATGGAAAAGAGAGGGTGGGTGAGAGAATGCTGGTGCACAGAGAGGAGAAGAAATGGATGGATAAGGTCAAGTCTTTAGCAATTGAGCAAGTGGAACAACCTCGCCTCGTCCAATATCCCGTGCCGGCCCAGTATATACTAGAACTTATGATTTTTCCTCTTCTGTAAGCCCAGAACACAATATAAATATGAATTGGAACAACCAAATTGTATTAACAGAAGAAATCATGACACTTACAAAGGTTTATAAAATGCACTAATAAACATGATAGTAAAGTTTAGTCGGATTTTTTAGAACATAAATTTTCATTGTTATTAAGTGTTAGTGACGGCTTCTGAATGAAAGAACAATATTAGCATGTTTGGATTAAAAGTGGAACATGTAATCACATTACATGGGAAAACTATGATATAGAACATCACAGCGACAACCTTGCTCATATGTTTCAATCAGTACAAAATATGTACCTGAAATAGATTAACTTTGATCGTTTCCTTTCTCTCCAATGTTGTGCTACTCTTAGCTAAAGTAAGTGCATGCAACTATGTATAACCTCTTAAGTTACAAAAGAATCTGCATTTGAATAATCCAGTGGTTATATTCAACTTAAACTGGGACTTGTATGCATGATATTTTGTAAGAATCTCTATAAGATATAACTGAACAATTATATTAGCAACTGGATGACATAGTCGATTGTATCCCTGGAAAATATATTATGATCTCTGAACTACAGCAGCATGCAAACAATTGACAACCAACGAAGGAAGCGGACGCTGACAGAAATGACAAACCCAAGTCAGCGAAGGATGACAGTCGGACATATATCTCATCCCTGCTGCAGCTCATCTATGTTTATTCAGAAGCGATGACATATTTATATATATGTTTTGCGCCCAAGCATTGCCCACTGCTGAACCTACACATGAAAAGCTAACAAATGTTCTTATTCTTGTTCTGCCTCATGCAACAGACCCGATCAACCTACAACTCAGTATGTAATTTACGGAAAGAAAATATAGGGAATGATGGGGGAAGAACAACCTGGTGAACAACATGAACTGAAACTTTAATTCATTAAAGGACTGCAGTTGCATAACACGCCAGTACCTTACTGGGCATTACAGTGTTCCTATGCAAAACATAGTAATAAAGAAATTTACGAGTGAGATGTGTGCCACGTTGCTAACCACAGACATTGAATGGAGTTGGAACCAAACCTTTTAGTCTGCTAGTAGATACAGTGGGTCAACAGTTCTGATTCTTTTTCTTCATCTCCCTTTGAAGCATTAGCACAAGACTCAGAAATAGAACCATATTTTCTCAGTGCTTTGAACCCTGCTTTCAGAATGCTTCTCAAAATATAAATGTCTGTAGACCAACAACAAAACAAACAACAAACATTTCAGTATTGACGGAGGCTTCTCTACGTAAATCAGGACAATCCAAATCAAATGTATAGAGAAATAATAGAAAGACCAAACTCTGTGGCTACTGTTTTAATGCACAATAAGCCATATTTTCTATAGAAGTGTCCCGATACAGTTGATAATGAACGATTGGTAACCTTCCTATTTTTAGGAGATATCAACAATCAGGTTCTACAGAAGACTTGTGTACACCTAATTACAGGAGGTACCTAGTGAGCTACAAAATTAAGATAAGTTAATGAAAAATCTTCTAGTCCAGAATACAATTAACTGATAAAACCTATACAGAACAGCCAATTTATTACTTTCTTTTATGACCAAAGAAGCATATGGAAGCTTCCAAGGCTGTCGATAAATTGCCAAGAGATCAACACAGCCACCAAAAAATAATCTGCAAACAAACTAAATAGGCAAAAACCGGATAGTGAATTTTAAATACATTTGATGGGAAGAATCTCATGGATACCTTTTATCGTTGCAACATGTAGTATTCACATCAAATGTCAAATGAAATCTATGATAGACGCATATGCACCATATTGATTATCAAAGGGGTAAGCACACACACACACACCAATGATCTGCAAATGCATTATCAACAACCTGGAAGTGGCCATCATTGATAACATTCTAATCTTGAAAAATGAACTGATAAGCTTATAAACATACAAAGAGTCTGACAAGTCATTCCGTTGTAACAATCTATAGACATCAGGAGAACATCAAGCAAGGCCACCCAAAGAGGCAAAACATCAAGCATTTTAATGCTATCTATGCTGCAAGAACTGAATCAAATTAAGCGTTCATATATTGCTAGATTACAGGAGAGGGACAGAGAGGCTTAAACCTGTACGGCGTCAATGACAATGGAGAGGAATGGAATAGCATCTAACCATGTGAGTGGGAATTTTAGAGAGGTACGATAAAATGCTAGAAACATGGATTGTCCACATCAGTAATTCTTCCAAAGAAAACACTAAGATCAAGGATTGTTTAGCCTTAATTTAGGCTAATCTTTTATGATCACTTATGAGGTCGAGATTCTAACACTTATAAGCCAGATAAGTCAGCTTATCGTATAGTTATTAGACATAATCACAAAAAAATGGGAACAAAAAGATTGTCATTTAAACAGAACCATCAAAGAAGTAGCAAAGGAAGACTCAAAAAAGACTAAAAAGGGAGCATGGATGTTACTTAAATGCATTCAAGATCTAACATCTGAGCAGGACCATAAAACTAAACTTTATATATACTCTTCTCTGCACACATGATAACTATATATCTCATTGAAGGCTATACTGGAAGATGGCACACAAATAAGCAATAATCAAATAAAAATCCAACGGTCATCACTGATCAAAGTGTGCTATAGATAGATGTTTGGTTAATTTGTAATCAATCAAGAAGCTTCTTGCTAATAGGACTATGCACTTCTTTCTGACACTCAATTAAACATGTGATGTGTTCATGTAAGTTTGGACGCGGTGAAGCATTTATACATAATTTAAGCGATTCACAATGAAGCCCTGGAATAAAAACATAAAGAATAATGAGGTATAGCATGAGATGATTACAAAGGTACATTATGTTTGAGTTGGCAAGAGCAAAACATTATAAACATAACCTGCTCTAGAAATAAAATATGGAGGAAGCTCTCCAAGTGCGGTCTCAATGCCCCAAGGAACAACTTGAAGATGAACTTCATGGAGTATTTTGCTAAATGGGATTGTTTCCTGATACACTTGAGATCCAAACTCTGGACAGTCTTTCTTCAACCATGAAGGCCTACTTTTAAAAAGAATAGTGAGCACTCTTTAAATCAACCCGGCCACACTGAACCGCTTTCATTGTGAAAAGGGCAATATGAGGCCCTAAATACAACAAAGGTGTGCAAGCCAGAGCCTGCAAAAATAAATGACATGCTGAGAACTGAACTGCAATGATAAATACTTAGTTGCACGATAATACAAATATGGTATAGCAAAGATGTTCCTGCATATGTTGCATTGAAGACGAAATATAATGGTTTATCCTGCTGCAAGAGCTCACGCACCACAGGCAGGGTAGACGAATGCTCCCACTCACGTAGGTTTGAGTCTAACATCTAGCTACCTAAATTTTAAAAATGCAGGGTATAAACCTTAACCCTTCTCATTCAGAAAAATAGATAATAAATTTCAGTGATTTCACCATTCAAAAGCAACACATGCATATCCACAGATTGTGAAAGTGGTGCTCTATTAATTTGCATACTTGCAGTTCAATTCACTATACCGCCACTCAATTCGTCTAATTTGAAATACATAAATGTACTAAAACAGAAAGATGATGATACCTTCTCACGTGAGCCCTCATTTACCAAGAGAAGCAAACAGGTAGCGAAACCAACAACTTCTTTCGAAACACGGGAACATGTTCTTCTTATACCCTCTCCAATGGCTAGCACAAATAATGCAAAGTGTTCTCAATGTCCGTGATGTCAAAGCTAGACTCTCCAGGTCCGTGCGATGCTTATTGTGAAGATTTGAAATATATGTTAAATCTATTACATCATCAACACACAGAGCAGTCTTGCTTTATCTCATTAGGGTAACAAAGCTTTCAGAGAATTCTAATTTTAGGTCATGCACTTGTCAACATTAGAGAAACAGATAAGAGTGATTCCAGTTAAGTTTGAATATACATTTATTTATTTATTACGCTTACATGCAAGTTCTAATCAAAATTAATGCTTGAAGAACTAATCCCTGGAATATAATTCCTGTGATGGAGCACATATATTTCTTTTTGGAGAAGTAAAAGGCCACTTCATTATGGATGAACTTTCTTTTCCATCAACATGACTTAGAAGATAATTTACATACACTCGGTTCCAGTGTGATGAATAAGACAAGAAAAAGTGATAACAGAGGCCATAGATAGTTCATGCAAGCCACATAATCAGAACGTAATATACTGTACAGACAAGTCATAAAATCTGCAGCCTAGATGAAATTAGTGGAAGTCAATAGAGGATAAAATTTACATACACTAGTGGAAGTCAACAGAGGATAAAATTTACGTACATTATTAGCATTAATATTTCGCTAAAGCCTAGATGAAATTTTATCGAACACCTTGTAGGCATAGAACAAACAAAGATGAAATTTTTGGGGATTAAATCATAAGAAATGAATGGAAGAGAGAGGGGTGAGGGCAAATCAGGTGAGAGAGATAGAGAGAGCTGCAACGGCAGCAAGCAAAAAGGAGGGAGGGAGGGATGAGAATGGAGGAAGGGGATGAGAGGGTTACCTCGGCTCCAGGACCCATGGTGGTTTCTCTCGCCGTGGCGTTGTTGATTCATGTTGGCTTGACCTTCTCCCAGAGTACGACAGCGGCGGCGACGGCACAGACCGCCGCTTCATCAACACTGCCTCCTGCTGCGGCTGCTGCCGCTCGCATTTGCCAGCACCGCGCCTCCTATGGCTGCTGCTCCTTTCTTCCCTCGTGCCGCCACCGGAACATGGGAGGAGGCGTTGAGAGGTGGCGGCCTCTATCATCCCACGCTGGCACCGGCGCTTTTGGCCGTATCTGTCTCTCCCGCTCCAGATCGGGGCCTGGGGGAAACAAAGAGAGAAGGAGAGGTGGTGGCCGAGAGGGGATGCCCCGGAATCCATGGGCTGAGGGGATGGAGTGGACAGCGATTGGGCTCGCAGGAGGAGGTGGAGATGAGCGGCAGGGGAGGCCATGGCGGCGGCAAGCGAGAGGGCGGAGAGGAGGAGGCGAGAAGACACCGAGGGGAGGAGGAAGCTGCGTCGCCTTTTCGTTTTACTGCTCGTCGGTCTAGTTTTTTTTTTCTTTTACGCAGGGCAGGAGAAAAACCATTATGTTGTATTGACCCCACACATAGCCAACCCCACTCGTCATCCACTTATAAAGCAACTACGAAACGTGAAAAACAACCGACGGCTGACCTGCTGCCAGCAGCCAAAACACAGCTACAGTAGATAGATCGTTCGGCCCAACAGGCGCACCGCACGCGGTGGCTCTGGAATGGCGGGTAGCATAGCAGGCTTTATATGTTCAATTTAAGTGATTTTCTAGCCATTTAATGATCGTAATTCAAATTTGAACTACATCTACATGCAACTGCTAACCACAACGATTTGAAAAATCATATTTGTGTACTTCTGTGCGAGTTAATTCCATGTGCAGTAAATTAGAAGATATTTTCAAGGGACATTTACATCTGTGCCCCTAACTCGAACCCACTACTCATATTTGCCCCTATTTTGAAGCATGCTCAAATTTGACCCTCCGCCGTTAAGTCACTACTCGAAATGCCCTTCCGTACAGTACTGTAGCACTTTCCATCCAATACTGTAGCACTTTCCGTCTGCTACAGTACACATGGGACTTTGACGGTCAAAGGCCTTTGACTGTACGGAAGGGCATTTCTGAGTAGTGACTTAACGGCGGAGGGGCAAATTTGAGCATGCTTTGAAATTAGGGGCAAATCTGAGTAGGTGGTTCGAATTAGGGGCAGAAATGCAAATGGCCCAATTTTCAAACATATTCGTCTCACGACATGGACACATGCATATGTATGCATGGAGTGCCATGACATTTTAATTCCAAAAAACTAAAAAATGATCAGAAAAACATGAAATATTGCTTGATGTAATGTCATGCCACCAAGATGATGTGGTAAAAAAATTGGCATGTTTGACGAAAGTTTGGACACACACACACCTCACAAACCGGAGCAACTCACTAGAAGGCTCGTGGTTCCGAGAGCGAACAATGCATGTTTGATGACAACTAGGAGATAGCTTCCTCTTATGGCCTTCAACTTTTTTCTACGTTTAACGTGCACTACTACAACTGTACTATGAAAATTTGGAAAATTCTAGCGGTCATTTGACCTTTTAAAGACATTTACGTGATTTTCTAGCCATGTAATGACCGTAATTCAAATTTGAACTACATCTACATGCAATGGCTAACCATAACGGTTTGAAAAATCATATTTGTGTACTTGTGTGTGAGTTAATTCGATGTGCAGTAAAATAGAAGGAATTTTCAAACATATTGGTCTCACGACATGGACACATGCATATGTATGCATGGAGTGCCATGGCATTTCAATTCCAGAAAATTAAAAAATGATCAGAAAAACATGAAACCTTGCTTGATGTAATGTCATGCCACCAAGATGATGTGGTAAAAAAATTGGCATGTTTGATGAAAGTTTGGACACACACCCCTCACAAACTAGAGCAACTCACTAGAAGACTCGTGGTTCCGAGAGGGAATAATGCATGTTTGATGACAAACAAGAGATAGCTTCCTCTTACGGACTTCAATTTTTTTCTACGTTTAACGTGCACTACTACAACTATACTGTGAAAATTTGGAAAATTCTAGCGGTTATTTGACCTTTTAAAGACATTTAAGTGATTTTCTAGCCATTTAATGACCATAATTCAAATTTGAACTACATCTACATGCAACGGCTAACCATAACAGTTTGAAAAATCATATTTGTGTACTTGTGTGCGAGTTAATTCCATGTGCAGTAAAATAGAAGGAATTTTCAAACATATTGGTCTCACGGCATGGGCACATGCATGGAGTGCCATGGCATTCTAATTCCAAAAAATTAAAAAATGATTAGAAAAACATGAATCCTTGCTTGATGTAATGTAATGCCACCAAGATGATGTGGTAAAAAAATTGGCCTATTTGACGAAAGTTTAGACACATCCCCCTCACGAACCAGAGCAACTCACTAGAAGGTTCGTGGTTCCGAGAGGGAACAATGCATGTTTGATGACGAACGGGAGATAGCTTCTTTTTACGGCCTTCAAAATTTTTTCTACGTTTAGCATGCACTAATACAACTGTCGTGTGAAAATTTGGAAAATTCCAGGGGTCATTTGACCTTTTAAAGACATTTAATTGATTTTCTAGCCATTTAATGACCTTAATTCAAATTTGAACTACATCTACATGCAACGGCTAACCATAACGGTTTGAAAAATCATATTTTTGTGTACTTGTGTGCGAGTTAAAAAACCGTCAGACGATGTAAATATCTGGTGTTCAAAAAACAAAATGTAAAGATCTTGCAAGACAACCGCCCCCACACGATTGGCACTCTATCTCGCGGCTCGAGGTTTGGTAGGTGAGTGGTGGGGGTCATTAATCAGACACGGTTTTGTAATGGAAACCGTCAGCTATTATGTTCACACACGGATTTTGCTGCGAGAATCGTGTGCAATTCAAACTACAGTACTCGTAAATTCCGGCGACCGGCGTGTGTACTGTTCCCATCGATCTATATTCCGGCCACCAATAAATACTACCTTGCTCAGGTCGTCCCACCTGCATTCTCATCTGCATCCTCCCCTCACTCGCCCTCTCTCTCTCTCTCTCTCTCTCTCTCTCTCTCTCTCTCGCTCTCTCTCTCTCTCTCTCTCTCTCTCTCTCTCTCTTAAATCTCTGCCATGGCGCCGCCGGTCTGCCCACGCGCCGACGAGGAGTCGCCGCCCCCCGAGGATGCTCACTCGAATAGCAGCAACGACGACCCCTACGCGCCGCCTGACGAGGTTGCGCTGGACCCCCCAACTTTGGATTGGTTTCGGGGCCAGTACAATCTTTGTCTGTGGAAGTCGCTGCTGCCGACTGAGAAAGCCAGGAAAGTGGTGTTCAAGAAGGAGAAGGCAGAGGAGGAAGCCAGGTACTAGGAGGCCTGGGAAGCCCGTGATACCGCTTGAAAAAAGGAGGCAGCAGAGCTTTGGGGGCGGGCATGTCGTTGTGCGGAGGAGGTGTACGAAGATGGGTAATTCGCGAGGAAGGTCAAGGCGCTGGGCGCCTCGTCGCTGCATGGAGGTGGGCCGATAAGCTCCAGCGTGTCACCGACGAGGAGCTCTGGTTGGCGCCCAATGAAATGGCAAGATCGTTCGCGCTCGTCTGCCAACAAGAGGCAGATCGGTACGTCAAGCGCCACGAGGCGGAGGAGGCGGAGTACTTCCTCCGCACTGGGAAGGTGCCGCACACCCGGGAGCTGCTGGCGAGGGGTTGCCGGAATACTGGCCCAAGGAGGGATTATTAGTTTTAGTATTGTTTGTTTTCAATTTTATGCATTTTACCTAGTAGTTAAGTATCATCATGTATAAGTGATGATATTATATACATATTCTGTGATGAACTAATGAAAAAATAATATATATATATATATATATATATATATATATATATATATATATATATATATATATATATATATATTATGAATTCCATTTTCTATCTATTTTTGTATACTAATTTGAATCTAGCTGTTATCATCCACATATACAGAATGGAAAGCGTATATTCACACACTGAAACAGAATATATAAAAATGGAAAACAGACTACACACATTGAACCAGAGCAATAAACAGAGCAGTACTATGATTGCTGTGAATACATACCTATCCACGTCGAAACGACTCAACAAAATAAAACATGTCCATGAGACCATGACCAGCAGCCTTGCCTACGGTAGCTCTTGGCTCTGCCTGAACTCGTGCAGGCGTTCGTCCAAGCGGTCGACATGCTCGCGGTACATCTGGAGCGCGATCTCGAGCTCCAAGTTGGCTATTTCATCGGAGACCACCAGCTCATGGATGTGACGGCCATGTTCCTCTACTGCACCCAGGTGGACACATGGGCCAAAGGAGGCGGTCGAGCCTACCGACCAGCGCGTTGGATCGAGCGGGCCGCGGACAAGGCGAACGGCGCGACCCATGCGAATGGCGCGGCGGGTGTCCGGTGCAAGTATGTCGCGGCCGGCCTCTGGTGCAAGTACGGCGCAGAGGGCCTCTGCCCAGTCCTGGCGACGAATGGGGGTACTGACAGGATGTGTACCCAGCTGAACCGCTGTGTCAACAGCAGGAAAGCACCGATGGATCCACTCTTGATGTGCGGCGTGCCACGCCTCTCGCTCTGTGGTGCTCCAACGGTCTCGCCATGTGGCGAGCCGCAGCCTATCGGCACGGATGCGCCTAGCTTGCTCTGTGGCGTGCCATCGATCATGTTGTGCGGCAAGCTACAGCCTGTCGGTGCTAACATGCCTATCTTGATCAGCGGCGCTCAAGCGCCATGCGCCAAAAGTCTGCTCAACCCTGGCGATGACGCGCATCACGGCGTCGTCCATCACATTGTCGGGGAGCGCCTCGGCATCGACGGGCCGTGGCGCCTGTTCGTTTTCCTCGTCGACGAGGTTGATGGCAGAGGCGGCGCTGTGGTGGGTTGGTATGCTTGGAAAAGGTGGATGTGCTACAGGCTGCACTTGTCGCCTCCATGCGTCGCGCATCACCTAGGTTTATGCGCAATATCGCTGGGTGGCGGGAAACATGTGAGGAAATGGCGGGAAACGGTGGCGTGTTCATAAAATGCCATCAATTAATGGAAAGTTAGCATAGAAGGAACATCGAGCTAGCATAAGAAGTAGATGATGATCAAATGAACACGAACCACACTAGGGAACCCGTCGGTGATGAATTCATCAATCGCAAACGGTTGAATACTAGCAAGCGTTTGCCCACAACACACACAACTTATTCCATCACAAACAGGTCAAATGGATTACCTGTATGCCACGTATCGCACATTGTCAAAAAGTGATGTACTAGACCTTCTTTAACATGTGTTAAAAAATAAAAAAATAAAAAAACAAGGAGCTCGAGGTTAAATTAACTCATGGGATGGGTCATATCAGTCATTTAATTTTACAAATACAACCCATCCTATCAGTTAATTTAACATCAACACAACTTCCCATCCAGTCACCCATCTGATGGCTACTCCAGCCTGAGCACACTTAACTTGAGAGTTCTCTTACATGAGGTACTGGTGGAACAGCTAGTCCTTGCTGATATAGGATGCCTCTTCGCATCCTTATGGCGTATCCGGATGACCGACCACCCCCCAATGGCCAATAGATATTGTGTAGACAGAGCATATCACATATGTCTTATTAGAAGCAATCGTCTGTGTTATTATCGTTCTTCGGACACATTTCTGATTACAGACCTGTTTGCCGCGTATCACACACATCTTGTTATATTGAGCCTTTTTTGTTCTCTAGTCTCAACGCAAACAATTCATCCGAGTGAACCGCATGCCGTATATCGCACACAGATTGATCTGGCTGACCGTTTCTTTTGTGTTGCCTAATCACAAACGGTTCATCCGAGTGAAGTGTATGCTGCATATCGCACACACCTTCATCTGGCAGCCCGTTTCTTTTGTTCCTCCTCAACGCAAATAGTTAATTTAACTGAACCATATGCCCTAAATCGCACACGCAACCAAAATCTGAACTGTGTTTGATGCAACCATCATCGCAAACGTTTTGCACCTTTTTGACAGTTTTTTACACCACCGTTTGCGATTATTGCATCGCACACAGTTTCGTCGAAGGGTCTCTGATCGTAGTGTCGCGTTATCAGCATCCTGAAGTAGTGCATGGCGGTAACCCAACCAATGTGATCGGAGATCCCGTGAAGTAGGACCTAGGAAAATCAAGGCAGTGGTGAACTGAGGAGAGTAACTTTACTAACCCACTCCGCTAGATACAATACTCTAAGAAATTGTATGGTAGGTTGACTATTGTCTTAATGTGTTCCAAAGCTTATGCAAGCAAGATGCAATAATGCAGAGCGATCTTTGGATGAACACACTTATACGAGCTTGACTACTGGTCACAGTCTATGAGATTTGGGTGATCACTAGCTAACTCATGAATAGGCCAGGAGTGTGACTAATATGCTCCACCCAAGGGGTCAACCTTCAACAGTTAGTACTAGTAATACATGTGGTGAAACTTCTTTACACCAAACTGACAATTCAAGGCATAGTCCATTGTTCAGTTGTGAAGGAGTGTAGCTACTTGCTCTAGGTGGAGTTCAACCCTAACAGGTGTCCACGGAAATATTGGTATATCAAAATAGTGTATGGAACAAAGGACAATATGGGCCCTTGAGATCGGGTGGGGATTGTTGAAATATTAGGGTGGGCCAAGCGCCCATCTAAGAATTTCAGAAAATCTCCAAGGGACCATGTGAGTTATATGGCACTAGGTGTGGTGGGGAACTAAAGATGGTCATCAAAAGCCTAGTTGGATCTCTCGGGAAAAATGACAGAACCAAAGAGTATGGGTGGATTAGGTTTTAAGGATTTTGAAATTTTTAACCTATCTCTTTTGGCTAAGTAGGCATGAGAATCCTCCAATCCCTGAAATTCCTCAGTGCAAGAATTCTAAAGAGTGTTTATTTCCCTAATGACACTATCTTGAATGCAGAATTAGGAAATCATCCCAGACAAATTTGGAGAGCTATTATTGAAGGGAGGGACATTTTGAAGCAAGGGCTAATTAGATGTGTGGGTAATGGGGAGTCTACAAAAATCTGGAACGAAAATTGGATCCCAAGAAAGGAAATGATAATGCCCTATGGGAGTCGTTGCGCCAACCCCCCTGGGTGGGTCTCTGACTTGATAGACAACACGTCGGCATCATGGGATATTACTAAGTTGGAAGGTGTATGCTTAGCGATCGATATACCATCGATACTGAATATTCCACTGTGCACAACCAATGTAGTGGACAACTGGTCCTAGATGTTTGAGAGAAATGGTTGTTTTTTTGTTCGGTTTTCCTACAAGATATTGGTAGATAGGAAGCTGAGAATGGGAGCCTGGATCGATGGCACCGCAGGATTCTCAAGCACTGATCGAGACGCTGCTTCATGGAAACTTCTATGGAAAACCCAAGTACCCAGCAAAATCCGCATGTTCCTATGGAGGTTAGCAATACATTCAATCCCAACTGAAGATGTGAGAATGGAAAGAAATATGACTTCATCAAGTGCATGTTCTTTGTGTGGCACAGAAGACTCGTGGCGTCATTCCATGTTGGAGTGTGATACGTCTTCGTCGTATCTATAATTTTTGATTGTTCCATGCCAATATTATTCAACTTTCATATACTTTTTGGCAACTTTTTATACTATTTTTGGGACTAACATATAGATCCAGTGTCCAGTGCCAGCTCCTGTCTGTTGCATGTTTTTAGTTTTGCAGAATATCCGTATCAAACGGAGTCCAAACGGAATAAAACTTGACGGAGATTTTTTTTGGAATATTTATGATTTTTGGGAAGAAGAATCAACGCGAACCGGTGTCCGAGGTGGGCACGAGGTAGGGGGCGCGCCCTACCCCCCAGGCGCACTCCTGACCCTCGTGTCCACCCTGTAAGGCGGTTGGTTCCCTTCTTTCGCTGCAAGAAAGATAATTTCCGGATAGAGATTGTGTCCAAAATTCAGCCCAATCGGAGTTACGAATCTTCAGGAATTTAAGAAACAGTGAAGGGCCAGGAAACAAAACGCAGAAACAGAGAGAGACAGAGAGATAGATCCAATATCAGAGGGGCTCTCACGCCTCCCACGCCATGGAGGCCATGGACTAGAGGGGAAACCCTTCTCCCATCTAGGGAGAAGGTCAAGGAAGAAGAAGAAGGAGGGGGGCTCTCTCCCCCTCACTTCCGGGGGCGCCGGAACACCGCCGGGGGCTATCATCATCACCACGATCTTCACCAACACCTCCGCCATCTTCACCAACATCTCCATCACCTTCCCCCCTCTATCTACAGCGGTCCACTCTCCCGCAACCCACTGTACCCTCTACTTGAACATGGTGCTTTATGCTTCATATTACTATGCAATGATGTGTTGCCATCTTATGATGTCTGAGTAGATTTTCGTTGTCCTATCGGTGGTTGATGAATTGCTATGATTGATTTAATTTGCTTGTGATTATGTTGCTGTCCTTTGGTGCCCATCATATGAGCGCGCGCGTGGATCACACCATAGAGTTAGTTGTATGTTGATAGGACTATGTATTGGAGGGCAAGAGTGACAGAAGCTTCAACCTAGCATAGAAATTGATGCATACGGGATTGAAGGGGGACCAATATATCTTAATGCTATGGTTGGGTTTTACCTTAATGAACATTAGTAGTTGCGGATGCTTGCTAATAGTTTCAATCATAAGTGCATAGAATTCCAAGTCAGGGATGACATGCTAGCAGTGGCCTCTCCCACATAATACTTGCTATCGGTCTAGTAAAGTAGTCAATTGCTTAAGGGACAACTTCGCAACTCCTACCACCACTTTTCCACACTCGCTATATTTACTTTATTTCTTCTTTACTTACAACAGCACCTAGATTTTATTTTCGTGCTCTTTACTCTCTTGCAAACCTATCCAAAAACACCTACAAAGTACTTCTAGTTTCATACTTGTTCTAGGTAAAGCGAACGTCAAGCGTGCGTACAGTTGTATCGGTGGTCGATAGAACTTTAGGGAATATTTGTTCTACCTTTAGCTCCTCGTTCGGTTCGACACTCTTACTTATCGAAAACTGTTGCGATCCCCTATACTTGTCGGTTATCAAGACCTTTTTCTGGCGCCGTTGCCGAGGAGCAATAGCGTGGGGTGAATATTCTCGTGTGTGCTTGTTTGCTTTATCACTAAGTAATTTTTATTTTCTGTTCTTAGTTGTTTTCTATCTTTAGTTATGGGTAGGAAACGCAAGATACCAAAAAATTAGTTGCACCTACTGAACCAATGGTTGAAGAACCACTCAAAATCTATCACACTCCTGAAGCTTTTTACTTGGATCATCTGCGATCCCTTTGTGCTCGTGCTGAAACCCCAACTAGCTTAGTTGAGGGAAAATCTTTAGATGAGCATGCTTGCTATCTGCGGCACCGTATATCTGAAAAAGGGAAACTTTTGCTGGGTCAAATTCATCGTTTTCAATGCTATGCTTGGAATTTATGTTATCTTTATGATTTTACTTGTTGTTCTGAAAACCCTAAGAAACACCTTCCCTACCAATGTGAGTTTAGTGATAATGGAATCATATCTTCGTATGCTAAGGGTGTTTATAATTACTATGATGTTCAACAAATTGAAGAATTTGTTGCTTTTAAGGGTGCTTACGAAATTGCTTCTTTGATTGAAAAGTATGGTGCTACTCTTTACAAATCTGAAATTTTGGCCACACTTAAATATTGCTATGATAATTATGCTTCTAATGCCTATGTTGAACCATATATTGAGCACTACTCCGCTGTCCAAGAAGAGACTAATATTTTGCAGGAGTCTATGGAAGAAGAAACTGTGAGCTCATTGGATGAAAAAGATGATGAGGAGAGCGAAGAACAAAAGGAGGAAGAGCGGATTAGCTACCCGTGCCAACCTTCTAATGAGAGTAACTCTTCAACTCATACATTATTTAATTTCCCTTTGTGCTTACCGAAGGATGATTGCTATGATGATTGTTATGATCCCGTTGATTCTTTTGAAATATCCCTTTTTGATGATGCTTGCTATGCTTGTGGCCAAGATGCCAATATGAATTATACTTATGAAGATGAACTTGCTATAGTTCCTTATGTTAAACATGAAATTGTTGCTATTGCACCCACGCATGATAGTCCTATTATTTTTTTGAATTCTCCAAACTATACTACATCGGAGAAGTTTGCACTTATTAAGGATTATATTGATGGGTTGCCTCTTACCATTGCACATGATGATTTTAATAGATATAATATGCATGTGCTTGCTGCTCCTACTTGCAATTATTATGAGAGAGGAACTATATCTCCACCTCTCTATGTTTCCAACACGATAAAATTGCAAGAAACTGTTTATACTATGCATTGGCCTTTACTATGTGTGCATGAATTGTTCTTTTATGACATGCCGATGCATAGGAAGAGAGTTATACTTCGTCATTACTTGATATATGTTGCTTTGTGCTCATTACTAAATGCTAAATCATTGCTAATTAAAATTGGCTTTGATATACCTTGGGATCCGGGTGGATCCATTACTTGAGCACTATATGCCTAGCTTAATGGCTTTAAAGAAAGCGCTGCCAGGGAGACAACCCGGAAGTTTTAGAGAGTCATTTATTTCTGTTGAGTGCTTTCATAAAGTTTAAAAACAAAAAATAAATAAAGATGGGAACCCAAAACTTTTCAAAAAGGAAAGTGAAAGTGAGAAAGACAAGCATTGTTGAAGTGGAAAAGAGCTCCTTGAACTTTGTTCATGCTCACAAACACTTTGTGAATCTTGATTATAGAAACTTTTCAACAAAAATAATTATCCCCTTGTACAACTCCATTGTATTATAAAAATAATGTGCCAAGGTTTGCCTTTAGGATGTTTACAATGCTTGTTGGTTTGTGCGGTGCAGGACAGAAACTTTGGCTGTAGTGCGCGAATTTTATTTTTTTACTGGAATGTCAAATGGTTCTGATTCTTTTTGCACTGTATTTTGGTACAAATTTTTTATTTTTTTTCTAATTTTGGCAGAATTGTTCAAGTATCATAAGTATGGTGAATGTTCAGATTATTACAGACTGTTCTGTTTTAGATAGATTCTGTTTTTGATGCATAGTTTGCTTGTTTTGATGAAACTATCAATTTATATCAATGGATTAAGCCATGAAAAAGTTATATTACAGTAGACACAATGAAAAAACAAAATATGAATTGGTTTGCAACAGTACTTATAGTAGTGATTTGCTTTATTATACTAACGGATCTTACCGAGTTTTCTGTTGAAGTTTTGTGTGGATGAAGTGTTCGATGATCGAGAAGGTCTCGATGTGAGAAGAAGGAAGAGAGGCAAGAGCTCAAGCTTGGGGATGCCCGAGGCACCCCAAGTAAATATTCAAGGAGACTCAAGCATCTAAGCTGGGGGATGCCCCAAGGCATCCCCTCTTTCTTCAACAAGTATCGGTATGTTTTCGGATTCGTTTCGTTCATGCGATATGTGCAATCTTGGAGCGTCTTTTGCATTTAGTTTTCATTTTTCTTTTATGCACCATGCTGGTATGAGATAGTCCTTGGTTGATTTATAGAATGCTCTTTGCACTTCACTTAAATCTTTTGAGTATGGCTTTATAGAATGCTTCATGTGCTTCACTTATATCATTTGAAGTTTGGATTGCCTGTTTCTCTTTACATAGACAACCGCCATTTGTAGAATGCTCTTTTGCTTCTCTTATATTTGTTAGAGCATGGTCATACCTTTTGTAGAAAGAATTAAACTCTCTTGCTTCACTTATATCTATTTAGAGAGATGACAGGAACTGGTCATTCACATGGTTAGTCATAAAATCCTACATAAAACTTGTAGATCACTGGATATGATATGTTTGATTCCTTGCAATAGTTTTGCGATATAAAGATGGTGATATTAGAGTCATGCTAGTGGGTGGTTGTGGATTGTAGAAATACTTGTGTTGAGGTTTGTGATTCCCGTAGCATGCACGTATGGTGAACCGTTATGTAACGAAGTCGGGGCATGATTTATTTATTGATTGTCTTCCTTATGAGTGGCGGTCGGGGACGAGCGATGGTCTTTTCCTACCAATCTATCCCCCTAGGAGCATGCGCGTAGTACTTTGTTTTGATGACTAATAGATTGTTGCAATAAGTATGTGAGTTTGTTATGACTAATGTTGAGTCCATGGATTATACGCACTCTCACCCTTCCATCATTGCTAGCCTCTTCGGTACCGTGCATTGCCCTTTCTCACCTCGAGAGTTGGTGCAAACTTCACCGGTGCATCCAAACCCCATGATATGATATGCTCTGTCACACATAAGCCTCATTATATCTTCCTCAAAACAGCCACCATACCTACCTATCATGGCATTTCCATAGCCATTCCGAGATATATTGCCATGCAACTTCCATCATCATCATATACATGACTTGAGCATTTATTGTCATATTGCTTTGCATGATCGTAAGATAGCTAGCATGATGTTTTCATGGTTTGTATGTTTTTTGATGTCATTGCTACGCTAGATCATTGCACATCCCGGTACACCGCCGGAGGCATTCATATAGAGTCATATCTTTGTTCTAGATATCGAGTTGTAATGTTGAGTTGTAAGTAAATAAAAGTGTGATGATCATCATTATTAGAGCATTGCCCCAGTGAGGAAAGGATGATGGAGACTATGATTCTCCCACAAGTTGGGATGAGTCTCCGGACTTTATAAAAAATAAAAGAGGCCAAAGAAGCCCAAATAAAGAAGAGAGGCCAAAGAAGCCCACCAAAAAAATAAAAAAAATAAAAATGAGAGAAAAAGAGGAAAGGGGCAATGTTACTATCCTTTTACCACACTTGTGCTTCAGAGTAGCACCATGTTCTTCATATAGAGAGTCTCTTGAGTTATCACTTTCATATACTAGTGGGAATTTTCATTATAGAACTTGGGTTGTATATTCCAACGATGGGCTTCCTCAAATGCCCTAGGTCTTCATGAGCAAGCAAGTTGGATGCACACCCACTTAGTTTCCAGCTTGAGCTTTCATACACTTATAGCTCTTAGTGCATCCGTTGCATGGCAATCCCTACTCACTCACATTGATATCTATTAATGGGCATCTCCATAGCCCATTGATACGCCTAGTTGATGTGAGACTTTCTCCTTTTTTGTCTTCTCCACACAACCTCCACCATCATATTCTATTCCACCTACAGTGCTATGTCCATGGCTCACGCTCATGTATTGCGTGAAAGTTGAAAAGGTTTGAGAACATCAAAAGTATGAAACAATTGCTTGGCTTGTCATCGGGGTTGTGCATGATGTGAATATTTTGTGTGGTGAAGATGGAGCATAGCCAGACTATATGATTTTGTAGGGATAACTTTCTTTGGCCTTGTTATTTTGAAAAGACATGATTGCTTTATTAGTAGGCTTGAAGTATTATTGTTTTTATGTCAAATGATAGACTATTGCTTTGAATAACTCGTGTCTTAATATTCATGCCATGATTATACATATGATCAAGATTATGCTAGGTAGCATTCCACATCAAAAATTATCTTTTTTATCATTTACCTACTCGAGGACGAGCAGGAATTAAGCTTGGGGATGCTGATACGTCTCCGTCGTATCTATAATTTTTTATTGTTCCATGCCAATATTATTCAACTTTCATATACTTTTTGGCAACTTTTTATACTATTTTTGGGACTAACATATTGATCCAGTGCCCAGTGCCAGCTCCTGTTTGTTGCATGTTTTTGGTTTCACAGAATATCCATATCAAACAGAGTCCAAACGGAATAAAACTTGACTTAGATTTTTTTTGGAATATTTATGATTTTTGGGAAGAAGAATCAACGCGAACCGGTGTCCGAGGTGGGCACGAGGTAGGGGGCGCGCCCTACCCTCCCCCACCCCCAGGCGCGCCCCTGACCCTCGTGGCCACCCCGTAAGGCGGTTGGTGCCCTTCTTTCGCTGCAAGAAAGCTAATTTCCGGATAGAGATCGTGTCCAAAATTCATCCCAATCGGAGTTACGAATCTCCAGGAATTTAAGAAACGGTGAAGGGCCAGAAAACAGAACGCAGAAACAGAGAGAGACAGAGAGATAGATCCAATCTCGGAGGGGCTCTCGCCTCTCCCATGCCATAGAGGCCATGGACCAGAGGGGAAACCCTTCTCCCATCTAGGGAGAAGGTCAAGGAAGAAGAATAAGGAGGGGGGCTCTCTCCCCCTCGCTTCCGGGGGAGCCGGAACGCTGCCGGGGGCTATCATCATCACCGCGATCTTCACCAACACCTCTGCCATCTTCACCATCATCTCCATCACCTTCCCCCCCTCTATCTACAGCGGTCCACTCTCCCGCAACCCGCTGTACCCTCTACTTGAACATGGTGTTTTATGCTTCATATTATTATCCAATGATGTGTTGCCATCCTATGATGTCTGAGTAGATTTTCGTTGTCCTATCGGTGGTTGATGAATTGCTATGATTGATTTAATTTGCTTGTGGTTATGTTGCCGTCCTTTGGTGCCCATCATATGAGCGCGCGCGTGGATCACACCATAGGGTTAGTTGTATGTTGATAGGACTATGTATTGGAGGGCAAGAGTGACAGAAGCTTCAACCTAGCATAGAAATTGGTGCATACGGGATTGAAGGGGGACCAATATATCTTAATGATATGGTTGGGTTTTACCTTAATGAACGTTAGTAGTTGCGGATTCTTGCTAATAGTTTCAATCATAAGTGCATAGAATTCCAAGTCAGGGATGACATGCTAGCAGTGGCCTCTCCCACATAATACTTGCTATCGGTCTAGTAAAGTAGTCAATTGCTTAAGGGACAACTTCACAACTCCTACCACCACTTTTCCACACTCGCTATATTTACTTTATTGCTTCTTTACTTACAACAGCCCCTAGCTTTTATTTTCGTGTTGTTTACTCTCTTGCAAACCTATCCAAAAACACCTACAAAGTACTTCTAGTTTCATACTTGTTCTAGGTAAAGCGAACGTCAAGCATGCGTAGAGTTGTATCGGTGGTCGATAGAACTTTAGGGAATATTTGTTATACCTTTAGCTCCTCGTTGGGTTCAACACTCTTACTTATCGAAAACTGTTGCGATCCCCTATACTTGTGGGTTATCAGAGTGCTCCATGTCGAGATGTGTCTGGGCATTGGTAGACTGAGAACTCGCAGAACACTTGTGTGAAACCACTGAGCTGAGCGCTAAGCAGTGGATATTTGCTATGATCGACACTCTTTCACATACTGCTTTTGTCAGGCTGACAGTAACGTTGTGGGCAATATGGTGGGCTAGGAGGAAGGCAATACATGAGCAAATATACCAAAGTCCATCATCTATACACCAGTTTATTACTCATTTTATCCATGAACTTGATCGACTACCAATCAAAGATAGCAAGGAAAAATAGGTCCCCACCACCACAGGGTTACGACAAGATCCATGTGGATGCCCGGATTTCTAGAGGTCAAGTTAGAAGAGCAGCAGTGACGGTCTGCAGAGATGAGGCATGGAATTACATGGGCATCTCGGGTTTAGTGATTAGTGGAATTGTTGATGTCCCAACACTTGAAGCGATCGCATGCAGGGAGGGCATCTCCCTTGCCGAGGATCTTATGTTAAATAACTTCATCATCACATCGGACTCCAAATAGGTTATATGTGATATTGACAAAGGCAATAGAGGGGGGGTGTGGAGCGATCATCATAGATATCAAACTTAGAGCTTTAAATTTTAATTGTAAGGTTACTTTTGAAGGTAGAGAAGCAAATAGAGATGCAGACATGTTAGCCAACTTTTCATACTCTCTTGATCAAGGGCGTCATGTCTGGCTTGGCGTTCCCCATGATCCTTTTTGTATTCCACAACATGTGGGTTTTGAGTAATAAAGCCTGGTTTAACGCCTCAAAAAAAGGTGTGGTGAGAAGTTTAGTCACATACCATTAGTTGGAGAGGAGTTGGACCTCCTTGTAAAGGATTCTCTTCCACATGCTATTGGAGCTTGAGAAGAGAAGTGGTTCCTCCGTGCTCCTCCTACACCATCCGCCTTGCCTCGCCTTTTCACGATGGGTTGCGAGAATGAGCCGAGCCGGGCTCACACTTATGCGTTTATTTTTTCCGTTCAAGAATGGGGAGTCTTTGACAGCCAGGCCACGATCTGAGACGTCGGATGGGGTTGTTACCGACTCGGATGTGGGTCCAGTCCACATCTCTCCACATTGTTGCTACCGCCGATGATACCATATCATTCACCGCATACACGGTTGATAGGAGAGCAGGCCTCCAAAACCCCGCCTCTCCGCACCCTGTACAGGAGAGGGGCAATTAGATTTTTGGGGAGCGTCTCATACGCGAGTGCTCGCCGCCGTTCGTTTGCTTCCTCTACTTATCCACGCCCACTGCATCATCATCATATCCACCGACACAGAGAGAGCTGCCACCGCCGACACAGAGAGAGCCACCGCCGAGAAGGCTTCCGCTGACCTGAAGGAGGCCACCGCCACTGCTGCTGCTACGGCCAACTGGCCAACTGAAGGGTATACCATGATTATCCCGCTCCTGTTTCTTTCTGTCTTAGAGCATCTTCAGCTGTTCGCCCCCCCCCCCAGCACACCCGGTGAATGCATTCTTGCATTTGCGCCGGTGGTTTTTCTGCCCTGGAGGCGATCGAGTTCCCAACTGCACCCCTAGGTTTCGTCCCCCAGACGCCCAAAAAATATAACTTGTCTTTCCCGCTACCAAAAAAACCCACAAGTTCAGCGATCACCATGCCACAAGTTGGCAATCACCATGCCACAGTTCGGCGATCAAACATGCCTGAAAGTTCGACGATCAAAAGGAAGGAAGCATAGACACGGAGCGCATCAAACGACGAGCTCCTTTGGCGTGGGACTGGCCGGGGTTGGCGTGGAGGCAGGCGTGCTCGGCGTCGGCGTGGCTTCTGTGCTCGGGCTGGCGGTCGGCATCAGGGCCACTTCATCGCTCGGGCTGGGCGTGGGCGTTGTTGCCGGCGTGGGCGTTGTTGCCGGTGTGGGCGTTGGGGCGATGGTCGGTGCTGGCCCGGGAGCTGGTTCAAGATGAGGCCGCGCTCCGCCAGGTACCACGCCTTGACCTGCTCGTCCATCATCGACATGTCTGCCGCCATCAAGAACGCCAGGTCGGTGTTCCTCTTCGCGGCAACGTTGGTCCTGAGAAGGTCGAGCTTCACGTCCTGCTTCGTCATCAACGCCGACCACCTCGTGTCCGATTTCTCTTCCCTCTTTGCGGCGCTGTTCTTGGCGTCGGCGACGCACTGCTCAATCGATGATTGCAGCCGTTCGGCAGCAGGTGCCGCGTCCCTTGCCGTCTTGGCTCTTTTGTTGCCATCAGGGCGCCCATCCGCCGCCCCCGGGGCAGGCGTGTCCGGCTTGTACGTCTCCTTGGCCTTGGCGAGGGTGAGCCGGACCTCCCTCCACTTCTCGCATGACTCGATCCGGGAGAACACATGAAGGAACTTGAACTCTTGGTCGTTGTTGTCCTGGCGATACATGTTGAACATCCGTACCATCTACGTAGCCAAAGAACAAGTGTCAGCAACGTATACAATGAAGGAACAAGTGAGCCGGCGGCTGGACATACCTGACCCTCGATATTGGCGCCGCTTTCCGGGCGAGCCGCGATCTCCTCGGAAATCCCATGCCATTTGTTGCAGGCTATCCGGATGATCGCCCAATGGTTCGCCACAGCCTTGTCGCCGCGCTCCATGTGGATAGTGGTGAAGTAGGGGTCGACCAGCTTGCGCTCAACGAACGTCGTCTTGATCCATCTCTAGTACGTGTCAGTGTTCTGATTCGAGTCGGTGATCGGGTCGATGCTGACAATCTTCCATGCTTCGGCGAGGCACTCGTCTTCCTTGGACGTCAACTTGACGCGCGGCTCGCCGGGCCTGGCACTGACCACCCGCTTCTTCTTTCTCCCTTTTGCCCCCGGTGCCGGCTCCATCTCCTCCGCCGCCTGTTCTTCCTCCTCCCCCTCCTCGACGTCGGTGTCCATTATTTCGTCTTGCGCGTGGAAGCCGTGGCAGGAGGCAGCGTCGACCGAGCCGCTCGTGATGATCTCGTCCATGTCGGCGTCGGTGGCATGTGTGAAGGGTAGGGCACCCCGGTGCAGAGGCGACGTCGACGAGGCTAAGTACACCGGCGGCGAGTAGTTGTACTAGTTGTGGAGGCTGGTGGTGAACGCGGGGGAGGGAGTGCGCTGGTCGGGGTTCAGGCCGGATGGGGAGGCATGCGGCGGCGCGCCATGCGGAAAGGTGATGTTGGGGTTAAAACCGCCATGCGCTTCGCCATTGGAGTAGCCAGGCGAGGGTGTGTACCCCCAGGGTGGAGGCGACGGCGAGAAGTTGGCCGACAACGCGATGCTCGCTTGGCTCCCCCATGCAGCTTGTGGGCAGTGGCCGGGCGGATTCATCATCCCCGCTAGAGACGCCTCTGTCTGCTCCACCGCCGCCGCCGCCGCGTCCTTTGCCTTCTTGGCGATGAGCCTGTTCCGCCGGTCGGTGGTGACAGCCTCCCGACGCTGAACCTCCGCCCTCCACTCAGCGTTGGACACGCCATGTGGTCTTGCCATCGGTGCCCTCGGCTTCCTTTGTTTCTGCTGGGTGGAATCGGCAGCGGCAACGACGTGAGGGGCCGAATACCTCTTCGGCGACATGGCGGACGGATGGTGGGAGCGGGAGGAGAATGGCAGGAGCGACGGAGCAAAATGGGGAAGCAATGAGGAAAATGGACGGAAAGGGGGAAAACAGCGAGAATAGGCTTGTCTGTTGCAGACAGAGCGGGCCCGCTCGCCTTTTCGCTTCGGCTAGCGCCCCCCGGGTGCTGGGTTCGGCTTGGGATCGCCGGCTGTTATTTCGGCCCAAACCGGCGATAAATGAGAAGTTGAGGGCGTGGCTAGGCCGATTTTTCGCCGCCGGCGCTAAAAAAGGCGTCCTGGGGGCCTGGGTGTGTGTGGGTGGGGGGGGGGCGAGTGGAGATGCTATTAGCAGTACTAACTATGTGCGTAGATGTTTCTACTATATGCATAGTACGTGCTTATTTTGATCAATCAATATGTCGTTAATACCGTCAATGCCATATTCATAATTATTTCCTGCATTAAGTTAATCAAAAAGTTACTTATTTACTCAACACAAAAGTCCTCAACATGAAAATTCTTGGTATTGTCAAAGCGAACAACTTTGCTTTTTGTATTATCTCAATCCAAAGTGGCATACAACCTCAAAACCGATGCAAGGTGAGAAGACGCAGAACCCCCCCCCCTCGCGTCGCCCCTCTCGGGCGGCTCGAGGGCGACAACCCTAGCCCCCGCCACCTCCCCCCTTCCTCCCCTCCCTCCTCGCCGCCGCCAGAGGGGTCCGCCGGGCAAGCCCGGGGCGTGGCCAAGGAAGGTGGCGGCGGGGCCTCTGCTGCTCCGTTTCTCCAGCGGGGGCCATCGGAATCCGGGGCGGCGGCCTTGTTCGGTGAGGCGCCACCGTCCCCTTGGCTGGTGGTTGCGCGGGTGTGGTCCGGTGGGCTTGGCTGCGCGTGCAGCAAGCTCTCCGGCGGACGAGATCTGCGGCGCCGGCGGTGGGGCCTCTGGCCTCTTGCGACTCCAAATCTGGCCGGCCCTTTCCCCTTCTGCTGCCCTGCGTGCTCCACCGCGTCAGATCTGGACCGGGTCGACATGGTTCTCCGGTGCCTGGAGTTGGATGCGGTGTTGGTGGTGTGGAGCATTGACCGGGAGAAATCCATGGCGGCGACATCCATGGACGCCGTTCCCCTTCTTGGAGGCGCCATTCAGGTCTTTTGCTCCACCCTCACCTTCCCCTAGCATTCCGGGTGAAAACCCGAACTTTGTTGGGCGGTGACGGTGCTCTTGGCGCCGTTTGCTTCGTGAAGTCGTCGCCTTGGATGCTTTTTGGACTGTGGGCACTGCGGCATGGTGGTTGTCGGGCGGCGGCGACAGCGTGGCCCCAGTGGCGGCGGCGGCAACATCGTTGCTCCTTCCTCCCTGGACACCCTGTTGTTGTCTGACCGGCATCTCTCTCCTCTCCAGAGGTCGTCAGTGGGCAGCGGTGATGCAGTGTCTCTGGTGAAGTTTCTTAGTCATGTAGGGTGTGCTCTGTTCCTACTCCTTCTGGTTGCATCCTTCCGTCCATGTTCTAGGGTGAGCAACCCATATGTCGATGATTCGGCGCCTTTCGAGCCAGGCGAGGAGGCAGGGGCCTCCTTCGGCAATGGGAATGGATGAAGATGTTGTTCCATGGCCTGGTTGTTTGGTGCCGACATAGCCTATCCTCGACAGCGGGCGCTTCCCGGAGCCCCATTTCTTCTTCCCTGGTGATGCTTGTGTGGACGAGGGCCTCTGCGTGCTTCAGCTTGTGCTTATCTTGGGCTATCTTTCTAGCTGTAGTGAGCGAGGTTTTGAGAGCTGCCTACCAGCACCCTTGTATCTTGCCGTGTTCTTGTTTTTTTTGTTTCGTTCGAGTTTGTAATGCAATGGTTGTAATCCTGGCCGGTTGATGGCTTTGTTAATTCAAAGCCGGGCTCCCCCTTGAGCCTTCGTTCTAAAAATAATTAAAAAAAAAACGGTGCAAGGTCAGAGACAAATGTAATGTCAAGTCGGACATTCCGACTTAAATGTCCGACCCAATGTACGGCTTTAGTGGATTCTCTGTTTCAACTATTTTACCCCAACATGTCCGATCCTATGTCCGATTTATGTGCGGATTTTCTGTCCGAGTTAGTCTAGGTTTTGACTTGTTGAACATGTTTTTGAGTCTTTTTCTTGTACAGAAAGTCCATATGTCTCATATATAGATGAGAGATGACGACCAATTAAACACCACATAATTGGAAATCAATTTATCATTTTTACCTTTATTGTTATCTCTCTTGTTTTCTTCTTTCTCGGTCTTCGTTTTTTAAAAGGACTTACTCGTTCTTTGTTGTTCTTCGTGTTCGATGATATCGAATCTCAAGGCCCTAGGAAGATCGGGTCGACCTGGGTACCCTATAACCGCCTTGTGCCCTGACAGGGTCCCTCCGGGCATGTGACATTTCGGATCCTCAAAAGACATCACCGACATGTCTTATGTATCATGCTCTCGACAAGCCCCCTCTGGCGACATGGCATGCTTAGGTACACGGTGATATGTACATGTCCGAACATAAATATACTCCGGATCCGTCCACTAAATAGTGAGGTTGTGTCGCAAGCTGAGGCAGACATCTACTAAGCTTTACTGAAGCAGATCGCCGAAACGGAGGGAGTTGACAACGGTCTCCCACTCCCAGTCGAAGCTGCCATCGAGAAATTCCCCGACAGGGGAAGCACCAAGTTCCACCTCTGAGGAGTAGGACGAGGACGACGTTGACAACCATCCCCGCGACGTGTCACCGGGCGCCTCGCCGTGACGGCGTGCGCCGTGCTCGGCTGGGAGCGACGACAGCAGAAGCGAGCCCCTGTTCCAGTCGACGGCACCAACGGCTCCACGAGCGTTTGAGCCGGAGTCGACGACGGTAGGAGGCACCGGCGCCGCCCCTTGCTGGCACGCGTCGCCAAAGCCCGCTCCGCAGGTGTGCTCGCCGTAGTAGGCGATCACGAACGCCGCGGGCTCCTCCTGCGACCGCTGCACCCGCCGGGTCGCGGCGCAGCCCTCGCCGCTGAACGCGCAGCGGTAGTAGAGCCTGCATGCAACAAAATAGCGTCAGGATCTGCTCTGGTCCACCATTAGGGGCATTTCTTTCAACTGTACGTACCTTGGGTGGTTGCTTCCGTTGATGTCTTTTTGCCCGTACTTCCTCCACACGAACCCGTCCGCCGTCGTGTCGGCATGGACCTCTCTGTGCGCCTGCGCGCCACGCACCCTGCGAAATCGATGGCAACCTGTCAAACACTCATGCTCGTGCAAAGGGTGGAGGAAATCATTCATTTGAACTATCGCACCTTCTTTTGGACGGCATGGCGGCCGAGGGAAGATGGCAGGATGTGGCGCCAGGGTCCGTCATCTTCCTCTTTTTATGGGTGCTGCCCGCGCTCACCGCGGCGATCACCCGGTCGCAGCAGCGGATGATCTCCGCGGCGAGCGCCTGGTGCTCCGCCCGCACCGGCGGGGACGCCGCTCGGAGCAGCTCCCCGAGGTGCGCCGCGGACTGTTGCCCCATGGTCATCAGCTGCAGCACCACGGCGGTCGGGGTGGCCAGCGCCATGGGGAGAGTCTCTCTGCTGTGCTAGCTCGAACTTCGCACTAGAAATGGACAGTACGTGCACCAACTTTTTTTGGCTTTTGGGTGTCTGAGCTTGTGAGTGCGAATGAATCGGCGGGTCGTGCCGGATCGTCGGCTTTATACCAGAAACCTAGGACGAGGGAACCAACGGGGAAGGTGCATGGAAGGCGGCCGAGCGACCTACGCGACAGCTAAGTCCACTCTAACCCTTCCTTTCCCTTTGCAGCCGATCGAAGAGTGAGGCCAAGAGATAAGGTCATCTCTAGCACTCACCCCCAAATTTCCTCCCGTATTAATCAGCCGACGGGATCATCCGCGAACATAGATGCGGAGCCGGACATCCAACGCTACCCGCGTACATTTAAAAAACTGTTTAAACAAATGGACGAACTTCATTCAAACCGGACTAGGGTAAAACTAGTCTACGGTCGGCGCCAGCGGATATCCATTGTTTTCCCCATGTCCGGACTGTCATGAGCCCCAGAGGTATATGCTTTAGCGCAAAGGGCCTCCGCTTCCCCATGTTCGGCAGAGGCGCTCATCGGAGTGGCAGCGAAGGAATATGCCTCAACTGCAGTGCACCCTTCCCCACTAGCTGAAGCATATTCCTCTGGTTGTGTACGCCGGCGACGCCTCGGCAGTGGCATTCATGGGACCCAAGCGGTGGCCTTCCCTGTTCTACTTTTCTTCGATGATGGTGGCGGGAGCAGACGTGCTGGCCGTCGTCTCGTCGATCTCCACAAAGCCTGCAGGGCACGGTTCCGCAAATGTTGACGGCGGATGGCACGTCCGCAGGCACGGGAGGAGCGGTACGACATGACCTCGTCCACAATAGCAATGTTGTTTTGTGTCGCCGTGCTCCCCCGCGTGCCGGCCTAGAGCAAGTCATCACTCCTCGGCGAGCTGGCCTGGAGCAGTTGCTAAACCACGTGCCGGTTTGGAGCTTCCGCCATCGCGAACTGGCCTGCGTGGCCTAGAGCGTCGAGGGAGGTAGAACAAAGAGCATCCTGGCTCGTTTCCAGCGGGCACGACGACTACCCAGCCAGCTTTTATGCCAGAGAACTCATATTCCTGCTCGCCAGATGTTGTGGAGAGTGCGGAGAAAATGGTGCAAGGAGGAGATGGGAGCGGAGGTGTGGTGCGACTTTTGCCCGGCGTCTGCCATTGTTTAAATAGCGAACGGACTTGGAGCCAACCGACATTGTGTTTAGTGACGGCCGGCTCACGAACGGACGTGTGGCTGAAGTAGATTTGTCGGCACATGCGTGAGTTTAATGGAGGAAGACGGACAATTTGTAGCCGTTTGAATGCGGTGAGGAGGTGTGTTTAGCTGGGCGTGCAGCGGGCAGTGCTTTCTCGCCCGGCGCGCGCTTCAATGCCAGCGGTGAGAAGTCGCATCAGTTCAGGGCCAGCGTCAATGTGAAGCGGTCGTTCTACAACGGCACGAATGCGGGTAGGCGGCGCTGGGCGGGAACGCACGCAGGCGCGGGTGGTTTCTTTGGGTGGGCCAGGCCACCAGTGTAGTCGGGAGTGGGTGTGACACTGGTCTGGATGCCCCCCTTTGTCTCCGGTTTGCGGGAAAAAGCATGTCAGGACCGACTAGCGGACAGGTGCGGGACCGTGTTGGATGGCAAAAGACGTCCGGATCGCCCGGTCTGGATGGTTGCGGTTGGTTTGAGGGTCGGCGTTGGAGATGCCCTAACACGCTAAGAAAAGAGCCAAGAGATAACACGCTCAAAAAAACGTCAAGAGAGATTTTTTTTAAACATAGTACAATCGAAGTCGCTCACGTACATAAGCATATACTCATCTCTATGAACGCACGCACACATCCTACCCCTATGAGCACCTCCAAGAGACTGAGCCGGCATAAAAGCATTTACAGCCGAACTTGGCAAATCCAGCCCCTCAAACATCCGCGGACGCGACCGAGCGCATCCGCGGGCACTGACTAGGCACTCCTCAAATAACTGTCTCTACATCCGAACACCTCATATATGAAACTCCGCCTCCATCTCAGCTTCCACCTCGTCCTAGTGCGCGTCGGTCTCCGCCTTTTCTTTTCGGAGGAAGTGCCGGTTGGACTCCACGCACACCTCATCCTGGATGGATTCTAGGATGGTTGTCTGCTCCGGCATCTCCACCGCTTGCGATGGCGAACTCCGCCATGGTGAAGCCCGCAACTAATGCCGGCTCCTCTGGCTCTGCCGCGTCCGCCTCCTCCAGATGTGCCCCCTCCATGGGCTATGGCTGCTACTGCCCCTCCTCCTACGGCTCAGGCGAGTCCGGAGGCAAGCACCCCGCGATCCGAGCCATGCACCTCGTACGAATCTCCTTCTCGATCTAGAAGTGGCGCTCCGGCGTTAGCATAGGGTAGGTGGTCTTCTTCTGCCGAGCCATGTCAGACGACAAGGGAAGAGGAAGGTGGAGACTGAGAGAAACATGCTCGGGCTAGAGGCGCAGAAAGGAAGGAAGAGATTGTGGCTAGGGTTGGGGACGTCGGCCAGATAAATAGCTGGACCTTGGCCTAGGGCGACGAGCCAAAGCGGCGCCACACGGCGTCCACATCCCAAGGAGGAGACGTCCCTCGGACTGTTGTGTTTTTGGGTGATTTTCCATGTGGGACCCGGCCGTCAGTCCGACGTGACGAATGCGCCTGCTCGCGCCCGGGCTCTCCATATCCACCTCATAGTTGGGCCGGATATGAGGGGTGCCGGTCAGCCGGGGTGTTTGATACCCATGTGAGGCGTCCATCTGGGTTGATTTTTTTTACCGGTCACTGACCGGGCCGTTCGCCCGGACGTTTGAGGTGGGTTTGGGGCGCGCGACTGTAGATGCTCTAACATTTTGAGATTTTACGAAGTCATCACAAACGTCCATTGTACTCCTAACCATCCAATCACATATTGGTTCGCAAGAGGAAATAGATAACTGATAAGAAATAAAATATATTTGTGAGTTAGACACAAACAATTGTAGTAACCTATGAGAGAGATCACCACTTGACATGAGTGGTGAGCTATCTCAAAAAAAAACTGTGAGAGAGATTTTTTTTTCGAAACGGAGGCAAAAGATTTGTCTCATCTATTAAATAAGAGAGAGTAGATTAGAGTTTTACAGCGACCACCTCAAACACGGCATGCGAACTACTCGTGAAATACAATAGGCCCTAGTTTCTTTGCACCAGCTGTAACCCAAAGCTTGGCCTCCTCAAGGATTGTGTTAAGAAGAATAGGCGGCGGAGCACTTTTGTGTCGGAACACCCTAGCATTACGTTCATTCCAGATGGTCCAGGAGACGAGGAGGGTGAGGGAGGCCAAGGCACTCCTGTTGGGTACGTGGCTCCCAGTACCATCTTCCCACCAATCCAGGACGGAATCATGGAGATGCCATCCGGAGGTGTCAATGTGATGAAGGCCAAGCTTGGCCGCGAGAGACCTCCAAAGCCGAATAGTGAATCGACAATTGAAGAGAAGATGAGCACCTGTTTCCTGCTCCCTAGAGCAAAGTGGGCACAAACCGCAGTTTGCCCACCCGCGCCGCTCGAGGCGATCCGCAGTCCAGATCCTATCTTGAATAGCCAACCAAGCAAAGAATTTGATCTTCGGAGGAGCCCAAACTTTCCAAACCATGCGATCCATTGGGGACAAGGTTAAGCCAAGAAACTGCGCTTTGTAAGCACTGGCTGCCGAGTACATCCCATCATTGGAATGCTTCCAGGTGATGTCGTCCTCCCGATGCTGCTCAAGTTGGACGTCATCTAAAAGTATCCAAAGAGTGAAAAACTCTCGAATGTGGTCTCCGGTGACGACGGTGTTGTAGCTGATTTTGAAGATCCAAGCGTCCTCTCTAACAGCCTCCCTAACCTTCCAATTCTTCCTCCTGGAGGCCTCATAGATGTGCGGGGCGATCTCCTTGGGCTTACGGCCAAGGAGCCAAGGAGAATCCCAGAACGGCGTTTTGGCTCCGTTGCCCAGAGTAATGGTGGTGGAGGCATAAAAGAAACTGAGATCGTCCTCCATGAAAGGGTTGCCAAAACCAACCCACAATCTGTGGGGCTCCTTCCATTCGTACCAAGGCCACCTAAGGCGAAGGGCACGCGCAAATTTTTCAAAGTTAAGCACCCCAAGGCCACCGTACTCCTTCGGCCTACAAACTGTGCCCCATTTCACTTTGCACTTGGCACCCGTAGTCTTGTCCGCACCTGACCAGAGGAAAGCCCGTTCAATCTTGGTCAGACTCTGAAGAGTGCCTTGAGGCACGATGAGCGGCGTGATTGAGAACACCGCTTGGGAGCAAAGGACTGACTTGACAAGGTCCGTACGCCCCATAGTTGTGATGTTTTGGCCTTCCCAAGTAACCAATTTGCCGGCCGCCTTGTCTTCAAGATACTGGAAATCCACCCGCTTGAGTTGCCAGACCGAGAGCGGGAGGCCTAGGTATTTGACCGGGAAGGACGCACGGGTGGCCGGTAGGTTCCCAAGGATGGGCTCAAGATGAATGTGGGCGCACCTAATTGGCATGACCGAGCTCTTCTGAAAGTTGCAACAAAGGCCCGTAACCTCGCCAAAGCCATGCAAGATCGCTGCAAGGTTGTCAATGTCCTGCTTGAAAGGAGGCACAAAGACTGCCGCATCATCAGCATAAAGTGAAGTCCTCATCTCGGCGCCCCGGCCCCGGACCTTGCGAAGGAGGCGTTTCCTTGTTGCCAACTCTAGGATTTTCTAAAGCGGGTCGATCGCAATGACAAAGAGCATGGGGGAAAGGGGATCCCCCTGCCTAAACCCGCTGCCGTGCTTGATGGGCGGCCCTGGTAGACCGTTGAGAAGAATGCGGGAGGATGAAGTCGAAAGAAGAGCAGCTACCCAAGCACGAAATCTGGTGGGAAACCCAAGCCGTTGGAGAAGCTCCAGGAAATATCCCCAATTCACAGAATCAAAAGCCTTCTTGATGTCCAGCTTGAAGAGGAGGGCAGGAGTTTTGCACTTATGTAACCTCCGCGCGAAGTTCCTCACATACATTAAGTTGTCATGGATACTGCGCCGCTTGATGAAAGCGCTTTGAGCGTTTGAGACAAGACCATCCATAAGAGGGGCAAGCCGGAGTGAGAGGACTTTGGCGATGATTTTGGCAATGGAGTGAATGAGGCTAATGGGCCTATAGTCAGAAATGCCCCCAGCCCCATCCTTCTTGGGCAAGAGAACAACATTGGCAGAGTTGAGCCAGTGGAGCTCGTCAATGTGTAGGGAGTCAAAGCGTTTGACCACCCTCATGACCGTATGCTTGATGACCCCCCAACACCTCTTAAAGAACAATCCCGTGAAGCCGTCAGGGCCAGGCGCTTTGTCGGAAGGCATGTCCTTGATGGCCTCCCAAACCCCCTCCTCGGAAATGGTGGCATCGAGACCGTGCAAATCATGGGGCTCAATGTGTAGCTCCTCCCAGTTAAAGTCCTTGCCGCTCGATCTCCTTCTCCCCATCACCTCATCGAAGTGGTGGTGAATGATCTTCTCTTTTTCTTTGTGTTCGGTTACCCAACCAAGCCCGTGCTTGATCCGATGAATGTGGTTCTTTCGTCGCCTAGCATTAATGCGTCGATGAAAGAATTTGGTGTTAGCATCACCATCTTTCAAATTTCCAATCCTCGCACACTGTCTCTTTTGAGCCCTCTGGAGCACCGACAAGCTAATAACCCTTCTCTTCAGCCTCGAGCGGAGGTCCCGCTCCTCAGGGGAGAGGGATCTCCCCTCCTGCGCAATGTCAAGGTGAAGGATCACCAGCTGAGCCGCATGAAACTGGACCTTCGCCTTGGAGAAAATGTCAGGACCCCGATCCTAAGCCACATCGATCCAGCATGTAACACATCATATCACTTTGCGGCCTCACGCACGAAACTCCCACGGGTGCCACCTTACCTGGCCCGGTACCGTTTGCGTCTTTTGGCTCACGTATATGACAGTGTCGCTAGCATCCATATGACAAAGAACCCGGCCCGACATGGCTAGTCGTGAACCCAAAGCGGCGCTAACCTATGAGGACAGGCATACATGAATCACATCGAGCATGTCGGTCATCAACGTGTGAATCCGGGCTGTAGCACTGGGCTAACAGGACTCCGGTAACCCGGGCTGTAGCAGGCTAGGCAGGACTCCGGAAGTCACCGCGTGACATTTCCCCGAAGGGACAGACACAGGAACGAAGTGAATCACATGCCGGCCAGTCAAGTGTTCCGAGCAGTAGTGCTGGGCTAGCAGGACTCCGGTGAACCGGGCTGTAGCAGACTACTATCGCTCAGAGGCACTAGACCACATTTCCCCATATGATAGGCTGCCAAGGATAAACAACTAGATAGTCGGATCCCACACATACCAAGCATTTCAATCATACACACAATATGCTCGATATACGCAAATACAACATGGCATCACAACAAGACTCTATGACTCAAAGTATTCATTCATTAGGCTCCGAGGAGCGAGATATTACAACCATGGGTCTCATGACCCAACATTCAGAGCATACAAGTCAAGCACATGCGGAAGCTTAACATGTCTGAGTACAGACATCTACAAATGAAAAGGCTGAGAAGCCTGACTATCTACCAGATCCTGCCGAGGGCACAAGATCGTAGCTGAGGTATCAAGCTAAACGTCGAAGTCCAAGCGGTACTACTAGCGAGACTAAAGTCTCTCTGCAAAACATAAAAAGGCAAACGTGAGTACAAACGTACTCAGCAAGACTTACATCAGAACTAACTACATATGCATCAGTTTCAATAAAGGGGGGTGGTGGAGTTTGACTGCAGCAAGCCAGCTTTGACTCGGTGGCTATCCTGAACTACGACTGCAAGTAACTCTTTTGAGGTGGCGCACACGAGTCCACATATTCACCATATCAATACACCACTATGGATCCACTTCCGTCTCCCTACGAGAAGGCCATCCATAGCACTCATGCTTATCTTGCGCATTTTAGAGTATCCACTTTCACTTGTCTATGAACTGTTATAGGAAACCCAGAAGTCCATTACCGCGGACACGGCTATTTGAATAGATGATGTTAACCCTGCAGGGGTGTACTTCTTCATACATGTTTCCACCACTTAGCGTCTGCACACGACATGTGCTCGGCAGACTTCAAGCGAAAGCCGACGTGGGTGTAGACCACAACCTACCTAAACACTCAAGTCTCTAGTCCAGGTTTATCGCCTATTTGGGTTCCATCCGCAGGGAGTCCGGCCGAGGTTTCCACTAACGGCCCCAAACGATGTGTGCAGGGTTACCGAGACACCAAACGGGCGAATCGGTACACCGTGCCACGTGCCTACCGCAACACAGCCCACCCCTATGGTCAGCGCTGCGTGCGGCCCCCAGCATACTACAAACACCAGAAACTACTTGCAACTCCTGGACAGAGGACAAGGGTGATTAAGAAGTCGAGCGGGGTCATATTTCAGGGCCCAATGCATGGTAGTAGCTGTTTCATGGATCACAAACACAGAACTCAGTTCCTGAGGACGGCTTCAATGAGACAACCCACCATGTACTCCTACATGGCCTCTCACCGCTACCTTTACCAAATCGTGTTCACACACTTAGCTCACACACAGTAGGACATGTTCACACTTTCCAATTCATTGCCGATGAATCAGACCCGACTCAACTCTAAGCAGTAGCAGACATGACAAACAGGCATGAATGAGTAGGCACAACAGGGCTCAAACAACTCCTACTCATGTTAGTGGGTTTCATCTATTTACTATGGAATGACAGGTCATGCAAAGGATAAAGGGGTTCAGCTACCGCAACAAGTAACACATGAATCGTTGTTGTCCTAATGCAATAAAAGAGAGCAGGAGCGAGAGAGTGGGATTTTATCGGAATGAACAAGGGGGTTTTGCTTGCCTGGCACTTCTGAAGATAATATAGTTCTTCATCGGTGTCATCGAACTCATCGTCGGAACATCGTCTATCGAGAGGGGACAATCACCGGCAACAGAGAAAGAACACACGATCAATGCAATGCACAATATGATGCATGATCATGACATGGCAATATGCTGTGATTTGAGCTAATGCATCTAGCTATGATTTAAATGAAGTTGGTTTGAATACATGATTCAAATTTCAACTCCATATGTGATTATTTAAATGCCATTTATTTGTTTTGTCCAAAACAGAGGACAACCATTGTTCAAACATGCATGAAAATGGTACAGATGGATTCCTTGAATTTTTCTGATAATTTTTCATATATAAATTATTTGATTTGGAGCTACGGTTGATTTTCTATGAATTTTAGAAGTTTGCAACATTTTCTGGAATTTCCTGATTAAAAATAAATCCAGAAAAGATTAATTGCGTCAGCATGACGTGGGGTGACGTCAGCAGGTCAAAGGCGCCAGCCCAGGTCAAACCTGACGGATGGGACCCACATGTCAGTGAGACAACTAACTAACCGAGTTAGTTAGTGTTAGGTTAGCATTAAACTAAGTTAATCAGGGCCTGGGCCCACACGTGAGTGACTTGGGGTAGTTAACTAAATTAGTTTAGCACTAATTAAACCTATACTAATTAAGCAGGGGCCTGGGCCCACGTGTGTTGACCCCAGGGAGGTTAAACCCCGGGTCAAACGGGTCAAACTCGCCGGCGGCTCGTCGCCGGCGAGGCCAGACGCGGCAGGGCAACGCGGGTTTCGTGCTCCGGCGACCAAAACGACGGCGAAGGCGTGCTACGAGCTGCTGGCGATGTGGCGCATCCAACGGTGGCAGTGCTTGGTGCTGGGGTGGCCGGGAACAACGGCGGCGAGCACGTCCGCGGCGGCCGGAGTACGGGCACGCTCGGACACGGTGTTTTGGTGCACGGGAGAAGGAGCTACGGGTTGCTACGGAGTCCTGCGGACTCGCTGAGCACGGGGGTGAGCTCAAATGCGGCGTGGGTGCGCTCTGGCTACGGCGGCGCCATGGCCGACGGAGCCGAGCTCTCGGGCTCGATGGAATCGGCGGCTAGAGAGGGAGATAGAGCACGGGGAGAAGGGGGAAGAACGGCGGAGCTCACATGGATTCCAATGGAGGGATCAGCAGGCTCGGGGAGGCACCGTGGACGACGGATGGGCGCCGGCGATCTCGGTTGCCCGAGGTAGAAGACGACCGTGGTGGCGATGTTCGGGGTCATCCGGTGCCGTGTGGCTCGGCGGGGAGGTCCAGGGCGACGAGGCGGAGCTCCTAAGCTGGTTAGGGAGGCGAGGGGGAGGCGGTGGCCGCGGTGGTGGCGAACGGCGGCGACGACGACGCTCGGATGGGGCTCGGGAAGGAGCTACAGAGGAGGGGAGGGAGCAGCGAGTGGTGGAAAGAGAGCAGGGGCTTCGGGCGTCTCCGTGGCGCGTCTAGGGCGAGGGGGAGCAGCTGCGTGGAAGCAGGAGGTGGAGCTCGGGCGCGCGCGCGTCGACACGCCTCTGCCTACTGGCAGAGGTTGAAGACGGTGGGGAGTTGGGCTGGGCCAGGTGGCTGGGCTGCCAGCTGGGCCGGCCAGGTAGGTGGGCCTCAGGTAAGCGCCAGGTTAGTCCTTCTCTCTCTCTTTTTTTCTGTTTTCTATTTTTCTGTAATCTTTGTGGCTTTTCTAAAAATACCTAGACCCTTTCAAAAATCACCAAACTGTACATGCCCACTGTATAGAATATATCCAACATGGAACATTTCAGTTTAGGATTATTTAGGCATTTTAAATATTTTATAGTTAAATGCCCAAATTCAAATATGATATGATTTAATTCAAAAATCCATAATGGCCTAGAAATATGTGCATGACTTTTGGCAGAGGTTTTCCCCTTTGACAAAAATCATGAACTTTTCTAAAGGGCATTTGGGATAATTGAAAATATTTTTATATTGATCCTAATTGCATTCCATTTGGTGCTAGGGTTTGTCGTCCCCATTTCAAATTTGAGTGGAATTTAATCATGATGCAAGGATGCAGATGCAAAGACAAACAAGGTCTGAACTGGGGCTGTGACAGAAAAGCTTCTTACTCCATTCAGAGAGGCGCAACGCTGTTTTCTTGAGCTTTTGATATAGAATCTGGTACGGCTCAGTGTGTCGCACCCGCTCGGCCCAAGCCTTCGAGACCACCTCATCAAAACCGGGTAAGGACACCAAGAAGTTTTCAAACTTGAAGGACCGAGGCCGCCTAGGCCCCCTGTCGTCGGCAAGAAGCAGAGGGCAGTGATCGGAAAGGGACGACGAAAGGGCGTGGAGCACATGGGTGTTGAAAGACGAGTCCCAGGTCGCATTACAGAAGAAGGAGTCCATCTTGCAAAGGGTTGGGTTTTCCCTCTCGTTGCTCCACGTGAACCGCCTATTCTGCAGATGGATCTCCTTGAGTTCACATGACTGAAGAGTGTCACGAAAGCGCTTAATCCTCCTCCGGTTGAAATTTCGCTTGTTCTTGTCCCTAGCACGGTATATTTGGTTGAAGTCCCCAAGCACGAGCCAGCCCAAACCCGGAAGTGGCTTGCAGGAGCATATCTCAGCAAAGAAAGCCTCCTTGCGCGCATAGTCAGTAGGCCCGTAGACATTACTGAGCTTGAAACACACTTCATTCTCGAGGACACGGACCGACGCCGAAAGACAATAATCCGAGACAGAAATGTCGGAGACCTCGAGAACACTGTCATCCCATAGCAGCAACAGTCCACCCCTTGTCCCCACAGCCGGACGTTGCGCAAAATTCCGCAGCCTGTTACCACTAAGAAAGGCAGCAGTAAACATATCCACGTTCTCCAGTTTTGTCTCTTGCAGACACACAATTTGGCAGGAGGAAGACGCGATCGTAGCACTAACAGTTGCCCTCCTCATCGGGCAGTTTAATCCCCTAACGTTTCAACACAGTGTGTTGATGGGCTGACTTAACATGAAGGCCAGAAGAACACACATGGTTGAGCAGAACCATAGGAGCCTAAGTCTGAGGAGGAGTATCGCAAACTTGAAGATACCCGGCGCATTTGAAAATGAATACTCGAGGCACAACATCCACCCATGGGCACACAACGAGGTTCAGAGTATAGACACAACATAGGAGAAAAGATACAGACCCCTCTGGGCCAACTAGCCACACTTGCTAACATAAGAACGTGGCAGCATCCAGGGCAAACAAACAGATCAGACTGCATCAAGGCCCACACTCCCCTGGAGCACAGCGTCGTCCTGAGCCGAGGCAATCTCCAGGGCTCCTTCGCCGCCGTGGTTGATCAGGGCATCTTCAACATCATTGAGAGCCTTGTCGTCGAGGCGGAAGAGGTCACGCATGGCCACGATCACCTCTGGGGGTAGCTGCTCCTTGAACTTGGCGGTGAAGTCGTCTAGCGTGGCTTCCGTCACATCTTTGCCATCCTTAGTAATACCCAGGCTGTGAGAGAGATCAAAGCTACTAGTAGAGATAGGCTCTGGCAGGCGTAAGGCGTAGTGAGATCGAAGGCGACGTGTAGTGGTTACGGAAACGCGTTGCCCTACGCAGGTATACGTACGCCGTCACATGGGCGACCCGAGCTCACTCTCCCGAGTGATTGGGTAACGTACGGGGTGATGCATACGGCGTACCAGCCATTGTAGCACTGGGAGTGGGTCCTAATCAACTCCTACGAAAACCCTATACACACGCGCGGGAACAAATCGAATACAGAAGTGCAAGTGTCCCTAGATTCGCTGGTGGTTGACCCTTGGCACGTGCGTGCTGCCTGCTCGTTCATGTTCATGTGGTTCAATGTATGTACCGTGCCAAAGCCCCCCGTTGGGTCATAAACAAAGAGATTCAAAGCGGCCGTGTAATTCCTGGACCGTCCGCGTACGATAATTGCTTGATTGATTGATCCTGTTGCAATTTTCTATTGGGGAAAGATCCTTCTGAAAATCGAAGCGACGAACACCAGTATAGTATTGTTCATGTTCATGTTCATGTGCAGCTTACTTGCACCCCAAGCCGATTCAAAGCGTACTCTGGGAGGACATGATGAGAACACTGATAGTACAGTCTTCCCCCAAGTCCAAGACTTTTTTTGTTCTAGAGCTCGAGGGTAATGATGAGTGATGGCCAGTGATCCACGATGCTCGAGCAGCTGCTAGCGAGATTAGGATGTTCCTTGCCAAAAAAACAATGGGGCGTGGTTTCTCACTAGAACTGCCACGCATGTGCTGCAATAATGCCCCTTTTGGATTTTAGAATCTTTTTTATTGAGGATTGGTTTTTAGAATCTTTTTTTATTGAGGATTGGATTTTTGAATCTTGGTCTGAAATTTCCTCAGAAATTTCTGTGGAAGACCAAAGTGCCTGCAAAAATTAAAGTTTTTCTGTGGCTAGTTAACAGGAAAAGTATCTTGACCAGAGATACTTTGCTAAAAAAGGATGGAAAGGAGGGAAAAGATGTGTGTTTTGTGAAAAAGATGAATCAGTTGATCATCTGTTTTTTGATTGCTCAGTAGCATCCTTGCTGTGGGACTGGTCAGATGCGTGTGTGTGGGCTTTAAACCACTCCCCTAAATGTCAAGGATTGTTTTGGGGATTGGCTAGGCAAGTTTAGTAGGGATGATAAGAAGTTGGTAATGGTGAGGATATCTGCTTTGTTTTGGGCCATTTGGAAAAGTAGAAATGGGATTATCTTCAAAAACAAAAGGATAAATGATGGAGGGCCAAAATATCACCACCATTGGGCGTACAACGCTCGTCAAGTCCGTCATCACCTCTCAAGCAATTTACTCCATCACCCACTTGGTCGTCCCCCAAAGCACTTTGCATAATCTCAATAAGATGGAGAGGGCGTTTCTCTGGTCCGCATCAGACAAGACCACTGGGGCCAAGTGCAAGGTCAATTGGGAGGTAGTATGTCGTCCCTTGGAATATGGTGGTCTGGGTGTCCTCAACACTGAAAAATTTGCGCGTGCTCTGAGACTGCGGTGGCCTTGGTATGAATGGATAGACCCATCCAAACTCTGGGTGGGTCTGGGCAACCCCTGTGACGAGAAGGACCTTGGGTTCTTCTACGCCTCCACCACCATCACTGTGGGGAACGGAGCGAGAACGCCTTTTTGGAACTCTCCTTGGCTGCTTGGCTGAAAACCAAAAGACATCGCTCCCCTTATTTACGAGTCCTCGACGAGGAAAACATGGAAGGTGAGGGAAGCCTTAAAGAATAATACATGGATCCTCAAGATAAAGCCCCCTGATATTGTCACCGTCCACCACATCCGAGAATTCTTCATGCTTTGGATGCTCGTGCATGATTTACAACTTGATGAGCTTGTAGATGATGTGATTGTGTGGAAACATAAAAATGATGGGGTTTACTCCGCGGCCTCAACCTATAGGGCCCAATTCTTGGGCCTGGTCTATCCCCCTTGGACCGCATGATATGGAAGAATTGGGCACCACCAAAGGTCAAGTTCTTTGCTTGGTTGGCCTTTCAGGACAGAATTTGGACTGCTGACAGACTTGCAAAACGTGGATGGGAAAATTGTGGCTTATGCCCGCTTTGCAAACGAGAGTCCGAGACCGGGCCACATCTCTTCTTCAAATGTCGTTACACCATCAGACTCTGGAGCATGCTGGTCGCAAAACTTGGCCTTGAACATGTTGATATATCTACATGGCACTTGGCGGGATCCGTTGAGGAGTGGTGGGACAGAAGAACCGGCATGGACATCCCATCACGCAAGGCCATGGCCTCTCTCACCATGCTTGTTTCTTGGGCAATTTGGAACGAAAGGAATGCCAGGGTCTTTCGACATAAAAGTGCACCGCCCCCGATCGTCCTCAACATCATCCTCGAGGAAGCGAAACTATGGGTCGCCGCGGGTGCAAAGAAACTAGGGGAAATCATAATACGCGAGTAATTGTCATGCGGTGTTGTATGGACACTTGTAAAACTCTATTCCTCTCTTAATTAATATATGAGGCAAATCTTTTGCCCTGTTTCAAAAAAAAAGGATAAATGATCCTTTCTATATAATCAAACTAATGGGTCATTGGTTGGTTGATTGGTCTATCTTGCAGACAAAGGAGCCGCTAAAAAAGATGCTGGAGCTGGGAGCAAGACTGCCAGAGCGAGTAGCAAGTGAAGTCTACACAACGAAGTAGGGGTGGAGAATCAACGTGACAAGACTGGAAGGATGAAAAAAGAAGACTCTACTTCCTGCTGAAGATGTGGCCTTTACTTTGTTGCTGTTTTAGCAGTTATTTTGCTGTTATCTTTGTGTCTTTCATGAACTTTGTAAGCCCAATATGATGGGTTAGGATGACTTGCAGGCCTCTGTTGGTTTTGGTTATGTGATTTATGTTGCGTTGCATGAGAACTTTGTAGTGTAAGGACGAATACTTTGGTTCGGCAGTGGGTTTTCAGTAATGAAAATCAGAAGGGAAAAGCCCTTTTTTGATAAAAATAGATATGATGATCTCCGTCTCTTGATGGAACGTGGAACTGGACTGTCACAGTAGTCACAATGGCCAGGCAATGGCCGGCCATCTTCCGTGAGTACGTCCTGGTTTGACATGTCGGTATGTTCGGTCTCGAAAGCGGACATGACACGACGGCTAATCCATTAGCTAACTAACTAAAGAAGCCTCTACTTAGTAGTAAGTGCTTGAACCCTAAAAAACAAAGTAATAAGTGCATGACATTGGCTTCTTTATACCGAAAGGGCGAGAATAATCGAGGACCTGTGTGCACGGTACCCTTTTCTTCGAATTGACCTGACTTGCCCGATTTATAAAGAACGTATATCGTATTGACCTGAGAGTCGCCACGAATGTATACGAGCAATTTCCTTGTGGTCAACCTCCGCACAGAACGAAGACCATCCAGATAATGTATTTCAGAAGGCTCCAAATTCATATACGCGAAAACAAACGGCTTAATTAGGTTAGACTTCCACGCACAGATACAAATTATGGTCAGTTCCAGGTTTATGTATGTATATCTACGTACCCCAAAGTCGCGCGCGATTCGGACGCATTTCATGGGTCTCCGCAAGAAAATTGTTCTTCAAGCTACGTGTTTGACCGATCCAGGTTTGGGGACTGCGACGCCAAGTACGGAACGTAGGCCTACGTCCTTGTTAATTATACGAGAAAACATGTACTAACCGATGGAAGAATTTCTCCACTGCAGGTATTTGACCCGAATGCTAGCAAGGGTTTTGACAGTAACCACCTCCTGGAGCTATCATGTCTGCTATGCTACCGAGCGAGAAAACATATACGCGGTGCGTAACTGCGACTCCATGTTGATTGGCTTTAGCGGGTTAAAATTAGGGTTAGTATGCCTATGGTCACGCACACACGCTTCCAGTTGGTGATCGCCGAGCGGGAAAATGACATTACTCGAAGAAAAAGGACAGGCTCGTACCGTCTTTGAAGGGGTCCAAATGGCTGTAATGCTAGGTTGCAAGGACTAGTAACTGACCCGGGAAAATCGCTGAGGCAGCTGGCGCATCACATTCATATGTTATGAGCAGTTACACGATTCGGCAGCATCCCGGCGGAAAATGGATTTGGTAACATGCGTGAGATTTCCAAAAGAAAACTCTGGGACCGTTTGGTGAACGATTTCGTCGACCAAGTTCAAGGGCATTCTGCACGCTGGCATGCTTACTGACCAGATATCTCCATCAGAGACCTGGACAACTTCCATCCTGTTCCTCCGTACACGACCTTCTCTTTGCAGTAAGCCAGTAACTGATGGTCTCATGGTCAAATTATGTAAATGTAGGACGAAGTGTTTGTTTTGTTGTTGTTTATTTGCTGGAAAGCGCGTTGCAGGAGCACATGAACATAGCTGTCAACTGTGTATGTATGAGGTAGATCGGCACTTGGGCAGAGTGGTGCATGCATGTATTGTAGCCAGCCGCACGTGCAGCACGATTAGCTGACCGATGCATAGTTTGTATACTAGTTACTGGATTGCTACGCTTCGGAATTAATGACCGGCGATCGTGTTCAACAGAATGAAGAGAATGACTAATGACTAGTAAGTGACTAGGTCAGCGATGTAGCAAGGAGTTGATCGAGTTAAATACGGTTACTATATCGGCAACGTCAAACCTCACAAATAGACAGGAAAAGAGTCTATTGTCAAAGGGGTCAACAGAACATGCGGTAGCTGACTCCAATTTCGAACTCTTTCTGGTTCTAGGAAAGGTATCGAGCGTTTATTTATCTAATAATGTCTATGAGAAAACTATCGATCTTATGATAACATTCTTATCCTAGCAAACTGAAACAGGTTCGCTTACCAGTGCTTTGGAGCAAAGTATTTGTCCTATTCGGTATTGCGATGGTTGGTGGCCGGGACGAGGTACTTCAACCATTTTCCTTTTGTTGAATGAGATGGCTCAGGATGTGGAAGGAATATTCCTCAACTTTGCATCCCTATTAATGGCAAGCTTCGGTATGTCTCAGTGGTATATTCTCGAAATCGATCTTCTTTCAGGAAAAAAAACAGAAAAATGTTATTATGATCTTTGTACGTTCATTGAACCAAAAAATTTCAATTAAACCACAAAACTAAGTCTTTATACAAAGAGAAGAGTTTACTTTTCGTCCTGCAACTATTGCAAGAGCCAACAAATGTTGCCTCGCCTTCATAAAACTAAAGAAAGTCCCTCAAATATTGAAATGGTATCTTTTCGTTCCTCTGTCAGGTTTCTAACAAAACTAACACTCCCCCCCCCCCCCCCCAACACACACTAGCGGAGCTACATTGGATAATTTAGGCTGGAGCCGCGGGACAAACAGAAAGGCAATCCAACGATTTTACAGTTGTGGCCCAATTTCAAATGTCTTTGAGATTTTCTATTGGGCACGGAGGGCCATGACCCACTATTGCTTGGTTGTAGCTCCGCCACTGCCAACCGGCATGAGGGATGGAAAGTTATGTTTCAAAAGTTTAGGGGCAAGGATTAGATTTTTCTTGGCTTTGGATGTAGGGGGGGGGGGGCATTTCTAGACTTTCAGAACAATTGAGGGAAGAAAATATACTTCTCTGCTCTATATAAATATACATTAAAAATATCTATTTCGATCCCTTGACTCTTGATTCGCACAATTGTGACCCTTAGCTTTAGAAAAAAAAATCTCAAATCCCCCAAATATCTCAAATTAGGTCACTCAACTCAAACGCATGAAAACTCTTGTTTTTTCAAGTGTCAACACCATCTAGATTTTTCACGTTTAATTAAACGATTTTGATGTCAATACAAATGATAGAGAAAATGGGAGAAATAAAACAATTAGTTTACTACATATTTTGAGAACTTAAAACGGTTAAGCAAAAGATATTCCAAAAAAGCATGAAATTTGATAACTTAAATAAGTAATTATTATTATTTGCCTTTAAGGTAACTATTTTGAAATATTCTTACTCTGTAATTATAATTTCCATATTTTAAACTTTCTCCTTATTTCAATCTATTCATGACTGCATCATTGTCCTTGGCGTTGATCAACACGTGTATTTCTTTTCTTTTTTGTGAATTTTTATTTATGAATATGTTGGTGTACTAAAGTTTGGGCCCTTTAGTACCCCATACTTGTGCACGGGCAGTTGCAACTGTACCCGCGGCAAGGCTTGCCAGGGACAACTGGAAGCAAATACGAGACAACCAGTACTAAAGTTTGGGCCCTTTAGTACCCCATACTTGTGCACGGGCAGTTGCAGCCGTACCCGCGGCAAGGCTTGCCGGGGACAACTGGAAGCAAATACGAGACAACCAAAGAAGACCACAAGCTGGGCTCCCGGCAAGATTCTTGCCGGGATGGTTTGCAAAGCGAAGCCCTGGCGAGACCATCTCCCTTGAGTTTGAGAGCTCTGACTTGATCGACAGCGGCAAGACCATCTCCCTTGGGGTCAAGAGCTCTAACACCACCGACAACGTCAAGACCAAGATCCAGGGGCGTCTGCGTGGTGGCATGCAGATCTTTGTGAAGACTAAAAGGCGAAGTTCCCAGCAAGATTCTTGCCGAGAACGGTTGTGAGGCCCCGGCAAGATTCTTGCCGGGGGCGTCTGGGAGGCCATGGCAAGGCTCAAAGATCCCACTGCCCTGCCACCGCTCCAGTGCAGCGACTGGCCTGCCAGCCTGGCCCCGCAAACCTCATCATCTGTGATAGCCTGGCTTATTAGGGATGATAGACTACTCATATCAATAAGGAATTCCTTCTTTTCCGGGAGCCCATTCGGACAGAACTCCAAAGTTAAGCGTGCTCAGCTTGGAGTAGTGTCAGGATGGGTGACCGACCGGGAAGTTGCTCCCGGGTGCGCACGAGTGAGGACAAAGTGCGCAGAAAAGACTAGTATTGATCTGTGGGGCCAGTCTAGATCCCGCCAGGAGTAACGACCACCGGCGGGTGTGTCCGGGGCGTTACAAGTTGGTATCAGAGCCGACCCTCGCGGTTACACGGATGGTTGCGGACAGGTGCGTGGTCATGTTGTTCATGACGTTTGTGACCCGTCGTGGCACCCGGCATGGCACATGTACCGGACTGGAAGCACAGACGTTTGTGCCAAGAGGGAACGTTCCTGTGGCCCGACGAGGACGTCGGTTCCTCTGAGTGGGGGTGTATGTGATAGCCTGGCTTATTAGGGATGATAGACTACTCATATCAATAAGGAATTCCTTCTTTTCCGGGAGCCCATTCGGACAGAACTCCAAAGTTAAGCGTGCTCAGCTTGGAGTAGTGTCAGGATGGGTGACCGACCGGGAAGTTGCTCCCGGGTGCGCACGAGTGAGGACAAAGTGCGCAGAAAAGACTAGTATTGATCTGTGGGGCCAGTCTAGATCCCGCCAGGAGTAACGACCACCGGCGGGTGTGTCCGGGGCGTTACATCATCCTGGATACATGTCGAGATGGGGTGAGGCGGAGATGGACGTGACGGGCACTGTTTCCGCCCGCAAGAAAGTTAGGGACACGTAAACGGCGCATTAAATGCGCTTGTACTAAGACGACAGGGATAAGTATATGCACTGTAGCAAATTTACACCTCCTGTATGCGTTGTAGGCCACTATGGTAGCCCCTTGTATAAAAGGAGGCCCAAGGCGATACAGAGGGGGACTTTTGGACTTTCTGGCCCAGTTTGCATCCGTAGCAGCTAGCCAGAGCTCAAGAACTCTCAATACACTAAAGCAGGACTAGGGTTTTACGCTTCTTAGCGGCCCGAACCTGGGTAAAAATCCCTCGTGTTTATCGTTGGATTTGCTCTTTGTGCACACTTCTTTCCCAGCCAAACCATAGAAGGGATCCACGTGATCCCATAGGTGTCATTTCCCCGACATCTTTGGCCCGCCAGGTAGGGGGCGAGGGTTGCGCAAACCTGATCTAGCAGTTAGCGCGTCAGTTTCGTGAACATCTTCATCATGCATCATACCTCCCAAGAGGAAGGGTATCACGACGATTGGTTCGTCTGCGGTCGATCTGCCCGTGCCAACACGGCGGGCGATGGGGTGGCCGCTGGTGGCGGTGGAGGTGGAGATCGCGAGCTTCCACGATGTTCTGGTGACCGAAGCCAGGCAAGCGGTATCGTCCGCGGCCGTGACGACGACCCACGCACCGCTAGATCCAGGGACGGAGTCGTGTTGCCCACGAGCGGCGCATCGACCTCCAAGAGTGGAAAGGCGACTTCCAAGGCACCCCCGCCAGCGCATGTGCCGCGGTCTTCCCAGATCGTGTGCGATGAGCAGCGCCGCGATGTTGGTGACCCCAAGCGTCCCCATGGAAAGAGCCCTCAGCATCATCCCCGAAATGCGTGGCGCCAGCATGCACGCCAAGATGCCGGTGGAGACGGCGCACGACCGTGGGACCATGATGGAGCTCCTTCTAACACGGTTAGGAGTCAGAGCACTTCGCATTCTTTACACCTGTCGCTGCCACCTATGCCGGCAGAAGCGTTGGCGCGAGCGCAGCTACTCCTGGATTACCCTCCCGCTGCGGAGAAGCTCGAAGAATGGAGAGCTGCTATTCAGAGCCTTATCGGTTTTGCCAAGAAAGATGGGCAGCAGCAGGCAGGGCCTTCACGGCGGCGGTCCACCGAGCCAACATGTGCCGATGGCGGAAAGAACGAAGGTGGTGCGACCACGGTGCACTCTCCTCCACCACAACAACTGCGATCGCCAGTTCGGTGGGTCGATGCCCGCGATGACGGTTCCACGGCGTCGTCCGATCCACGAACTCGTCGCGATCAACGTCAAGTTCTTCGGGAATGAGTCAAAGAAGATGCTCGAACCACCATCGAGTGATGGCAGGAAGTGCGCCATCAATCTGAAAGGCGCGCAGGGCCCGCTGTAGACAAGCCTGCGCCGGGTGATTCTGGTGACTTGCCTTACGAGGTGGGTTGTCCATCTTTTACCTATGAGCTGCGTCGAGTCCAGTGGCCCATGATGTGGCTTGAAGCTACGTCGGTATTTCCCCAAAGAGGAAGGGATGATGCAGCACAACAACGGTAGGTATTTTCCTCAGATGTGAAACCAAGGTTATCGAACCAGTAGGAGAACCAAGAAACACAATGTAAACAACACCTGCAAACAAATAACAACTTCTCCCAACCCGACGTGTAAAAGGGGTTGTCAATCCCTTTCGGGTAGCGGCGCCCCAAGATGGGCAAACGGACGTGAATAAAATTGAAGTAGATTGATAGATCGAATGCCAAATAAAATAAATAAGAATAAAACGCAGCAAGGTATTTTTGTATTTTTGGTTTAATAGATCCGAAAATAAAAGCAAAGGAAAAGTAGATTGCAAAGGCAAATAATATGAGAAAGAGACCCGGGGGCCGTAGGTTTTACTAGTGGCTTCTCTCGAGAAAAATAGCAAATGGTGGGTGAACAAATTACTGTTGGGCAATTGATAGAACTTCAAATAATCATGACGATATCCAGGCAATGATCATTATATAGGCATCACGTCCAAGATTAGTAGACCGATTCCTGCCTGCATCTACTTCTATTACTCCACACATCGACTGCTATCTAGCATGCATCTAGTGTATTAAGTTCATGGAGAAATGGAGTAATGCAATAAGAACGATGACATGATGTAGACAAGATCTATCTATAGAGATAGACCCCATCGTTTTATCTTTAGTAGCAACAATACATACGTGTCGGTTCCCTTTCTGTCACTGGGATCAAGCTCCGTAAGATCGAACCCACTACAAAGTACCTCTTCCCATTGCAAGAAAAATAGATCAAGTTGGGCAAACAAAACCCAGATATCAGAGAAGAAATACGAGGCTATAAGCAATCCTGCATAAAAGAGATCAAAGAAACTCAAATAATTTCATGGATATAAAAAGATAGATCTAATCATAAACTCAAAGTTCATCAATCCCAACAAACACACCGCAAAAAGAGTTACATCATCTGGATCTCCAAGAGACCATTGTATTGAGAATTCAGTGAGAGAGTGGAAGCCATCTAGCTACTAACTACGGACCCGAAGGTCTACAAAGAACTACTCACGCATCATCGGAGAGGCACCAATGGATGCGGTGAACCCCATCCCAGATGGTGTCTAGATTGGATCCGGTGGTTCTGGACTCTGCGGCGGCTGGAATTGATTTTCGTCAACTCCTCTAGGGTTTCTAGAATATTGGAGTATTTATAGAGCAAAGATGCGGTCCGGGAGGCACCCGAGGTGGGCACAACCCACCAGGGCACGCCTGGGCCTCCTGGCGCGCCCTGGTGGGTTGTTCTCTCCTCGGAGCATCCCCAAGCGCAGCCAGGGCCCATTAGGTGTATTCTGGTCCAAAAACAATCTCTGTAAAGTTACGTTGCGTTTGGACTCCGTTTGGTATTGATTTCCTACGATGTAAAAAACATGCAGAAAACAACAACTCGCACTTGGCACTATTTCAATAGGTTAGTACCAAAAAGTGATATAAAATGATTATAAAACATCCAAGATTGAAAATATAACATCATGGAACAATAAAAATTTATAGATATGTTGGAGATGTATCAGAATCCCCAAGCTTAACTCCTACTCGTCCTCGAGTTGGTAAGTGATAAAAACAAAATTTTTGATGTGGAATGCTGCCTATCATGTCATATCATATTTCTTTTCTTTGTAGAATGGACATTTGGACTTTTTATTGTTCAAACCAATAGTCTAGTTTTGACATGATAATATAAATACTCAAGCATATCAATAAGAAACCATGTCTTTCAAAATATCAACGCTAAAATAAGTTATCCCTGGCCCATTATGCTCAATCATTAATCCATTCACGAAACACACTCGCATATTAGCTACACCCAATACTCATATACGATCATATTGCCTCCTAGTTGGTACTTTTATAAGATAAGATGGACACTCAAATTAAAAATAAAAATTACATAAATTAAAAGAAAGGCCCTTCGCAGAGGGAAATAGGGATTTGTAGAGGTGCCAGAGCTCAATGCGAAAAACTTAGAGATAAAAACATTTTGGGAGGTGTATCCTTCCCACCAACAAGAACGACTTAGAGTTCCCAACACTTTGCATGCTAGATATATCATAGGCGGTTCCCAAACAGAAAATAAAGTTTATTCCTTTTTCAACCATACTTTCACTTTCCATGGCTAGCCGTATCAACGGTTGCCCTCCATACCAACACTTTCCAAGGAATTTATTATTTGACAACATAAAGTAAACTCATTTTACATTTCGGGACTGGGCATCCCTAATACCTTTGCCTTACTCTCGTGCAATGACAAGTGAATAAACACTCATCGTGAGAATAACACATCTAGCACGGAAAATATGAGCCACCCCTCACCGCTCCGCGAGCGAAACGAACACACAAAAGAGAAGTTTATTGTGAAAATTAGAGATGGGACATACAAATTTGCTCAGAACGGCAAAAGAATACCACATATAGGTAGATATAGTGGACTCATGTGGCAAAACTGGTTTAAAGGTTTTTGGATGCATAAGTAGAGATCATACTTAGTGCAAAATGAAGGCTAGCAAAAGATTGAGAAGCGACCAACCAAGAAACGGATAATCTCATAAGCGAGCATTAAGCGTAATTAACACCGAATAATGCACCACAAGTAGGATATAATTTCACTGCATAATTATTGACTTTCGTGCTTGCATAGTGAATCACAAACCTTAACACCAATATTCTTACTAAATCATAATTACTCATCAACATGACTCACATATCACATCATCGTATCTCAAAACTATTACTAAGAATCAAGTTTATTTTTTCCAATGATCCTCATCAAAGTTTTTATTATATCCTTCTTGGATATCTATCACTTTGGAACTAATTTTCATATGTTGCTTTTGACAAGCTCAAATAAATATAAGTGAAGATCATGAGCATAATATTTTTCTTTCTCTCAAATTAATTTAAGTGAAGCAAGAGAGAATTTCTTGAAAATTTTACTAACTCTCAAATAAATCTAAGTGAAGCAAGAGATCATTTCTTCAAAAAATACTAAAGCACACCATGCTAAAAAAGATATAAGTGAAGCACTAGAGCAAGTCCATAGCTCATAAAAATTTAAGTGAAGCATAGAGACCTATTCTAACAAGTCATGACATAATTTTGGCTCTCTCAAATAGATGTGTCTAGAAAGGAATCAAGACTTAAAATACAAAATAAAACAAGAAAAGACTCATATGATACAAGACGCTCCAAGCAAAACACATAGTATGTGATGAATAAAAATATAGCTTCGAGAAAAATACTGATGGTCGTTAGAAGAAACAGGGGATGCCACTCGGGGCATCCCCAAGCTTAGTTGCTTGCTCTCTTTTGGACAGTAGCTTGTGATGCCGGGGCATCCCCAACCTTAGGCTCTTCTTACTCCTTATTCCTCCATCCATTGTAAGATAAACCAAAACTTGAAAACTTCAATCACACAAAACTCAACAAAACCTTCGTGAGATCCGTTAGAAAAAGAAAGCAAATCACTACTATAAGTGTTGTACCAAACTAATTCATATTTTGTTTTTGCATTATATCTACTGTATTCAAACTTTTCTATGGCAAAAACTCATCAAAGAAAGCCATAGAGCCATCAAAATAAGCACACAACGCAAATAAAACAGAACAGTATGTAGCAATCTGACTATTCGGAAAACTTCTGGAACTCCAAAAATTCTGAAAAAAATAGGAAGGCCTGAGAAATTTGTATATTAATCTATTGCAAAAAGAATTGGCATTTTATCATGCTCTGGTAAAAAATAAAAATTGGTTTCGTGAGAGAAAAAGTTTCTATTTTTCAGCAAGATCAAGCAACTATCACCCAAGAAGATCCTAAAGGCTTTACTTGGCACAAACACTAATTAAAACACCAAAAACACAATCATAACAGTAGCATAATTGTGCTAACACTCAAGAACAGAAAGCAAAAAGGAAAAATAAATTTTATTCATTGGATTGCCTCCCAACAAGCATTATAGTTTTACGCCCTTAGCTAGGCATAAAGCAAGGATCTAAGTTTTGTCATCTTTGTTCTTTTGAAAGCAAAGGGAAAATTTCCTATCAATGGAATTTAATTTTCTATTTTGTGAAAGCACATGGCCATTGATAGCAGAAGAAAGATTAAGAACGTTGCGAAAATTTGTATCTAAACTAGCCTTCATCTCTTCAATTATTTTATTTTGATAAAAGCACATAAGGGCAGTTGATTCAACATTTTCTCCTTTGGGGTGCCCAAATATGGTTTTCATATTTTCATAAGTATCAATGGCATCCCCTTCAAGAAAACCGTTTTCAAATATAGAATCCAAAACTTGCTTGAATGAGGAAGGTAAACCAACATAAAAACTTTTCAAGTATATCTCTATCTGATATTGGGGCACGTAGCTTGCTCGAATTCTCAACAGCCTATCCCTAGCATCTTTCAAAGATTCGTGAAGCAAATAATGAAAAATTACGGGATCATCTTCATCACAATTGTTAAGATTTTCCTTAGCAACCCAGGTAGATCCTTCCATAGCATCATTGTTTATGAGCTTAGAGAGGACAGAGGGGCTATCCAAAGCATTAATACTAGGGTGAAAACCCTTAGCCTTTTAAAGATCGGTCATGGCGAGAAAACAACGAAGGAAAAAGAGAGGCGAATAAAACGGCAAAATTTTGTGAAGTGGGGGAGAGGAAAATGAGAGGCAAATGGCAAATAATGTAAATTGCAAGGAGATGAGATTTGTGATTAGGAACCTGGTATATGTTGAAGATCCTCCCCGACAACGGCGCCAAAAATTCCTTTTGATGCGGCTTGAAGCTACGTCGGTATTTCCCCAAAGAGGAAAGATGATGCAGCACAACAGCGGTAGGTATTTCCCTCAGATGTGAAACCAAGGTTATCGAACAAGTAGGAGAACCAAGCAAAACAACGTAAACAACACCTACACACAAATAACAACTTCTCGCAACCTGACATGTAAAAGGGGTTGTCAACCCCTTTCGGGTAGCGGCGCCCCAAGATGGGCAAACGGACGTGAATAAAATTGAAGTAGATTGATAGATCGAATGCCAAATAAATAAACAAATAGGAATAAAATGCAGCAAGGTATTCTTTGTATTTTTGGTGGCCTCCTGAGCTATTAGGACGCTCCGCATGTGGCGCTGATGCATGACAGCCTTGTTCAGCAAGCCGAAGGGCATGCGCACATAGCTGTGTGGAGGCATGCAGCTCACTGTCCTTGCTGGGGCAGGGTGCCACGCCGGGTGGTGGGCGCCGGTCTCCTTGCATAGCTCTTGCCTCCCGAAGCTCCTCGGTTGTCATGGTGATGAACCCCTGAGCGCTTGGAGCCTCGAGTCTTGTGCTCTCCTTGCGGAAGCGCGCGTACCCTGAGCGCCTCCCTCGTGACGTTGGCAGGTCTGAGGCCCTCCAAAGGAGAGCCCACGAGCCCAGCCTCAGAGGGGTGCCGGGCGCACCTTCCTATGCGAGGTGGCTCTGCCAGACGCTCCACCCTCCTGGGGTCCTTGGCGAAGCAGCTGCTTCTTCTTCTTGGGGACAACCTCTAGAGGGTAGATGGCGCCTTCGTTGTCTGGGTCCTCGACTGCCGTAGCCTGGTAGGCACGCTCGAGAGAGCACACCACATCCTTCTCCTCGCAGGCGATTGTGATGGTGCCGCAGCTTCCTGGCATCTTGAGGACGTTGTAGCCATGGTGGGTCACAGCCATGAACTTGGCCAGGGCTGGGTAGCCAAGGATGGCGTTGTATGGGAGGCGAATGTGGGCGACGTCGAAGTCGATGAGCTTAGTGCGGTAGTTGTCGCGAGTACCAAAGGTGAAAGGAAGGCGGATCTGCCCTATCGGGGTGGTGGAGCCGTCGGTCACTCCTAAGAAAGGCTTGGTGCGCTGCAGCTGGTCATAGGGCACCTGGAGGCGGTTGAACGTCTCGACGGAGAGAACATTGAGCCCCGCACCATCGTCCATGAGCATCTTGGTGACGAGCACGTTGCTGATGGTAGGCGAGCAGAGCATCGGTAGGGCACCGGCGGTTGCCGCACACTTGAGCTGGTTGGAAGAGCTGAAGGTGATGGTGTACTTGGACCACCTGAGTGGACATGTTGCCTCGAGCTTGGGGAGGGTTGCATTCACCTCACGCGCGAACTGCGTGAAGATGCGATGGGAGGCTGGGGCCTGACCGCCGCCTAGGATGTAAGCGACGACACGAGGCTCCTGGAAGCCCCCAGCCGCCTTGTCCTGGTGATGGTCGTCGTTCCTCCTTGCTGGTGGCGGCAGTGGGGGAATGCTAGCATTGCCCTGAGGGCGGTCCTCGTGAGGCTGATCTCTTCAGGAACCCTCGCGAAGCTGGCCCTGCCAGCGGTCCTCACGAGGCTGGTCACTCCATTCCTGGCGAGAGTCGCTGCCGTGCCAGCGTCCTCCGCCACGACCACCTCCGCGGCCGTAGCCTCGATCGTTGCGCTCGGGGCGACGACCGAGGCACCCATCGCGGATGGCACTGAGCTCCTGGCAGTCGTTGGTGTTGTGGTTGTGCACGTTGTGGAAGACGCAGAACGGGTGGCTGCCCTTGGATGACTCTGGGTGGTCACAGCCGCACTTCATCTCTGGTTCGGCCGCGAGCACGGCCGCTCCCTTGCACTTCACATCCTTGGCCTTGGCCTTCTTGTCTTCTGGGTCCCTGTCAGGGAGCTCGAGAAGGGAGAGCCGCCCCTCCTCATCTCTCGCGCACTTGGCTGCCATGTTGAACATCTCCAGAGCCGTGCATAGTTCCTTGTGTATGGTGAGCTCCTCCTTCATCTTGACGTCGCGGATGCTGTCAGTGAACGTCGAGATGATGGCCTCGTCCGACACCTTGGGGATCTTGAGGCGAAAACTGTTGAAGTGCTAGATGTACTTCTGCAGGGTCTCTCCTGGCTGATGCTTGATGCGCCGTAGGTCACCCGTAGCCGGCGGGCGGTTGCGAGTGCCCTGGAAGTTATTGATGAAATGCTCTCGCATCTCGTCCCAGGAGGAGATCGATCCCGCTGGGAGGTTCAGGAGCCATGAGCGTGCGCTGTCCTTTAGGGCCATGGGAAACCAGTTCGCCATAACATTCTTGTTGCTGTTGCCCGCCTCGATGCTCAACTCGTAGAGCTGCAGGAACTCGGCAGGATCGGGGGTCCCGTCATAGCGTGGAGCTAGGTCGGGCTTGAACTTCCCTAGTCAGACGACGTTGCGCAGCTCCAGAGTGAACGCGCGGCACCCAACTGTGGTCACGGGTGCCCAGCGTGGAGGTGGAGCCTGATCCTGGCATTCGCGCGCCACCACCACAGGCGGCGCGCGGTCTTGACATGGCGGTGCTGGAAGCGCACGCGCCTCCCCTTGCGGTCGCTGCACCACCTGGCAGCTTTCTTCATCGCGCGTCCGTGCCTTGCGTAGCGTGTCGCGCCATGGAGCCATGCGGTGTGGCTCGACGATGACGTCCTACTTGGGAGGTGGAGGGGGTGCTCCATGGGCCACGTCACCCGCAACAGGCGGCTAGTGAAGCAGCAAGCGAGACAGTGCATGAGAATCTCCGGCGGCGCTGACGAGCTCGGCGATGCGGTCCAGACAGTCCTCGTAGAGTTCGTCGATGGGGCAGTAGTGCAGGAGCTCGCGTGTGATACATTGGATAATTTTTTATTGTTCCATGCTGTTATATTATCAATCTTGGATGTTTTATAATCATTTGATAGTCATTTTATATCATTTTTTGGTACTAACCTATTGAGATAGTGCCAAGTGCCAGTTGCTATTTTTTGCATCTTTTTTACATCGCAGGAAATCAATACCAAACGGAGTCCAAACGCAACTAAACTTTACGGAGATTTTTTATGGACCAAAAGACACCCAATGGGCCAAGGTTGCTCCTGGGGGGTGCTCCGATGGGAGCACAACCCACCAGGGCACGCCAGGAGGCCCAGGCGCGCCCTGGTGTGTTGTGCCCACCTCGGGTGCCCCCCCGGACCGCCTCTTTGCTCTATAAATAGTCCAATATTCCACAAACCCTCGGGGAGTTGACGAAAATCAATTCTAGTCATCGCAGAGTTCAGAACCACCAGATCCAATCTAGACACGATCACAGACGGGTTCACCACTTCCATTGGTGCCTCTCTGATGATGCATGAGTAGTTCTATGTAGACCTTCGGGTCCGTAGTTAGTAGCTAGATGGCTTCCTCTCTCTCGTTTGATTCTTAATACAATGGTCTCTTCGAGATCCATATGATGTAACTCTTTTTGCGGTGTGTTTGTTGGGATCGGATGAACTTTGAGTTTATGATCAGATCTATCTTTTTATATCCATGAAAGTTATTTGAGTTTCTTTGATCTCTTATATGCATGATTTCTTATAGCCTCGTATTTCTACTCCGATTTTTGGGTTTTGTTTGGCCAACTTGATCTATTTATCTTGCAATGGGAAGAGAGGTGCTTTGTAGTGGGTTCGATCTTACGGTGCTTTATCCCAGTGATAGAAGGGGAACCGACACGTGTGTATCGTTGCTACTAAGGATAAAACGATGGGGTCTATCTCTACATAGATAGATCTTGTCTACATCATGTCATCTTTCTTATTGCATTACTTCGTTTCTCCATGAACTTAATACAATAGATGCAGTAATAACGGTCGATGAGTGGAGTAATAGTAGTAGATGCAGGCAGGAGTCGATCTACTAATCTTGGACGTGATGCCTATGTAATGATCATTGCCTAGATATCGTCAAGATTATTTGAAGTTCTATCAATTGCCCAACAGTAATTTTTTTACCCACCATTTGATATTTTTCTCGAGAGAAGCCACTAGTAAAACCTACGGCCCCCGGGTCCCTTTCTCATATTATTGGCCTTTGCAATCTACTTTTCCTTTGCTTTTATTTTCGGATCTATTAAACCAAAAATACAAAAATACCTTGCTGCGTTTTATTCTTATTTATTTTATTTGGTGTTTGATCTATCAATCTACTACAATTTTATTCACCTCCGCTTGCCTATCTCGGGGCGCCGCTACCCGAAAGGGATTGACAACCCCTTTTACACGTCGGGTTGAGAGTATTAGTTATTTGTGTGCAGGGGCTGTTTACGTTGTGTTTCTTTGTTCTCCTACTAATTCGATAACATTGGTCTCATAACTGAGGGAAATACCTACCGCCGTTGTGCTGCATCATCCCTTCCTCTTTGGGTAAATACTGACGTAGCTTTATGCCACATCAGTGTGCCATGAGTAACGCAGCCTGCGTGTTTGCAGACCCACGACGAGCATGAGACGATGAAGCTGCCGCCGGGGTCAGCGACGGAGTGGTGGTGAATCCATTACGCCGCATAAAGGGATGCATCAATGAAGCCTACTGCTTGTGGGCTGCTGGGCTGGTGGCAGCGTTGGCCGCGGGTGACGGGGAACGGCGGGGAGCACCGTCGCCGACGGGTGCAGTCTAAGCAATGCGGGTGGCGAGGGCGGACCGGCGCTCAGCACAAACTTGACGAGTATCAGCCATGGTGACGGCAAAACGATGGCGAGTCGACTGGAGGAAGAGAGGCTCCGACGCACCCCTACCTGGCGTGTTAAATGTCGGATTTCGGGTTCCGCAAACCCTTGAGAGGTTCAAACTCTGGGGTGCGTTCGAAGAACTCAACCTCCCCAGTCTGTGTACTTGCTAATCTCTCAGCCTAGCTCAATGAACTGGAAGGAAAAGGGACACAACAGTTTCCCAGGTTCGGGCCACCTTGCGGTGTAAAACCCTACTCTTACTTTGTGGTGGATTGGCCTCTAGGGGCTGAGGATGAACTGGTACAGTGGGAGAACAACCTCAGGAGGAGGAGTGTTCTTGTGCTGGTCTGAGAGGAAGATCTCTAGGGTTCGGATCCCTCTCTATGGTGGTGGCTAGGCCCTATTTATAGTGGCCTTGGTCCTCTTCCCCCAAAATGGAGGCGACAAGGGATCCCACAATGGCCAAATTCGAAGGGAGATACCTAGTACATGCTATCCTGAAAAAAGTAGTGTTCGCCTGCAAAAGCCTCTGGTCGTGACGCCATGGTGGGCTCAGCGATGACCTCCGTCCTGCCGTCCTGGCGGTCTTGGTCTCGTTGCACTGGAATGGAAACCTTTGGCTGACTCCTCGGGACTCCGCGCCTGCGCTTGCCTGGTTAGTACCAAAGAGGAAACTGGTACACTGCGCCCGCTGGCATCCGCCTGGCCTTGGTCGTCAGGCTCATGTCATCCGAACCTCACGAGTTGAGGCTTGCATAGAAATCTCTGCTCCTCGAGAGCCGGCCTGAGGAGGGTGTTTCTCGTTGAGGTCTTGATGTCGTCCGCGTCATGAGGGTCTTGAGTTGTCGATGCTGAAGCTGGGCCGTACCGAGCTGTCGATGAAGCCACATTGTGGGCCGCAGGTAGGCAAGTCTGGGTAACCCCATTCCCGGAACGCCGACACGGAGGCAAATAAGGCAGCCGCTGACAAAGCGGCTACAGAACTGAAGACCGATCAGGCTGCCCGCCACCAACACGAAGCTCGGGTGGCCAAAGTCGAGCAGGAGCTGAAGGATGCCATCAGCAAATGCGAGGCTTTGGAGTAGAAGACTTCGGCCTAGTCGTCGGAACTCGCCAAGGCTCTTCATGATGCTAAAGAGGCGCAGATCGAGTCCCGGAGTGCTCGCGAGGAGATCCATCAGGCGAGGCAGATAGCGGCTGGTAAGGCCTTTCTGTTGCAGAGTATTTTTGGAGGTTAGAGGTATGCTTTGCTCACTCGAGTGTGGAGTTCTCCAGACACGTTTGCAGATCTGATACGTCTCCAACGTATCTATAATTTTTGATTGCTCCATGCTATATTATCTACTGTTTTGGACCATATTGGGCTTTATTTTCCACTTTTATATTACTTTTGGGACTAACCTATTAACCGGAGGCCCAACCAAGAATTGTTTTTTTTCCTATTTCAGTGTTTCGAAGAAGCGGAATATCAAAAGGAGTCCAAACGGAATGAAACCTTCGGGAACGTGATTTTCTCACGGAACATGATCCAGGAGACTAGGACCCTACGTCAAGAAAGAAGGGAGGTGGCCACGAGGGACCCCCGTTGCACCACCGATGTACTCCTTCCTCTTATATATACGTACGTACCCCCAAATGATTAGATACGGAGCCAAAAACCTAATTCCACCGCCGCAACCTTCTGTTCCCACGAGGTCCCATCTTGGGGCCTGTTCCGGAGCTCCGCTGGAGATGGCGTCCACCACGGAGGGCTTCTACATCATCATAGCCCCTCCGATGAAGTGTGAGTAGTTTACCTCAGACCTTCAGGTCCATAGTTAGTAGCTAGATGGCTTCTTCTCTCTTTTTGGATCTCAATACAATGTTCTCCCCCTCTTTCGTGGAGATCTATTTGATGTAATCTTGTTTTTGCGGTGTGTTTGTTGAGATCGATGAATTGTGGGTTTATGATCAAGTCTATCTATGAACAATATTTGAATCTTCTCTGAATTCTTTTATGTATGATTGGTTATCTTTGCAAGTCTGGTCGAATTATCATCTTGGTTTGGCCTACTAGATTGGTTTTTCTTGCAGTGGGAGAAGTTCTTAGCTTTGGGTTCAATCCTGTGGTGTCCTTTCCCAGTGACAGTAGGGGCATCAAGGCAGGTATTGTATTGTTGCCATCGATGATAAGAAGATGGGGTTTTTATCATAATGCATGAAACTATCCCTCTACATCATGTCATCTTGCTTAAGGCGTTACTCTATTTTTAACTTAATACTCTAGATGCATGCTGGATAGTGGTCGATGAGTGGAGTAATAGTAGTAGATGCAGGCAGGAGTCGGTCTACTTGTCTCGGACGTGATGCCTATATACATGATCATACCTAGATATTCTCATAACTATGCGCAATTCTGTCAATTGCTCAACAGTAATTTGTTCACCCACCGTAGAAATACTTTTGCTCTTGAGAGAAGCCACTAGTGAAATCTATGGCCCCCGGGTCTATCTTCATCATATTAATCTTCCATCACTTTATTATTGCTTTTCTTTTTTACTTTGCCTTTTATTTACTTTGCATCTCTATACCAAAAATACCAAAAATATTATCTATCATCTCTATCAGATCTCACTCTCGTAAGTGATTGTGAAGGGATTGACAACCCCTATTCGCGTTGGTTGCGAGGAGTTATTTGCTTTGTGTAGGTACAAGGTACTCGTGCGTAGCCTCCTACTGGATTGATACCTTGGTTCTCAAAAATTGAGGAAAATACTTACGCTACTTTGCTGCATCATCCTTTCCTCTTCGGGGAAATCCAACACAGTGCTCAAGAGGTAGCAAGAAGATTTTCTGGCGCTGTTGCCGGGGAGTTTACACAAAAGTCAACATACCAAGTACCCACCACAATCTCTTATCTCTCGCATTACATTATTTTCCATTTGCCTCTCGTCTTCCTCTCCCCCACTTCACCCTTGCCGTTTTATTCGCCCTCTCTTTTCCGTTTGTCTTTTTCTCGCTTGCTTTTTGTTTTCTCGTGTGTTGGATAGCTTGTTTGTCACGATGGCTCAAGATAATACCAAATTGTGTGACTTTACCAATACTAACAATAATGATTTCCTTAGCACTCCGATTGCTCCTCTTACCAACATTGAATCTTGTGAAATCAATACTGCTTTGTTGAATCTTGTTATGAAAGATCAATTCGCCGGCCTTCCTAGTGAAGATGCCGCTACTCATCTAAATAGCTTCGTTGATTTGTGTGATATGCAAAAGAAGAAAGATGTTGATAATGATATTGTTAAATTGAAGCTATTTCCTTTTTCGCTTAGAGATCGTGCTAAAAGCTTGGTTTTCGTCTTTGCCTAAAAATAGTAATGATTCTTGGAACAAGTGCAAAGATGCTTTTATCTCTAAGTATTTTCCTCCCGCTAAGATCATCTCTCTTAGAAACGATATTATGAATTTTAAACAAATTGATCATGAACATGTTGCACAAGCTTGGGAGAGAATGAAATTAATGATACATAATTGCCCCACTCATGGTTTAAATTTGTGGATGATTATACAAATTTTTTATGTTGGATTGAATTTTTCTTCTAGAAATCTTTTGGATTCGGCCGCGGGAGACACTTTTATGGAAATCACTTTAGGAGATTCTACTAAACTCCTAGATAATATTATGGTTAATTATTCTCAATGGCACACTGAAAGATCTACTAATAAAAAAGTGCATACGATAGAAGAAATTAATGTTTTGAGTGGAAAGATGGATGAACTCATGAAATTGTTTGCTACTAAGAGTGTTTCTTCTGATCCTAATGATATGCCTTTGTCTACTTTGATTGAGAATAATAATGAATCTATGGATGTGAATTTTGTTGGTAGGAATAATTTTGGTAACAACGCGTATAGAGGGAATTTTAATCCTAGGCCTTATCCTAGTAATCCTTCAAATAATTATCGAAATTCCTACAACAACTATTATGGAAATTTAACAAGATGCCCTCTGAATTTGAGACTAGTGTTAAAAGTTTATGAATTCGCAAAATAATTTTAATGCTTTGCTTGAAGAAAATTCGCTTAAAGTTGATGATTTGGCTAGGAACGTTGATAGAATTTCTCTTGAGGTTAATTCTTTAAAACATAGATCTATTCCTCCTAAGCATGATATCAATGAGTCTCTCAAAGCCATGAGAATTTCCATTTATGAGTGCAAGGAAAGAACCTCTAGGATGCGTGCTACGAAAGATGCCTTTATTAAAGCGTGTTCTTCCAATCCCTATGAAAATAAAGATGAAGATCTAAAAGTTATTGATGTGTCCCCTATTAAATCTTTGTTTTGCAATATGAATATTGACAATGATGGGATTGAATATGATCCACCCTTACCTAGAAGGCGTTTCAAAAATTCGGAGTTTTTAGATCTTGATGATAAAATTGATAAAAGTGGTAAAACGCTAGATGTTGCTAAACCCACTATTTTGGATTTCAAGGAATTTAATTAGGAAAATTGCTCTTTAATTGATTGTATTTCCTTGTTGCAATCCGTGCTAAATTCTCCTCATGCTTATAGTCAAAATAAAGCCTTTACCGAACATATCGTTGATGCCTTGATGCAATCTTATGAAGAAAAACTTGAGTTGAAAGTTTCTATCCCTAGAAAACTTTATGATGAGTGGGAACCAAATATTAAAATTAAGATTAAAGATCATGAGTTCTATGCTTGGTGTGATTTGTGTGCTAGTGTTTCCACTATTCCCAAAACTTTGTGTTATTTGCTAGATTTCCGTGATTTAGATGATTGTTCTCGAAATTTGCACCTTGCAGATTCCACTATTAAGAAACCTATGGGAAGAATTAATGATGTTCTTATTGTTTCAAATAGGAATTATGTGCCCGTAGATTTTATCGTTCTTGATATAGATTGCAATCCTTCATGCCCTATTATTCTTGGTAGACCTTTCCTTAGAACGGTTGGTGCGATTATTGATATGAAGGAAGGGAATATTAAATTCCAATTTCCATTAAAGAAAGGCATGGAACACTTCCCTAGGAAGAAAATAAAATTACCATATGAATCTATCATGAGAGCCACTTATGGATTGCCTGCCAAAGATGGCAATACCTAGATCTATCCTTGCTTTTATGCCTAGCTAGGGGCGTTAAAGGATAGCGCTTGTTGGGAGGCAACCCAATTTTATTTTTAGTCTTTTTGCTTTTGCTTCTGTTTAGGAATAAATCTTTGATCTAGCCTCTGGTTAGATGTGTTTTTATGTTTCAATTAGTGTTTGTGCCAAGTTAGAACTATAGGATCTTCTTGGATGATAGTTATTTGATCTTTCTGTAATTTCCAGAAACTTTCTGTTCACGAGAACAGTTGTTAAATATCACCAGAACGTGATAAAATACTGACTCCAATTTATGCTGATCAATAAACAAATTTTCTAGATCTTCCTATTTTGGTAGATTTTTTGGAGTTCCAGAAGTTTGCGTTAGTTACAGATTACTACAGACTGTTCTGTTTTTGACAGATTCTGTTTTTCGTGTGTTGTTTGCTTATTTTGATGAATCTATGGCTAGTAAGATAGTTTATAAACCATAGAGAAGTTGGAATACAGTAGGTTTAACACAAAAATAAATGAAGAATGAGTTCATTACAGTACCTTTAAGTGGTCTTTTGTTTTCTTTTGCTAACGGAGCTCACGAGATTTCTATTGAGTTTTATGTTGTGAAGTTTTCAAGTTTTGGGTGAAATATTTTGATGGATTATGGAACAAGGAGTGGCAAGAGCCTAAGCTTGGGGATGCCCATGACACCCCCAAGATAATCTAAGGACACCAAAAAGTCAAAGCTTGGGGATGCCCCGGAAGGCATCCCCTCTTTCGTCTACTTTCATCGGTAACTTTACTTGGAGCTATATTTTTATTCACCACATGATATGTGTTTTTCTTGGAGCGTCTTGTATGATTTGAGTCTTTGTTTGTTAGTTTACCACAATCATCCTTGCTGTACACACCTATTGAGAGAGCCATACATGAATTGGAATTTGATAGAATAATCTATGTGCTTCACTTATATCTTTTGAGCTATATAGTTTTGCTCTAGTGCTTCACTTATATCTTTTAGAGAACGGTGGTAGATTTGTTTTATAGAAACTATTGATCTCTCATGCTTCACTTAGATTATTTTGAGAGTCTTAAATAGCATGGTAATTTGCTTAAAATTTAATATGCTTGGTATTCAAGATTTGTAAAGCTTTCTTTTGAGTGCGTTGAATACTAAGAAAAGTTTGATACTTGATAATTGTTTTGAGATATGGAGGTGATAATATCAAAGTCGGGCTAATTGAGTTGTTGAATTTGAGAAATGCTTGTGTTGAAGTTTGCAAGTCCCGTAGCATGCACCTATGGTAAACGTTATGTAACAAATTTGAAACATGAGGTGTTCTTTGATTGTCTTCCTTATGAGTGGCGGTCAGGGACGAGCGATGGTCTTTTCCTACCAATCTATCCCCCCAGGAGCATGCGCGTAGTGCTTTGGTTTTTGATGGCTTGTAGATTTTTGCAATAAGTATATGAGTTCTTTATGACTAATGTGGATTCCATGGATTATACGCACTCTCACCCTTCCATCATTGCTAGCTTCTTCGGTGCATTGCCCTTTCTCACATTGAGAGTTGGTGCAAACTTCGCCGGTGCATCCAAACCCCATGATATGATACGCTCTTTCATACATAAACCTCCTTATATCTTCCTCAAAACAGCCACCCATACCTACCTATTATGGCATTTCCATATCCATTCTGAGATATATTGCCATGCAACTTTCCACCATTCCGTTTGTCATGACACATTCATCATTGTCATATTGCTTAGCATGATCATGTAGTTGACATAGTATTCGTGGAAAAGCCACCATTCATAATTCTTTCATACATGTCACTCTTGATTCATTGCATATCCCGGTACACCGCCGGAGGCATTCATATAGAGTCATACTATGTTCTAGTATCGAGTTGTAATCATTGAGTTGTAAATAAATAGAAGTGTGATGATCATCATTTAATAGAGCATTGTCCCAAAAAAATAGAAAGGTCAAAAAGAAAAAAAAAAGGCCAAAAAGAGAAATAAAAAGGGGCAATGCTACTATCCTTTTTTCCACACTTGTGCTTCGAAGTAGCACCATAATCTTCATGATAGAGAGTCTCTTGTTTTGTCACTTTCATATACTAGTGGGAATCTTTCATTATAGAACTTGGATTGTATATTCCAACAATGGGCCTCCTCAAGTGCCCTAGGTCTTCATGAGCAAGCAAGTTGGATGCACACCCACTTAGTTTCTTTTGTTGAGCTTTCATACATTTATAGCTCTAGTGCATCCGTTGCATGGCAATCCCTACTCCTTGCATTAACATCAATCGATGGGCATCTTCATAGCCCATTGATTAGCCTCGTTGATGTGAGACTTTCTCCTTTTTTTGTCTTCTGCACATAACCCCCATCATCATTATTGTATTCCACCCATAGTGCTATATCCATGGCTCACGCTCATGTATTGTGTGAAGGTCTATAAGTTTGAGATTACTAAAGTATGAAACAATTGCTTGGCTTGTCATCGGGGTTGTGCATGATGAGAGCATTCTTGTGTGACGAAAATGGAGCATGACTAAACTATATGATTTTTTAGGGATGAACTTTCTTTGGCCATGTTATTTTGAGAAGACATAATTGCTTAGTTAGTATGGTTGAAGTATTATTATTTTTATGTCAATATGAACTTTTGTCTTGAATCTTTCGGATCTGAATATTCATACCACAATTAAGAAGAGTTACATTGAAATTATGCCAAGTAGCACTCCGCATCAAAAATTCTTTTTTTATCATTTACCTACTCGAGGACGAGCAGGAATTAAGCTTGGGGATGCCTGATACGTCTCCAACGTATCTATATTTTTGATTGCTCCATGCTATATTATCTACTGTTTTGGACCATATTGGGCTTTAATTTCCACTTTTATATTACTTTTGGGACTAACCTATTAACCGGAGGCCCAGCCCAGAATTGTTGTTTTTTGCCTATTTCAGTGTTTCGAAGAAACGAAACATCAAACGGAGTCCAAACAGAATAGAACCTTCGGGAACGTGATTTTCTCACCGAACATGATCCATGAGACTTGGACCCTACGTCAAGAAAGAAGGGAGGTGGCCACGAGGGTGGGGGGCGTGCCCACACCCTAGGGCGCGCCACCTGCCTCGTGGGCCCTCCGTTGCTCCACCGACGTACTCCTTCCTCCTATATATACCTACGTACCCCCAAACGATCAGATACGAAGCCGAAAACCTAATTCCACCACCGCAACCTTCTGTACCCATGAGATCCCATCTTGGGGCCTGTTCCGGAGCTCCGCCGGAGAGGGCGTCCACCTCGGAGGGCTTCTACATCATCATATCCCCTCCGATGAAGTGTGAGTAGTTTACCTCAGACCTTCGGGTCCATAGTTAGTAGCTAGATGGCTTCTTCTCTCTTTTTGGATCTCAATACAATGTTCTCCCACTCTCTCATGGAGGTCTATTTTATGTAATCTTCTTTTTGCGGTGTGTTTGTTGAGACCGATGAATTGTGGGTTTATGATAAAGTCTATCTATGAACAATATTTGAATCTTCTCTGAATTCTTTTATGTATGATTGGTTATCTTTGCAAGTCTCTTCGAATTATCAGTTTGATTTGGCCTACTAGATTGGTTTTTCTTGCAATGGGAGAAGTGCTTAGCTTTGGGTTCAATCTTGCGGTGTCCTTTCCTAGTGACAGTAGGGGAAGCAAGGCACGTATTGTATTGTTGCCATCGAGGATAACAAGATGGGTTTTTTTATCATATTGCATGCCCTCTACATCATGTCATCTTGCTTAAGGCGTTACTCTGTTTTTAACTTAATACTCTAGATGCATGCTGGATAGCGGTTGACGAGTGGAGTAATAGTAGTAGATGCAGGCAGGAGTCGGTCTACTTGTCCCGGACGTGATTCCTGTATACATGATCATACCTAGATATTCTCATAACTATGCGCAATTCTGTCAATTGCTCAACAGTAATTTGTTCACCCACCGTAGAAATACTTATGCTCTTGAGAGAAGCCACTAGTGAAATCTATGGCCCCCGGGTCTATCTTCATCATATTAATCTTCCATCACTTTATTATTGCTTTGCTTTTTTTACTTTACCTTTTATTTTACTTTGCATCTCTATACCAAAAATACCAAAAATATTATCTATCATCTCTATCAGATCTCACTCTCATAAGTGACCATGAAGGGATTGACAACCCTTATTCGTGTTGGTTGCGAGGAGTTATTTGCTTTGTGTAGGTACGAGGGACTCGCGTGTAGCCTCCTACTGGATTGATACCTTGGTTCTCAAAAACTAAGGGAAATACTTACGCTACTTTGCTGCATCATCCTTTCCTCTTCGGGGAAATCCAACGCAGTGCTCAAGAGGTAGCAGGATCTTCCAAGGAGTGCCGCTGATGCCACATAGTTCTTCCGATCCCAGGAGGGGAACTCGACCGAGAAGCTGTTCTGGTCGCAATTTCTCACGCCGGAGCACCGGACGCCTCTGAACGACCAGCTGAACTAGCTAATGGAGCTGCATAGGGTGGCAGGCTTGGCCATGAAGGACCTAATATTCCAACTCTGGCAAGCCGAACCTATTCCTAGCAGCTACTTCGGTTTGGTGAAGCGGCTTGTCGATGCGCGGCCCAGAATTGATGCTATAAAGTGTTTGGCCTGTATAGAGGGTGCTCGGATGGCCTTCGCCCGTGTCAAGATGCAATGGGAGAAGATGAAGGCCACCGACGTGGCGACCGCAGGCCCGCCCGAAGGCAAGGATCATCGGAAGCCGAGGAGGTACTTCAACGACGTCCTAGAAGGGGCCCGAATATATAGTAGAGGGCCAATGTTCTAAGGATGTAACATTTGATTAGGTGTGTTCGGTTTGTAAAAACTATGTTACGAACCCATGCTTGTAATATATCTATGTTTGCGCCTTTTGTTTCAAGCGATTTTTCCTCCTGTGCGGCCGTTTCTTTCTGAAAGTTGCCAGTCGTCGGCTTCTGCCCCCACGTAGATGCTACGGGGGTGTTTGGCGTGACGCGTGACCACACTTTATCCAACGTCTTGGTCCATAAAGGAGGTGTCCGCGAGGTGAACCAGGCAATCAGACTATGCGGCTTTATTACTTTCACTTAGCCATAGGAGTTTGACTCTGGAGCTAAGGACTAGCCCCTGGTGTGAGTGCTGCTATCCGGACTACAGTGCCTTTTCCATGCGGCTGGACGAAGACCAGTCCCTCGTATAACACGGAGTAAATTGGATAACAATTTATAGTATAAGACTGAGTCACTGAATCGCCGACCAGCTCTCGCTTATCATGATAGTCAGTTTTCGGCTTTCTCTACTGAGGTACTTGACCGAACGAATCAGAAATACAATCGCAGTAGTTCTCATTTACCACGTTAGCCGAACGAGTGGAATGTAAGGTGGTAAGCACAGGAGCCAGGCAACCCAACTATAGACCAAAGGCATGACTCGGAGCCGATGCATATAATGCGATATCCGGGACACTGAAGAGTACCCTATATGTGTTCGGACTTGAAAATGTGCAGTGCCGAATACAACCCCTGGTGTTTAGGCCGGACTCAAGCATGTGTGGAAGTCTGAAGTAGGGAGGGAATACAGATGACAATATGCAATAGATGAGTAGCAAACAAAAGTGGTGATCGACTGCTTCCTTTGTACTCGGATTATTACATCGAGGCGTGTTATTATAGATAATGCCATAAATATCAATGCCATTTTGCATGCCAAGAGTTTCACACAAGGGAAAGGTTTATACAGGGCCTAAAAGTAGTGGTTCGAAGATCCCAATGGTGCCCTGCTGCACGTCTACGCTGTTTCTCCTTGGTGAGAAATCCTTTGAGAGGAGGAGTCGATGGTCGCCTGCAAGGAAGAGGGACCTAGAAAAGAGCCTCCGTAGATCAGGTAGTTCTCTTTAATGAACATATAGTGGGAAAAAGGGTTGAGGTCCGAATAGGGTCCAGCCATACTATGGACCTTTTCCGCAGTGTGCCTCCGGCATTGCCCAAGGTATTTTAAGTGCATAGTTATGTACGCACGGTGCGTATGCCGCAACCTTATGGGGCTATCGGCGGAGGCTAAACTGCTATTTAAGCTCCAGCTGCGCCGAGCTATCGCATTGTAATGCGGATAAGACCCGCTTAGCAGGGTGGTGGGTCTTGATGACCGATGAGTTGTTGGGCTTGATGAGGCCGCCTTGTACTTCGGCTGCTAGGGCCGCGGTGTGCTCCTCAGTACGGAGGGAGCGCTCCATATTCCCATTTACTATGATGACGCCACGAGGTCCAAGCATTTTGATCTTCAGATAAGAATAGTATGGGACCGCATTAAAGCGGGCGAAAGCCGTTCGTCCGAGCAGTGCATGATAACCACTGCAAAAAGGGACGATGTCGAAGATCAAATCTTCTCTTCGAAAGTGGTCTGGAGAGAGAAATACGACTTCCAGCGTTAAGGAGCCCGTGCAACGGGCCTCCACGCCGGGTATCACTCCTTTAAATGTAGTGTTGCTAGGCTTGATTCTTGACGGGTCGATGCCCATCTTGCGGACAGTATCTTGGTAGATTAAGTTGAGGCTGTTGCCACCGTACATAAGGACTCTAGTGAGGTGGTATCCGTCGATGATAGGATCAAGCACCAGGGCCGCCGAACCTCCATGAAGGATACTGGTTGGGTGGTCCCTGCGATCAAAGGTGATCGGACAAGTCGACCATGGGTTAAATTTTGGGCTGACAGGCGCTACGGCGTAGATGTCCCTTAATGCGCGTTTGCGCTCCCTCTTGGGGATGTGGGTGACATATATCATGTTCACCGTTTTCATCTCGGGGGAAACTTCTTCTGTCCCCCAGTGTTCGGAGGGCGAGGCTCATCATCGTCCTCGCATTGCGATCCCTTCTAAAGGAAATATTCCCTACAGGCAACAATAAATTTGTTATTTTATATTTCCTTATATAATGATAAATGTTTATTATTCATGATAGAATTGTATTAATCAGAAACTTGATACATGTGTGAATACATAGACAAAAAAAAGTGTCCCTAGGATGCCTCTACTTGACTAGCTCGTTAATCAAAGATGGTTAAGTTTCCTAACCATAGACATGTGTTGTCATTTGATTAACGGGGTCACATCATTAGGAGAATGATGTGATGGACGAGGCCCGTCCGTTAGATTAGCATAATGATTGTTAAGTTTTATTGCTATTGCTTTCTTCATGAATTATACATATTCTTTTGACTATGAGATTATGCAACTCCCGAATACCGGAGGAACACCTTGTGTGCTATCAAACGTCACGACGTAACTAGGTGATTATAAGATGCTCTACAGGTGTCTCCGAAGGTGTTTGTTGGGTTGGCATAGATCAAGATTAGGATTTGTCACTCCAAGTATCGGAGAGGTATCTCTGGGCCCTCTCATTAATGCACATCACTATAAGCCTTGCAAGCAATGTGACTAATGAGTTAGTTGCAGGATGATGCATTACGAAATGAGTAAAGAGACTTGCCGATAATGAGATTGAACTAGGTATAAGGATACCGACGACCAATCTCGGGCAAGTAATATACCGATGAAAAAGGGAATAATGTATGTTGTTATGAGGTTTGACCAATAAAGATCTTCATAGAATATGTAGGAGCCAATATGACCATCCTGGTTCCGCTATTGGTTATTGACCGGAGATGTGTCTCAGTCATGTCTACATAGTTCTCGAACCCGTAGGGTCCGCACGCTTAATGTTCGATGACGATTTGTATTATGAGTTATGTGTTTTGGTGACCGAAATTTGTTTGGAGTCCCGGATAAGATCACGGACTTTACGAGGAGTCTCGAAATGGTCGAGAGGTAAAGATTGATATGTTGGAAGGTAGTATTCGGACATCGGAAGGGTTCCGAAGTGTATCAGGTACATACCGGAGTACCGGAGGTTTTTTTTACAGAAACTGTGTAATGGAACCCTCTACAGTATAATTGGTGCAAAAAGTCCAAATTACTAGTACCTTGCCTTGAACCTGGGTGGGTGGGAAGGCATCAGCCTCTTCCCACCACCGGAGGGGTTATTGGACCCCCCCGGGGAAAGATATGGGCCATATGGGCCATAGGAGGCAGTCTAACCAGCCCACAAGGGGTTGGTGCGCCCCCCACAAGGAGGAGGCCGAATTAGATTAGGGAAGGGGCGCCACCCCCTTTTCCTTCTCCTACTCCCTCTCCTTTCCCCCTATCCCCCTCCATGAGAAGGAAAATAAAAGGGGGGGATCCTACTAGGACTGGGAGTCCTAGTAGGAATCCCCCTTATGGCGCGCCCCCTAGGGACAACCTCCTCCCTCTCCCTCCTTTATATACGTGGGTAGGGTACCCCTTGGAGATACATAAATTGTTCCATGCCATGTGCGGCGTCTCCCTCCATAGTTTACTCCTCCGGTCATAGCGTCGTAGTGCTTAGGCGAAGCCCTGCCGGATCACATGACCGTCACCACGCCGTCGTGCTGACGAAACTCTCCCTCGACCCTCTGCTGGATCAACAGTTCAAGGGACATCATCGAGATGAACATGTGCAGAAGTCGGAGGTGCCGTACATTCGGTACTAGATCGGTTGGATTGTGAAGATGTTCGACTACATCAACCGCGTTAACCTAATGCTTCCGCTTTCGGTCTACGAGGGTACGTGGACACACTCTCCACCTCTTATTGTTATGCATCTCCTAGATAGATCTTGCGTGATCGTAGGATTTTTTTTGAAATTGCATGCTACGTTCCCCAAGAGTGGCATCCGAGCCAGGTCTATGCGTAGATGATATGCACGACTAGAACACAAAGAGTTTTGGGCGATAATAGTCATATTGCTTACCACCAACGTCTTTTTTTGATTCGGCGGTATTGTTGGATAAAGAGGCCCGGATCAACATTACATGACCACGTTCATGAGACCGGTTCTACCGACGTGCTTATGCCCATAGGTGGCTGGCGAGTGTCTGTTTCTACAACTTTAGTTGAATCGAATTTGACTATGGCCGATCCTTGTTGAAGGTTAAAACATCACACTTGACGAAAACTCGTTGTGGTTTTGATGCGTAGGTAAGAACGGTTCTTGCTAGAAGTCCGTAGCAGCCACGTAAAACTTGCAACAACAAAGTAGAGGACGTCTAACTTGTTTTTGTAGGGCATGTCATGATGTGATATGGTCAAGACATGATGCGATATGAATTGTTGTATGAGATGGTCATGTTTTGTGAAAGTTATCGGCAACTGGCAGGAGCCTTATGGTTGTCGCTTTATTGTATGAAATGCAATCGCCATGTAATTGCATGACTTTATCACTGAGCAGTAGCGATAGTCATAGAAGCAATAGTTGGCGAGATGACAATGACGCTATGATGGAGATCAAGGTGTCAAGCCCGTGACGATGGAGATCATGACGGTGCTTTGGAGATGGAGATCAAAGGCACAAGATGATGATGGGCATATCATGTCACATATTTTGATTGCATGTGAAGTTTATCTTTTTATGCATCTTATTTTGCTTAGTACGGCGGTAGCATTATAAGATGATCCCTCACTAAATTTCAAGGTATAGGTGTTCTCCCTGAGTATGCACCGTTGCGACAGTTTGTCATGCAGAGACACCACATGATGATCGGGTGTGATAAGCTCTACGTTCACATATAATGGGTGCAAGCCAGTTTTGCACATGCAGAATACTCGGGTTAAACTTGACGAGCCTAGCATATGAAGATATGGCCTCGGAACACTAAGACTGAAAGGTCGAACGTGAATCATATAGTAGATATGATCAACATAGAGATGTTCACCATTGAAAACTACTCCATCTCACGTGATGATCGAACATGGTTTAGTTGATATTGATCACGTGATCATTTAGATGACTCGAGGGATGTCTATCTGAGTGGGAGTTCTTAAGTAATATGATTAATTGGACTTAATTTATCATGAACTTAGTCCTGATGGTGTTTGCATATCTATGTTGTAGATCAATAGCTTTGCGATGTAGATCCCCGTTTATTTTAGATATGTTCCTAGAGAAAACTAAGTTGAAAGATGATAGTAGCAATGATGCGGACTCGGTGCGTGATATGAGGATTATCCTCGTTGTCGGGTTACGGGTTCCAGCAAAACCCTTGAGGTTCGAACTCTGGGGTGCACACGAAGATCTCTCTCCCCCTAGCTCACGCTCTCACGGCAATATCAAAGCTCAGCTCGCCGAACACGACGAACAAGGGATACAAGAGTTTATACCTGTTCGGGCCACCGATGTGGTGTAATACCCTACTCCAGTGTGGTGTGGTGGATTGCCTAGTAGGCTTGGATGAACAAGTACAAGGGATGAACAGCCTCCTGTGGAGAGGTTTTCTTGAGCTCGGTGAGCTTGTGTGGCGGCCTTGGTGGAATGGATCCAGTCCAAGATGAGGTACCTACTACGGTGGTGGCTAGTCCTATTTATAGAGGCCCGGGTCCTCTTCCCAAATATTAGGCGGGAAGGGATCCCTCAACGGCCAATTTAAAGGGGGACATCTAGTACAAGCTATCCTGACAAAAGGTGTTCTTCGCCTGCCAAAGGCTCTGGGGAGACGCCGTCATGGGCTCCGTGATGACCTCCATCCTACCGTCCCGCTGGTCTTGCTCTCGTTGCACCGTTATGGAAACCTTTGCCTGACGCCTCGGGACTCCTCGCCTGCGCCTGCCCCTTTAGCACCAAAGAGGCAACCAGTACTCTGCACCCGCGGGCGCCCGCCTGGCCTTGGTAGTCATGGATCACGTCACGAGAACCTCGTGAGGTGCCCCTCGCCTTGTTCTCTCTGCTCCTCGCGAGCCAGCCTAGTGAGGCCGCCCCTGAGGAGGTCTTGTGACGTCCGCCTTGCGAGGCTCGGCCCCTTGCGAGGGTCTTAAGGGTTTGCTGGTGAAGATTGGTCGTACTGGGCCGCTAGTGGAGCCACGCCGTGGGCCGTAGTCAGGCAAGTCTAGGGACCCCCGTTCCCAGAACGCCGACAGTACCCCCGGGCCCAAGGCGCGCTCGGACTTGGCTTCTAGGCGAATCTAAGGGGCAAGTGCAGAGCACCACGGGCCCCAACCGCATGCGGCCTTGATTGATGCGTGTCGACTAACGGGACGTGGGCGTCCCCGCTTCCCCATGCAGACTTGATATCCGCCTAGCTAGGCGGCCACCGCGACTTACACAGTTACTCCTTCATCACTGGCGACGCACTCCCCAACTCTTCCGCCTTCCCGAAACAACAACCTCCCCTTCCAATCTGACTTGGGCTCCATCCTCTCCATCGCCATGGCGCTGAGCTTAATGAAGAAAGGGAAGAAGAAGTCCCCGTCCTCAGCCGAACCACCTCCGACCCTTGGGCCATCCGTCGAGCGGTCGGTGGTGCTTAACCAGGAAGCCATGGGAGAAGACTGTGGCCTGGCCCGTATCTCGCGCCTCTGTTGATAGGACAGTCACCGAGGTCCACATCTTTCTTGACACCTTATGGGCCGGCCTGATTCCCCTTTTCTCCAGCTTCTTCAACGTTGTGCTCTCCCATTACCAGGTCTACATGCTGCTCCTGGTTCCCCAATCCATCATCCTTCTTGCTGTCTTCTCCTTTGTCTGCGAGGCCATGGTGGGCATTGCTCCTTCCGTGGCCCTTCTTCGCCATTTCTTCTCGCTGCACCTAACTGAACCTTGGCAGTGCTCGGGATGCTTGAGCTTCCAGGCCATGGCAGTGACGGCTGGCTCGGTGATTGACTTCGAGCTCCCGCCGTCCGCGATCGGGTTTCGGAAGCGGTGGATATTCGTGGACATCGGTGTGCTCAGCCCCCTGCTCTCACTTCCGTTGGCACCCGCCGTTCCTAGCTCTAGCTGGGGCCACGAGAGGCTCGCTGACCCGCGTCTTGCCTACGTTTGGCTCCGGTTGAAGAGGCTGAAGGATCTTAGCGTGACTGCGCCCATGGTGGTGAAGGAGTTCTCCGGCGCCGTGTTTCCCTGCTCCAGCGCCACTCTCGACCAATGTGGACCTTGTCCTGCAGCAAGGACCGCATGAGGCTTCACGAGTCCGGGCTTCTTCTTGAGGTGCAACGAACTGTGCTCGAGATCCTGACGGGCGACCCGTCGCCAGCCAACATGCCGGAGGAGGGTTGTCTCTTGTACTGCTGCTCGAACAAGGTGGACTTCACAAGGCAGATGCTTCCTTTCGATGAGTGGGGATTACGTGCTGCCGGTCTTGAAGGGCCTCACGAGAACCCTGTCCCTGTGGCTCCCTTGCCCGCCGTCAACACGGCGATCTCCCCGGAAGTGGGCGCAGGGGGCGACCATTGTCAGCTACTGGCGACACGGCTGCTGATGAATCTGCACCGCCCAGGGCTCCCGAAGGGTCATCCCATGGGCCCCCGGAGAACCGTCCTGAGGAAGCAGTCGGAGGGGCATCGCAGCCCGATACTCTTGAGGATGCAGCCCCCGAGGCCCCGGAGGGTCACCGCGAGGCGGAGGCCAAGGTCTCCACGTGGTTCAGCAGCACCCCTGTGGTCACCTCCTCAGGGGTTACCCCAGCCGCGCCTGGAGCTGATGACCGTACCCTGGGCTTCGGCCCGCTCCGGCTGAACTTCGATGTGCTCCGGAAGAGGAAGGGGTCTCCAAGCTACAGCGGTGATGCCTTCCGGCCATTGAAAAAGAGGAAGTATATCGCCATAGATGAGTGAGTACCTTATCTTTGTAATTTCTCGGGTGTTGCTTTCCCTCCTAACTGTGGCTCCCCAGGGTCCCTTCTACTAAGGCGACGAAATATCGCGAGAAGCAAACTCCTCCTACCTCGAGTCCCCTGCTGGCCTTGAATGCCCTAAGCCAGCATGCCGCGCTCGGCGCGAGGTCGGCCGGAGAGGCAAGCACGCCAGCCAGGCGCCTCGAACCCGTGTTCTTGTCGTCTCTCCTCCGTGGCCTTGCTTGGGGTGCGGCAGGTGTGCCAAGGGCTCCTCCTCTGGTTGTCGATCGCGGCTGTGTGACCTCAGCCTTGGCCTCTCCTTCATGCAGCGAGCCGCCTCCCCCCGGGGCTCCCGACAGGGCCCGAAAGGCATCTGGCAAGGCGCCAGCCCCCAGCCCCCTGCTGGGAGGAGGCTCGCCATCTCAGACCTCTTCAATAAGTTCCAGCTTGAGGGACGGGCCGGGTCATGTATTCGAGCTCGTGCGCGAGCGGGGTGTTGTCCGCCACGAGCTCTTCCGGGAGGCGATGGGTGCATTGAGCCGGCTCGGGGAAGAGGTCGTGGACGTCGACTCCCACCTTGAAGCCGAGGATCTCCGGCTGCTGGACGAATGGCATCAACTGAAGGTGGCTATCAACCTCGGGCGTCTCCAGTGCGAGCATGCAAACGCAAAGGCCGAGGCATCCGTCGCAACCTTGCGCGAGGCCAGCGCCTGGGCCCTGGAGGAGGCCAGGGAGGCCGACCACCGCCGCGAGGTCGCCGAGAAGCACAGGCAGGAGCTCCTGGCCCTCAATACCTCCCTGGAGCAGCAAGTGGAGGCGCGTAGAGCTGCCTTGGCGTCGATGAAGGGGGCGCCATCCGATGAGGAGGAGATCTTGGGACGCGAAGAGCGCTGATGCTGGAGGCCACAGAGCGCAACCTCGAGCTTGAGCGGTTGGAGACGAGGGAGCGTCGGGTTGCCGAAGCGGAAGATGCCGCCAACGCGCGCGAGGTTAGTATCTAGGAGGAAGTTGACCGCATGGTGGTTGAGGGTCATGTGGATCTTGCCAACAGGTGCGACCTGAAGCTGAAGCTCGTGGAAGCCGAAGCTGAGGGCAGGACTGCCGCCCTCAGGTCAAGGTTGGCCGAGGCGGAGCAGCGCGAGAAGGCCGCAACTGTTGCCTTGATCTACATGCAGGCAGTGTTGGCCTCCGCCGGTGCTGAGCTCCTCCCACTTCAGCAGCGGGTTTCCAATGCCGATTCCTCCGTGCAGCAGAGCAGGGAGGAGGCGCTCCACCGGCAGACGTTACTGGCGCGAGCATACTCCCATGCTTTGGGACCTCAGGACAAGGGCCAATCAGGCGCTTGGCTCCATCTGTGACGAAGACGCCCATCATCCCCATGCCGAGGATTACGCCAGCCATCTTCACTTCTTCAATGACGTCGTGACGCTCCTTGTGCACTAGGCTGAGAGGGCTCGCGAGCTCACTACAAAAAAAGACACATCCGTGACATTTTGGGCCGAACGAATTTTTTCCTGTCATACATATGAAACTTCTATGAAGATAATTGTGATAAAACCCGATATCATCATGACAGAAAATGGGCTTTTCGTCCTGGGCGGGATGGAGACGCAGCTGCATGACATTCTTTGGGCCGTCCTTGACGAAAAAACCGTGGTAGAAGCGAGGGGGAGGAAAATTTCGGGGAGTTCCCGGTTACGGTGGGAGGTCAGGGGCCGAGCGATGCGCGTTTCTCTCGTACATGTACGCGCGTGTGTGCGAGGCGTTGGCTCTAACTAAACCTGAGCGAGGCGTTGGGCTCTAACTAAACCCGAGCGATTGCACTGTAGGCTACGCGCTACTGGACCCGAGCGATCGATCGATGGCTGTTAACTGAACCCGATCGAGCGATTCCTTCGCTACTGCTGCTAACTGAAGCCGATCGATGGGATGAACAATGAGTGTTGCGGGGGGGTTTGGATGAACAGTGAGCGGTGGCGTTGCCTCTAGATGAACAGGTCCCCATGGTGTGGTGGAGGGTTGGATGAACAATAGACGATGGAGGGGTGCCCGTGGAGGGGTGGTTGAACAGGACCCCATGGTGTGGAGGGCTGGATGAACAGTAGACAGTGGAGGGGTGCCCGTGGAGGGGTGGTGGAACAGGACCCGTGGTGTGGAGGGCTGGATGAACAGTCGACAGTGGAGGGGTGGTTGAACAGTAGCCAGTGGAGTAGCGCGTGGTGGAGGCTGGATGAACAGGAGCCCGTGGAGGCTGGAGGAGGTCGACGGTAGCCCGTGGAGGCTGGAGGAGGTCGACGGTGGAGATGAACAGTATCCCGTGGAGTCCCGTTTTGTGGTACGCCACACCCCTCCCACTGAACAGGACCCCTGTTTCGACCGTAGCACTCCAACACAAGTCCGTTTCCTCCGTTTTGCGGTACGCCACACTCCTCCCGATCAACAGGACCCCCGTTTCGACCGTAGGAGGTCCATTTCCTCCGTTTTGTTGTACGCCACACCCCTCCCGATCAACAGGACCCCCGTTTCGACCGTAGGAGGTCCGTTTCCTCCGTTCTACTATACGCCAGGCCTCGTTTCCATCCCCTGTTCCTTCCGAGCCCTGCCAATGAACACGACCACACATTCCGTTCCGACCCAGCCGGTTGGCTCCCACACGTTCCGTTGCCTCCCGATGAACACGACGCATTCCGTTGCCTCCCCATGAACACGATGCATTCTGTTGCCTCACCATGAACACGACGATGATGCTGTTTCTCCGTTCCGACCCATCCATGTACACGAGCCCTAGCCATACGTATGCGCGAGTAGGTGTTCGAGACCCCGCCCGTATGTACACATACGTGGCCATATTTTCTTTCTTGCACCCTGGCCGCTGTACGTACGTGTACATGCTACGTGCGCGCCTCTACTACAACACGTGCGCGCCTCTACATCCACCAGTACATATGTATGTACACGTTCGCGACCAGAATGACAACGCTACGTACGCTTCGACCAGGTGGGTCCCGACTGTCAGGCACTTCCTTTCGTGCGAAGATGTAGCAGGTGGGTCCTAGCAGTCAGGGGGGCGAATCATTTTTTTTGCCCGGACGCACTTCCTTGCGTGCGAAGATGTAGCTGTTGGGTCCCAGTAGTCAGGGGGGCGAATCTTTTTTTTGCCCGGACGCACTTCCTTGCATGCGAAGATGTAGCTGGTGGGTCCCAGGAGTCAAGGGGAAACGTTTTTTTGCGAAATACGGTGTCCCATCTGGTGGGTTCCCGCTGTCAGGTGGAGGAATCATTATTTTGCACGTAATAAGGAGGCACTTCCTTGCTGCGGCCGTGGACCCAGCTGTCAGCCTTTCCACGTACAGTCCACGTTCGATGGAAGTCGTTCCTTGACCACGTTGACCAGCTGGTTTGGGCGGCTGGAGCAAGAAGACCAGAGGTTGGAGAAGCACTACGGCCGTTGGATGAACATCGTACGGTAACATGAGCTAGAATCATTCATATTGACTAAGTTGACAAAGCCCTCCGTCCCCGTCAACTTGGTAGGCCCACAAGTCAGCCTCCCACTATGCTGGGTTCCAGCTGGCAGGGGGAATATTCATTTTTTTGTGCGTAATAAGGAGGCACTTCCTTGCGCGCGAAGATAGCTTGTGGGTCCGACATGTCAGCGGGGGCACGTTAATTTCGCGAAATACAGAGGCCCTTCCGATGGGTCCCAAATGTCAGGTGGAGGAATCATTATTTTGCGCGTAATAAGGAGGCATTTCCTTGTGTGCGGCCGTGGACCCAGCTGTCAGCCTCTCCACGCACAGTCTACTTCCGATGGTGTCGTTTGTTGACCACGTTGACCACGCCGGCCGTGCCGAGCGCATCCAAGGTGGTGGACGACGGCGAGGCCCTGGACAGCAACGAGCCGGAGATGGGAAGACGCGGTAGTAGAGTCGCAGACGGAGAGGTGTACTAGGGTTAATTGGTTCTAGTGCGGTGTAGTTCGGCAGTCGGTGGAGAAGAACAGGAGGTGTGGAGGGGTGGAGGGATGGCCTGGCCAACGATGGAGTAGCGCTTCATAGCGAAGCGTGCTAAGCAGAGCTGCTAGCAGCAGGAGGCGGGAGGTGGTCCCAGCGGCGCTGGAGGAAAGAAGACGAGAGATTGAAGATGGATGCCGGTCGTTGGATGTAAATCCAACGGCTAACATGTCAAAATCATTTGTTGACTAAATTGACAACGACTTGCGTTGGCTTCGACCTATTGGCCCACATTTCAGCCTCCAAAAATGTGGCACGTAATCAACCCATTTTTTCAGAATTTACAGTCTCTTTTTTGCACGGTAGAATTTACAGTCAATTTCATCTTTTTTTTGAATTACAGCCATTAGCTGGGCTGGGTGAACAAATAATGTAGCGTCCATGCGGCCCATTTATTTTATTTCCTAAAAAATTACATGCCATTTGCACTTTCTCGAAATACACGATTTTGCTGGGCTGATTCTAATTTTAATGTTGGGTTGGGCCAGCAATGTTATCAAAAAATAAAAAGGGGCTGAGCATTTTGTTATAAATATATTTGAATAATAAGTGATATTATTACATTCGTCCTTAGATCTTACCAAGCTTTTGTACACAATCACTAGGATTTGCGAGCCAAAACAATCCAGGATTTTATTTGTTAAGAAATTATTTTTATAGTTAATAAGATGTGGGATATTGTCTTCTTACATATGTAAGTATCTGTTAAATATATGATGACAATAAAAATAATATATAATAACATATAAAATAATTTAAATATATATAATATAGTTAGAAGGGAAACATAAGTTGGACCTGGCGTTCCTATTCTTATATAGAAAAATAGAACAGCCCTCTGCGTTTTCTTCAAAAAAATACATAAATTGGGCTGCCAAAAATAAAACCTCGGATGGGAGGTCTATAGGCCGGTCGATACATGACGGCCCTAAGAAAATACAAACAGGCCTATTGACCTCCCATCCGTGGTCGTGGGCTGCGCATGTTAAAAATGAAAGCCTAGACGGGGCAGCCCAAAACCACGTCCAATACTTGCCAAAACTTCGTCCCTCGTTTTCTCTGTGTTTCGCACACTCGACAATGTGTGGGCATTTTGACTGTGCATCATATGAAGATGTGCTATGCATGAATGTTAATCAACATGATGTTAACTGGCTGGTAGTTCCATTTTCGACCATGAATAAAACTTCCAACATGATGTTAACCCTGTTTGAAAACGCCGTGTTAATATAAATGCTCTGCCTCTGAAAGTTGCAGTTTCTTATCAGTTTCTTATCTGAAACTGAACTTGCAGTTTCTTATCTGAAACTGAAACTTGCAGTTTCTTCTCTGAGAATCACATTGTCTGCACTTTTTACTCCTATGAAACTACCTTTTTTAAGTGCTAAATATAGATCTCTAGAATTCATAAAATACTTCATATGCTCAATACTGCAAATCAGAAATTCAAAAGACATTCATATCTGAAAGTATTCTCAAAATACACAACACAAAACACAATTCACAACCTGCAAATACTATCAACCCTAAGCTCCTCCTGACAATTCACAATCTGCTCGACTATTGGGCTGGGGGGGGGGCAGCCCCCTCCTATTCCTTGGCGGCAGACAGCTGCCCCGTGAGACGATGTGAATGGCGAGGGAGACTAGGGCGGGGGAGCGTCGTCGGGCCAACTGATTTTCTCCATTTGCAGTTGGGTTCGGTCGACGACGACTCCACCAGCTCGCTCTTGCAGGACACCCTCACAAATGACACCCTGTAGATGCTCGATCCTTCAATCTCTGGTGGATGCTCCATCTGGGATCGATACTCCCACCACCGCTCCCTCACGATCGGATTCGGTGAATCTGTTTGCTCCATGGCCCAGAGGAGCAGCTCTATGTATTCCGGCGCGACTCCCTCCGGGAGTATCGCCGCCTTTTCGCTCTGTTGCAGATATTTGGCCATGGATGTCATCGTCGCCGCTAGTTGGTCCTTGTTGTCAAACCGAGACTGTATCTCCAACATCCTAGCTAGCTTCACAGGGTCGCCGTCTGTGATCCTCGCGTATCGGTTGTACTCCTCCATCGATCTACTTCTCCACAGCACCTTCACTCGCCGGCGGTGGTTTTTGAATGGAAGAGGAGAGGAGCAGCGCTGGTTTTGGATAAGAACGAGAGAGGAGCGACGCTGGTTTTGGAATGGAACAGGAGAGGAGTGGCGGTGGTTTTGAAATGGAAGAGGAGAGGAGCGGCGCTGCATTTATATTGGAATAGGAGAGGAGCGGTGGTGGTTTAAGAGGAGAATAGCGGAAGAGCGGCATTGGTCTTGGAAGTATTTTTTTGTTGTTTTGCGTATTTTGGGTCAAAGTTTGACCATGTACTGTATTTGACAAGCAAAATGTGAATGCATGTCACCAAAAATTGTATCGTTTGGTTCATATATGAATGTACTTTGAAATTATACTCCCTCCATTTTTGTATACAAGTCCACAAACTCATATTACAGGTACCAGGGTAAAAATCAATGCTATGTTTAAGTCAATGTTGCAAGCTAGCTTGTCACCTTGATTGTCGTGTTAATTAATCTGATTTTTCTCTCCCAAGCACAACAAGCCAACCCTCTTACTCCTCATTGGTTGATTAATGTTGGGAATGCAAGCTAACCTTCTCACTCCCGCATGCACACAAGGGATATTAATGTCCTCAGGTGCTAGTACGAGGCAAACACCATCAATTTTGCCTCAGTTAATGTTAGTGGCCTTGTATAGTTGCAAATTGTAATTTTGATAGTGACCTTGTATACAAAAATGGAGGGAGTATTATTTTTACAACGTATAACATATATTTTATGTGCGAAAATCATGGTCAATTATGACCCAGAATAAAAGGGAGACTAGTTAATGTGGGTTCGCTTTCTTAATTTAAGGGTAAATTGATTTTGATTTTGATCCAGTCACAGCACGCCGGCCCTCTCGTCCAATCCTAAATCGGTGCCGCATGCTCCTCTCCCTCTTCTCCATTGCAAAACCACCTCCTCTCCTCTCCATCATCTCCATTCCAAAACCACCATCTCGCCTCTCCCTCTTCTGATCTTCTCCATTGCAAAACCACCTCCTCTCCTCTCCATCATCTCCATTCCAAAACCACCGTCTCACCTCTCCCACTTCTGATCTTCTCCATTGCAAAACCACCTCCTCTCCTCTCCATCATCTCCATTCCAAAACCACCGTCTCATCTCTCCCTCTTCTCTATATAGTGGAGTAGTACTAGTTTTATTTTGTCTACCGGAGCCGGCTTGAGCTCGTCAATGACTGTCGAGAAGTCTTCATGTACGTGGCATGGAGGCACAGTTGTCGTCATTTTGATCTGAAGCGCCGGATTATAACATATAACACGAAAAAATTCCACATGACAAGAAATCATAACCTCACTGCCCAAAGGAGACAACATGAATCCCGACGGACTAACTAGACGAGGAACAAAGCTCAAATTAAAGCTAAACTCATAGAAAAGGGGTCCGTCGATAGATGTCCTAATTAACATAGCCGGCTTGACCTAGATGGCAGCTGAGTAGTCACTGTTCGTGCATGTGCCCCCAATGACTAGCCCAACTCAGTTGTCGCTGTTTAACCCTCGCAGTGATCCGAAGCACATGACACCTAATTTTGCGAGATGACAAGAAACCTTTTTTTAGATTTCTCACCACAATTACAGCCATGTACAACACAGCCTGCACGATATGTAGATGATAGCCAGTCCAGGTGTGTCTGCTGGAGTCTGGTCACATGCATGGACGAACTGATATTCCATGTCTTGCAGGGATCGTCCAGGCACCAACGTAGTACAACACTTCTCTAGTACTATCGCTCGTCTCCCTCTTCTATAAGTCACCCGAATTGCGGGGCCGAGGAGTGTGCCTATGGTCGGTTCTCAATTGCCGTCCCACATGTGTGTGCAAACGCAATATGACGCGCGTTCCATTCGGAGAGCAGCGTGCCAGACCGACCGACCGTCTGGGGTGCAATGCGAACGCGACGGGCATGCTGTATACTCCGTACATGTGTACTGCCTTTTTCTAGACGCTTTGCTCCATGGCGCGGGTGCAATGCATGGATACAAAATTAGTACATTGTATACTATTTAAAAGTCAAGGGCGGGGCTTTTCCTGCGCGGTAGGCGGCGGGGCAGTTCCGCCTAGTCGGTTCGACACAGACGCCAAAAGACGAGGGAGTAGGCTGCTGCAAACGTAGGGCTGTGTGATTTGACAGCGAGTTACTGCTGGATAGGTGGGGCCCCGTGATTTGACTTGCCATTATCATTTTAACTGCGGCGCTACCGATTCCTGACCTCCTCGCCTCTCCCAATGCTCCACCATGTAGTAGAGGATGGCTCTTGTATGAGAGCCCACTTCTCCACTTTTTCCTTGCCTCTCTTTCATCCACATATGCAAAAATGCCATGTAAAGCGCACTATTGTACTACTTAATTTTACTGGCTCCTATAGGTGCTTAAGCTTGCCACATAGGCATAAAGTCTGATGTGGCAAGTTAATCAAGAAGAGAGAGACTAGTTTGGTGACCCAAGGAAGAAACAGTGCTAAGCGCGTGTACCTAGGTGAAAAGACAATTTTGAGTCTATAGCTAATTAAATGAAGCAAACTTAGCAACACCATCTCATTGGAAAGGTCACTCCTTGGCAAATGCAAAAATACTAGTAGTACGAAGAAAGAGATAGAGAGGAGTAAAAAAAATACACTTATAGCCAACCTTATATCCAACCTTGTTGTAGTATGAGTGACTAAGTGATGACTACATATGACATGCCAACATCAGATAGCATAATGCACCGTGTTAAATCTTCAAGGGCGCGACCGCGTGAGCGACGCGACGGTCGAGGTAGGCGCGACCATGATACGGGCTGCTGGCAGCCCTCGAATCTGAGATCAAACGATCGCATGCTAAGTTGCTGAAAATTTGCAGAATAACCCTCCAGGATAGGATATTCACCCATAGGTCTAGAATCACGCCATGCAACCGTTCGATCTCAGATCCAAGGGCTCTCGGAAGCCCGTATCATGGGAGAATGGAAAGCCACTACCCTACCGTTCGCACACTGGCAGTTCGCTCCTACTCGTCCCCGCACGTCCTTGAATACTATGGCAGTTCGCTCCTAGTTGTCCCGTCCATTCACATTACGGCAGTTCCACTAATCCTAACCCTCCTCCCAAATCCATGGCGTCCCAAATCTCCACGATGTGAGTACAAGGTTAGAACCATCACCGGCGATGAGTTCGATGTCATCTACACCCGTTCTTCCGCGACGATGAAAGGATGCCTTTCTCGCTTCAGACACATGTTTGAAAACTCAGATGATGTTGAGTACACCACAGTCCTGGGATGAGAGAAGGATCTAAATGACGAAGAGAGGAAGAAGCCCGCCGTGATCCAGGTTTGCGTGCATGACTTATGCTTGGTCTACCACATATGCCATGCCAACGTTGAGTGCCAGGATTTTAAGGACTTCATCGGGAGCAACCTAGTCAAATTCGTTACTGTAGACTTTGGTAACGACAAAGAAGTCCTGCGTTGGATAGGCCTCGTTGTAGGCAACACCTTCGACCTCCAGAAGAATCGGCTGGTGTCCTCTCTTCAGCCTTCAATGCTGACCCTGGCAGGAGCCATGGTTCATCCTTCGTACGGTAAACTGGAGAAACCTCCATACACGTTTCATCGTCATGCATGGAAGCGGAATGTACTAGATATAGACCACATCCACTACGCTACAATGGATGGCTACCTTCGCTTCAATATTTACAAGGGTTGGGTGAAGAGCAACAGCCAAGTGTGTAGTTCAAGCAAAGAAGTATCGGCCAAGAGGAAGAGGGACAAGGACGAAGTCGAGGACGTGGACGAGGACTCCGAGTAAGGTGGTAGTTTCGTTGCTCATGGTGGTTCTAATGCAGTGTCTACCAGAATAGTTGCAACATTTAATTTCAGGTGTGCTTAATTTAATTTGAGGGGTGTGTTGTGCTGAGCCCCCAGTAGAACTATGTTATCTTTCTTCTCGTTACTTTAACTCTTCAGTACGTACATACTAGTATTTCTTACATTTCATCTTTTAGTTGGTATAGTACTACCACTCGTTTCTTCACATTATATACGTACAATATATATGGCCAACATCATATAGCCATCAGTTTAGTTGTCAAAGAATTTCAGGGTGCTTAGTTTTGTCAAAGAATTCCAAGATGCTTAGAGTCTGCTTAGATCCAAGGGACTTATTTTAGTCTGGCTAAAAATAGTCTCTCTAAGAGGCTAAAGAGGGGCTAAAACTAGTCTTGAGACTAAAAATTTTTAGTCAGGGGTACCCCTACTAAAATGTGGATTAGTCCTCTCTCTACTCATTTAAATCCTCTCCTTTAACACAGGCGAGTTCTAGATTGGAGGGTTTGGAGGATAATAAATGCTCATTAACTTGATTTTAGCCTTTTTTAGTATTTGGATCCAAGCATGGGTGAGGCTAGCATGTTTTAGGGCATCAGCCATGTGTAGAGGCAGCATTGCCTCTAACATGGGTCCCTGAGGGAGTCCTGGATTAGGGGGTGTTCGGATAGCCGAACTATACCTTCAGCCGGACTCCCGGACTATGAAGATACAAGATTGAAGACTTCGTCCCGTGTCCGGATGGGACTTTCCTTGGCGTGGAAGGCAAGCTTGGCGATGCGGATATTTAGATCTCCTACCATTGTAACCAACTTTGTGTAACCCTAACCCTCTCCGGTGTCTATATAAACCTGAGGGTTTTAATCCATAGGACAACCTCAACATACAACAATCATACCATATGCTAGCTTCTAGGGTTTAGTCTCCTTGATCTCGTGGTAGATCTACTCTTGTACTACCCATATCATCAATATTAATCAAGAAGGACAGAGGGTTTTACCTCCATCAAGAGGGCCTGAACCTGGGTAAAACATTGTGTCCCTTGTCTCCTGTTACCATCCGCCTAGACGCACAGTTCGAGACCCCCTACCCGAGATCCGCCAGTTTTGACACCGAGATTGGTGCTTTCATTGAGAGTTCCTCTGTGCCTTCGCAATCAGGACGGATGCCTCTCCCCGTCTTTAAAGACGGCGCCGTTATTAAGGGAGCCTTGGCTATCGGCCAAACTCTCCGGCTAGGTGGTTTTCTTATGACCGCCCGTTTGGCTGTTGCGCCGACGATGACCTCTCGGGTCATCAAAAGCAATCTTCACGTCAGCTCGGAACTCATCGAGCAGTTGAATCCGATGGAGCTCCCTTCCGTAAACGAGCTCTTGGATCGCATTGCCGCCTTGGGGGTCGCTACGGATTACGACCAGGTTGGGCTTAAACCCGATCTAAGAGAGATCAATTCTCCCCAAGTTACCCATCATGTTGCCGTAGTAGAGGCGCAGTGCGGCGACCCTTCATCTATCTTAAGGACTATCTACGTCCGGATTCCCGATCCCTCCAAGCCGGATACCCGCGGAGGGGAGGATGTAACTCAAGACCTGAGCTGAGAATCAGGCAACGGGCCAGACTCATTGGATAATATCCAAGAATCCAAACTTCAGAGTTCGGAAACTCCTTGGCCTCTGAGTCTCAGATTGGGTGAGGTTTCGGATCTAATTCCACCCACCCACCCGAACATAAGCGATCTATCCCAAATCAGGCAAAAGCCCAAAGAAACAGTACATCATTACTGGGCAAGGTTCCTCCTATTTATGAACATGATAAAGGACTGCCGCGAGGAAGACGCAATCTCAATCTTCTGCAACAATTGCACGGACAAGGGAATCCTCAATGCCATAAGTCGTCGTGATATTACACGCTTCGCTGACTTGGCGTCCATAGTACAAAAGTATTGTGCGATGGAAAGCGCCTGGAAAACCGAAACAAAATTTTGGGACAATCCGGCCCTGAATAGAAACCTCGTCCGAAATAAAAGGGTGCATCATCGTCAGACACCCGGGTTAAAAACCAAAAAACCAAAACCCTCTATAGGGCATGGAACCGTACTGGAGGGATGGCTTAATGGACCCTGTAAAATTCATAGTACAGAGGACGCCACACCAACTCACAGCCTTAGAGCATGTTGGATACTCCGGCAGGTGGCCAAAATGGGCGAAGATCTCCTAATTCCGGAGGCCGCTGAAGACCACCTCAGGGACTCCAGTACTGTCTTAACAGTCTTCGAGACTTTCGCATCAAATAATATGCGAAAAAGAACACTCCGCAGCCTCGCCGAAGTCTATCAAGTAGCAACATTAAACCCATGGAGTGACACGGCTATTACTTTTAATGCCAGTGATGAACCTAAATTCCGAACAACTCGAGCACCAGCCGCATTGGTACTCAGTCCGATAGTGGACGGCTTTCGCCTCACCAAGTTACTCTTGGATGGAGGCAGCGGATTGAACCTCATTTATGAGGAAACCCTTCAAAAAATGGAAATAGACTGGAACCGCATCGAGCGAAGCAGCACAACCTTCAGAGGAATAATCCCCAGTCGGGAAGTGCGCTGTACAGGCAAAATCACACTAGATGTGGTGTTCGGCACGCCGGATAATTACAGGTCCGAAGTGGTCACATTCCAGGTGGCCCCGTTCAGTAGCGGATATCACGCTCTGCTAGGGCGGGAAGCGTTTACAATCTTCCAAGCAATACCCCATTACGGGTACATGAAGCTCAAGATGCCCGGGCCGAACGGAATCATCACTCTCGCTAGTGATCCAGACATAGCACTCCACGCCGAAAACAAGACAGCCGCATTGGCCCTCGAGGCACTATCCGAAGCCCTATCGGTCGAAAAACTGACTACGTTGCGCTCCACGATAAATAGGGACGATGTGATACTCGACAAAATATCCAAGTCCACCTCCTTTAAACCAGCGGATGAAATAGTCAAATTCCAGGTCCATCCAACGGACCCCAATAAAACAGCTTCCATCGGGGCACACTTAAACCCTGATGTAGACGCCGCACTGCGAGAATTCCTATGTGAAAATTGGGACATCTTCGCCTGGCACCCTTCAGACATGCCAGGAATCCCACGCAGGCTGGCCGAACACAGCTTAAATATCCTAAAAGGATTCAAACCGGTCAAGCAAGCCCTTCGGCGTTTCTCCAAACCCAAGAGGCAGGCTATGGGAGAGGAGCTAGCCAAGCTACTGGAGGCCGGATTCATCAGAGATATAAAACATCCGGACTGGCTAGCAAACCTGGTGATGGTACCAAAGAAGGACAAATCCTGGCGCCTGTGCGTTGATTTTAAAGAGCTTAACAAGGCTTGCCCAAAGGATCCCTTCCCCCTCCCTCGCATCGATCAAATTATCGACGCCACTACAAGACACGATTCGTTGTGCTTCCTCGACGCATACTCCGGCTACCATCAAATCAAGATGGCAGAGTCAGACCAAGCCGCAACGGCATTCATCACACCATACGGCCCATTCTGCTTCAACACAATGCACTTCGGGCTCAAAAACGCCGGTGCAACATATCAGTGCATGATTCAGACATGTCTGGCAAACCAGATCGGCAAAACAGTAGAGGCATACATGGATGATGTGGTCGTCAAAACAAGACATGTCGAATCTCTAGTAGACGACTTGAGGCTTACATTTGATAACCTCCGAACATATGACATCAAGCTCAACCCGGAAAATGCGTTTTCGGCGTTCCAGCCGGAAAGCTCTTGGGCCTCATTGTATCCGGTAGAGGAATCGAAGCAAATCCAGCCAAGATCCAAGCTTTGTCACAATTGGATATCCCAAAGGACCTCAAACAAATACAAAAATTAACCGGATGCATGGCGGCTCTAAGCCGCTTTATCTCCCGTTTGGGAGAAAAGGCACTACCCCTCTATCGCCTCCTTCGGCGCACCGAACACTTCGAGTGGACGGATACCGCCACGGCCGGACTCGAGGAAATAAATGCCATATTGGCAACAAACCCTGTCCTGGCCGCGCCAAACATCGGTGAACCAATGCTATTGTACATTGCAGCAACCCATCAGGTTGTCAGCGCAGTGCTCGTCATCGAGCGGGAAACGGACGGACACAAATTCCCCCTTCAAAAGCCGGTATACTACGTGTCCACTGTCCTCACTCCGTGCAAATCACGATACCCACATTATCAAAAGATTGCATACGCGGTATTCATGGCATCCCGGAAGCTACGACACTACTTTCAAGCGTGTTCGATAATAGTAGCCTCAGAAGTACTACTCTACGATATTATCAACAACCGCGACGCAACGGGCCAGATCGCAAAATAGGCCATCAAGCTCCTCCCGTTCGACATAACTTACAAGCCACAACGAGCTATTAAATCGCAGGTTTTGGCCGACTTCGTCGCAGAATGGACGGAGGCCGAACTCCCTAAAGAGTACGGCACATATTCAAACTGATTCATGCACTTCGACGGCTCCAAAATGTTGGCCGGACTGGGGGCTGGCGTCGTCTTGACGTCCCCCACAGGAGACACAGTTCAATACGTACTCCAGATTATGTACATGGACTCCAACAATGAAGCCGAATATGAGGCCCTTTTACATGGTCTCAGGATGGCAGTATCCATGGGCATTCAACGCCTAGAGGTGCGCGGGGATTCGAACCTCGCGATATCCCAAATAAATGGAGACTTCGATGCTAAAGATCCAAAAATGGCAGCTTACCGCAATGCCGTATTAAAAATGTCAGCTCGGTTTGAATTGCTCGAATTTCACCACATAGCCCGGGAAAACAATCAGGCAGCAGATGTCCTGGCGCGCATCGGCGCAAAACGCGATGCAGTCCTCCCCAACATCTTCCTGGAAAGGCTGTTTAAGCCATCCGTAGCATGGGAAGGGGAACCTGGTAATAACAGCCCGGACCCAATCGCACTGTCCGGCACCGAACAATCTAACATAATCGGAGGCTCAGCCAACGAAATTACAACTTCAGCCGACGCAATAATGGCTGTCATCGCCCCGTGGACAGAACCATTCCTAGCCTATCTTATTAGGCAGGAGCTCCCAGAGGACCAGAATGAGGCACGTTGCATAGTGCGGCGATCTAAGGCCTATAAAGTCCATGAGGGAGAACTTTATAAGAAAAGCACTACCGGAGTCCTTCAAAGGTGCATCTCCGAAGAGGAAGGCGGAACTTGCTGGCTGAAATTCACGCCGGACTCGGTGGCCATCACGCGCCAGCTCGGTCCCTTGTAAGCAAGGCTTTCCATACAGGCTTTTATTGGCCGACGGCCCGGGCAGACGCTCAGGACTTGGTCCAACGATGCGTCGGTTGCCAGCTTTTCGCAAACCAAAGCCATATGCCACCCACCGCCCTCAGAACTATCCCCATCACTTGGCCTTTCGTGGTCTGGGGACTTGACATGGTTGGACCCCTTAAAGGCGGAACCCACAAGAAAAAATACTTACTGGTCATGGTGGACAAGTTCACCAAATGGATAGAAGCCAAGCCTGTTAAGACGGCCGAATCTGGACCGGCGATAGACTTCATATTAGGGGTCGTACACCGTTACGGTGTCCCCCACAGCATCATCACTGATAACGGCACGAACTTTACGGCCGACGAGGTAAAACTCTGGAGCAAAAACATGGGCATCAAGCTCGATTACGCATCCGTCTATCACCCACAAACTAACGGCCAGGTCGAACGCGCAAATGGTCTTATCATGAGCGGCATCAAACCCAGATTAGTGCGGTCCCTCAAGGAATCTAACACGCACTGGGTAGAGGAGCTCGACTCCATACTCTGGGGGCTGCGGACCACGCCGAATCGCACCACTGGATACACACCATTCTTTATGGTGTACGGTGCAGAGGCAGTCCTGCCTTGCGACATAATTCATGACTCACCTCGAGTGCGCATGTACGAAGAAAGTGAAGCCGAGCTCGATCGGCAGGACAGTTTGGACGCCTTGGAGGAGGAGCGTGGCGTGGCAAAAGCCCGTTCCGCATTCTATCAACAGCAGGCTCAAAGATACCAAAGCAGAGAAGTACGGGCCAAAAATTACAATGTTGGCGAACTAGTTCTACGCCTGCCGGACAAGAAAAAGGACAAACTCAAGCCCAAGTGGGAAGGTCCCTTCATAATTGACCAAGTCCTGACTGGTGGAGCGTACCACCTGCGAGATGCATCGGATAACCAACTCGAGCCGAACCCATGGAACGCAGCCCGTCTCCGAAGATTCTATGCCTAGCGCCGGACTCTGTGTTCGTCTCCTTCCTGTGTCCATTTTTTACATTTTCTGTCTTATATTTCTCTCCTTCCCCCTTTTTTTCTCTCTTATAGCCCTTAAAGGCTCATCAAGTGACGCGCTACCCGCGCTCACTAAACCTGGGGGCTTCTTTGAACAAAAGCTTATTTATACGGGCTTCACGCCGAACACATGTGTCAAACTTCCACATGTACCTTTTCTTCACCATTATATGCATCGATATGACTTAAGTTTTGGCCAAGCTGGGTTGCCTTGCTCCTGTGCTTACCCCTACGTTCCTGATTGTTCGGCTGGGTGGTAAAGGGAGCACCTCTGCGATTGTTACTGCCGAGTCAGCCGGATGTGTACCTCAGACTGGGTGAAGCCAAAAGCTAGCGTTCTTAAGGGAATATTCGGTCGGTGAACTAAAGATGACCTTTTTTTACTTATTTATATGCCCCCAGATGCTTTTTCTGCGTTTGCAGTCTGGACATGCACCTTAAGGCATGCCTCCCAGAGAAAGGAACCCCTAACGGAACTATTCTCTCTGGAAGATGTTTCTTACTAACCATGTAATATAACATAACTAGTTGGGCACTTGTCTCATAAAGCACCGATGACCCCTACGCTTGGTCTCCATGCATACCCCGGTTCTTATATAACCGCTAGGGTATTCGGACACACTCCGAACCGTTAGGTCCCAAGGTCGAAGCGAAAAGGTCGGCAACGACAAACGATCTACAATCCGGCTAGAAGGCATTACACATGTCAATTAAAATTACATAGTCACTCTGACTGATCGTATTCCTCTTCAATACCATCTAACAGGCTGTCTAATTTACAGTCCTGCTGGGAATACTTTGCGGCCAATTCTACTTGGCCGTACACTAAGCTTACAGGGATCTCCTTCCCATCGGGCCCCACAGGTCTGACCTCGGCCATGTGGTTTGGATCAGCCTTTGTGTACCGCATTTTCACCATGGCCCAGGCCTCCCTAGCGCCTTGGCGGCAGGCCGATATCTTCCACAACCGGAAGCGCTGCCGCGCTCCCTTTAGCTTCTCTGCAAGCTCTCCAAGGCCCTCGGGCATGGAGAGGGAAGGCCATAGGGCTTGGGCAACGCCTTGCATCGCCTGCCGAGCTCGCTCGTGCAGTTGCGAGAGCTCGGGAAGAATGTCACCCGTAGAACCGGGCATCTCCTCTGCAGGACGACCTGTTAGCATACCTACAGACATAACTCTGTTAGTCGACTTCCTCGCCGAACTCCTTTTTCAGAGTTCATTTAAGCACTTACTAAATATGTCGCGTCGAAGCCGCTGATTCTCCTTAGTGGAGTCCGACAGCTGGGCACGAACATCTTTCAGTTCAATGTCCAGCTTGGTGTTGGCATCCTGAAGATCATTCTTCTCCCGCCTCACCTTTGTCAGCACGCTTTCACCAACCTTTAACTGGCGTAGAAGTTGTTGCTTGTCCGGATCCAGTCCGGCGCCATCTGCAATATCATTTGTAAGATTAGCACATCCGCCGCATTTCGCATAATAATTATCTTTTTGAAGAATATATTACCAGAGGGGGTCCCCTTGGGCTCCCCTGTCGCGGCTAGTGCGGCCTCAAGTTGGGCTTTGCACTCCTTTAGCTCCTGGGACAGTTGGGTATTCTTCTCTGAAAGGGCCTACATGTTAAATGATCCTTAAATAAGTTATTCTAACTGTTTCAAGTCTCGGGGGCTACTGATCCATATAACTATCAAATTTTCTCACCCGCATGTCTTTTACATATTGCTCCGTGGCTCTAGCTAGACCATTTTGAGCGGCACAGAGATACACATCTCCCGAATTGAAGGCATCCAACGCCTCTTGGGAGAAACAGGCGTCGCGAAGAACTGTCCGGCGGCGCCGGTGATTCATGGCACTCTCCACCTCGGAATAGGTGGCAGATAGCCTGTCCGCATCCTCTGTCGGAGGAGCGTCCGATGCGTGCCTCGTGTTCGCCTCCGCCTCCGGACCGAGCTGTGGAGCCTGGCTGGTGGAGGCGCGGTTGGCAGCCCCTCCGGATATAGTCCGGCGAGGCCTCTTTGTCCTGCACCGAGCACGCGTGTTAATATGCCTTGAAGGGATAACACCTAATGAATAAAGAGGCGCGCTATACCTTTGCACCGGCGCCTCAGTCCGGACCACATTCCTTTTTACCCCATGGGGCCCTGCGGCCCCTCGTTGGCTAGCCGCTGCAGGAAAAACACGGTTGTTGTCAGGAAAACTGAAAACACGTGAGGATGGATCCCTTCCCAAGGTGATGATACTCCATCTTCAGTTACCTGGGAGGCCGGGATTAGCCCGGGGTAGTCGGTCGTGATGGCCACCAAGGTATCATCCTTGCTTAGCTGATAAAACACCCCGTCAATAAGCTCCACAGATATGTCCGGATCCTCTTCGGAGGCCGGATCGAGAGACCATCCTGGATCCTCAGGCTGTGGAGGACGGCTGTTTATGTCCTTTACTTCCTGACGCATTTCCTGCGTTGGAGTCGTTAGACTATATACTTAGTCATGGGAATATAAAACGGATGGGCAAGTCAAATTGTCCGCTTACCCAACTCGGAGGATTGTACATAGTAAATCCACCCTGTGGGTTGACGCGGAGGAATTCCTCCTCTTCTCCCTTGTACAAAGTGGACAAGATCTTTACCAGAGCGGCAGCCGAGTTCGGCCCCTTACGGTTAACGGGTAGCGTCATCCTCCCCGTTGAAGTCCCACATGGGGTGGCCTCTATACTGAAGCGGCTGCACCCCTCGCATGATGCATATGGCCATGACTCCATCATGGTTAGTCCGGAGTGAGCCAAAAGTCTTATCCGGCCCATCAGGTAGAGGACGTCCCTGTCACCTTCCCCCTGAGAGCTCCGTGGACGCCAGCTTAGGCGCTTCTTCAGGGGAGCGCTGTTGAATTCAGGGAGGCCGATCCGAATAGGATCCGACAGCAGGAAATCCTCCATATAAAACCATTCTGAAGGCCAGATCTCTCATGCCTTCTTTGGGGTTCCGGATAGATATCCGGTCCCGGCGATGGGCCACACTTCGGCTCCGCCCACTTGATATATTGACCCCTCATGAGAACGGGGCACCAGGCAAAATAGCCTCTTCCACAGCGCGAAATTAGCCTCAACACCCAAGAAGAGCTCGCAAAGGGCTACGAAGCCCGCGATATGCAATATGGAGGCAGGCGTGAGGTTGTGCAGCTAGAGACCATAGAACTCCAGGAGCCCTCGGGGAAACGGATGAATTAGAAATCCAAGCCCTCTTATTAAGTAAGAGACAAGGCATACCCGCTCTCCCTTGGAATGATTGGGGGCGCGCTCCGCTTGCTCTCCGCCATTATAGGTGGCGAGTCCGGCTCGAATTGGGGCCATATAGGCCGGGGGGAGAAATCCCTTGGTCTGGAGCGACACTAGCTCGCTATGCGGGATGGAGCATCTCTCCCAATCTCCGGGCTTAGGACTGGAAGGGTGAGAGGAGGAGTTGCGATGGCTGGCCATGGTAGAATGGACCTTTGTCGGATGCGCTCTGATGAACACTCGCGGAGGGGAGAAGATGTGGTTGGGATCTAAATCCTCCTCGCTTTAAATAGGCAGCTCATTTATGCGGCTAGGGGTGTGAATGTAAAAACACCCAAACTTTTCGTATTCATTCGACACGTGGAAGACGGCCATTATTGGGCGTAGAAGCCAAGGAGCGCTACATTACATGAACCGGACATTATTCAACAGGTACACGGAATTTGGAGAAGAACCCGCCTTGCAATGCCGAAGACAATCTGCGCGCCGGACTCGTCGTCATTGAAGCCTGGTTCGGGGGCTACTGAGGGAGTCCTGTATTAGGGGGTGTTCGGATAGCCGAACTATACCTTCAGCCGGACTCCTGGACTGTGAAGATACAAGATTGAAGACTTCGTCCCGTGTCCAGATGGGACTTTCCTTGGCGATGCAGATATTTAGATCGCCTACCATTGTAACCGACTTTGTGTAACCCTAACCCTCTCCGGTGTCTATATAAACCGGAGAGTTTTAGTCCATAAGACAACCTCAACATACAACAATCATACCATAGGCTAGCTTCTAGGGTTTAGCCTCCTTGATCTCGTGGTAGATCTACTCTTAAACTCCCTGGTGAAGCGGATTTGGCTATTCCTGATCCGGAGGCTCAGTTGGTGGCGGCTCTTCACGTCACTCCGGATTGGATGCTTCCTTATCTTGCGTACATGAACCGGGGCGAGTTACCAGAAGATGAGGCATTGGCCCGACAGATAATCCGGCGGTCCAAGTCTATGACCATTGTTAATGGCGAATTGCATCATTGCATCATGTCAGGGGCGTTTCAACGCTGTGTGTCCCCTGAGGAAGGTTGTGAAATCTTGCGTGAGATCCATGAAGGAGATTGTGGTCACCACGTCGGCTCAAAGTCCCTGGTGGCTAAAGCGTTCCGCTACGGTTTCTATTGGTTGACTGCTCATGCTGATGCGGAGGATCTGGTCAGACGATGTGATGGTTGCCAAAAGTTTTCCAGACGTGCTCATGTACCGGCCCAAGAATTGAGGATGATTCCAATTACTTGGCCGTTTGCAACTTGGGGGCTGGATATGGTTGGACCTTTTCAAAAGGTCCAAGGACAAGAAGACCCACCTCTTGGTGGCGGTCGACAAGTTTACAAAGTGGGTGGAGGTAGAACCTGTTAGCAAGTGTGACGCAGCCACGGCGGTTCAGTTCATCAAAAAAGTGATTTTCCGGTTTGGCTTTCCACACAGTATCATCACAGATAATGGTACCAATTTGTCCAAAGGTGCCATGAAGGATTTCTGCGAACGTGAACACATACGGCTTGACGTTTCATCAGTGGCCCACCCACAGTCCAATGGTCAAGCAGAACGGGCTAATCAAGAAATCCTGAGAGGCATCAAGCCCCGGCTTCTGGTCCCTTTGTAGAGGACACCGGGTTGTTGGGTTGAAGAACTACCATCTGTGTTATGGAGTATCAATACTATACCCAACAGATCCACAGGATACACACCGTTCTTCATGGTCTATGGAGCGGAGGTTGTTCTCCCCGGTGACATCCTTCATGACTCACCTCGGGTGGCAGCTTATGTTGAAGCGGACAACGAGAAGGCATGGCAGGACGCTTTAGACTTGTTGGATGAGGAGCGTGACATAGCAGCTGCCCGCTCGGCGATTTACCAACAAGATCTTTGTCGTTACCACAGTCGCCGGGTCAGAACCAGAACTTTTCAAGAAGGGGATTTGGTGCTTCGGCTCATCCAAGACCAGACTGATATGCACAAGTTGTCCCCACCTTGGGAGGGACCTTTTGTGGTTAGCAAGAATCTGCACAACGGGTCATACTATCTGATCGATATTCGAGAGCATAAAGACTCATGTACATCAGAAGAGGAGACCAACAGGCCTTGGAACATAGCTCATCTTCGGCCTTACTATACCTGAGCCACCAGCTCTACTTATGTACATATTATGACAATGTATATATTAAGATCAATACAATAAACCGGAGCCTCGGCTAAAGCGGGGTCTCTGTTCTGTTACATCATGCGTGGTTACATGGAGTTGTTCTGTCTTAAAGCGGCCTCCGGTTTACCCCTTGAATTTGCTTTTCAAAAAGCTTTATGAATCACTTGGGGGCTTGGTCGTGTCCAAACCAATGCAACACCTCTTGATAGGCGAAAGCCACCATATCACTTGGGGACATGGTCAAGTCTGAACCAGTCACGCCTCTTGATCGGCCTAAGGACACAGAGTCACTTGGGGGCTTGGTCGAACCCGAACCATTGCCACGCCACTTGATCGGCATAATGCCACGGTTTCTGTTGGGGACCTGGCTGACTTGAACCATAGCTACACCTATTGGGAGCTTGGTCGTGTCCGACCATGGTAACACCATGTGATCGGCTCAGTAAAGCCTCTTTTTGCAAACGGTTTTATCATTGCCTTTGCTTCCATATTTTTTCATAACTATTATTCGATTTTTGTTGCGTTTTTTTGAACCGACAACACTTTTTAACCGGTTCAACCTGTCAATTGACAGAACTCGGTCCATTTTTAAGCCGGAGATAATTTGCCCGGTTTGACTTTCCTGTTAACATCATGTAGTAGTAGGGGGCTTATTACGACCCAGCACGGTTTACATGGTAAACCGGCATTATAAACACAGGAGCTGTTTTTTCTCCTTTGACGGTAATGGTTTATAAAACCTCCGCTTCAAGATTGGCTAAGCCAACTTCATGCCCAGCGATGGCAGGTATTTTGTATGACGTATTTAATCATATGCCTCAATTTCATTGCATGTATATATAAAGGTCATAAACCGGCTGGCGGTACAACCGCCGTCGCAATTTAAGATTTTATGATTGCAGGAAATATAGATTGAAGATTTCAAGCAAAAGTATCAGCACCTATGCACGAAGGCATATTAAAAGCAAAAGTGTTGGCTATTCTATTACAAGGCAACACGGTGCCCAAATAAGATCATTGTTTTCTTGGCGAAATATAATAAAGCAGCTAGTTAAGCCGGCTTCCGGTTCACGCCTGCTCGCCGCCCCGGTCTGACGATTGTGGGTCGTCCTGCGCCGCTTCAGCCTCTTCATGGATCAGTGGCTGGAAGTCAACAGTGGTCCAATCGATTCCCATTAAAGCTTGAAAGACAGCCTCTTCATGGATCAGTGAAGACGGTTCAATATCAGGAGCGTAAGTATGCTTACGGATTGGAGGAATCAGATTCTCCACTTCGGGAATCGGTGCAGCCACTCGTTTGTTCTGATCATTATATTGAGCTTGATAATGTGACAAGTCTGCCTCTTCCGCCAATTGGCAAGACAGAGGGCACACCGCCCGGTTTATCGCTCTTAGGTCATCTTCGTTGAACTCTGAACCGTCTTCCTTCAAACTGGGATAGCCCTGAGCTGCCTCAACAGGATCGAAATCCGGCACCCATGCTTTTGCCTGGATTAAGGCATTAATGGCTCCGGTTCGAGCAGCAGATCTCTTCAGCTCTTCAACCCGGGCAGGAAGCATTGACAACCTCTTCAGAGTATCTCGAATTAAAGTGGGTGCTGGATTGTTATGTGATGCAGTGGTGATGATCCGCTGCGCTCAAGTTTACAGCTGTTTGATTAATGTGTAGGCAGCTTTCAATTTCATTCGCACATCTGACCCCAAGTGACAAATGCGTGTGCCTGCAGCATTACAAGAAAGATCACAAACCGGACCTATCATAAGAAGGCCAAGTTATCATAGAAACCAAAGGAAGCTTACCAAAGATGGCAGCAGTCATGGCATGCACTTGCCGCTTTACGTTCGTCAGATCATCTACCACCGGTTTAAGGGCGGCTTCAGCGTTTTCAACTTTTTTGGTTAAAGTGGCCTTCTCAGTGGTCCAATCCACCCACTCCTTTGTGAAACCCTCCTTAAGCTGTTCCATGACGCCTAAAGCGCTGGTCAATTCTTCTTTTGCCTTTAAGGTTTCAGCTTGTTGGGATTTCAAAATTTCTTGAAGATCAGTAAGTTGGTTTTCTTTGGTCCTCAGTTCAGCCTGCATAAAGACAGTCATATGATTTAACAAGCGGCACAAGATTTGAAGTACCAACCACATAACAAGTTATGCACTTGGTACTTGGGGGCTAATGCATATTTGATCTTCATCTGTTACTAAATCGCAAAGTCCCAAGCTCAATACAAGTATTCAACTTGGCACTTGGGGGCTAAAGGCTATTTGCTCGACTATGTTCTGATGCCGAAATATTAATGAAAGTCCCGGTTTAACTATACTAAGTTGAACCGGCCCTTGGGGGCTACATCGGTGAATTTCAAAGCATTGAGATCTATATTAAGTCCCGGTTTGAAAGAAGATTACAAACCGGCACTTGGGGGCTGGGAGAATTAATAGGATTACAGAAACTAAAGCAGAAAGAAGCACATGGAAGTTACCTCAAATTTTTCTTTCAGCATCTTCACCAGACCAGCTTCATAATGTCACAGCCCCAGATCAGCCCTTGTTTGATTTTGCTTGTTCTTCATGCCACCATGTTTTAATTCCAATGAAACTTGAAATGGGGATTGTTGAAACCCTAGCACTAAATAAAATTCTCTAGGTTCAACTAGAAATATTCTCAGTGAATCCAAATGGTTTTAAAAAATGTTCATCATTTCGGGAAAATGTTGGAAGCAATAACGAGAGGTGTTGCACATTTTTCCATGACATATTTGGGCTTTGAACTAAATCATGTTATATTTGCATTTGGGCATTTAAATGCTATAAAATATTTTAAATGTTCAAATAATCATAAACTAAAATGTTTACTATTGGATATATTATAAACTGTAGCCATGATTAGTTTCATGATTTTGGGAAATGTCTTAGCATTTTAATTAAGTCAAAACATTTGCAGAAAAAATAGAAAACAGAAACAATTTAGAAAAGAGAGAGAGAAGGACTAACCTGGCGCTTACCTAAGGCCCACTTACCTGGTGGCCCAGCAGAATCGGCCCAGCCCACCAGGGGCGCCTTGGTCTTCTTCCACCCCTGCCAGTAGGCAGAGGCGTGTCGACACACGCGCGATCGCCGTGGCCTCCTCCCTGCCTGCCTCATGCCCTCGAGGCCCTTCCACCGCCACGGAGACGACCACGCACCCCCCAGGCCCTCTCACTCTCTCCCCGAGCTCCTCTCCTCCTCTAGCTCTCTCGCACGCTACCACCGAGCACTACCGCCGCCGCCGACGAACACCACCGCGGCCATCGCCTCTCCCTCGTCCCCTCGAGCAGATCAGAAGCTCCGCCGCAACCTCTTATCCCTCCTCTCCGAGCTACACTAGCCAGGACGGCCCCAAGACGACGCTTGAGGCCTTCTTCCCCGACCACGGCCGCCGGATGCCGCCGTCCGATTCGTCCTCTCCGCCGTCTCCCCAAGCACGCCGACCTGCTCTTCGAACTCACCGTGAGCCCCTGTCCATTTCCCCTCTCTCCTCGTGTCGTCCACGCCTTCTAACCACCGTTGCTGTCGGAGTCGACAGCTCCTTGCCGCCGGTCATGTCGCTACTGCGACCACGGCCGTGCAAGCACGCGCCCGAGCTCACCGCTGCACTCGCCGCACTCCCGCGAGTCGAACACGACCGTCAACGGCTCTTCCCGTGCCCGCACCGCCCACACCGTTGTTGCCCAAGCTTCGGCCGCCGCAAAAGTTGCCGCCGTCGTTGATTTAGTCCACCCCGGCGCGGGTTGTTACCTCCGTTGGATGCGCGAGACTCTCAGCTTTCCGTTGCCGCAAACCGCGTCCAAAACCGAGCCCTGTGGGCGTTTTCCGAAGCCCTCCACCGCGTTCGTCGTTGCCGGCGTCAAACCGCTGGCAGGTTGGCCTCGTTGGACCTGGGGTTTGACTCCCCTGGGTCAACGAAAGTGAGCCCAGAGCCTTGCTAGTTTTTCTTAGAACTAATTAACTTTTAATTAACCCACTAATTCACTGACATGCGGGCCCAGGCCCCACTGACAGCTTAGTTAGTATTAACTCAACCCTGCTAATTAGTTGTTTCACTGACGTGTGAGTCCCAGCTGTCAGGTTTGACCTGGGCTGGCGCCTTTGACCTGATGACGTTACCTCGACGTCATGCTGACGCAGTAAGTCATTTTCTGGATTAAATCTAATTCAGGAAATTCCAAAAAATGATCTAAACTTCTAAAATTCATAGAAATTCAACCGTAACTCCAAATCAAACAAATTATATATGAAAAATGATCAGAAAAATCCAATCTATCCATCTGTACCATTTTCATGCATGTTAGAACAACTTATACCAGCTGATCAGGTCAAATCACTTAAATGGCATTTTGATATCCACATATGGAGTTTGAATTTGAACCCTTGGTTCAAACCAACTTCATTTAATATGATTGCTAGTTGCATTAGCTCAATCAACAGCATATTGCCATGACATTATCATGCATCATAATTGTTGCATTGCATTGATTGTGTTCCTCTTGTTTGCCAGTATTTGTCCCCTCTCAGTAGACGACGTTTCGACGATGAGTTCGATGACACCGATGAAGAACTATACTATCTTCAGAAGTGCCAGGCAAGCAAAACTCCCTTGTTCATTCTGATAAAATCCCACTCTCTCGCTCCTGCTCTCTTTTACTGCATTAGGACAACAACGATTCAACTGTTACTTGTTGCGGTAGTTGAACCACTTTTCTTCTGCATGACCTGTCATTGCCACAGTAAATAGATGAAACCCACTAGCATGAGTAGGAGTTGTTTGAGCCCTGATGTGCCTACTCATTCATGCTTGTTTGTCATGCCTGCTACTGCTTAGAGTTGAGTTGGGTCTGATTCATCGGGAATGAATTGGAATGGTGATGAACATGTCCTACTCTGTGTGAGCTAAGTGTGTGAATATGATTTGGTAAAGGTAGCAGTGAGAGGCCATGTAGGAGTACATGGTGGGTTGTCTCATTGAAGCCGTCCTCAGGAACTGAGTTTTGTGTTTGTGATCCATGAAACAGTTACTACCACGCATTGGGCCCGAAACCAATGGACCCTCTCGGCTTCTTGATCACCCTTGTCCTCTATCCAGGAGTTGCAAGTAGTTTCTGGTGTTTGTAGTATGCTGGGGGCCGCACGCAGCGCTGACCGTAGGGGTGGGCTGTGTTGCGGTAGGCACGTGGCACGGTGTACCGGGCGCCCGTTTGGTGTCTCGGGAACCCTGCTCACATCGTTCGGGGCCGTATGTGGAAACCTCGGCCGGACTCCGTGCGGATGGAACCTGAATAGGTGATAAACCTGGACTAGAGACTTGAGTGTTTAGGTAGGCCGTGGCCGACACCCTCGTTGGGCTTCCGCTTGAAGGTTGTCGAGTACATGTCGTGTAAACGGCGGTAAGTGGTGAGAGAGTGTGTGAAGAAGTACACCCCTGCAGGGTTAACATCATCTATTCGAATAGCCGTGTCCACGGTAATGGACTTCTGGGTTGCCTGTACAGTTCATAGACAAGTGAAAGTGGATACTCTAAAATGCGCAAGATAAGCGTGAGTGCTATGGATGGCCTTCTCGTAGGGAGACAGGAGCGGATCCATAGTGGTGTATTGATATGGTGAATATGTGGACTCGTGTGCGCCACCTCAAAAGAGTTACTTGCAGTCGTAGTTCAGGATAGCCACCGAGTCAAAGCTGGCTTGCTGCAGTCAAACTCCACCACCCCCTTTATTGATACTAATGCATATGTAGTTAGTTCTGATGTAAGTCTTGCTGAGTACATTTGTACTCACGTTTGCCTATTTTATGTTTTTGCAGAGAGACGTCAGTCTCGCTAGTAGTTCCGTGTGGACTTCGATGTTTAGCTTGATACCTCAGCTACGATCTTGTGCCCTCGGCAGGATCTGGTAGATAGTCAGGCTTCTCAGCCTTTTTCATTTGCAGATGTCTGTACTCAGACATGTTAAGCTTCTGCATGTGCTTTGACTTGTATGCTCTGAATGTTGGGTCATGAGACCCATGATTGTAATATCTCGCTCCTCGGAGCCTAATGAATTAATACTTTGAGTCGTAGAGTTATGTTGTGATGCCATGTTGTATTTACACATATCGAGCATATTGTGTGTATGATTGAAATGCTTGGTATGTGTGGGATCCGACAATCTAGTTGTTTATCCTTGGCAGCCTCTCTTATGGGGAAATGTAGTCTAGTGCCTCCATGAGCCATAGTAGTCCGCTACAGCCCGGTTCACCGGAGTCCTGCTAGCCCAGCACTACTGCTCAGGACACTTGACTGGCCGGCATGTGTTTCACTTCGTTCCTGTGTCTGTCCCTTCGGGGAAATGTCACGCGGTGACATCCGGACTCCTGCCTAGCCTGCTACAGCCCGGGTTACCGGAGTCCTGTTAGCCCAGTGCTACAGCCCGGATTCACACGCTATTGACCGACATGCTCGAGGTTGATTCATGTATGCCTGTCCCCATGGGTTAGTGCCGCTTTGGGTTCACGACTAGCCATGTCGGCCCGGATTCTCTGTCATATGGATGCTAGCGACACTTTCATATACGTGAGCCAAAAGGCGCAAACGGTCCCGGGCAAGGTAAGGTGGCACCCGTGGGAATACCGTGCGTGAGGCCGCAAAGTGATATGATGTGTTACATGCTAGATCGATGTGGCTTAGGATCGGGGTCCTGACAGCGTTGGTATCAGAGCCTGACTACCTGTAGGATTACCAAGCCAAACCAGTCGAAGTTGAGTCTAGAAATGCTTTAGTTATATAAGGGAATTGATTGTGGAAGGGAACGTAAGGCTCTTTTTACTCCTTTACCTTATGCCCTTCTGATCTGAGTCAACCTCTTGTTTTCTACGGGGGTTAAGAACTAGGCTTCTCTTCTATCTCTCAGGATGACGTGTTACTAAACCGTAGTTGCCTAGGATTGTTGAGTTCAAGCCTCTGTTCAGTTTCTACTACTTCTTTGTGTTTATAGTTGGCCTCAGAACCTTGATATTGTGATGTTGAGTGGCTATGCCACCATTTTTTGCAGGTTGTCTCAAATCATTATGAGCATTTACAGCCGTTATGCTGTCCGGGTCATCCCAGGTTTCTAAACAGTCTGATGCATTTGCAAATTCCTTCTCTCCGTTTCTAATGTTCATCCGGGCCAGATTAATCACACAAATTAGTGTGTTGGGGTACTCCACTGCCTCGGCATATATGTTGGAACTATTATTATGACCCTAGGTGTTTTAGGGAGTCACCTAGTAACCTAACCATATTTTATGTTCCCGGTGTGATGATTCTGGCCACCATTCTCGAAAGCATTCCGTGATGCCATTTAGTTAGTAGGCATTCTACTCCTGGGTTCTTGACCCAAGATTCACTCTACTTACCTCGTGCTGATAGTGTTGCTCGTACCTTTAGGATATTAGTAACCTTTGTGATAGCCCTCGAGGTCCGTGGTATTTCCTTCTTTCAAATACCATGAACCATTAAGGCAGATGCTCTTTGAACCAAAAGCTCACAATCAGAGTACTCTTGAGGAGTTCTCGATTCATAATTGTGATACTCCCAGTTCTACCTTTCTGCATGGATTATCTGGGAGAAATATGTTGAACTTGGTTCGACATACTAATCTATGCATCCACAACTCAGAAAGTTATAAGTTCCTTGAGTTGTCCCTTTTTAGCTGTGTTCTGACCCTCGTCTATCAATTGATAGTCAAGAGTATGCGAGCATTCGTTTATCGATACCTATTACCCTTGTGGTCCGTCAAGCCATTCTATCCGGAATGACTAGGAGAAACAAACTCCAGTACCTCATCCATTTCTAGGATTGGGTCAAAGCAGTTGTACTCCGCAGATCAAATGCAATCAAGCTTTTGTTTTGTTCTACCCTAAAGTATTACCCATTTTATGTCAGGAACGTCATGAGAATTGCACCTTCCCTTATGAATTCTTGACGTAGTGATGCTTCTCGCCCTCATCATTCATTCCTCGGTTCCGTGTTGTTGTAATCGGAATGCCGACAAGTGAACTGTGATGTGTGAAATCAATACTCCTAGCAACCATGTTGCTTGGTAGTAAATGGACGAAATTCTCATTCTTAGCATGTTGGTTATCAAGTCATCATCCTAAGATTGATCGTGCTACCTAGTCCTTATTTCTGGTGCACTCTTCGATCAATGAGTTAGGATTGTGTCAATCCCTCACTCTGTTGATCATATCATCTTGCCCTGAAAAGCAAGATTGCTCCCGAGCTTAACAACATATCGGTGGTTCGTGATGTTCGAATATCTTCTCGGGAGTATTACCAGGTTGTCACCTAACCGCTATGTTGAGTTCGTGACCATGTTGGTTTTCCTCTAAACCATCCATTCTCCAAGAATCTGTGTTGGATACCCCGGATCTAGTTGGTTAAGCTAAACAACAACTTGGAGAGTTGGAAGATGAAAGCTTGTCCAACTTAGTTCATCACTAAGGGATACCCTTGTGTGTGTGTGTGTGTGTTGAAGAAAGATGGTATCTTCATCAATTGATCCTCGTGATCAGTTGTTGGGCTTATTGTCTTACCCAATCTTTGATTTGAGTATGGGCTATCGTCAAATCAAATCAGAACCAACGATGTTTGTAATGTTGTCTTACTCGTGGTTGATCCCTCGAGCATACACCATTACATCTTTGGTCTGACCAATGCTATCACCGTGTTCACATGATGGTGGAAGTCCAGTGATATGGAAATTCCGATGAGATGCTATTGAGCCTATCAGCAGCATCTTGTCTCCTCCATGGTTCATGTTGAACATCCAGCTAGTGTTGGAAACTTGTGTAAGCATTTTCTTCATGCCCCGTTCATGAAGTATAAGTTTGGACGGAAGAAGTGACTTCCTCGAATTCATGTGCATTTGGTGTAAGTTGCTGCCATGAATTTGAGAAAGGTTTGTTTTGCTTCCTCTGGAATCATCCCAAGTCAGTCATGCATACGTGCGAAGTATTCTGTAGTCTGGAGACTTGCAACCTCCACTCCATATGGGTTCCCTAGCACACCAAGCCACTGATTGATTTGCTCAAGGAAAAGGAGTCTGTTGTGCTAATTCTAGATCATGCACAAGACTCCGATATCCTCGAGATGGTTCCCCACCTGAACTCGGTAGTGTTTTGTTGTAAGACTTCTACGTGATCATGCTTGTCTTGGACATCATGTTCACATGTATGTAGCATAACCAGCTCATGTTTTGGAGCTTGCTATCGTAGCTCATTTCCCGAGAATCTCGCAACGCCATCTCATCGATTTGTGTTGCAAACTTTCTTTTCCAGACAGGTTGTCTGAAATATTCCGTTACCAACCAGATCTGGATCTCAGGCAGATATGATGGTTGGAACTTTTCCAAGATCTATTATGTAGGTCCCGACAAGGTTGATGTCTGGCCGACACACCTAGCCGGAAGATCTATCATTGTAGTATCTTGATTGAACTATTTGACCACCTTCTCCATGAGGATCTCGTGCGACTTATTCCAGAAGTTGCTCCCTAGGGATTCTTGTTCTCTTGGTTTCCTCGATTAAGCTATAACCATTCAAACGGTGGAATCGCCCTCGTTGAGTTATTCCCAGTTACCAGAATCATTCCCAGCATTTGCATTTTGTTTCCATCTTGCACCTCAACAATTACTGTTTAGGATCATCTTCAAAAGTGGTCTTGTCATGGTCCCATCCATTTCCAGGGATAAGCAAGAGTCATCCATTGCGTTGTCCTCAACAAGGTAGTCCACATCATCCATTCTGGTATGGGTATGCCATTCCTTCGAATTCGTTCACCCGATCATTTGTGATTGCCTTAGGCTGGTACAAAGAATTTCAATGATCTTGTATCAAAAGTAATTCTTTTTGCCACTTAAGGGAATAATTCTACGAGTCACCTTTCCCAAGGTGCCCCGTTAAGGGATCATGGCAATTATTTCCTCGCCACCTTGACACCATCCACCATCTTTCTAGGCGTGGAATTGTTGCCTACCAAATTCCTACGTTTCACTCCATGACTTGATTTTGAGTTGCTCGATCTTACATCGATCCCTATAGAGTTTCTTTCTGGGGTCGTCGTGTTGGATGGAGTTTTCGCAAGCAAAGATGTCAAGATCAAGATGGTGATCGAATCAACGTTCTTACGAAGTGCAATGGATCGTGAAGACTGTGTCAGTTCTGTGTCCCCTCTTTCTTCTTACCTCACATCTTGAATCTCGGGACGAGATTCTTGTTTAGTGGGGGTGAGCTGTCACAGCCCCAGACCAGCCCTTGTTTGATTTTGCTTGTTCTTCATGCCACCATGTTTTAATTCCAAAGAAACTTGAAATGGGGATTGTTGAAACCCTAGCACTAAATAAAATTCACTAGGTTCAACTAAAAATATTCTCAGTGAATCCAAATGGTTTTCAAAAATGTTCATCATTTCGAGAAAATGCTGGAAGCAATAACCGGAGGTGTTGCACATTTTTCCATGACATATTTGGGCTCTAAACTAAATCATGTTATATTTGCATTTGGGCATTTAAATGCTATAAAATATTTTAAATGTTCAAATAATCATAAACTAAAATGTTTACTGTTGGATATATTATAAACGGTAGCCATGATTAGTTTCATTATTTTGGGAAATGTCTTAGCATTTTAATTAAGTCAAAACAATTGTAGAAAAAATAGAAAACAGAAACAATTTAGAAAAGAGAGAGAGAAGGACTAACCTGGCGCTTACCTGAGGCCCACTTACCTGGTGGCCCAGCAGAATCGGCCCAGCCCACCAGGGGCGCCTTGGTCTTCTTCCACCCCTGCCAGTAGGCAGAGGCGTGTCGACACACACGCGATCGCCGTGGCCTCCTCCCTGCCTGACTCACGCCCTCGAGGCCCTTCCAGCGCCACGGAGACGGCCACGCACCCCCCAGGCCCTCTCACTCTCTCCCCGAGCACCTCTCCTCCTCTGGCTCTCTCGCACGCTACCACTGAGCACTACCGCCGCCGCCGACGAACACCACCGCGGCCATCGCCTCTCCCTCGTCCCCTCGAGCAGACCAGAAGCTCCGCCGCAACCTCTTATCCCTCCTCTTCGAGCTACACGACGCTTGAGGCCTTCTTCCCCGACCACGGCCGCCAGATGCCGCCGTACGATTCGCCCTCTCCGCCGTCTACCCGAGCACGCCGACCTGCTCTTCAAACTCACCGTGAGCCCCTGTCCATTTCCCCTCTCTCCCTGTGCCATCCACGCCTTCTAACCACCGTGGCTGTCAGAGCCGACAGCTCCTCGCCGCCGGTCTTGTCGCCACCGCGACTACGACCGTGCAAGCACGCGCCCGATCTCACCGCTGCACTCGCCGCACTCCCGCGAGTCGAACACGACCATCAACGGCGCTTCCCGTGCCCCGCACCGCCCACACCGTTGTTTCCCGAACTCCGGCCGCCGCAAAAGTTGCCGCCGTCGTCGATTTAGTCCACCCCGGCGCGGGTAGTTACCTCCGTTGGATGCGCGAGACTCTCAGCTTTCCGTAGCCGCAAACCGCGTCGAAAACCGAGCCCTGTGGGCGTTTTCCGAAGCCCTCCGCCGCGTCCGTCGTCGCCGGCATCAAACCGCCGGCGGGTTGGCCTCGTTGGACCTGGGGTTTGACTTCCCTGGGTCAACGAAAGTGGGCCCAAAGCCCTGCTAGTTTTGCTTAGCACTAATTAACTTTTAATTAACCCACTAATTCACTGACATGCGGGCCCAGGCCCCACTGTCAGCTTAGTTAGTCTTAACTCAACCCTGTTAATTAGTTGTTTCACTGATGTGTGGGTCCCAGCCGTCAGGTTTGACCTGGGCTGGCGCCTTTGACCTGATGACGTTACCTCGACGTCATGCTGATGCAGTAAGTCATTTTCTGGATTAAATCCAATTCAGGAAATTCCAGAAAATGATCTAAACTTCTAAAATTCATAGAAATTCAACCGTAACTCCAAATCAAACAAATTATATATGAAAGATGATCAGAAAAATCCAATCTATCCATCTGTACCATTTTCATTCATGTTAGAACAAATTATACCTGCTGATCAGGTCAAATCAATTAAATGACATTTTAATATCCACATATGGAGTTTGAATTTGAACCCTTGGTTCAAACCAACTTCATTTAATATGATTGCTAGTTGCATTAGCTCAATCAACAGCATATTGCCATGAAATTATCATGCATCATAATTGTGTCATTGCATTGATTGTGTTCCTCTTGTTTGTTGGTATTTGTCCCCTCTCAGTAGACGACGTTTCGACGATGAGTTCGATGACACCGATGAAGAACTATACTATCTTCAGAAGTGCCAGGCAAGTAAAACTCCCTTGTTCATTCCGATAAAATCCCACTCTCTCGCTCCTGCTCTCTTTTACTGCATTAGGACAACAACGATTTAACTGTTACTTGTTGCGGTAGTTGAACCCCTTTTCCTCTGCATGACCTGTCATTGCCATAGTAAATAGATGAAACCCACTAGCATGAGTAGGAGTTGTTTGAGCCCTGATGTGCCTACTCATTCATGCTTGTTTGTCATGCCTGCTACTGCTTAGAGTTGAGTTGGGTCTGATTCATCGGGAATGAATTGGAATGGTGATGAACACGTCCTACTGTGTGTGAGCTAAGTGTGTGAATACGATTTGATAAAGGTAGCGGTGAGAGGCCATGTAGGAGTACATGGTGGGTTGTCTCATTGAAGCCATCCTCGGGAACTGAGTTCTGTGTTTGTGATCCATGAAACAGTTACTACCACACATTGGGCCCGAAACCAATGGACCCTCTCGGCTTCTTGATCACCCTTGTCCTCTGTCCAGGAGTTGCAAGTAGTTTCTGGTGTTTGTAATATGCTGGGGGCCGCACGCAGCGCTGACCGTAGGGGTGGGCTGTGTTGCGGTAGGCACGTGGCACGGTGTACCGGGCGCCCGTTTGGTGTCTCGGGAACCCTGCTCACATCGTTCGGGGCCGTATGTGGAAACCTCGGCAGGACTCCCTGCGGATGGAACCTGAATAGGCGATAAACCTGGACTAGAGACTTGAGTGTTTAGGTAGGCCGTGGCTGACACCCTCGTTGGGCTTCCGCTTCAGGGTTGCCGAGTACATGTCGTGTAAACGACGGTAAGTGGTGAGAGCGTGTGTGAAGAAGTACACCCCTCCAGGGTTAACATCATCTATTCGAATAGTCGTGTCCGCGGTAATGGACTTCTGGGTTGCCTGTACAGTTCATAGACAAGTGAAAGTGGATACTCTAAAATGCGCAAGATAAGCGTGAGTGCTATGGATGGCCTTCTCGTAGGGAGACGGGAGCGGATCCATAGTGGTGTATTGATATGGTGAATATGTGCACTCGTGTGCGCCACCTCAAAAGAGTTACTTGCAGTCGTAGTTCAGGATAGCCACCGAGTCAAAGCTGGCTTGCTGCAGTCAAACTCCACCACCCCCTTTATTGATACTGATGCATATGTAGTTAGTTCTGATGTAAGTCTTGCTGAGTACATTTGTACTCACGTTTGCCTATTTTATGTTTTTGCAGAGAGACGTTAGTCTCGCTAGTAGTTCCGTGTGGACTTCGATGTTTAGCTTGATACCTCAGCTACGATCTTGTGCCCTCGGCAGGATCTGGTAGATAGTCAGGCTTCTCAGCCTTTTTCATTTGCAGATGTCTGTACTCAGACATGTTAAGCTTCTGCATGTGCTTTGACTTGTATGCTCTGAATGTTGGGTCATGAGACCCATGATTGTAATATCTCGCTCCTCGGAGCCTAATGAATTAATACTTTGAGTCGTAGAGTTATGTTGTGATGCCATGTTGTATTTACACATATCGAGCATATTGTGTGTATGATTGAAATGCTTGGTATGTGTGGGATCCGACAATCTAGTTGTTTATCCTTGGCAGCCTCTCTTATGGGGAAATGTAGTCTAGTGCCTCCATGAGCCATAGTAGTCCGCTACAGCCCGGTTCACCGGAGTCCTGCTAGCCCAGCACTACTGCTCAGGACACTTGACTGGCCGGCATGTGTTTCACTTCGTTCCTGTGTCTGTCCCTTCGGGGAAATGTCACGCGGTGACATCCGGACTCCTGCCTAGCCTGCTACAGCCCGGGTTACCGGAGTCCTGTTAGCCCAGTGCTACAGCCCGGATTCACACGCTATTGACCGACATGCTCGAGGTTGATTCATGTATGCCTGTCCCCATGGGTTAGTGCCGCTTTGGGTTCACGACTAGCCATGTCGGCCCGGATTCTCTGTCATATGGATGCTAGCGACACTTTCATATACGTGAGCCAAAAGGCGCAAACGGTCCCGGGCAAGGTAAGGTGGCACCCGTGGGAATACCGTGCGTGAGGCCGCAAAGTGATATGATGTGTTACATGCTAGATCGATGTGGCTTAGGATCGGGGTCCTGACACATAATCACGGCTAGTATATAGCCGGTTCAAGTAGCCAGAATGAATATCTTGGGCATTCAGAGCAGCATATGTTGTCAGATCAACATCCTATTTGCCTTTGCCCATGGCAGAAAATTCTTCTTTGGCAGTATGCTTGGCTAAAGCGACGGGATTCCCTGGCTCGGAACGACCAATACCAGCGATTACAACATCATCATCCTTAGACTCGCCGGTTTGCACTGGTGCAGTCGGTTTATAGGCAGGTTTGGAGGGACTGGTGGATCTCTCAATCCGGATGGGGCTGGCAGGCTGGTCAACAGGGCCTAAAGTGTCAATAGGTCTTTCTTCAGTAATAAGATCATCATCTTGCAAGGGTGGATCATTGGGTACATCTTCACGAACAAACGCTTCAAGATCTGGTGCTTTATCTGGTTCAGGGGCAGCATCTTCCTCGGCCGCTTTATCCAGGCGGGCTTTCGTGCTCGGTCTAGGTTTAGCCCTGAAAGAGAAATAAAGAGTCAAAAAACAGCATAAGTTACAAAGCGATGTACCATAAGCATTATGTTCAGTCTAGCTTACCCAAGAACCATTTTCAGCGGTGGCACCTGAGTGGCCGATGACTCACCAGAGGATGAATGAGAAGTAACCTGATAATCGGAATCAGACGGATTAAGAGGTTGACGGATGAAACCCGCTTTAGGACGGAAACTAACAAGTAGGTTGGAGACCTTTGAGCGGCGTTTCCGAACCGGACTGTTCGGTAAACCGACGGAGGTAACTACCTGGCCGCTGTGCCGGGTTGTGCGGCGAGCCTCGTGTTGCTGAGTCTTCATAAGAATTTTGGGATCCAAGTAAGCAAGAGGATGAGAAAATTTAACTTTCCGGTTTGCCTGGCGAAGTTTTGGCAAAGGCAACGGATCTGAATCGGAAGAGAGAATAGTTACCTCTACAACATCAGCATTACTGGCTTCAGCATCATCCTGACAAATATCATCATCAATAAGGCGTGTGAAAAGTAAGCCTAGTGAATCGAGCTCTACCTCAAGGTCCAGATTACCCACATCATCATCATCGGCCGTCGGATTGGAAGATGCAGTGGTTTTCTTCCTGTGGGTAGTTTTCTTCACGACCTTGGTCTTTGGTCGGGTTGTTTTCTCCGGTTTTTCTTGTGGAAGCTTTTTACTCCAAAAAGGATCATTACCCTGTTTCAAAGAATATTGGAGTTTACCAATAGATAAGTACAACAATTACAAGTTCAGTAAAAGTAAAATCAAGGTCTTACAGCGGGCGGTTTGTTGATGGCACAGAAGGGAAGCAGGCCAGTTCGGGCACAAGCATATTCTGGTTCATTCAACATTTTCTTCACAGCTTCTGTGACTACTTCGTCAGTCAGTTGGATGTTACAATGCCTTAGTGGATCACTGATCCGGCCAGTATATTCGCACATCAAACCGGGGCGTAGACTAAGAGGCGGTATGCTCCATGATATCCAGCAGCGGGCAAGATCGACTCCTGTTAAATCGTTGGCCATGAAGGCTCTGAGCTTGGATAGTTGAGGAGCATATTTACTTCTCTCTTTGGCAGATAGCCTTTGTGGGAAGGGGTGTGTATTGCTAAGCCTTTCCGGACGGAAGCCAGGCAGAGGATTTTGGCCAGCAGGGGAAGTATCTTTGCAATAGAACCATGAGTGGTTCCATTCTTGGGGATGACTGTGCAGTTTCGCATGAGGGTAAGTGACCTATTTCCTTTTTTGAATCGCCAAGCCGCCCAGCTCCATATTGGAACCATCAGTAAATTCTGTGCGGCGGTTTAAGTGAAAGCAGTCTCGGAACAGCTCAACAGTGGGTTCCTCTTGAAAGTACACTTCACAGAGCACTTGGAAGTGGCATATATTGGTAACAGAATTGGGACCGATATCTTGTGGGCGCAGTTGAAAGTTGGCTAAGACATCCCGATAAAATTTTGAACCGGGCGGATTAAAACCCCGGGCCAAGTGATCCGCAAAAACAACAACCTCTCCTTCTTCAGGTGTGGGAGGACACTCTTTGCCTGGGACTCTCCAGTGGATGGTGTTTTTACTGCTTAAAGCGCCGGTCAGAACTAAATTGTTCAGCTGTGTTTCCGTGACACGAGAAGGAACCCAGTTGCACTCATATATTTGCTTGGCCATGATGAAATCTACAAGACAAATGGTTCCGGTTTAAGAGTGCGTTTATTCAAGTATACTGGTATGTACAATGTTAAACCGGAGGCAGTTCTATTTAAACCAGAGGCATATCTATTTAAACCGGATGCAGTTCTATCTAAACCGGAGTTATGCAAAGTGACAACATCTGGCGGTTCAACAAGGGGACTAATGGTATATACTGGTTCATTACATTTGCTACGCCAAGTTAAACCGCCGGATCTAAGCATTGAAAGCAATTGAGGTTGTATAAGTGTACAGAAACAGATTTCACAGAATTTCTCTACGAGGATGGATCTAAAGCTAGTTCAGAAAAAAAAGAGGAAAATATTGAAAAGCTTAAAGCAGAACAGTATTAATTCAATGAGCAGGAAAATTGGTGAGATCTATGGACTTGAGCACGAATCTACAGACGGATGCTAAAAGGCCACTGTTAATCACGGTAGGGTTTCATGGATCTATCCAGAGGTCTGGGCATGAGTATGAACAGTGAGCAGAACACTGCAAGAACGTGAAACCCTAGAACAGATCTAGGTCGATAAAAGCAGAGGACCTACCAGAGCTTAGGGAGACGTGGAAGATCGCCGCGGTTTTCTGGTGCGTTCAGGTTGATGCAGCGGCCCAAGATGGTGAAGAGGTCAGCGACGGCGGCGGAACTCCGAGGCTGGCGACACGAGGAAGACGAAGAGAAAGGGGACGAAGGGAAGAAAAATAAATGACCCTTCGGTCCTATTTATGAGGCAAACATGTGTCAGGCGCGCGAATCCAGGAGCCGCAAATTTCGGAAGCGGAGCTGTCGCCTCGGTTATTGCGGATCTATTAACAAAGAAGGCATCATAAATGTTAGCTTCATGATGACGTCATGCCGGTTTACAGCAACCAGAGAAGATGACGACACGATGGTTCAACAACTACAAGAAGACGTTGAAGACAAAGATTTTTGCTAAGGATTGACATGAACCCGTTCAAATCAATCTGGGACCTAATGTTGGAGATATTACTACTAGGCATAAACTGGCCTACCTGGGCCGGGTTAACTTCATCAGTAGTTCAAAGATGTTAAAGCCTAAAGAGGCAGATAAGGGCCCAAGGCCTATAGTCGGTTTAGAACCTGTAGCCGTAAACCGGCTTGATGTGTAAACTTGTGTTATAAGTTAGGAACAGAGAGAGACCAACCCGGATACGAGTATGAACCGGTGATTGGGACTCTGTAAATCGACGGGCGTCACCCGTGTATATAAGGGGACGACCCGACGACGGTTCAAGGACAGACAACAACAACTCGAGACTTGGACGAAGCCTGTTCGCTCCCTAGTCATTGAAACCCCAACAATTCCATCACAACTAGACGTAGGCTTTTACCTTCATCGAAGGGGCCGAACAAGTATATACTCTCTGCGTCCCTATGTCCGCTTTAACCCCTTCAAGCTAACCCGTTGCGATGGCTCCACGACTAAGTCCTTTCACTAGGACATCTGCCGTGACAAAACCACGACAACCCATATCATCAATATTAATCAAGCAGGACGTAGGGTTTTACCTCCATCAAGAGGGCCCGAACCTGGGTAAAACATTGTGTCCCTTGTCTCCTGTTACCATCCACCTAGACGCACAGTTCGGGACCCCCTACTCGAGATCCGCCAGTTTTGACACCGACAGTCCCACATAGCTGCCTCTAGCCATAGCTAAAATCCCCGTAGTGTTTAGCACAACACTCAGCCTCTAAGGTGGCCCCACAACAAAATTAAAATAAAGTTTCTCCACTACCCCTTCTGACTTTTCTTCACAACCATAGAGAGCAGCCACACACAAGCGTACACTGACAAGGAGGGCCATTTGGATTATTTAATCAATGGAGGCTGCCTCTAACGTTGGAGGTGACTCTATCATATTTTTGGCAAGAGGCGATGCATGCAATGTATGGAGGTTGGCTCTATGTGGAGAGAGAGTCCTTAGTGGCAGCAAATTTGACACAGTGTGGATGCTCTTAGTCCCACTACTTTTAGTCATGGGACTAAAACGTATCCAAGCACCCTCTATTGTGACTAGCCTTTTTAATAGTACTAAATGCATAATTTGGCGACGAGCGCTCTCTATATGTACCACCTTTTTTTTAATTTCAAGTTTTGCTCCATGGCGCAATCCATCGATACTACTGTTGTACAAAAGTATACATTTTTTAAAAGGCTAGAGGGCGGGGCAGTCTAGCTTGGTCAGTTTCACGAGAGGCGAGGGCCTTTGTGATTTGACGGCTCATTACTGCTGGAAGGCGGGGCCTTGTGATTTGACTGCTCGTATAAATGCGCCGGCGACCTGGTCGAGGAGGAGCAAAGAACCGTGCGGTGTACTCAAGTTTTCCACGGGAGTAGTACTGCGACGGAGGAGCACGAAACACGGCAGCCCAGTGCCATATGGCGATAAAAAATGATCTAATTTGCTAGTCATCTCATTGTTAGCATTGTTCTATTCATTCCCTAAAAAACCATTGTTCTATTCATGCCTCGCAGAGAACGTGACACGTGTGGCGAAACACCCGAAGCCAAAGATGAAACACAGGAGCAAAAGAAGAAGGAAGATTATCACCCCAAATGATCTAATTCACCGTGGAGTCGTAACTGCTTCTTCATCGCCTCCACGACCTCCATCTCCTTGCGCGTCTCCTCCGCCATCATCTTCATTCTGTCCATGACGCGGGATTTCTCGACGCGAGCCTTCATCATCTGTTCCACGGCCGCATTACATACCTTGACAGTAGCCGGGTGCTCGATGCGGAGCTTCGCCAACTCCTCCTTCTGTTCCATGTCGAGGGCCTACAGCATCTTCATCGAGGAACTACTATTCTCATGCAGCTTCTTCGAGACGGCTTTCTTCTCCTTCAACAGGCCGATCTCATGGCAGAGCTTCGCATTGTCCTCCCGAAGTCGCAGGATTTCTCCGGTCGCCTTCTTCTCCGAGGCAATGCTCTTCTTCAGCAGGATCACCAAGCCGGCGGTCAACTCCCCCTGCTGATTGAGCTCAGCGGGCATGTCGTCGAGGCTCTCCTTTAGCAACTCCATCAAGCCTTGAATGAGCTCCTTGTGCTTATTGAGGTGCTTATTGAGTTGATCGGGCATGCCGTCGAGGGATAACGACTCCAGCTCCGCCGGCTCGGCATGTTCGCCTCCGCGGCTAGGGCGCTCCTGGGAGCCATCGCCTGCCCGTGAGAGATCTTTCGAGGTCTCTGCGTGGTGACGAGCCCTCTCTTTTTTTCCGCAGCCTTGGTTGCCGCTCCCTTGTTACGAGTAGTTCTCGACCTAGAGCTCTGCTCACCGGCCATGGCAACGACGGACGAAGAAGAAGCACTTATGAGGAGGAAAGGTAGAGTAATTTTCGGTTAGGTAGTTCCCCTTTTTACAACCTAAGTACTAGCACTAGTACTAATACCTGCATAGTGGGAACACGTTCAGGTTTGGTACGTACTAGTAGGTGTGAGCAGGCTTTTGAATGTGATGGGAACAAGGTAAAGATTAATTGATGGTTTTTGTTTCGAGGCCCGAAACGGCTCCCAATGAGTTTAGCGGAACATAAATTTCAAGTACTACACTGCTCAAATGCGTAAATATTATGTTACTGTCAAAAATTGGCACAAAATACGAAGGAGACCAATGCAAGTACTACTAGTAACCCATGATTTAACTACTCGCATGCGCGCAGTGGAGTAATAATGTCTTTCTTCCGCCCTCACGTCCACTCAATTTGCATGCACTGTATTAATTGACCATAAATGAAGTGAACGACTTTACACGCGTCAAATTATCACATGGGGTGGATCTTGGTACAAAATTGCATCCACCTGTGTACCCGCGTGTGCGTGCGAGGGAATGAGTGCGTGCGTGGCGTGCGTGCACATCTTCGCTTCGTGCATGTACCGCCAGTATGGCTCAGGGAGGACGAGTACATTCTTCTGGAACCAACAACACGTCACTATGATCAATCCACACAAGGAGGTCGCGACAATGCCTCCACATGTGCCACATGGCTTCCTGAACTGTAAGAGAGACACTGTGTAGCGTGCCATTGGTATTCTAATTTACGTGTTTTGCACATACTCGAAGTACTAGTAAGGTACACGTGCATTGCAGACAACATATTTTGCAACCAAGTTATGAATAAATACCACACTATAGCATGTAAGCTCTGAGTCATATATATCTGATGTAGCCCTTCGTTTAATTCTTATAGTTAATCTCATTCAAAATCAATTAGTTTTTATAAAAAAGCTAAGAACGCGGGTATAGGAAAAACATGGGATTATAGTGGAATGTCGTCTTGAATCCTACAGGATTGTACGAGTGTATTGTGCATAGAAAAAACACATAATTCTTTCAAAGAGGTTTGAGTGGATGGGATGTTTCATATGAAATCTAGTGCAAATGAATCATATGGAAAAATTCCTATGGTTTACAATCCTACGAATCAAACAACCAAGATAGGAAAAATTCCTAATGATTAGAATCCTCCAAAATTCCTTTGAGAATCCTTTGAATCGAAGAAGCCCTTAATCTATTTTATGATTCATGGAATTGTGCGTTGTAAGCATAAAGTAAAAACAAATAATGGCAATTCAACTAGAAAAAAGTTTGGGCAGTTATGATACGGAAGATTCTAGAGCAAAAGAGAACCACCGTTGTTTTGAGGTTTGTGCATTATGCTTAAGTTCAACCATGGAGTCTGCTAGATTGTACATGTGGCAAAATCTGGTGGGGGGCTATAAGATGGTGCGAGGGGCCGAGTGGAGGGAGACTATGAAGGAATGCACAAGTGCGAGATCGATATTTAGAGAGAGGGGGCGAACACGCGCGTGGCGGAGCCATGAAAATAAATGAGCTAGGGGGCCAAGCATTGCTTATCCTTTACAAGGAGGGTCAATTCATGAACTTAAACCATTTTAGCAGCAATTGTCTAATGATCACATTCATATTAGCCTCGATATATAGTGATGTTAGGGGGGGAGGGGGCAGGGCCCTTACTGCCCCCTGTCTTCGCCATTGTGCACGCGTCTGAGAGATGAAGCGGAAGGCATGGATGATGAGAGGGGGACGTTGGATATATAATTAATGTGGGTGTATTAGTTATATACGTTAATCCTATATAGAGAGGTATAGATTGATCGATGTGGACGTGGAAAAGAGGGTGAGACCTCACTGGATATATCGATTGATCGGTTTGTGTGGAAAACTATGAAAGACCTAGCTATATACACACATACATAGAGGAACATCGATCATTGCGCATGCACACGTGAGAGATAAAGAATGCCCGATATGATGGAGAGGGGGATGTGTGTGGGTGTGTGCCTTCATGGGAGACCGACCTGAAGAAAAAGATTGCATGCGTGCGATGGATAATGCCGACTGGTAGTGTGTGTGCATGCATGCACGAGAGAAAGTTAGTGGTACAATTATAAAGAGAAGACTACTGTGTGGGTGTAAAAGAATAGGTGAGGTCATAATCAATGTAAAGTTGAATTCAAATATTTGAATAAGAGATCCTGATGTTTCAAACCCATGCATGCATGAATATAACGGAGATCTGCGCGGTGTGGTTTGGAAACGAGCATGTTGTAATGTATACACATTGAACAAGGTCAGACTGATTTGAATTTGAGATACCGATGGCAGACATCATTTGGCCACGTCGCATCCATGCATGGACACACTATTCTAATTGGAGATGATGGGCGGCTTTCGCATCACATATCTATATCTATACCCCTATATATATATTATATTTTATATTTTTTTATATTGTGTGCGGGTAACTTTTACTTTGAAAGATGGTCGTTGGATGAGGCGAATCCGATGGTCCTTAGATGGCAAATTTGAGCACTACTGGCCGTTGGATATCATCTAGATTCCACCAGATTTCGCCACATGTATAATCTAGAAGACTCCATGGTTGAACTTAAGCATAATGCACAAACATCAAAACACAAGCACTTCTTATTTGTTCTAGAATCTTCCGTATCAGAATTGCCCAAATGGTTTTCTACATGATTTGCCATTATTTGTTTTTACTTTATGTCTTACGATGCACAATTACATGAATCTTAAAATAGATTAGCTTTCTTATAAAAACTAGATGATTTTGAATGAAATTAACTATAAGAATTAAACGAACATCTACATCATGCATATATGACTCAAAGCTTGCATTCTATAATGTGGTATTTATTCATAATTTGGTTACCAAATCTCAGGCGTGCAATGCACATGTATCTTACTCTAATGTAAATGGGTTTGTGTGTGTGTTGTGCGTGTTGAGGTGCAAATTGTCTTTTTTTGGGTACACGTTAAGCTTGTTCTTCTGAAATTTCAAGCCGTGCCTTGTTATGCCGAAAATTCAAGCTAGCGTCTCTGTCTATCGTGCTGCGGAACTCCCGCCTCTTCCACCCGCGCCTTGTTAGCCCGAAATATTTAATATATATCTTTGTCTCGTTGTGCTCCGACAACTCCCTCCATCTCAACCCGCGCCTTGCAATTCCGAAATTACAACGCGCGCTAAAACTCCCACCTCCTGTGAAATCCCGACACGCGAAATGCCCGTGGTACCCCTGAACCGAAAGAACTGCCTCAAATCGGTGGGGGTACTTTCGTAACTTACCCCACATTTCGGACAAACGCGTCTCTAAGCCATGGTTCCCCACTGCCATCCCATCTGCCCACCCATTCGTACACCGAGGCTGTGAAAACCCGCGATGAAACCCCACACCCTGCTCCGTTCGCCACCCAGCCGGTGCCTCTTCCCCGACAACGTCATCCATAGCAACACCTCGACGTCCCTCATCCACCGTACCGGATGAGGATCCGTCGTTGATATCATCGTCCCGCCGGTTCAGCCACCCCGTCCTGCACCTCCAAGGAGCTGCCCCGACGTTCCCCTCGTCTTTCGCGCCACCTCCATTCCCACACCGCCGTCTTCACCTGCACCACGGGAAGATCATCATCATCATCGTTTGCTCGGATGAAGCTGCGGCCTAATCGGTGCCACCAGAGGTTGTACACTAATCGCCGCATTTTCTTCTTGATTCGATCTCACGGTGCTGCCGGCGCTCGGTCACGAGCCGACCCGGCGCGGCTCCATCCACGACGGCGTCGTCGGCCACTTCCTCCATGGCGTCGCTCCCTCGGCGGCGATGTCCACATCAGTAGGAGCTGTTGCTGCTTTAGCTCTCGCTCGCGCTGCTGCTCTGCTCTTGATCTCGGTCACCTGCCTGGTCTGCTCTTGCTATCGTTCTTTATCGCGCTGCTGCTCTCGCTCTTGCTCTTGCTTGCGATGCTGCTCCGATTTAGCTACACTTCAGTCGACTGAATCGACTTTTGGGTAAATCGATTTTCAGGGGGGGGCTCGCCGGGGTGAAGGAAGAACCAGTCGCAGCAGGGAGGGGGGCTCGCCGAACAGGTACCCCACTATCTATCTTAGGGTTCAAGATGGGGGCGGTGGTCGCCGGCGGTGGCGGGGCGTTGGCGGGGCGGTGGCGTGGGGATCGCCGGAGAAAAAGCTCGGCACGGGGGGGGGGGGGGGCTAGAGGGATGGCCGGGGCGGCGGCGGACTGGCGGTGGGGAGTGTTTTTGGGGCGGGCGGGGCGGCGCACCACCGGCCGCGGGCAGCGGGGAGCTGCTGTTTGGCCGATGGTGGCTGACGGCTCAAGGGGGGAGGTTGAAGATGAACCGCAGGCCCTTGATTTCGTATCCAACGACTGCAAAATCGACTGACCAGAGATGAAAGAGTCAGTCGACCGACGTGTAGCCTCACCTTGCTAGTGCGTTCAGTTTCGACAGCAAAATTCAGTTTCGACAGTTAAGTTCAGTTTCGACAGTTAAGTTCAGTTTTGACAGTTAAGTTCAGAGATGAGCGGCTGATGTATTTTACATCTAGCACTTTGTGGTTATGTATTTTACGTCGTGTATTGGAGATGCTATTATAATTCCACTCAGGTTAACGTTGTTCATTGTCTCTCTTGTCCTGCTTCAGGCTTGGCGTCGTACAACTCACCGGAACTGCTCCTACGACGAAACCCTCCATCACAGCGGAGCAGTACCTCGGGCTCCATCTCCAGACGCCTAAGATCTTCTTCCCCTCCTCCGACAGCAAAGTCAGCCGGAGCATCCTCACCGGCCAACCCAATCATGCTGAGATCGACATGGCTTCGCCAAAGAGGTTGTACACTTGTTGCATCTCTTTTTTACTCTACATGTTAACGGGAAATATGGTTATTTTATCGTACTATATGACAAGCAGTGAGGTACCAGGCAACTTAGCTATCCGTGATGGACTCTCTTGAACTCCATCATTATTTATCTCTACGCGTTTGAGTTGTGCATTTGTCGATGGGCCTGGGAGTTGAGCTAGTATGGCAGTGGCCTGGGTCCAAAGTAATAGAAGTAGCGCAAAAACATTTTTTTAGTGTAGCATTTTCCTTGCTCAAGCCTGCCTACTAGAATCGCCAGTGCTTGAAAGGAAAAGTGAATGAAAAACATCGGAATTGGAAAGTTTCCTATGGTACTACTTTTCATGAATTTGGTGGAAAGGAATGGAGCAAAGGAGAACTGTAGGATTTGCTCCTTTAGTGTCTCCTTGAAAGAAAAACCGTAGGATTCTAATTTTCACTTCTCCTCCTTTTCATATTCCTATTCATCACGCACAAGACTAAGAGATAGTAGCATAATAGCATTATAACCGTACATTTCCTTGTGGTTTGACTTAATCTCACCATGCTTTTTTCCATCCTATGATCTTCCAATTGGTATGAATCAAACACCCAGATTGGCAGAAATCCTGTGTTTTCAAATTCTCTATTTTGCACGTGCATTCCTATCCTATTCATGTCTATCTCCTATCCCTGCATTGTTAGAATCCTCAAATTCAAACAAGCCCTTACTCAATCACTTCTGTTACAGATATGTGTCAAAGAAAACCTAGTGTGGTTTGTCCTGCTCCTGTGGCGCTGTGTTCCACCTCAGCTCAGCTGCTCCAACGACGGAAGAGTTCACCACAGCAGGGATCCTCTCTCCAGACTGTCTTTCGCCGCCTCAGATCTTCTTCCCTGCCGCCGGCAGCCACGGCAACTACATTACCATCATCAACTGAGCAGATGACCTTGAGGACTACATGGGTCCGCAAGAGAGGTTGCACTCTTCCATGTCTGCTTACGTTATGCATCGCTTAATATGATGACATGCTACATTATCGTCGTGTTCACCTATTAGACTCTGAATCAGGTCCAAACTAATGTTGAAACTTGAGTTTTTAAAATGTTCTGGGGTACATATTGGGGCAGCAATCAGTACTATCTGTCTACTATCTGGTTAATCTCCGGTGTCTACTATGAGTTTCATGTTGGGTGCAAACAAATATTAAAGGAGCCATTATCTGTATTTTTTAACTAAATCTATTATCTGCCTGCTATCATTGGTTTTGGGTCTATCCACAGTTTGCTACCATCACTCTGGATTTGTGCATGCACTCCTTACATAATCTCACTATGTTTTATTCCTATGCATGCCAGTTATTGTACACAATGGAACTGATCATGTAGAGCAAAAGAGACGAGCCTTGCGTGGCAATAAAATTTCATGCAGACGTCGTTCCATGGTGGGCGCAAAGGCAGCCCCCCTCCACCCATTTCGGATCATAATCAAGAGGAAGATAACTGCTATGAGGGGGATTCAGAAGGAGAAGACCACTCCTATTTACCCATGAGGTCTTCGCTCTAACTTGGCATGCTGATGTTGGTAATATCATGCATATGGTGCCTTGCATTGCTTACTGTATACATTAAAGATGTCATCTGCTTAGTTTAGACATGCTTTGTGTCAATGCCATCTGTTTAGTTTCTTTATCGTATATGTGAATCATGCAATGCCATCTTGTCTAGCCAGGCATCATATATGTGAATTTTGCAATGCCACCCTAGTTAGCCAGTCATCTTATATGTGAATTATATCATGCCATCATTTTTATATTACGTGTTAAATTTGTCAACAATTTTAGTACATTGAATTACTCTTCCTGTGCATCAGCCATTCGGCACGGTCATGGAAAAATCTGGAGTGGAAACAAGGTCTTCAGACCAGACAATGCTATCTGACGAAGCGCATGTCTTGCTGGTTACCGATAGCTCTTCAGAGGAGGATTCAGCACGGATGACCAGTCATATTTCCCACCCAAGGTGCATGCCCTAACTTGGCAGGGTTATGTTGCTCATATCGTGCGTATGGTATCTTGCATTGCTATGTCATTTGCTTAGTTTAGACATGCTTTGGGTGAATGCCACCTGTTTAGTGTCTAATTACCATATATGTGAATTATGCAATGCCATCTTGTTGCAAGACATTATATATGTCAAATATGCAATGTTATCTTGTTGCAAGGCATCATGTATGTGAATTATGCAATGCCATGCTGTTTAGGCAAGCATCATATATGTGAATTATATCATGTTGTCCTTTTTTTGTATTTCACATTGCTTTTGTCGACAATGTTTGTATATTCAACTGCTCTTCCTGTGCATCTGGTGATGGAGATATCTGGAGTGAAAATAAGGTCTTCAGAGCAGACAATGCTACCTGCTAAAGCAGATATCTTGCTGGTTACAGATAGCTCTTCAGAGGAGGATTCAGAGGCAGATGACCAGTCCTATTATCCCCCTGAGGTGTATGCTCAAACTTGGCAGGTTATATTACTGATATAATGCATATGTTGTATTGCAATGCTTAGTTTTTACATCATATACACAATATTGAATGCCATATCCTTAGTTGACACATCATATATGCAATTGCCCTCTGCTCACTTCCTTAGTATATAAATCATATATTTGAATTATGTCATGCCATGATGTTTACATAGACAGCATGTATCCGAATTATGGCATGCCAACCCATTTTCTAAAGACATAATATAGTTATAACATCTCATCATGTTTCCATAGTCATCATATTTTAAATTATGTCATTCTATCCGTGAATTATATCATGCCATCATGTTTCCATCGACGACATGTTTGTGATTTATGGCATGCCAACCACTTTAATAGACACATCGTATAGTTATATCATGTCATCCTGTTTACATAGTCATCATATTTTGAAGTATGTCATTCTATCCTATTTAGTTAGCCATCATACATGTGAAATTGTGTCATGCTATCCTGTTTAATTAGCCATCATATATGTGAAATTATGTCCTACTATTCTGTTTGCTTAGACAACATAAATGTGAATTATTTCAAGCCCTGTTTTCTTCCCTACTATCCATTGCACCTGTCTATCTTACAATGTTTGTACATTCAATTACTTTTCTTGTTTATCAGCCATTTCAATTGGAGGTTAGTGATGGCAGTATCTGTGGAAGTAAAAACACGGGCTTCAGAAAAGGTCGTGCTACCTGTCGATGCAGATAGAACCACGATTGTGCTTGCCCAAGAACCGGCCCCATCACACATAACCCACACTCATGCAGATTGTACCCCTACCCAGTTGGACAGAGAACCAGCTACACCCCTTCTAACCCCAACCCCAGCAGATAGACACCCAGTTCCCATTGACACAGCACCGTCTCCACCACAGAGCACCCAAACACGAGCAGTTAGTAAGGCAACTGCAGTGCCCAAATCACGAGGACCACCACTCCGAACCCGAAGTCAACGCTTAAAGCAGAAGAAGAATTGTTCTCAGGTCAGGTTACGTAGCTATGGTTCATACTACTTGGCTCTTGCATCACTGTATTTACTGATACCAACTAATTTCAAATTTGAAGGATGCAATTGAAAATCCAATGGCGCAACAGGTATGTTTTAAACCTGTTTCTTCAATGTGTTTGGATGTTTGCTGTTGTAACTTGCTCTATGTTGATTTTAGTTTCAATTGAATAAACAGTTTTGTTCTCATGCCATGCACATTACAAGTGTTGTTATTTCTATGTAGTTTCCCACACTTATATTCTGTCTATGCTGCTTTGTCTTAAATAGATATGATTCGAACTGTATCTATCTTGATTTGGCAACATAAACTAGAATGATATAGACCATACAGTGACCATACTACATAGATATATGTTTGTTTCATGCTGTTATCCTGTCCACCTTACTACTAAACTGGTTTACCAAAATGAGTTTCATATACTACATTGTAAACCTGAGATGTGTTTGTTTGTTTCTCTTTTAGAACGCGGATAAAATATTGGAGAAGAGTACCATGTTATGCAATGGTAAAGGAAGTAATGCAGATAAGGTTCAAGATAGTGAGACATCCCTATTGGTCTCCAAGAAAGCTGATAAAAACTATATTGAAGACACTGAGACAACACCAAAGTCCCGTCTTCATGTAGTGTTCGAGTTACTACTGGCTACCACTGCTGGCACCAGCTCTTCAAACTCGTTGCCTGAATCAGTTCGGCTTCTTGAGTCTCAACTTCAAGTTGGAAGACATTGATCAGATGTTATGCGACAGGAAGCTGAAGGACTGAGGAAGTCCCTGCAGAATTCAGATGCATACTTTCTGGTGCAATACCAAGCGCTGGAGGACTTAAGCGCCAAACAAGAGAAACTTAATAAGCTTGCTAAGCATCTTGCCAGCATTATGGGTACCCAGGATATTGTTTCTTGAGCTCTTCTGAAGTGGTTTTAGTTCTGGACTTGTTTTGCTGCAGTGTTTATATGCTGTTGTGTTCCCTATATTTGCACTAGTGGCGAACTTTGATGCCCAGTGGATGTAATATGTGTAATAGCCGTGATAGCCTAGCGGTAGTTGCTTGCTTATTTATTTCCTTGTTGTCTTGTTTATTTGTTTGCTTGTAGTCATTACAGTTCTTTTTCCGCGGTTTGCTAGTGGCTGCAATAACCTATTTTTTAGAACTAGGCCACAATAACCATGGGCTAATATTTACAGTAGTGACACTGGGCCTCCTACTGGCGTAGAAACATTGGGCCTTCTATGGGCCGTAGAAACAATGGGCCTTCTGCGGGCCGTATCATCAATGGTCCTTATACGGGCCGTATGATCGATTGGCCAAACATGGGCCAGACAGACCGCATTATGGCTGTAAACGGGCTAGAGTTGGAATCGTCCGTTCATGGGCCGACCATAACGGGCCATCGTTAATAGGCCGTATTTGATGACGCTATGAAAACGGCCCAACGTATTAACGGACCACAAATAGGCCGACTATAACCACGGGCTGAATTTGGCCCACAAGCACAAAAACACAGTAACGGGTCGTAAGTAAACGAATGCTGGAAATGAGCCCAAGATTAAATGGGCTCTGAGAAGGCCTAAAGATAACATGGGCTGGAAACGGCCCAACGAAATAACGAGCCGTTAATGGGTATAAAGTGATACAATGTTCATCACGGGCCAGTTTCACCACGGGCCGTTAATGGGTGTAAAGTGATACACTGTTCATTACGGGCTAGTTTCACCACGGGCCGTTAATAGGCCAAGAGTTACATAGGGCCTCATATGGGCCGAAAGACGTCATGGGCCATACATGGGCCAGAAGTGAAAACGGGCTGGAATCATATTGGGTGGCCCAGATGATGCTACTGGGCCTAATTCAGATTGGGCATAACGGGCGTTGGGTTAGCGGGCTGTAAATGGGCTATATGCGAACATGCCGTTAACAGGCTTTCCATGGGCCGGCCCGCCACCTTTTGACCAAGTCAAACGGGCCGGCCTTTTCACAGGGATGGGCCTCTGTTGGGCCATGCCATGTGTCGACGTATCATAGGCGCCTTCCATCCAATGAGTGGATGACATCTGTCCCAACGATGAGCCGACACATGTTTCCTCCAACCAATGATGATTTTACACGTGGAAAATCCCCATTGGTCGGGTCTGTTAACGGGTTATTGGATCCAAAACCCGACCTGATAGCTTAACAGCGTTCCGTTACGGTGGATGCCATGTGTCGGTCACCCTTGACAAAAGCACTTATGTGACGCGCGATTTATCGTCATGGAAGTGGACACTTCCGTGATGATAATTTTGGTAATGTCATGTAACACTTCTACGACAGCATAGGTATGACTATCTTGATTGTGTCATAAATTTGTCATGGATGTACATGCATAACAAAAAACGCGACCTACTGTGACAAACACGTATCATCATGGAAGTGTATTTTTTGTAGTGGCTTGTGGACGAAAAGTGCCGAGGCCTCCTCGAGCATGCATCCTCCCGCGTCTTCATCCATCTCCTGAACATCAATCCTGACTTTAACGTTGACGCCGCCATCGCCCCAGTGCCCGGGGTTATCCGGGACAAACTAGCGCGTCGGGTGGATGACAATGTGGATGCTCTGGTCAGGGCCTTTGCTTCTGATGATGACGTAGTGGTGGTTGTGGCGGAAGAGGCCGACGCGGTTGATGACGGTGAATATAGCACCAGCGACGGCGCCAGTAGCATGTCTGGGAGTGATACAGAAGACGCGGCGAGCGACATGTCCGACTGAGCCCGCGCTCTTTTATTTTGAACATGCATGCAAAAGCTTGGGCTTGGCCCCTCGCGATGTAAGAGCATTTTGGGGAGGGGGAGCCCTTCATGGAAACGTACTACCATTTTACTTCTTAGGCTAGGCTCGAAAACGCACTTTTGTGAGCTTAAAAGCCCCTTGCGGGCTTGCTGTCGTAACTTACCGTAGTCCAGTCGGGCTGCGAACTGATTTGGTAGCTGCGGATGTGCATTTCTTCTGACGGGAGTCCCATGCGAGCTCGCGAGCTTGGGGATCCTGAGGGGTCTGTCAGTCCGCCCGAGAGGGCCTCGCGAGAAGCGAGCACTAGTCATGGCGGGGTGCGCGCATAGTGCGTGCATGCCACGGCCAGCCGCCGCTCGCGAGGTGCTCGAAAGGGGGGAAGGTGGCAGACGCAAATCTCAAAACAAGGCATGAATCTAGAAACTCACGAAATCAACACAAACGAGAAAGGATGCCCCCCATGCTTGCCAACAAAAACAGAATTTCGAGTTCAAATCCAAAAAGGCGGTGAAACGAGCTACATAAAAGAGGGGTTCAAAGCAGATGGCCGCGTCCGGCACCTAGCTAGTCTTCTTGTCTTCCCACCATCGCGGAGCTAAGTGCTTTCACAGGCCGTGAGCATAGTCATTGGGGGACAGTGTTGACGGCCAGCGCAGAGCATGGTGCTTCCACTAGGACATGAGCGGGAGCCCCCGAGGCCTGAGGGCGGCTCTCCGGAGACTCCGGGGCGTGTACAGCCTGACTCATTATTACGTGAGAGTGTCACGGGCGGAGACCTTCATAGGCGTGAGCCTTGCTTCATATCGCCAGACGAGGGCCCCACCTTGCGCCGCCCTCGACCACCGTTGGGGCGTCCGGAAACCAGGACGATGCCAAGGGGCAAAGGGGACGCTAGTGGCGCCCTCGGCAACCACGGGCCCTCTGCCGGGGGGAAGGCTTCGCCAGTGCCTCCCCGACAGAGGACCTACCTTCGGGTGATGCCTTGCTCCGTGCGTTGCGGAGAGGGGCCTTGCTCCAGGCCCCTCCCACGCAGCCCCAGTGTGCTTTCCCTGGTGGAAGTGAGGTTGCTGCGCTGGGGTCGCCGTCCATCGTTGTGACCTGATCCACCCGCGACCCATGGTTAGTGTAAGCCTGCTCCTGAGAGATTAGCAGTACCCTGTGGTTGTTGACGTCGGCGGGATCGGCGAGGCTCCTGGGTGGCTCCTGGAAGGCCTCAACATCCAGCATCTCCTCTACCCAACCCGGCTCGAGGAACGAGCCGGGGTCATCCTCCGGTGTGTACTCTCGGTCCATCATGTGGGGCCCATAGGCCTCCGGAGCCGCCGTCCCAAAACCTCTGTCGAGACGCCCCACGCTCCATGCCGCCGGGCCCAGCACACCGCCCTGAGGATGGTAGGGTGGCACCCTGCTGGGGCCGTGGGGGGAAACTTTCGTGACTGCGCCCACTGGAGGGGACACAGTTGTGGCTGGGTGCCCGACACAGCTCGCCGCGTCGGCGCCAATGAACCCTCCCGGTGCGCCTGGGAGCATGCGGGCGCGATGAGTCCCACCATGCAATCTGGCCACAACTTGAGGCATAGGAAAGGAGCAGAAAGGTGGCGTACCCCTGGTTGCGGCGTCCAACAGCTCAGCGACGCGCTCCAGCAATTCATCATGGGCGCTCTCTACCAGTCGGCACTGCAGCAGCTCTCGCGCCACTATGAGCGCGTCTCTCATGTTTGCTTGTTCCTGTCGGGTGTGTGGCACCGTCACTGCAGTGCAGCTCGAGGCCCTTGCGGTGGCCCGTGAGCGCCGCGGGGTAAGGCTGCAAGGCGCCGGACCGCGGCGCCCGCATCCCGCTGAGTTCGGCGTTGCACGGGCCGCTTGAAGCACGGAGTTGAGGTCTTCTTGGGCGGACGGTGCCGCCCTGACTGGCCAAGCTGCCCAGTGGTCGGCGTTGGTCCTTGGGTCGCCAAACATCGGCACCGTGGGGTGCTGGCGGGTCGGCTGATGGAAGAGAGGCTTCGGCGCACCCCTACCTGGCACGCCAAATGTCGTATTACAGGTTCCGGCAAAACCCTTGAGGTTCGAACTGTGGGGTTCGCACGAAGATCTATCTCCCCCTAGCTCACGCTCTCACCGCAATCTCAAAGCTCAGCTGGCCGAACCCGAAGAACAAGGGACACAAGATTTATACTGGTTCGGGCCACCGTTGTGGTGTAATACCCTACTCCAGCGTGGTGTGGTGGATTTCCTAGTAGTCTTGGATGAACAAGTACAAGTGATGAACAGCCTCCTGAGGAGAGGTGTTCTTGAGCTCGGTGAGCTTGGTTTGTGGCCTTGGTGGAATGGATCTAGTCCAAGATGAGATACCTACTACGGTGGTGGCTAGTCCTATTTATAGAGGCCTGGGTCCTCTTCCCAAATATTAGGCGAGAAGGGATTCCACAACGGGCAATTTAAAGGGGGACAGCTAGTACAAGCTATCCTGACAAAAGGTGGTATTCGCCTGCCAAAGGCTCTGGGGTGACGCCGTCGTGGGCTCCATGATGACCTCCATCCTGTTGTCCTGGTGGTCTTGGTCTCGTTGCACCAATATGGAAACCTTTGCCTGACGCCTCGGGACTCCTCGCCTGCGCCTGCGCCTGCCACTTTAGCACCAAAGAGGCAACCAGTACTCTGTGCCCGCCGGCGCCTACGTGGCCTTGGTCGTCATGGCTCACGTCACGGGAACATCGCGAGGTGCCCCTCGCCTTGATCTCTCTGCTCCTCGCGAGCCAACCTAGTGAGGCCGCCCCTGAGCAGGTCTTGTGACGTCCGCCTCGTGAGGCTCGGCCCCTCGCGAGGGTCTTGAGGGTTTGCTGGTGAAGATGGGTTGTACTGGGCCGCTAGTGGAGCCACGCCGTGGGCCGTAGGCAGGCAAGTCTGGGGAACCCCGTTCCCAGAATTCTGACACTCGTTGCTGCATAGAAGAATTATGTCCTTCATGTACTGCTAGGTGGCAGACCTATTGTAAGAGCAGATGCAGACGTTATGGACGTTTGGCAAGCTCGATATGATGACTACTTGGGTTGTTTAGTGCAGCATGCTTTATGGCTTCAAACCGGGACTTGAAAAACGTTTTGAACGCCATGTAGCATATGAGATGTTCGAAGAGTGAAATTAGTATTTCAGACTCATGCCCGTGTCGAGAGGTATGAGACCTCGGAGAGTACTTTTCCTACAAGATGGAGGAGAATAGCTCAACCAGTGAGCATGTTCTCAGATTATCTGGGTACTACAATTGCTTGAATCAAGTGGGAGTTAATCTTAATAAGATAGTGATTGAAAAAGTTCTCTAGTCACTATCACCAAGTTACTAGAACTTTGTGATAAACTATAATATGCAATGGATGAACAAGACAATTCCCGAGCTCTTCGCAATGCTAAAGGCTGCGGAGGTAGAAATCAAGAAAGAGCTTCAAGTGTTGATGGTAAACAAGACCACTAGTTTCAAGAAAAAGGGAAAATGGAAGAAGGGGAACTTTAAGAAGAATAGCAAGCAAGTTGCTGCTCCCAGGAAGAAACCCAAGTCTTGACCTAAGCATGAAACTGAGTGCTTCTACTGCAAAGGAAATGGTCACTGGAAGCGGAACTGCCCGAAACATTTGGTGGATAAGAAGGGTGGCAAAGTGAACAAAGGTATATTTGATATACAGATTATTTATGTGTACTTTACTAGTGTTCATAGTAACCCCTAGGTATTTGATACCGGTTAACTTCTTGATTAGTAACTCGAAATAGGAGTTGCAAAATGAACAGAGACTAGTTAAGGGCAAGGTGACGATGTGTGTTTGAAATGATTCCCAAGTTGATAAGATCACCATCGCACACCCTTTTTACCTTTGGGATTAGTGTTGAACCTAAAATAAATGTTATTTGGTTATTGCGTTGAGTGTGAATATCATTGGATCATGTTTATTGCAATACGGTTATTGATTTAATTCAAAGAATAATTGTTGTTCTGTTTACATGAATAAAACCTTCTATGGTCATACACTTAATATAAATGGTTTGTTGAATCTCGATCGTAGTGATACACATATTCATAATATTGATGCCACAAGATGCAAAGTTCATAATGATAGTGCAACATACTTGTGGCACTGCCATTTAGGACATATTGGTGTAAAGCGCAGGAAGAAACTCCATGCGGATGGACTTTTGGAATCACTTGATTATGAATGATTTGATGCTTGCGAACCATGCCTCATGGGCAAGACGACTAAAACTCCGTTCTCTGGAACAATGGATCGAGCCACTGACTTATTGGAAATAATACATACTGATATATGCGGTCCGATGAGTGTTGAGGCTCGCGACGGGTATCGTTATTTTCTGACCTTCACAGATGATTTGAGCAGATATGGGTATATCTACTTAATGAAAGATAAGTCTGAAACATTTGAAAAATTCAAAGAATTTCAGAGTGAAGTGGAAAATCATCGTAACAAGAAAATAAAGTTTCTACGAACTGATCGTGGAGGTGAATATTTGAGCTGCAAGTTTGGCCTTCATTTAAAACAATGTGGAATAGTTTCACAACTGACGCCACCTGGGACACCACAGTGTAATGGTGTGTCCGAACATCTTGACCGTACTTTATTAGATATGGTGCGATCTATGATGTCTCTTACCGATTTACCACTATCGTTTTTGGGTTATGCAATAGAGACAGCTGCATTCACATTAAATAGGGCACCATCTAAATCCGTTGAGACGACAACGTATGAACTATGGTTTGGCAAGAAACCAAAGTTGTCGTTTCTTAAACTTTGGGGTTGCAATGCTTATGTGAAAAAGTTTTAGCCTGATAAAGCTCGAACCCAAATCGGAGAAATGTGTTTTCATAGGATACCCAAAGGAAACTGTTGGGTACACCTTCTATCACAGATCTGAAGCCAAGATATTTGTTGCTAAGAATGGTTACTTTCTGGAGAAGGAGTTTCTTTTGAAAATAGTGGGAGGAAAGTAGAACTTGATGAGGTAATTGTACCTTCTCCCAAATTAGAAAGTAGTTCATCACAGAAATCAGTTCCAATGTTACCTACACCAATTAGTGAGGAAGCTAATGATGATGATCATGAAACTTCAGATCAAGTTATTACCGAACCTCCTAGGTCAACCAGAATACGTTCCGCACCAGAGAAGTACGGTAATCCTATTCTGGAAGTCATGTTACTGGACCATGACGAACCTACAAACTAAGAGGAAGCGATGATGAGCCCAGATTCCGCGAAATGGCTTGAGGCCATGAAATCTGAGATGGGATCCATGTATGAGAACAAAGTGTGGACTTTGGTTGACTTGCCCGATGATCGGCAAGCCATATTGAATAAATGGATCTTTCAAGAAGAATACTGGCGATGATAGTAGTGTTACTATCTACAAAGCTCGAATTGTCGCAAAATGTTTTTGACAAGTTCAAGGTGTAGACTACGATGAGATTTTCTCACTCATAGCGATGCTTTAGTCTGTCTGAACCATGTTAGCAATTGCCGCATTTTACAATTATGAAATTTGGCAAATGGATGTCAAAACCGCATTCCTTAATGGATTCTTAAAAAAGAGTTGTATATGATGCAACCAGAAGGTTTTGTCGATCCTAAAGGTGCTAACAAAGTGTGCAAGCTCCAGCGATCCACTTATGCACAGGTGCAAGCCTCTCGGAGTTGGAATATACGCTTTGATAGTGTGATCAAAGCATATGGTTTTATACAAACTTTTGGAGAAGCCTATATTTACAAGAAAGTGAGTGGGAGCACTACTGCCTTTCTGATAAGTATATGTGAATGACATATTGTTGATCAGAAATGATGTAGAATTTTTTGGAAAGCATAAAGGTGTGTTTGAAAGGAGTTTTTTAAAGAAAGACCTCGGTGAAGCTGCTTACATATTGAGCATCAAGATCAATAGAGATAGATCAAGACGCTTGATAAGATTTTTCAACGAGTACATACCTTGACAAGATTTTTAAGTAGTTCAAAATGGAACAGTCAAAGAAGGAGTTCTTGTCTATGTTGCAAGGTGTGAATTTGAGTAAGACTCGAAACCCGACCACGACAAAAAACACAAATAGAATGGAAGTCATTCCCTATGCCTCAGTCATAGGTTCTATAAAGTACGCTATGCTGAGTTCCAGACCTATTGTGTACCTCACCATGAGTTTGGCAAGAGGGTACGATAGTGATCCAGGAGTGGATCACTGGAGAGCGGTCAAAATTATCCATAGTGTCGGTGTACTAGAGTAGGGGTACCCTAGTATCCCGAACTTGTGCACGGGTAGTCGCAGCGTCCCGCGGCAAGGCTTGCCGGGTGACCGCCAAGGTCCTCCGTGGTTCCTTTGGAGCCATTCAAGAACAAAGTATTCAATCCAAGGAGACAAGGCCCCGACAAGAGGAGCTTGCCGGGAAGACCAACCAAGGCCCCGGCAAAGAGGAGCTTGCCGGGAAGGCCAACCAAGGCATTTCAAGGAACTTGCCGCGACGCGCCACGCGTCCCGCCAAGGCCCGGAGAGCGACAAGCTTCCGGACGCGACAAGACGACGACCGCGGTAAGGCACTTGCCACGGCAAGCAACCACTATGTACCTGCGCCCCAGCACATCGACCAACGTGTCGCCTTGGGACCTTTCCAGGCGCACGTGGTGGGCGGCTGTGCAGCCAGGGGTGCGCGGTGGCAACCGGCGATGACAAGACTGCCATCGTGGCAAGCGGTGGCGTCCGTGATGGTCCCTCTCTGCACTGTTTGGGCGACGCAGACGGGCATTTAATGCCTTTGTCCCCTGCCGTCAGGGTTAGGTATGATACACTGTACATGTAGCTGTACCAACCGCAGCACCTTTTCCATTTTTACCCTTACGTTGCCACCTGTTGGTGACCCCTTGAGCATATAAAAGGAGGCCCATGCGCAACGTAGAGGGGGATTCGAAAACACTTACGCTCGGTCTCGTTAGCTGCTAGTGTGTACTGTAGCACTCAGCGCTCCCGAGCAAGAACTCAATACAAACCACAAAGCAGCAGTAGGGTTTTACGCATCTGTTCGGCCCGAAGCTGGGTAAACTGCTCGTGTGCTTCGCCTCGATCTGCTCTTCGTGTGATCTCCGCCCCCCGCCGAACCGAAAGGGGCTTGGTCCGCCGGCCCCATAGCTGTCCGTGGATCAGTTTCCCCGACATCGGGGGGGGGGGGGAGGAGAAGATAATGGTGTGGACCAGGCGTCGTTCAAGAAAGTCTCGCCTTACCGGGAAGCAAACGACAGAAAAGCTAAGTTGCCAAAGTTTGAGCAATCAAATTTTTTAAATTTTTAAGTTATCTTCCTTGAACGACCGTGCTTTGGATGGAAAACCTGTGGGCGGAGGAACCAACTCGTAGCTAGTTGCGCCCTTACTTTGTTTCGAGTCCGCTCAACAACTTAAGTGAGCTACGACTAGTTGCGACAAGGTTTCTTGTCGGTAGCGGCACCGCCAGGAGGCTGCTGACGTCCCGCACTCAGTGCTCGCGGCAAAGGTGCCTGCGCCAGCAAGTTCCCTAAAAGCGTAGGGCAAAAACATACAAAGGAAGGAATCAAGTAAAGGAAATAACATAGCAGTCACTACCCAAAATAGAGTTATATTACAAGATAGCTTGTCGCAGCTCTAACAGATTGTTCTCGTAAAATGACCAGCAGCGACAAGAAAAGGAGAAAACGGGCGGCCTAATCTACGCGATCGCCCTCAACCCTCTTGATCCCGCTCACACTGTCCACAATGGGTGCGACAAGGGTCTTGAGCGCTTCCAGATCAGCCTCCGGCGGCAAGGACCTGAGGACGTTGGTGAGGTTGAGGCCCGGGTTGCGGAAGGCCACCTTCACCAACACCTTTTGGAGAGCTCCCGCGCAGATCTCGCATGACTCATCGGCCAGTTGCTTTGGAATCCTCTCCCGGAGCCGCTGGAGAGCCGTCTCCACGCCTTTGAAGAATAGAGTGAGCTTGGCGCTGGGTAGGAGGTTCTCATCGGGGGGATACCCGAGATCCTCCATCCCCAGCAGCGCCAGCTCCTTGTTGATGGTCGCGGCAACATCCACGAGACCTTCCGTCCAGTGCTCCACATTCTCCTTGAAAGTTTTCTGGGCGGCAGCAGCATTCACCAGCAGCACCTCGTCGGCCTTGATCTTCTCCTTCAAGGCCACCTCCTGCTCCCTGGCGCCGTCCAGCGTCTTGGTCAAAGTAGCCAGCTTCAACTCAAGATCTGCATTGGAGTCCTTGGCGGCGCTAAGCTCTATGCCCATCTCGGCGAGTGTCAGGACCCCGATCCTAAGCCACATCGATCCAGCATGTAAAACATCATATCACTTTGCGGCCTCACGCACGGAACTCCCACGGGTGCCACCTTACCTGGCCCGGGACCGTTTGCGTCTTTTGGCTCACGTATAAGACAGTGTCGCTAGCATCATATGACAAAGAACCCGGGCCGACATGGCTAGTCGTGAACCCAAAGCGGCGCTAACCTATGAGGACAGGCATACATGAATCACATCGAGCATGTCGGTCATCAACGTGTGAATCCGGGCTGTAGCACTGGGCTAACACGACTCCGGTAACCCGGGCTGTAGCAGGCTAGGCAGGACTCCGGAAGTCACCGCGTGACATTTCAACGAAGGGACAGACACAGGAACGAAGTGAATCACATGCCGGCCAGTCAAGTGTTCCGAGCAGTAGTGCTGGGCTAGCAGGACTCCGGTGAACCGGGCTATACCAGACTACTATCGCTCAGAGGCACTAGACCACATTTCCCCATATGATAGGCTGCCAAGGATAAACAACTAGATAGTCGGATCCCACACATACCAAGCATTTCAATCATACACACAATATGCTCGATATGCGCAAATACAACATGGCATCACAACAAGACTCTATGACTCAAAGTATTCATTCATTAGGCTCCGAGGAGCGAGATATTACAACCATGGGTCTCATGACCCAACATTCAGAGCATACGAGTCAAGCACATGCGGAAGCTTAACATGTCTGAGTACAGACATCTACAAATGAAAAAGGCTGAGAAGCCTGACTATCTACCAGATCCTACCGAGGGCACAAGATCGTAGCTAAGGTATCAAGCTAAACGTCGAAGTCCAAGCGGTACTACTAGCGAGACTGAAGTCTCTCTGCAAAACATAAAAAAGGCAAACGTGAGTACAAACGTACTCAGCAAGACTTACATCAGAACTAACTACATATGCATCAGTTTCAATAAAGGGGGGTGGTGGAGTTTGACTGCAGCAAGCCAGCTTTGACTCGGTGGCTATCCTGAACTACGACTGCAAGTAACTCTTTTGAGGTGGCGCACACGAGTCCACATATTCACCATATCAATACACCACTATGGATCCACTTCCGTCTCCCTACGAGAAGGCCATCCATAGCACTCACGCTTATCTTGCGCATTTTAGAGTATCCACTTTCACTTGTCTATGAACTGTTATAGGCAACCCAGAAGTCCATTACCGCGGACACGGCTATTCGAATAGATGATGTTAACCCTGCAGGGGTGTACTTCTTCATACATGTTTCCACCACTTAGCGTCTGCACACGACATGTGCTCGGCAGACTTCAAGCGAAAGCCGACGTGGGTGTAGACCACGACCTACCTAAACACTCAAGTCGCTAGTCCAGGTTTATCGCCTATTCGGGTTCCATCCGCAGGGAGTCCGGCCGAGGTTTCCACTAACGGCCCCAAACGATGTGTGCAGGGTTCCCGAGACACCAAACGGGCGAATCGGTACACCGTGCCACGTGCCTACCGCAACACAGCCCACCCCTATGGTCAGCGCTGCGTGCGGCCCCCAGCATACTACAAACACCAGAAACTACTTGCAACTCCTGGACAGAGGACAAGGGTGATTAAGAAGTCGAGCGGGGTCATATTTCAGGGCCCAATGCATGGTAGTAGCTGTTTCATGGATCACAAACACAGAACTCAGTTCCTGAGGACGGCTTCAATGAGACAACCCACCATGTACTCCTACATGGCCTCTCACCGCTACCTTTACCAAATTGTGTTCACACACTTAGCTCACACACAGTAGGACATGTTCACACTTTCCAATTCATTCCCGATGAATCAGACCCGACTCAACTCTAAGCAGTAGCACGCATGACAAACAGGCATGAATGAGTAGGGATAACATTGTTCTGCCGGTTTAACATTGGTCTGCCGGCTTAACATTGGTCTGCAGGGTTATCATCTGACTTGACTCCTGCTGGTTTACCACCAGCCGGTTTACCATCTGTCTCAGCCATCTGTCTTGAACTGTTCACCGGTTTACCATCCGTCGGTTTAACAAGTCCCAGCCGGGTTACGACTCCGGCCGGGTCATACCGCGGGGTATATCCCCGACATTAGCCCCCAAGTTTAATTTGGATTTATCCATGTTAAACTGATCCTGATCCTCTTTAAATCCTTGTGATTTCCTTCTAGAAAATCCGGTTTGATAGGCCAGCTTCATAATCAACTTGCTGACATTGCTTTCTCATAGAAAATTTATTGTGAAGAATAACTCCTTTGATTCAGCTCCCAATGACTTAACAAAAATATTGTCCCTTGAAATCCTCATTTGATCTTCAGCCGGTTTAAGAATGTAAAACTTGCCGGTTTATCATCGCCAAGATCGTCGGTTTATAAATTTTGATAGCACCGGGTCATACTTGTAGTTAACATCCAGCTTGAAAATATACCTCTTATATGCCTATCACTTGTAGCGCCCAAGTCTTAAGAAGGTAGCATAGCAATAACTTAAGACTTGCTTCAATATAAATATCACAATCTTGAAGAAATCCAGGTTGTTTATCTCAATCACCAGTCAGAATTGAGTATTCCACATATGTAGCCCCCAAGTGCCGGGTTGTCATGCTTGCAGCAACCTGGGACTTGAAATTGCCTTATTCTCATAAAAACTTCAACCATTGTAGCCTCCAAGGGCCTGGTCATTAGGCAATAATGAGCAGGGACTTTGATATATACTTCAATGAAAATAACATCATATGATGTAACCCCCATCATGGGACTTGAATCCACGTCCACAAGGTTAAAAGCCTTGTGCTTTACCAACTGAGCAGTGGACCCTTCAATATAATGGATAAAAAGCTTTGTACCTTGAATAGTTGATAGGAGCAACTGGTAGCCCCCAAGGGCCGGCTCATTATAATGTGATGAGTCGGGTCTTCAATAAGGTGAGCAAAACAATGACTTTGCATTAGCCCCCAAGTACCATGGTGCATGCTTGTAACGACATGAGACTTGCATATTTGATGTAATCTCAACTTTGAATAATGTAGCCCCGAAGTGCCGGGTTGTAAGCCTGCAACAACTCGGGACTATTCCTTCAATCGTAGAAAATGATAACCATTGCGCTAAAGCGACTTTGAAAAAACCTTAAAAAACCCAGCCATGTTGGCTATTCAAGATAATATAATCTGGTATGAAAACCTTATTCATCCAATATCATAATGAAAATTCAGCCAAGTTTGGCTATTTGAATAATATAATCCAATAATTTATAAGCGCAAGATTCCAATGGCGCAATCCAAATATATACTGGCGACTTATAGTCCAAAGCCAGACCGGTTTAATAAACACTGGATAATTTATCATCATACTGGCGACTTATCGTCTTACAGCCAGGCCGGTTTAATAAACACCGGATAATTTATAATCATGTTTTATTCAACCTGTTTCTGCATACAACAAGTTTAAAGTGTCCTGGCGGTTTACCGCCGGACGGGTCATAATGCCCAACATATAACCTGGGTTTATAACCAAGGCTGCACTTAAAAATATGAAATATATCATACCTGTGACATTGAATCACATCGTTGGTTTACCAACTTTTTGTAGTAAGAATGATAACCCCAATCTTGAGTAATGATAACTCCTTCCATATTGTGCCGGTTTATGATAAAACCGTACCGGGCTGTGATAAACACCGGATTAACCATATATAATACTGGTGACTTGTAGTCAAACCAGACCGGGCTGATAATCTCCGGATTATAACTTGATCATGCACTCACAACTTGTAGTTGAAAGTCGAGCCGGGTTGATAAACACCGGTTTACTCCATAATAGGATGGTAACAGAAAATCAAACCGGGCAGATAATCTCCGGTCTAAAAATGGACCGTGTTCCGCCAATTTAGCTGTTTGAACCGGTACAAAATACTGTCGGTTTAAAAAACGCAAATAAAATAGCAACTTCTCAAGAAAGGCTATTAAAGCAAAAGCAATGGCAACAACTTTTTGCAAAAGAAGAGCTCTACTGAGCTTGGTCAGATGGAATTACCATGGTCAGACGCAACCAAGCCCCCCGAAGGCGTAGCGATGGTGCCAGTCATCCAGGACCCCAAAATGACGCGTGGCATTACGCCGGCCAAGTGACATTGCCATGGTTCGGGTTCGACCAAGCCCCCAAATGACTCTAAGGCCCGTAGGCCGACCAAGAGGCGTGACCGGTTCAGACGTGACCGTGTCCCCAAATGATCTGGTGGCTTTCGCCGGCCAAGAGGTATTGCATCGGTTCGGACACAACCGAGCCCCCAAGTGACCTGGTGGCTTTCGCCGTCCAAGAGGCATTGCATCGGTTCAAAACATGACCGAGCCCCCAAATGACCTTATAAGGACAGCTATGTTCTTTTTGGTTCGAATACGACCTATGTTTGAACAGGAAGCCCCAAGTGATCTTGATAAGACTTGCAAGGGGTAAACCGGATGTTGTTTTAAAACAACTCCATGTAACCACACATGATATAAAAAGAATGGATACCCCGCTTTATGAAGCAGAAGCCCCCATGTGATCAATAATATGTCAGGCCAATAAGGCAGGATACCCATGTTTGAACCGTGCATCATGGCAGCAGGTCCTCTTCGGTAATTTTTAAGTTTTTGCAAGAGATAAATTCTTCTTGAACCGGGATCTTGAACCGGATATTGAGAGCTTCAAAGCTTTGTGGGACACATCTTTCCCTTGAACCGGATTTTAAACCGGAATCTTCATTTTTAGCCAGAAATTTTCTGACGGCCTTTAAACTCGAACTTGCGAGAAGTTAGTTCCTTTTTGAACCAGAAATTCTTAAACCGGATTTGAGAGCTTCAGAGCTTTGTCGGAGAACAAATTTCCCTTGAACCGGATTGTAAACCGGAATCCTTTTCTGTTGACCCGAAACTTCTTCATTGAGCCGGGATTTTGTAACTGTCATATACTTTCTAATCCGGAAATCTTCTGACAGCACAATGTGAATCCGGGACCGGGTTATCTCTCCCTCCAACGTATTGGGGTTCTTGACTTCACTGCAAACCGACAACGTTGCTAAATCATATCATTGTAGCTCCCAAGTCTCAAGGTGACTCGAGGAGTTGGCTTGAGATTCTCCATATTTGACCGTGATATAAACCGGCATAACTTGTATATCATTGGTGTTGATACCACAATGTGAATCCATAGAAGGTTGAGGTGACTGCGGCGGGTTGTAAATGATCCCGTATGAACCATGTCAGCAACTCGGCTAATGGTTCCTTCCAACGGGTGATTTGAAGTTAACCAAGCTGTAGCGGCGGCGACTTGTGCGCCTGCCCATTGATCCATCCAGTGCAGACGACGGTTGATGATAATTTGCCTCCAATTTGAAAGAAAACCGGGCTACCCAAGCTGTGACTTGTTCATACTCAATAAATGGCTCGTGCAGGCAGGTGCGGCCCGGTATGTTGATGTAGACCGGACTGCGGGGGATGGCAGCCTGTGCATGCGCTATTGGGTAATTCGCATGGTCCTGACGAGTTGACGCGGACTGGATCGCGATATAAACCGGCACGGGTTATCCAATAGCTCAGCGATATAATAATCCCTTTTTGCAATAGACAATTTGTCCTGCATTGGAAAACTTGCAAGCCAGAGGATTTGCTCTTTTTAAAGAAAACAATACATATTATGAAAATATAATGGATGGATTTCACCTGATATGTTAGCCAGAAACTATCCACCGCGGAGTTGACGATTACCACAGTGAAACTGAAATCAACTATGGCAAGTCGGCCACGCGAACAGACAGATGAACCGGTCACGGCATTGTAAACCGGTGCGGAGCAAGTTGCCCTCTGCGCCGTAAACCGGCGTGGACGCGTGAACCGGCCGCGAGGGCGGACGGGCGAGTCGTCCATGGCGTTGTAAGGCAGCGCGGACGGATGAGTCAATCACATGGATGGTCCGGTAAGTTGAAGTAGTCCGGGCTGCAAAGGTGGCAGCTTGCACGTCCATTTACCGGGTAATGAGGCACGGACGAACACTGGGTGCAACATTGCAAGTACGTGCCCCGTACCCATGATATAAACCACAATTGTCCTGGTATTTTACCGGATGAACGCGGATGCCGGTGCTGGATGCGGTAGTAGAGCGAGGCCGGCGGAGGCGAGCCGGATGACTGTGCGCACACCCACACACGCGGGGTAGCAGCAGAGGCGAACCGGACGGGTGTGCACTGGAGATTAGACCTGTTGACTTGCCAGTCTGATCCGGTGTGGTAATCCTTTGCCTAATGACGTACGCTCACGTGACGCCGCTTTAACAATATTATTTCTTCTCTGGATAGGTTGCTTCCTCCAAATCTGAGCTTTAACATGAATAGTACTCAAGCACTTGATGGATCACTTTACGTGAATATCAACAACGGAGAACAATAGCAGCAGACTTTAGCGGATCAATTTACAAAACTGCCTCGGAACTTGATCATTGCCTTCTCACGTGTACGCTGATACGGATTGACTTGACCCGGCGTCCGGCAGCTATAGGAAATTCTTTTTTTATCGGCCTCAGCGATACGCGTGTGTAACAGCTAAAATAGAAATCCTACTCGGATTCGACGGATCGCACACCAACATTAAATTTGCTGGCTCTGCCGAAGACCATCTCACGGCGGATTACCCTGGACGCTTTCCATACTGGCGCTTTTTCTTATCTAACATACCGCGAGCTTATTGATGTTGATGGATCGTGTCGCGTTGCCAGCGGTGCACAGAACATCAAACCCTACTTATTTTCATCTCAATCTGGTAAACTTGCACTTGATGCAAATCCTTCCAAACCGGCTCATCTTCATCTGGTAAATTGCAAACTTCTCGATCCCTGGAAGAAATCCCTCCAAGAACTCAACACCATCGTGCGCAAGCCCCACGGTGGGCGCCAACTGTCGTGGAATTGTCACAGCGGATGTCCTTAGTGTCAGGACTTAGTCGCGAGGCCAACGCATCTATGTGGGAGCTTGAGAGGGGTTGAGTGGAATGAGAGACGTAGGGCGGATCAATACACAAGACAAGGATTTAGACAGCTTCGGGCCCCGGGAAACATCATCCAGAATAGCCCTACATGCTGTTTGTCGCTAGGTCTCATTATCATCATGAGGGAGTCGCCGTAAACCGGCTCTTTGTCTCTGGCCCTAGAGATTGTTTCTTTCTCTCCCCCCTTTGGGGAGCCCTGCCCCTCCTTATATATGTTGAAGGGGCGGGTTACATGTAGAGTCCAACTCGGACTTTAACTTAAACTATTTTGACTTCCCTTCACGGGCTTCATAACTCCTGGCAACCCAGTTGTTACCGTCTGTCGGTTTAACATGGTCTGCCGGTTTAACATTGTTCTGCCGGTTTAACGTTGGTCTGCCGGCTTAACATTGGTCTGCCGGTTTAGCATCTGCCGGGTTATCATCTGACTTGACTCCTGCCGGTTTACCACCAGCCGGTTTACCGTCTGTCTCAGCCATCTGTCTTGAACTGTTCACCGGTTTACCATCCGTCGGTTTAACAAGTCGCAGCCGGGTTACAACTCCAGCCGGGTCATACCGCGGGGTATATCCCCGACAGGACCCATGGCAAGTCCATTTTTAAAGATGATCTTGGACAGCAACTGCGGAGAAGGCATCCATGGAAAATTGGCACAATGAGGTGCAAGCTGGGAACAAAATGCAAATGTTGGAAATGTTCCAACCATCATATCTGCCTGAGATTCAGATCTGGTTGGAGACAGGATATTTCAGACAGCATGTCTGGAAAAGAAAGTTTGCAACATAAACCAACGAGATAACGTTGCGAGACTCTCAGGAGATGAACTATAGTAGTAAGCTCCAAAACATGAGCAGGTGTTGCTACACACCTGTGAACACACTGTCCTAGACAAGCGTGACCACGTGGAAGTCTTATAATAAAACACTACCAAGTTCAGGTGGGGAACCATCATCGAGGATAACGAAGTCCTAACATAAGTCATGATTCTTAGGAAGGAACTTCTTCACCTTGAACAAATCAATCAGTGGCTTGGTGTGCTAGGGACACATATAGAATGAAGGTTGCAAGTCTCCAGACCACAGAATACTTCGCACATATGCATGACTGACTTGGGATGATTCCAGGAAGCAGAACAAACCTTTCTCAAATTCATGGCGGCAACTTACACCTAAGGCACATGAATTCGAGGAAGTCACTTCTTCCATCCAAGCATAGGCTTCATGAACGGAACACGAAGGCATTGCTTGCAAAGTTTCCAATACTAGTGTAGCGTTCAACATGAATCATGGGGAAGACAAGATGTTGCTGATGGGCTCAACAACAACTCATCGATATTTCCATATCACTGGACTTCCACCATCATGTGAACGATGTGATGGTATTGGGCAGACCAAAAGATGTAATGGTGTATGCTCGAGGGATCAACCACGAGTAAGACAACATTACGAACATCGTTGGTTCTGATTTGACTTGACGATGGCACATACTCAAGTCAAAGTTTTGACAAGGTGATAGATCCAACAACTGATCACGAGGACCAATCGATGGAGATATCATCTTTCTTCAACACACCTACACAAGAAGATATCCCCTAACATGAACTAGGTCAGACAAGCTTTTATCTTCCAACTCTCCAATTTGTTGTTAAGCTTAACCAACTAGCTCAGGGTATCCAACGCAGATTCTTGGAGAATGGGTGGTTTACAAGAAACCAACTTGATCACGAACTCAACATAGCGGCCAGATGACAACCTGGTAACACTTCTGAGAAGATATTCGGAAAATCACAAACCACCGATATGTTACTAAGCTCGGGAACATCCTTGCTTTTCAGGGCAAGACGATTTGATCAGATAAGCAAGGGGTTGAATAATCCTAACTCATTGATCGAAGAGTGCACCAGCAAATAAGGACTAGGTAGCACGATCAATCTTAGAATGATGATTTAATAACCAACACGCTAAGAATGAGAATATTGTCCATTTACTACCAAGCAACGAGTTGCTCGGAGCATTGATTTCATACATCACAATTCACTTGTCAGTATTCCGGTTACAATAACACGGAGACCGAGGAATGAACGATGATGGCGAGAAGTATCACTTCGTCAAGAATTCATAAGAGGTGGTGCAATTCTCATGAAACTCTTGACATAAAGATGGTAATACTCCAAGGTAGAACAGAACAAAAACTGGATTGACATTTTGATCTGTGGAATACAACTACTTTGACCCAATCCTCGATATGGATGAGGTACTGGAGTTTGTTTCTCCTAGTCATTCTAAAATAGAATGGCTTGACGGACCACAAGAATAATAGGCATTGATGAACGAATGCACACATACTCTTGACTATCAATTGATAGACGAAGGTCAAAAAATGACTAAGGAGGGACAACTCAAGGAACATATGATTTTCGGAGTTGTGGAGGCATGGATTAGTATGTCAAACGAGTTCAACTAATTTCTTCCGGATAATCCATGCGGTGAGGTAGGACTGGCAGATTCACAATTATGGATGGAGAACTCCTCAGGAGTACTCTGGTTGTGATCTTTTGGTTCAACAGAACTTCTGCCATAAGCAGTTCATGGTATTTGGAAGAATGATATACCACGGACCTCGAAGACTATCACAAGGGTTACTAATATCCTAAAGGAACGAGCAAACACTATCAACATGAAGTAAGTGGGGTGAATCTCGGGTTCAAAACCCAGGAGTAGAATGCCTACTACTAAGTGGCATCACGGGATGCTTTCGAGAATGGTGGCCAGATTCATCACACTAGGAACACAAAACATGGTTGGATTACTAGGTGACTCCCTAAAACACCTAGGGTCATAATAGTAGCTCCAACATATATGTCGAGGTAATAGAGTACCTCAACTGACCGGTTAGTGTGCTTATTCTGACCAAAAGGACATCGGAAACGGAAAGAAAGGATTTGCAAATGCATCAGACTATTTAGAAACTTGGGATGACTCGGACAGCATAACGGCTGTAAATGCTCAAAAATATTTGAGACATCCTGCAAAATGGTGGCATGACCACTCAACATCACAATATCAATGTTTCGAGAGCAACTGTGAACACACAGAAGTAGTAGAAACTAAACTGGGGCTTGAACTCAGCAATCCTAGGCAACTACGGTTTAGCAACACATCATCCTGAGAGATAGATGAGAAGGCCTAGTTCTTAATCCCCGTAGAAGAGAAGAGGTTGACTCAGATCAGAAGGCCATGAGGTATAAGGAGTAAAAGGAGCCTTACGTTCCCTTCCACAATCAATTCCCCTACATAACTAAAGCATTTCTAGACTCAACTTCGACCAGTTTGGCTTGGTAATCCTATAGGCAGTCAGGCTCTGATACCAACGCTGTCAGGACCCCGATCCTAAGCCACATCGATCCAGCATGTAACACATCATATCACTTTGCGGCCTCACGCACGGAACTCCCACGGGTGCCACCTTACCTGGCCCGGGACCGTTTGCGTCTTTTGCCTCACGTATATGACAGTGTTGCTAGCATCCATATGACAAAGAACCCGGGCCAACATGGCTAGTCGTGAACCCAAAGCGGCGCTAACCTATGAGGACAGGCATACATGAATCACATCGAGCATGTCGGTCATCAACGTGTGAATCCGGGCTGTAGCACTGGGCTAACAGGACTCCGGTAACCCGGGCTGTAGCAGGCTAGGCAGGACTCCGGAAGTCACCGCGTGACATTTCCCCGAAGGGACAGACACAGGAACGAAGTGAATCACATGCCGGCCAATCAAGTGTTCCGAGCAGTAGTGCTGGGCTAGCAGGACTCCGGTGAACCGGGCTGTAGCAGACTACTATCGCTCAGAGGCACTAGACCCCATTTCCCCATATGATAGGCTGCCAAGGATAAACAACTAGATAGTCGGATCCCACACATACCAAGCATTTCAATCATACACACAATATGCTCGATATGCGCAAATACAACATGGCATCACAACAAGACTCTATGACTCAAAGTATTCATTCGTTAGGCTCCGAGGAGCGAGATATTACAACCATGGGTCTCATGACCCAACATTCAGAGCATACGAGTCAAGCACATGCGGAAGCTTAACATGTCTGAGTACAGACATCTACAAATGAAAAAGGCTGAGAAGCCTGACTATCTACCAGATCCTGCCGAGGGCACAAGATCGTAGCTGAGGTATCAAGCTAAACGTCGAAGTCCAAGCGGTACTACTAGCGAGACTGAAGTCTCTCTGCAAAACATAAAAAAGGCAAACGTGAGTACAAACGTACTCAGCAAGACTTACATCAGAACTAACTACATATGCATCAGTTTCAATAAAGGGGGGTGGTGGAGTTTGACTGCAGCAAGCCAGCTTTGACTCGGTGGCTATCCTGAACTACGACTGCAAGTAACTCTTTTGAGGTGGCGCACACGAGTCCACATATTCACCATATCAATACACCACTATGGATCCACTTCCGTCTCCCTACGAGAAGGCCATCCATAGCACTCACGCTTATCTTGCGCATTTTAGAGTATCCACTTTCACTTGTCTATGAACTGTTATAGGCAACCCAGAAGTCCATTACCGCGGACACGGCTATTCGAATAGATGATGTTAACCCTGCAGGGGTGTACTTCTTCATACATGTTTCCACCACTTAGCATCTACACACGACATGTGCTCGGCAGACTTCAAGTGAAAGCCGACGTGGGTGTAGACCACGACCTACCTAAACACTCAAGTCTCTAGTCCAGGTTTATCGCCTATTCGGGTTCCATCCGCAGGGAGTCCGGCCGAGGTTTCCACTAACGGCCACAAACGATGTGTGCATGGTTCCCGAGACACCAAACGGGCGAATCGGTACACCGTGCCACGTGCCTACCGCAACACAGCCCACCCCTATGGTCAGCGCTGCGTGCGGCCCCCAGCATACTACAAACACCAGAAACTACTTGCAACTCCTGGACAGTGGACAAGGGTGATTAAGAAGTCGAGCGGGGTCATATTTCAGGGCCCAATGCATGGTAGTAGCTGTTTCATGGATCACAAACACAGAACTCAGTTCCTGAGGACGGCTTCAATGAGACAACCCACCATGTACTCCTACATGGCCTCTCACCGCTACCTTTACCAAATCGTGTTCACACACTTAGCTCACACACAGTAGGACATGTTCACTCTTTCCAATTCATTCCCGATGAATCAGACCCGACTCAACTCTAAGCAGTAGCAGGCATGACAAACAGGCATGAATGAGTAGGCACAACAGGTCTCAAACAACTCCTACTCATGCTAGTGGGTTTCATCTATTTACTGTGGAATGACAGGTCATGCAAAGGATAAAGGGGTTCAGCTACCGCAGAAAGTAACACATGAATCGTTGTTGTCCTAATGCAATAAAAGAGAGCAGGAGCGATAGAGTGGGATTTTATCGGAATGAACAAGGGGGTTTTGCTTGCCTGGCACTTCTGAAGATAATATAGTTCTTCATCGGTGTCATCGAACTCATCGTCGGAACATCGTCTATCGAGAGGGGACAATCACCGGCAATAGAGAAAGAACACACGATCAATGCAATGCACAATATGATGCATGATCATGACATGGCAATATGCTGTGATTTGAGCTAATGCATCTAGCTATGATTTAAATGAACTTGGTTTGAATACATGATTCAAATTTCAACTCCATATGTGATTATTTAAATTCCCTTTATTTGTTTTGTCCAAAACAGAGGACAAGCATTGTTCAAACATGCATGAAAATGGTACAGATGGATTCCTTGAATTTTTCCGATAATTTTTCATATATAAATTATTTGATTTGGAGCTACGGTTGATTTCTATGAATTTTAGAAGTTTGCAACATTTTCTGGAATTTCCTGATTAAAAATAAATCCAGAAAAGATTAATTGCGTCAGCATGACGTGGGGTGACATCAGCAGGTCAAAGGCGCCAGCCCAGGTCAAACCTGATGGCTGGGACCCACATGTCAGTGAGACAACTAACTAACCGAGTTAGTTAGTGTTAGGTTAGCATTAACCTAAGTTAATCAGGGCCTGGGCCCACACGTCAGTGACTTGGGGTAGTTAACTAAATTAGTTTAGCACTAATTAAACCTATACTAATTAAGCAGGGGCCTGGGCCCACATGTGTTGACCCCAGGGAGGTCAAACCCCGGGTCAAACGGGTCAAACTCGCCGGCGGCTCGTCGCCGGCGAGGCCAGATGCGGCGGGGCAACGCGGGTTTCGCGCTCCGGCGACCAAAACGACGGCGAAGGCGTGCTACGAGCTGCTGGCGATGTGGCGCATCCAACGGTGGAAGTGCTTGGTGCTGGGGTGGCCGGGAACAACGGCGGCGAGCACGTCCGCGGCGGCCGGAGTACGGGCACGCTCGGACACGGTGTTTTGGTGCACGGGAGAAGGAGCTACGGGTTGCTACGGAGTCCTGCGGACTCGCTGAGCACGGGGGTGAGCTCAAATGCGGCGTGGGTGCGCTCTGGCTACGGCGGCGCCATGGCCGGCGGAGCCGAGCTTTCGGGCTCGATGGAATCGGCGGTTCGAGAGGGAGATAGAGCACGGGGAGAAGGGGGAAGAACGGCGGAGCTCACATGGATTCCAATGGATGTATCAGCAGGCTCGGGGAGGCACCGTGGACGACGGATGGGCGCCGGCGATCTCGGTTGCCCGAGGTAGAAGACGACCGTGGTGGCGATGTTCGGGGTCATCCGGTGCCGCGTGGCTCGGCGGGGAGGTCCAGGGCGACGAGGCGGAGCTCCTAAGCTGGTTAGGGAGGCGAGGGGGAGGCGGTGGCCGCGGTGGTGGCGAACGGCGGCGACGACGACGCTCGGATGGGGCTCGGGAAGGAGCTACAGAGGAGGGGAGGGAGCAGCGAGTGGTGGAAAGAGAGCGGGGGCTTCGGGCGTCTCCGTGGCGCGTACAGGGCGAGGGGGGAGCAGCTGCGTGGAAGCAGGAGGTGGAGCTCGGGCGCGCGCGCGTCGACACGCCTTTGCCTACTGGCAGAGGTTGAAGACGGTGGGGAGTTGGACTGGGCCAGGTGGCTGGGCTACCAGCTGGGCCGGCCTGGTAGGTGGGCCTCAGGTAAGCGCCAGGTTAGTCCTTCTCTCTCTCTTTTTTTCTGTTTTCTATTTTTCTGTAATCTTTGTGGCTTTTCTAAAAATACCTAGACCCTTTCAAAAATCACCAAACTGTACATGCCCACTGTATAGAATATATCCAACATGGAACATGGAACATTTCAGATGCAAAGACAAACAAGGTCTGAACTGGGGCTGTGACAGCGGGAGGACCCTGCAGCTCGCCAAAGGTGTAGGCGTCCTTCTCGCGCTCGCGCTTGAGCGCAGCAAGCTCTTCACCTCTCGCCTTGAGATCTGCCTCCAGCTGCGCCACCTTCGTCTCCAGCTCCTTCTTGGCGGCCTCGGCAGCTGCGATAGCATCCTTTGCTTCCTTGAGAGCCCCGCCAAGTGTTTGCTCGCGCGCGGCAAGCTCCTCCTCGTGGCTGTCAAGGCTGGCCTTCAGCTGCATCAACTCGCCCTCCTGCACAGACAGCTTTTCGACGGCAAACCGCTATTGCTCTTCGACTTCAGCCTTCTCGAGAAGGAAAGCTTTCTGCTCATCGGCAAGTTGCTCCCGCTCCTCCGCCAAGGACCGGAGAGCTTCCTGGTGAAGACCCCGGAGCTCCTCCGCGCGCTTCTCGATGTCCGCTCCCGCCTTCGCGACAAGCGCTTCTCGAGATTCCACCTTGGCCTGCCGAGCGCGGTAGAGCGACACCAGCTTCCTCAACAACCGCTCCTCCTCAGGCTCGCCGCTGCTGCTGCTCGGCGTGTCAACCAGCGTCAGCCCAGCGGAGGCGAGCACCTCTCCATCAAAAGTTTCTCCTTCGAACGACGCCCTGGAACTTGACTCCCATGGGAGCTTGATGAACACACCATCGCCGGCCTTCAGATAGGCGCCTGGCTGGGGCTCTTCGGAGCCTGGCGCTGCGGCAGCGGCAGAGGGAACGGCGGTCGGCGTAGCGCCTGGCGCTCCTGCGGCCTTAGGGTCGTCAGTGCGATCGCCGGACCCCTTGCCAGCTTTCACAGCGGCAGCCTTGGCGGCCTCCTCGCCGCGGGATCATCAGCGCCGGCGGCTCCTTCGGTGGCAGCGGCGTCGTCGGTATTTCCGCGCGCGTTCTCCTCGCCGGCGACCTCGGTCTCCATCAGCTCCGTGGCGGATGGGTCTGACAGCCGGAAAAGGGAGAAAAGTCAAGCAAATATCCAAAAAGAAGATCAAAAGAAGAAGAACCCAAGGGAAGTCTTCAAGCAAGAGGATTACCTGTACCAGGATCTGCAGTCATGGTCTCCGTTGCCGGAGGGTCGCTGGTGCCGTCCCTTGCCGGAGACTCCTCCCTTGCCAGAGACCTCTCCCTTGCCGGAGACTGCTCCCTTGCCAGGGAATTCTCCCTTGGCGGCGTAGTCGAAGCAGATGGCACATCGGGGGCGGTCTCCGTGCGCTCCTGGTGAGGTTGCTCTGCTCCTACACAAACCAACAGTCAGATATCAGCAAAGAAAGAGCACCCATGCGCACCTAACAGCGGGAAGTAAACCATATACTTACGCTGGGGGCTGCGCTGGGGGCTGCTCTGGGGAATAGTTGCCGGGTCCGGCAAGGTGGTCTCGGACACGCCCCCTCCTGTCACAGTGGGATCGTTCTCGATGACAATCACCGGGACCTTGGCTCTCTTCGCCGCTCTCTGGGCCAGAGTCCTGAAAAGGAATGAGTTCAGAGTGAAGCAAATGAGATACAAGACAAAACAACGAGAAGGGATCCCACAACAGGCAATTTAAAGGGGGACAGCTAGTACAAGCTATCCTGACAAAAGGTGGTATTCGCCTGCCAAAGGCTCTGGGGTGACGCCGTCGTGGGCTCCATGATGACCTCCATCCTGTCGTCCCGGTGGTCTTGGTCTCGCTGCACCAATATGGAAACCTTTGCCTGACGCCTCGGGACTCCTCGCCTGCGCCTGCGCCTGCCACTTTAGCACCAAAGAGGCAACCAGTACTCTGTGCCCGCCGGCGCCTGCCTAGCCCTGGTCGTCATGGCTCACGTCACGGGAACATCGCGAGGTGCCCCTCGCCTTGATCGCTCCGCTCCTCGCGAGCCAACCTAGTGAGGCCGCCCCTGAGCAGGTCTTGTGCCGTCCTCCTCGTGAGGCTCGGCCCCTCGCGAGGGTCTTGAGGGTTTGCTGGTGAAGATGGGTTGTACTGGGCCGCTAGTGGAGCCACGCCGTGGGCCGTAGGCAGGCAAGTCTGGGGAACCCCGTTCCCAGAATTCTGACACTCGTTGCTGCATAGAAGAATTATGTCCTTCATGTACTGCTAGGTGACAGACCTATTGTAAGAGCAGATGCAGACGTTATGGACGTTTGGCAAGCTCGATATGATGACTACTTGGGTTGTTTAGTGCAGCATGCTTTACGGCTTAAAACCGGGACTTGAAAAACGTTTTGAACGCCATGTAGCATATGAGATGTTCGAAGAGTGAAATTAGTATTTCAGACTCATGCCCGTGTCGAGAGGTATGAGACCTCAGAGAGTACTTTTCCTACAAGATGGAGGAGAATAGCTCAACCAGTGAGCATGTTCTCAGATTATCTAGGTACTACAATTGCTTGAATCAAGTGGGAGTTAATCTTAATAAGATAGTGATTGAAAAAGTTCTCTAGTCACTATCACCAAGTTACTAGAACTTTGTGATAAACTATAATATGCAATGGATGAACAAGACAATTCCCGAGCTCTTCGCAATGCTAAAGGCTGCGGAGGTAGAAATCAAGAAAGAGCTTCAAGTGTTGATGGTAAACAAGACCACTAGTTTCAAGAAAAAGGGAAAATGGAAGAAGGGGAACTTTAAGAAGAATAGCAAGCACGTTGCTGCTCCCGGGAAGAAACCCAAGTCTGGACCTAAGCATGAAACTGAGTGCTTCTACTGCAAAGGAAATGGTCACTGGAAGCGGAACTTCCCGAAACATTTGGTGGATAAGAAGGGTGGCAAAGTGAACAAAGGTATATTTGATATACAGATTATTTATGTGTACTTTACTAGTGTTCATAGTAACCCCTAGGTATTTGATACCGGTTAACTTCTTGATTAGTAACTCGAAATAGGAGTTGCAAAATGAACAGAGACTAGTTAAGGGCAAGGTGACGGTGTGTGTTTGAAATGATTCCCAAGTTGATAAGATCACCATCGCACACCCTTTTTGCCTTTGGGATTAGTGTTGAACCTAAAATAAATGTTATTTGGTTATTGCGTTGAGCGTGAATATCATTGGATCATGTTTATTGCAATACGGTTATTGATTTAATTCAAAGAATAATTGTTGTTCTGTTTACATGAATAAAACCTTCTATGGTCATACACTTAATATAAATGGTTTGTTGAATCTCGATCGTAGTGATACACATATTCATAATATTGATGCCACAAGATGCAAAGTTCATAATGATAGTGCAACATACTTGTGGCACTGCCATTTAGGACATAATGGTGTAAAGCGCAGGAAGAAACTCCATGCGGATGGACTTTTGGAATCACTTAATTATGAATGATTTGATGCTTGCGAACCATGCCTCATGGGCAAGACGACTAAAACTCCGTTCTCCGGAACAATGGATCGAGCCACTGACTTATTGGAAATAATACATACTGATATATGCGGTCCGATGAGTGTTGAGGCTCGCGGCGGGTATCGTTATTTTCTGACCTTCACAGATGATTTGAGCAGATATGGGTATATCTACTTAATTAAAGATAAGTCTGAAACATTTGAAAAATTCAAAGAATTTCAGAGTGAAGTGGAAAATCATCGTAACAAGAAAATAAAGTTTCTACAAATTGATCGTGGAGGTAAATATTTGAGCTGCAAGTTTGGCCTTCATTTAAAACAATGTGTAATAGTTTCACAACTCACGCCACCTGGGACACCACAGTGTAATGGTGTGTCCGAACGTCTTGACCGTACTTTATTAGATATGGTGCGATCTATGATGTCTCTTATCGATTTACCACTATCGTGTTTGGGTTATGCAATAGAGACAGCTGCATTCACGTTAAATAGGGCACCATCTAAATCCGTTGAGACAACAACGTATGAACTATGGTCTGGCAAGAAACCAAAGTTGTCGTTTCTTAAAGTTTGGGGTTGCAATGGTTATGTGAAAAAGTTTTAGCCTGATAAAGCTCGAACCCAAATCGGAGAAATGTGTTTTCATAGGATACCCAAAGGAAACTGTTGGGTACACCTTCTATCACAGATCTGAAGCCAAGATATTTGTTGCTAAGAATGGTTACTTTCTAGAGAAGGAGTTTCTTTCGAAAATAGTGGGAGGAAAGTAGAACTTGATGAGGTAATTGTACCTTCTCCCAAATTGGAAAGTAGTTCATCACAGAAATCAGTTCCAATGTTACCTACACCAATTAGTGAGGAAGCTAATGATGATGATCATGAAACTTCAGATCAAGTTATTACCGAACCTCCTAGGTCAACTAGAGTACGTTCCGCACCAGAGAAGTACGGTAATCCTATTCTAGAAGTCATGTTACTGGACCATGACGAACCTACAAACTAAGAGGAAGCGATGATGAGCCCAGATTCCGCGAAATGGCTTGAGGCCATGAAATCTGATATGGGATCCATGTATGAGAACAAAGTGTGGACTTTGGTTGACTTGCCCGATGATCGGCAAGCCATATAGAATAAATGGATCTTTCAAGAAGAATACTGGCGATGATAGTAGTGTTACTATCTACAAAGCTCGAATTGTCGCAAAATGTTTTTGACAAGTTCAAGGTGTTCACTACGATGAGATTTTCGCACTCATAGCGATGCTTTAGTCTGTCTGAACCATGTTAGCAATTGCCGCATTTTACAATTATGAAATTTGGCAAATGGATGTCAAAACCGCATTCCTTAATGGATTCTTAAAAAAGAGTTGTATATGATGCAACCAGAAGGTTTTGTCGATCCTAAAGGTGCTAACAAAGTGTGCAAGCTCCAGCGATCCACTTATGCACTGGTGCAAGCCTCTCGGAGTTGGAATATACGCTTTGATAGTGTGATCAAAGCATATGGTTTTATACAAACTTTTGGAGAAGCTTGTATTTACAAGAAAGTGAGTGGGAGCACTACTGCCTTTCTGATAAGTATATGTGAATGACATATTGTTGATCAGAAATGATGTAGAATTTTTTGGAAAGCATAAAGGTGTGTTTGAAAGGAGTTTTTTAAAGAAAGACCTCGGTGAAGCTGCTTACATATTGAGCATCAAGATCAATAGAGATAGATCAAGACGCTTGATAAGATATTTCAACGAGTACATACCTTGACAAGATTTTGAAGTAGTTCAAAATGGAACAGTCAAAGAAGGAGTTCTTGTCTGTGTTGCAAGGTGTGAATTTGAGTAAGACTCGAAACCCGACCACGACAAAAAACACAAATAGAATGGAAATCACTCCCTATGCCTCAGTCATAGGTTCTATAAAGTATGCTATGCTGAGTTCCAGACGTATTGTGTACCTCACCATGAGTTTGGCAAGAGGGTACGATAGTGATCCAGGAGTGGATCACTGGAGAGCGGTCAAAATTATCCATAGTGTCGGTGTACTAGAGTAGGGGTACCCTAGTATCCCGAACTTGTGCACGGGCAGTCGCAGCGTCCCGCGGCAAGGCTTGCCGGGTGACCGCCAAGGTCCTCCATGGTTCCTTTGGAGCCATTCAAGAACAAAGTATTCAATCCAAGGAGACAAGGCCCCGACAAGAGGAGCTTGCCGGGAAGACCAACCAAGGCCCCGGCAAGAGGAGCTTGCCGGGAAGGCCAACCAAGGCATTTCAAGGAACTTGACGCGATGCACCACGCGTCCCGCCAAGGCCCGGAGAGCGACAAGCTTCCGGACGCGACAAGACGACGACCACGGTAAGGCACTTGCCACGGCAAGCAACCACTATGTACCCGCGCCCCAGCACATCGACCAACGTGTCGCCTTGGGACCTTTCCAGGCGCACGTGGCGGGCGGCTGTGCGGCCAGGGGTGCGCGGTGGCAACCGGCGATGACAAGACTGCCATCGTGGCAAGCGGTGGCGTCCGTGACGGTCCCTCTCTGCACTGTTTGGGCGATGCAGACGGGCATTTAATGCCTTTGTCCCCTGCCGTCAGGGTTAGGTATGATACACTGTACATGTAGCTGTACCAACCGCAGCACCTTTTCCATTTTTACCCTTACGTTGCCACCTGTTGGTGACCCCTTGAGCATATAAAAGGAGGCCCATGCGCAACGTAGAGGGGGATTCGAAAACACTTACGCTCGGTCTCGTTAGCTGCTAGTGTGTACTGTAGCACTCAGCGCTCCCGAGCAAGAACTCAATACAAACCACAAAGCAGCAGTAGGGTTTTACGCATCCGTGCGGCCCGAAGCTGGGTAAACTGCTCGTGTGCTTCGCCTCGATCTGCTCTTCGTGCAATCTCCGCCCCCCGCCGAACCGAAAGGAGCCTGGTCCCCCAGCCCCATAGGTGTCCGTGGATCAGTTTCCCCGACATCGGGGGGGGGGAGGAGAAGATAATGGTGTGGACCAGGCGTCGTTCAAGAAAGTCTCGCCTTACCGGGAAGCAAACGATAGAAAAGCTAAGTTGCCAAAGTTTGAGCAATCAAATTTTTTAAAATTGTAAGTTATCTTCCTTGAACGACCGTGCTTTGTATGGAAAACCTGTGCGCGGAGGAACCAACTCGTAGCTAGTTGCGCCCTTACTTTGTTTCGAGTCCGCTCAACAACTTAAGTGAGCTGCGACTAGTTGCGACAAGGTTTCTTGTCGGTAGCGGCACCGCCAGCAGGCTGCTGACGTCCCGCACTCAGCGCTCGCGGCAAAGGTGCCTGCGCCGGCAAGTTCATAAAAACGTAGGGCAAAAACATACAAAGGAAGGAATCAAGTAAAGGAAATAACATAGCAATCACTACCCAAAATAGAGTTATATTACAAGATAGCTTGTCGCAGCTCTAACAGTTTGTTCTCGTAAAATGACCAGCAGCGACAAGAAAAGGAGAAAACAGGCGGCCTAATCTACGCGATCGCCCTCAACCCTCTTGATACCGCTCACCCTGTCCACAATGGGTGTGACAAGGGTCTTGAGCGCTTCCAGATCAGCCTCCGGCGGCAAGGACCTGAGGACGTTGGTGAGGTTGAGGCCCGGGTTGCGGAAGGCCACCTTCACCAACACCTTTTGGAGAGCTCCCGCGCAGATCTCGCACGACTCGTCGGCCAGTTGCTTTGGAATCCTCTCCCGGAGCCGCTGGAGAGCCGTCGCCACGCCTTTGAAGAACAGAGTGAGCTTGGCGCTGGGTAGGAGGTTCTCATCGGAGGGATACCCGAGATCCTCCATCCCCAGCAGCGCCAGCTCCTTGTTGATGGCCGCGGCAACATCCACGAGACCTTCCGTCCAGTGCTCCACATTCTCCTTGAAAGTTTTCTGGGCGGCAGCAGCATTCGCCAGCAGCACCTCGTCGGCCTTGATCTTCTCCTTCAAGGCCACCTCCTGCTCCCTGGCGCCGTCCAGCGTCTTGGTCAAAGTAGCCAGCTTCAACTCAAGATCTGCATTGGAGTCCTTGGCGGCGCTAAGCTCTATGCCCTTCTCGGCGAGTGTCAGGACCCCGAACCTAAGCCACATCGATCCAGCATGTAACACATCATATCACTTTGCGGCCTCATGCATGGAACTCCCACGGGTGCCACCTTACCTGGCCCGGGACCGTTTGCGTCTTTTGGATCACGTATATGACAGTGTCGCTAGCATCCATATGACAAAGAACCCGGGCCGACATGGCTAGTCGTGAACCCAAAGCGACGCTAACCTATGAGGACAGGCATACATGAATCACATCGAGCATGTCGGTCATCAACGTGTGAATCCGGGCTGTAGCACTGGGCTAACAGGACTCCGGTAACCCGGGATGTAGCAGGCTAGGCAGGACTCCGGAAGTCACCGCGTGACATTTCCCCGAAGGGACAGACACAGGAACGAAGTGAATCACATGCCGGCCAGTCAAGTGTTCCGAGCAGTAGTGCTGGGCTAGCAGGACTCCGGTGAACCGGGCTGTAGCAGACTACTATCGCTCAGAGGCACTAGACCACATTTCCCCATATGATAGGCTTCCAAGGATAAACAACTAGATAGTCGGATCCCACACATACCAAGCATTTCAATCATACACACAATATGCTCGATATGCGCAAATACAACATGGCATCACAACAAGGCTCTATGACTCAAAGTATTCATTCATTAGGCTCCGAGGAGCGAGATATTACAACCATGGTTCTCATGACCCAACATTCAGAGCATACGAGTCAAGCACATGCGGAAGCTTAACATGTCTGAGTACAGACATCTACAAATGAAAAAGGCTGAGAAGCCTGACAATCTACCAGATCCTGCCGAGGGCACAAGATCGTAGCTGAGGTATCAAGCTAAACGTCGAAGTCCAAGCGGTACTACTAGCGAGACTGATGTCTCTCTGCAAAACATAAAAAAGGCAAACGTGAGTACAAACGTACTCAGCAAGACTTACATCAGAACTAACTACATATGCATCAGTTTCAATAAAGGGGGGTGGTGGAGTTTGACTGCAGCAAGCCAGCTTTGACTCGGTGGCTATCCTGAACTACGACTGCAAGTAACTCTTTTGAGGTGGCGCACACGAGTCCACATATTCACCATATCAATACACCACTATGGATCCACTTCCGTCTCCCTACGAGAAGGCCATCCATAGCACTCACGCTTATCTTGCGCATTTTAGAGTATCCACTTTCACTTGTCTATGAACTGTTATAGGCAACCCAGAAGTCCATTACCGCGGACACGGCTATTCGAATAGATGATGTTAACCCTGCAGGGGTGTACTTCTTCATACATGTTTCCACCACTTAGCGTCTGCACACGACATGTGCTCGGCAGACTTCAAGCGAAAGCCGACGTGGGTGTAGACCACGACCTACCTAAACACTCAAGTCTCTAGTCCAGGTTTATCGCCTATTCGGGTTCCATCCGCAGGGAGTCCGGCCGAGGTTTCCACTAACGGCCCCAAACGATGTGTGCAGGGTTCCCGAGACACCAAACGGGCGAATCGGTACACCGTGCCACGTGCCTACCGCAACACAGCCCACCCCTATGGTCAGCGCTGCGTGCGGCCCCCAACATACTACAAACACCAGAAACTACTTGCAACTCCTGGACAGAGGACAAGGGTGATTAAGAAGTCGAGCGGGGTCATATTTCAGGGCCCAATGCATGGTAGTAGCTGTTTCATGGATCACAAACACAGAACTCAGTTCCTGAGGACGGCTTCAATGAGACAACCCACCATGTACTCCTACATGGCCTCTCACCGCTACCTTTACCAAATCGTGTTCACACACTTAGCTCACACACAGTAGGACATGTTCACACTTTCCAATTCATTGCCGATGAATCAGACCCGACTCAACTCTAAGCAGTAGCAGGCATGACAAACAGGCATGAATGAGTAGGCACAACAGGGCTCAAACAACTCCTACTCATGCTAGTGGGTTTCATCTATTTACTGTGGAATGACAGGTCATGCAAAGGATAAAGGGGTTCAGCTACCGCAGCAAGTAACACATGAATCGTTGTTGTCCTAATGCAATAAAAGAGAGCAGGAGCGAGAGAGTAGGATTTTATCGGAATGAACAAGGGGGTTTTGCTTGCCTGGCACTTCTGAAGATAATATAGTTCTTCATCGGTGTCATCGAACTCATCGTCGGAACATCGTCTATCGAGAGGGGACAATCACCGGCAACAGAGAAAGAACACACGATCAATGCAATGCACAATATGATGCATGATCATGACATGGCAATATGCTGTGATTTGAGCTAATGCATCTAGCTATGATTTAAATGAAGTTGGTTTGAGTACATGATTCAAATTTCAACTCCATATGTGATTATTTAAATGCCCTTTATTTGTTTTGTCCAAAACAGAGGACAACCATTGTTCAAACATGCATGAAAATGGTACAGATGGATTCCTTGAATTTTTCTGATAATTTTTCATATATAAATTATTTGATTTGGAGCTACAGTTGATTTCTATGAATTTTAGAAGTTTGCAACATTTTCTGGAATTTCGTGATTAAAAATAAATCCAGAAAAGATTAAGTGCGTCAGCATGACGTGGGGTGACGTCAGCAGGTCAAAGGCGCCAGCCCAGGTCAAACCTGACGGCTGGGACCCACATGTCAGTGAGACAACTAACTAACCGAGTTAGTTAGTGTTAGGTTAGCATTAACCTAAGTTAATCAGGGCCTTGGCCCACACGTCAGTGACTTGGGGTAGTTAACTAAATTAGTTTAGCACTAATTAAACCTATACTAATTAAGCAGGGGCCTGGGCCCACGTGTGTTGACCCCAGGGAGGTCAAACCCCGGGTCAAACGGGTCAAACTCGCCGGCGGCTCATCGTCGGCGAGGCCAGACGCGGCGGGGCAACGCGGGTTTCGCGCTCCGGCGACCAAAACGACGGCGAAGGCGTGCTACGAGCTGCTGGCGATGTGACGCATCCAACGGTGGCAGTGCTTGGTGCTGGGGTGGCCGGGAACAACGGCGGCGAGCACGTCCGCGGCGGCCGGAGTACGGGCACGCTCGGACACGGTGTTTTGGTGCACGGGAGAAGGAGCTACGGGTTGCTACGGAATCCTGCGGACTCGCTGAGCACGGGGGTGAGCTCAAATGCGGCGTGGGTGCGCTCTGGCTACGGCGGCGCCATGGCCGGCGGAGCCGAGCTCTCGGGCTCGATGGAATCGGCGGTTGGAGAGGGAGATAGAGCACGGGGAGAAGGGGAAGAACGGCGGAGCTCACATGGATTCCAATGGAGGGATCAGCAGGCTCGGGGAGGCACCGTGGACGATGGATGGGCGCCGGCGATCTCGGTGTTGGGGAACGTAGTAATTTCAAAAAATTTCCTACGCACACGCAAGATCATGGTGATGCATAGCAACGAGAAGGGAGAGTGTCGTCTACGTACCCTCGTAGACCGAAGCGGAAGCGTTGACGCAACGTAGAGGAAGTAGTCGTACGTTCTCCTCGCGATCCGACCGATCCAAGTACCGTTACTCCGGCACCTCCGAGTTCTTGGCACATGTTCAGCTCGATGACGATCCCCGGGCTCCGATCCAGCAAAGCGTCGGGGAAGAGTTAAGTCAGCACGACGGCGTGGTGACGATCTTGATGTGTTACCGGCGCAGGGCTTCGCCTAAGCACTGTAACGATATGACCGAGGTGGAATTTGGTGAAAGGGGGCACCACACACGGCTAAGAAACGATCCGTAGATCAACTTGTGTGTCTTTGGGGTGCCCCCTGCCCCCGTATATAAAGGATGGAGGAGGAGGAGGAGGCCGGCCAAGGCTTGGCGCGCCAGGGTGTGGAGTCCTACTAGGACTCCAAGTCCTAGTAGGAGTCCACCAAAAGGGGAGGAAGGGAGAAGGAATAGGAGGAGAAGGAGAGGTGGCCGGCCCCCTTTTCCCTAGTCCAATTCGGACCAGAGGGGAGGGGGGGCGCAGCAGCCTTTTTTTTCCTTTTCCCACTAAAGCCCATCAAGGCCCATTACTTCTCCCGTAATCCCGTAACTCCCCGGTACCTCCGAAAATACACGAACCACTCAGAACCCTTCCGATGTCCGAATATAGTCGTCCAATATATCGATCTTTACGTCTCGACCATTTCGAGACTCCTCGTTATGTCCCCGATCTCATCCGGGACTCCGAACTCCTTCGGTACATCAAAACTCATAAACTCATAATATAACTGTCATCGAAACCTTAAGCGTGCGGACCCTACGGTTCGAGAACAATGTAGACATGACCGAGACACGTCTCCGGTCAATAACCAATAGCGGGACCTGGATGCCCATATTGGCTCCTACATATTCTACGAAGATCTTTATCGGTCAGACCGCATAACAACATACGTTTGTTCCCTTTGTCATCGGTATGTTACTTGCCCGAGATTCGATCGTCGGTATCCAATACCTAGTTCAATCTCGTTACCGGCAAGTCTCTTTACTCGTTCCGTAATACATCATCTCACAACTAACACATTAGTTGCAATGCTTGCAAGGCTTATGTGATGTGCATTACCGAGAGGGCCCAGAGATACCTCTCCGACAATCGGAGTGACAAATCCTAATCTCGAAATACGCCAACCCAACATGTACCTTCGGAGACACCTGTAGAGCACCTTTATAATCACCCAGTTACGTTGTGACGTTTGGTAGCACACAAAGTGTTCCTACGGTAAATGGGAGTTGCATAATCTCATAGTTAAAGGAACATGTATAAGTCATGGATAAAAGCAATAGCAACATACTAAACGATCGGGTGCTAAGCTAATGGAATGGGTCAAGTCAATTAGATCATTCAACTAATGATGTGACCTCATTAATCAAATAACAACTCCTTGTTCATGGTTAGGAAACATAACCATCTTTGATTAATGAGCTAGTCAAGTAGAGGCATACTAGTGACACTCTGTTTGTCTATGTATTCACACATGTATTATGTTTCCTGTTAATACAATTCTAGCATGAATAATAAACATTTATCATGAATTAAGGAAATAAATAATAACTTTATTATTGCCTCTAGGGCATATTTCCTTCAGTCTCCCACTTGCACTAGAGTCAATAATCTAGTTCACATCGCCATGTGATTTACCAGCAATAGTTCACATCACCATGTGATTAACACCCATAGTTCACATCGATATGTGACCAACACTCAAAGGGTTTACTAGAGTCACTAATCTAGTTCACATCGCTATGTGATTAACACCCAAAGAGTACTAAGGTGTGATCATGTTTTGCTTGTGAGATAATTTTAGTCCACGGGTCTGTCATATTCAGATCCGTAAGTATTTTGCAAATTTCTATGTCAACAATACTCTGCACGTAGCTACTCTAGCTAACTGCTCCCACTTTCAATATGTATCCAGATTGAGACTTAGAGTCATCTAGATCAGTGTCAAAAATTGAATCGACGTAACCTTTTACGACGAACCTTTTTGTCACATCCATAATCGAGAAACATATCCTTATTTTACTAAGGATAATTTTGACCGATTTCCAGTGATCTACTTCCTAGATCACTATTGTACTCCCTTGCTTAACACATTGTAGGGTATACAATAGATCTGGTACATAGCATGGCATACTTTATAGAATCTATGGCTGAGGCATAGGAAATGACTTTCATTCTCTTTCTATCATCTGCCGTGGTCGGGCTTTGAGTCTTACTCAAGTTCACACCTTGTAATACAGGCAAGAACTCTTTCTTTGACTGTTCCATTTTGAACTACTTCAAAATTCTTTCAAGGTATGTACTTATTGAAAAACTTATCAAGCGTCTTGTTCTATCTCTATAGATCTTGATGCTCAATATGTAAGCAGCTTCACCGAGGTCCTTCTTCGAAAAACTCCTTTCAAATACTCCTTTATGCTTTACAGAATAATTCTACATTATTTCCGATCAATAATATGTCATTTACATATACTTATCAGAAATGTTGTAGTGCTCCCACTCACTTTCTTGTAAATACAGGCTTCACCATAAGTCTGTATAAAACTATATGCTTTGATCAACTTATCAAAGCGTATATTCCAACTCTGAGATGCTTGCACCAGTCCATAGATGGATCGCTGGAGCTTGCATATTTTGTTAACACCTTTAGGATCGACAAAACCTTCTAGTTGCATCGTATACAACTCTTCTTTAATAAATCCATTAAGGAATGTAGTTTTTGTTTATCCATTTGCCGGATTTCATAAAATGCGGCAATTGCTAACATGATTCGGACAGACTTAAGCATAGATACGAGTGAGAAACTCTCATCGTAGTCAATACTTTGAACTTGTCGAAAAACCTTTTTTCGACAATTCTAGCTTTGTAGATAGTAACACTACTATCAGTGTCCGTCTTCCTCTTGAAGATCCATTTATTTTCTTTGGCTTGCCGATCATCGGGCAAATCCATCAAAGTCCATACTTTGTTCTCATACATGGATCATATCTCAGATTTCATGGCCTCTAACCATTTCGCGGAATCTGGGCTCATCATCGCTTCCTCATAGTTCGCAAGTTCGTCATGGTCTAGTAACATGACTTCCAGAACAGGATTACCGTACCACTCTGGTGCGGATCTCACTCTAGTTTACTTACGAGATTCGGTAGTAACTTGATCTTGAAGTTACATGATCATCATCATTAGCTTCCTTACTAAATGGTGTAGTAGTCACAAGAACAGATTTCTGTGATGAACTACTTTCCAATAAGGGAGAAGGTACAATTACCTTATCAAGTTTTCTACTTTCCTCCCACTCACTTCTTTCGAAAGAAACTCTTTCTCTAGAAAGTTTCCGAACTTAGCAACAAAAGTCTTGCCTTCGGATCTGTGATAGAAGGTGTATCCAACAGTTTCCTTTGGATATCCTATGAAGACACATTTCTCCGATTTGGGTTCGAGCTTATCAGGTTGAAGCTTTTTCACATAAGCATCGCAGCCCCAAACTTTAAGAAACGACAACTTTGGTTTCTTGCTAAACCACAGTTCATATTGTGTCGTCTCAACGGACTTAGATGGTGCCCCTTTTAACGTGAATGCAGTTGTCTCTAACGCATGATCCCAAAACGATATTGGTAAATCGGTAAGAAACATCATAGATTGTACTATATCCAATAAAGTACGGTTATGACGTTCGGACACACCATTATGCTGTGGTGTTCCAGGTGGCATGAATTTGTGAAACTATTCCACACGGTTTTAACTGAAAGCCAAAACTCGTAACTCAAATATTTTACCTCTGCGATCATATCGTAGAAACTTTTTATTTTCTTGTTACGATGATTATCCACTTCACTCTGAAATTCTTTGAACTTTTCAAACGTTTCAGACTTATGTTTCATTAAGTAGATATACCCATATCTGCTTAAATCATCTGTGAAGTTCTAAAAATAATGATACTTGTCGCGAGCCTTAATATTCATCGGACCACATACATCAGTATGTATGATTTCCAACAAATCTGTTGCTTGCTCCATTGTTCCGGAGAACGGCGTTTTAGTCATCTTGCCCAAGAGGCATGGTTCGCAAGCATCAAGTGATTCATAATCAAGTGATTCCAAAATCCCATCAGCATGGAGTTTCTTCATGCGCTTTACACCAATATGACCTAAACGGCAGTGCCACAAATAGGTTGCACTATCATTATTAACTTCGCATCTTTTTGGTTTCAATATTATGAATATGTGTATCACTACGATCGAGATCCAATGAACTATTTTCATTGGTGTGTATGACCATAGAAGGTTTTATTCATGTAAACAGAACAACAATTGTTCTCTAACTTAAATGAATAACTGTATTGCAATTAACATGATCAAATCATATTCATGCTCAACGCAAACACCAAATAACACTTATTTAGTTTCAACACTAATCCCGAAAGTATAGGGAGTGTGTGATGATGATCATATCAATCTTGGAACCACTTCCAACACACATCGTCACCTTGCTCTTTAACTAGTCTTTGTTCATTCTGCAACTCCCGTTTCGAGTTACTAAATTTTAGCAACTGAACTAGTACCAAATACTGAGGGGTTGCTATGAACACTAGTAAAGTACACATCAATAACATGTATATCAAATATACTTATGTTCACTTTGCCATCCTTCTTATCCGCCAATCACTTGGGGTAGTTCCGCTTCCAGTGACCAGTCCCTTTGCAGTAGAAGCACTTAGTCTCAGGCTTAGGACCATACTTGGGCTTTTTCACTTGAGCAGCAACTTGCTTGCCGTTCTTCTTGAAGTTCCCCTTCTTTCCTTTTGCCCTTTTCTTGAAACTAGTGATCTTGTCAACCATCAACACTTGATGTTTTTCTTTGATTTCTACCTTCGCCGATTTTAGCATCGCGAAGAGCTTGGGAATATTTTCCGTTATCCCTTGCATATTATAGTTCATCACGAAGTTCTACTAACTTGGTGATGGTGACTAGAGAATTCTGTCAATCACTATCTTATCTGGAAGATTAACTCCCACTTGATTCAAGCGATTGTAGTACCCAGACAATCTGAGCACATGCTCACTAGTTGAGCGATTCTCCTCCATCTTTTAGCTATAGAACTTGTTGGAGACTTCATATCTCTCAACTCGGGTATTTGCTTGAAATATTAACTTCAACTCCTGGAACATCTTGTATGGTCCATGACGTTCAAAACGTCTTTGAAGTCCCGATTCTTAAGCCGTTAAGCATGGTGCACTAAACTATTAAGTAGTCATCATATTGAGCTAGCAAAACGTTCATAACGTCTGCATCTGCTCCTGCAAAAGGTCCGTCACCTAGCGGTGCATCAAGGACAAAATTCTTCTGTGCAGCAATGAGGATAAACCTCAGATTACGGATCCAATCCGCATCATTGCTACTAACATTTTTCAACACAATTTTCTCTAGGAACATATCAAAATAAACACAGGGAAGCAACAATGCGAGCTATTGATCTACAACATAGATATGCTAATACTACCAGGACTAAGTTCATGATAAATTAAAGTTCAATTAATCATATTACTTAAGAACTCCCACTTAGATAGACATCCCTCTAATCTTCTAAGTGATCACGTGATCCAAATCAACTAAACCATGTCCGATCATCATGTGAGATGGAGTAGTTTCAATGGTGAACATCACTATGTTGATCATATCTATTATATGATTCACGCTCGACCTTTCGGTCTCCGTGTTCCGAGGCCATATCTGTTAAATGCTAGGCTCGTCAAGTATAACCTGAGTATTCCGCGTGTGCAACTGTTTTGCACCCGTTGTATTTGAACGTAGAGCCTATCACACCCGATCATCACGTGGTGTCTCAGCACGAAGAACTTTCGCAATGGTGCATACTCAGGGAGAACACTTCTTGATAATTAGTGAGAGATCATCTTATAATGCTACCGTCAATCAAAGCAAGATAAGATGCAAAAAAGATAAACATCACATGCAATCAATATAAGTGATATGATATGGCCATCATCATCTCGTGCTTGTGATCTCCATCTTCGAAGCACCGTCATGATCACCATCGTCACCGGCGCGACACCTTGATCTCCATCGTAGCATCATTGTCGTCTCGCCAATCTTATGCTTCCACGACTATCACTACCGCTTAGTAATAAAGTAAAGCATTACATCGCGATTGCATTGCATACAATAAAGCGACAACCATATGGCTCCTGCCAGTTGCCGATAACTCGGTTACAAAACATGATCATCTCATACAATAAAATTTAGCATCATGTCTTGACCATATCACATCACAACATGCCCTGCAAAAACAAGTTAGACGCCCTCTACTTTGTTGTTGCAAGTTTTACGTGGCTGCTACGGGCTTAAGCAAGAACTCATCTTACCTACGCATCAAAACCACAACGATAGTTTGTCAAATAGACTCCGTTTTAAACTTCTCAAGGACCGGGCGTAGCCACACTCGGTTCAACTAAAGTTGGTGAGACAGTCTTCCGCAAGCCATCTATGTGCAAAGCACGTCGAGGGAACCGGTCTCGCGTAAGCGTACGCGTAAGGTTAGTCCGGATCGTCTCGTCCAACAATACCGCTGAACCAAAGTATGACATGCTGGTAGGCAGTATGACTTGTATCGTCCACAACTCACTTGTGTTCTACTCGTGCAAATAACATCAAACCATAAAAACCTAGGCTCGGATGCCACTGTTGGGGAACGTAGTAATTTCAAAAAAATTCCTACGCACACGCAAGATCATGGTGATGCATAGCAACGAGAAGGAAGAGTGTCGTCTACGTACCCTCGTAGACCGAAGCGGAAGCGTTGACGCAACGTAGAGGAAGTAGTCGTACGTTCTCCTCGCGATCCGACCGATCCAAGTACCGTTACTCCGGCACCTCCGAGTTCTTGGCACACGTTCAGCTCGATGACGATCCCCGGGCTCCGATCCAGCAAAGCGTCGGGGAAGAGTTAAGTCAGCACGACGGCGTGGTGACGATCTTGATGTGTTACCGGCGCAGGGCTTCGCCTAAGCACTGTAACGATATGACCGAGGTGGAATTTGGTGAAAGGGGGCACCGCACACGGCTAAGGAACGATCCGTAGATCAACTTGTGTGTCTTTGGGGTGCCCCCTGCCCCCGTATATAAAGGATGGAGGAGGAGGAGGAGGCCGGCCAAGGCTTGGCGCGCCAGGGTGTGGAGTCCTACTAGGACTCCAAGTCCTAGTAGGAGTCCACCAAAAGGGGAGGAAGGGAGAAGGAATAGGAGGAGAAGGAGAGGTGGCCGGCCCCCTTTTCCCTAGAACAATTCGGACCAGAGGGGAGGGGGGGCGCAGCAGCCTTTTTTTTCCTTTTCCCACTAAAGCCCATCAAGGCCCATTACTTCTCCCGTAATCCCGTAACTCCCCGGTACCTTCGAAAATACACGAACCACTCAGAACCCTTCCGATGTCCGAATATAGTCGTCCAATATATCGATCTTTACGTCTCGACCATTTCGAGACTCCTCGTCATGTCCCCGATCTCATCCGGGACTCCGAACTCCTTCGGTACATCAAAACTCATAAACTCATAATATAACTGTCATCGAAACCTTAAGCGTGCGGACCCTACGGTTCGAGAACAATGTAGACATGACCGAGACACGTCTCCGGTCAATAACCAATAGCGGGACCTGGATGCCCATATTGGCTCCTACATATTCTACGAAGATCTTTATCGGTCAGACCGCATAACAACATACGTTTGTTCCCTTTGTCATCGGTATGTTACTTGCCCGAGATTCGATCGTCGGTATCCAATACCTAGTTCAATCTCGTTACCGGCAAGTCTCTTTACTCGCTCCGTAATACATCATCTCACAACTAACACATTAGTTGCAATGCTTGCAAGGCTTATGTGATGTGCATTACCGAGAGGGCCCAGAGATACCTCTCCGACAATCGGAGTGACAAATCCTAATCTCGAAATACGCCAACCCAACATGTACCTTCGGAGACACCTGTAGAGCACCTTTATAATCACCCAGTTACGTTGTGACGTTTGGTAGCACACAAAGTGTTCCTACGGTAAATGGGAGTTGCATAATCTCATAGTTAAAGGAACATGTATAAGTCATGGATAAAAGCAATAGCAACATACTAAACGATCGGGTGCTAAGCTAATGGAATGGGTCATGTCAATCAGATCATTCAACTAATGATGTGACCTCATTAATCAAATAACAACTCCTTGTTCATGGTTAGGAAACATAACCATCTTTGATTAATGAGCTAGTCAAGTAGAGGCATACTAGTGACACTCCGTTTGTCTATGTATTCACACATGTATTATGTTTCCTGTTAATACAATTCTAGCATGAATAATAAACATTTATCATGAATTAAGGAAATAAATAATAACTTTATTATTGCCTCTAGGGCATATTTCCTTCACTCGGTTGCCCGAGGCAGAAGACGACCGTGGTGGCGATGTTCGGGGTCATCCGGTGCCGCGTGGCTCGGTGGGGAGGTCCAGGGCGACGAGGCGGAGCTCCTAAGCTGGTTAGGGAGGCGAGGGGGAGGCGGTGGCCGCGGTGGTGGTGAACGGCGGCGACGACGACGCTCGGATGGGGCTCGGGAAGGAGCTACAGAGGAGGGGAGGGAGCAGCAAGTGGTGGAAAGAGAGCGGGGGCTTCGGGCGTCTCCGTGGCGCACCCAGGGCGAGGGGGGAGTAGCTGCGTGGAAGCAGGAGGTGGAGCTCGGGCGCGCGCGCGTCGACACGCCTCTGCCTACTGGCAGAGGTTGAAGACGGTGGGGAGTTGGGCTGGGCCAGGTGGCTGGGCTACCAGCTGGGCCGGCCAGGTAGGTGGGCCTCAGGTAAGCGCCAGGTTAGTCCTTCTCTCTCTCTCTTTTTTTTTCTGTTTTCTATTTTTCCGTAATCTTTGTGGCTTTTCTAAAAATACCTAGACCCTTTCAAAAATCACCAAACTGTACATGCCCACTGTATAGAATATATCCAACATGGAACATTTCAGTTTAGGATTATTTAGGCATTTTAAATATTTTATAGTATTTAAATTCCCAAATTCAAATATGATATGATTTAATTCAAAAGTCCATAATGGCCTAGAAATATGTGCATGACTTTTGGCAGAGGTTTTCCCCTTGGGAAAAAATCATGAACTTTTCTAAAGGGCATTTGGGATAATTGAAAATATTTTTATATTGATCCTAATTGCATTACATTTGGTGCTAGGGTTTGTCATCCCCATTTCAAATTTGAGTGGAATTTAATCATGATGCAAGGATGCAGATGCAAAGACAAACAAGGTCTGAACTGGGGCTGTGACAGCGAGACGACCCTGCAGCTCGCCAAAGGTGTAGGCGTCCTTCTCGCGCTCGCGCTTGAGCGCAGCAAGCTCTTCACCTCTCGCCTTGAGATCTGCCTCCAGCTGCGCCACCTTCGTCTCCAGCTCCTTCTTGGCGGCCTCGGCAGCTGCGGCAGCATCCTTTGCTTCCTTGAGAGCCCCGCCAAGTGTTTGCTCGCGCGCGGCAAGCTCCTCCTCGTGGCTGTCAAGGCTGGCCTTCAGCTGCGTCAACTCGCCCTCCTGCGCAGACAGCTTTTCGGCGGCAAACCGCTGTTGCTCTTCGACTTCAGCCTTCTCGAGAAGGAAAGCTTTCTGCTCATCAGCAAGTTGCTCCCGCTCCTCCGCCAAGGACCGGAGAGCTTCCTGGTGAAGACCCCAGAGCTCCTCTGCGCGCTTCTCGATGTCCGCTCCCGCCTTCGCGACAAGCGCTTCTCGAGATTCCACCTTGGCCTGCCGAGCGCGGTAGAGCGACACCAGCTTCCTCAACAACCGCTCCTCCTCAGGCTCGCCGCTGCTGCTGCTCGGCGCATCAACCAGCGTCAGCCCAGCGGAGGCGAGCACCTCTCCATCAAAAGTTTCTCCTTCGACCGGCGCCCTGGAACTTGACTCCCATGGGAGCTTGATGAAGACACCATCGCCGGCCTTTAGATAGGCGCCTGGCTGGGGCTCTTTGGAGCCTGGCACTGCGGCAGCGGCGGAGGGAACGGCGGTCGGCGTAGCGCCTGGCGCTCCTGCGGCCTCAGGGTCGTCAGTGCGATCGCCGGACCCCTTGCCAGCTTTCACAGCGGCAGCCTTGGCGGCCTCCTCGCCGTGGGATCATCAGCGCCGGCGGCTCCTTCGGTGGCAGCGGCGTCGTCGGTATTGCCGCATGCGTTCTCCTCGCCGGCGACCTCGGTCTCCATCAGCTCCGTGGCGGATGGGTCTGACAGCCGGAAAAGGGAGAAAAGTCAAGCAAATATCCAAAAAGAAGATCAAAAGAAGAAGAACCCAAGGGAAGTCTTTAAGCAAGAGGATTACCTGTACCAGGATCTGCAGTCATGGTCTCCGTTGCCGGAGGGTCGCTGGTGCCGTCCCTTGCCGGAGACTCCTCCCTTGCCAGAGACCTCTCCCTTGCCGGAGACTGCTCCCTTGCCGGGGAATTCTCCCTTGGCGGCGTAGTCGAAGCAGATGGCACATCGGGGGCGGTCTCCGTGCGCTCCTGGTGAGGTTGCTCTGCTCCTACACAAACCAACAGTCAGATATCAGCAAAGAAAGAGCACCCATGCGCACCTAACAGCGGGAAGTAAACCATATACTTACGCTGGGGGCTGCGCTGGGGGCTGCTCTGGGGAATAGTTGCCGGGTCCGGCAAGGTGGTCTCGGACACGCCCCCTCCTGTCACAGTGGGATCGTTCTCGATGACAATCACCGGGACCTTGTCTCTCTTTGCCGCTCTCTGGGCCAGAGTCCTGAAAAGGAATGAGTTCAGAGTGAAGCAAATCAGATACAAGACAAAACAGCAAGAATTGAAGAACTACAAGTACAGCAAAGAATCTTACTCTTCTTCTTCCTCGTCGGAGCTAAGCGCGGAGAAGTCGAAGCCCGGCTCACCTCCGGCGCGACGAGGCGGAGGAGTAGGTTCCCTTGGCCGCTTGGCAGGGGCAGTGGCAGTGGTCTGAGACGACTCCGCTCCAGTTGCCGCAGCGGCGTGAGATGGTCCCGCAGTGCCAGTGCTTGCCGCGGTGGAGCGTGTCGTGCGGCGCGGTGGCTGTTGACTCGTCTGCCGCTCCGCTACGTCCCCGGCCTTGCGGAGGCGCTTTCTTGGTGGAGCTGGGGGCTCTGCTTGCGACGAGCTGACTGGAGGTGCGGAGGAAGAGGGGTTGATCTCCGACGAGCCTCCCGTATCCTCGGCGGACTCGCTCGACTCGATCTCAGGCCCGGCAAGCTCTTCCTCGCCGGCAAGTCCCTCTCGCTCGGCAAGGCTTGCCGCCCCTGCTGCCTCTGCTGCGTCTGCCTTCTCCACGGTGAATCCAAACTCGCCCGCGGCAGCGGCTGCCGCCGCCTCTTCCAGCCTGGTGGCGATGCGCTCCATCTCCTCTTCGGTGGTGTCGCGTGTGAGGCTTCTCTGTTCATCGGCGCCGACCGGCACTTCTACCAAGCAATCGAAGAACGCCTGCACGACGTCGTCTGTAGGCTCTTGCCAAGTTGGAACGATTCCATGCGAATCGCACAACGGCATCATTGCACGGATGCGATCGAGCGAGGAGTTGTTGCACAGTGGAACGACGCCCCGCGGCAACCTGAACGCTTCGGGATGATCAGGGTCGTGCTTGAACAGCTCCTTGAGCATCGCGTCAAGTTCCAAGACAGTGAAGTTGAAGTTGAGGCCCGGGCGCAGCCTCATGATATCCGCCGCATTCTTGAACTCCCAGGCGGGTCTCCTCCTCTCCTGCAGGGGGGCGATGCGGCAGCGAAGAAAATCTGCACCAACGGCGCCTACAGTGAGCCCGGCAAGCCTGAGGCGTTGGATCCAGGTGACGGCAATCTTCAGCCTAGTGTCTTCCGGGGCAACGTCACTCCAGTCGCTGCCGCGCGTTACTGGGGCTTAGCGCCAGGCGGTAAACGGCTGCGGGTTCTCCTCGATAACCCAGCACCAGTCTGCTCTCCATTCCTCCCACTTGCTGCGGAGCTCTCCCTCCAGATAAGCTTCCTTCTTGCCAGATCTCGAGATCCAGGCGATTCCGCCGGATAAAGGCTCTCCTCTCTCAACTCGAGGCATAAAGAAGTGGTGGAAAAGGGATACATTTCGATGGACTCTGACAAAGTTTTCGCAGAGATGTGCGAAAACTGCCATGGTCAGAACGGCATTGGGGGTGAAGTCAAGGAGGTGGAACCCGTAGGTGTTCATGATATCGCAGAAAAATTCAGAGAAAGGCGGGTAGAGCCCGCAGTAGAAGAACAACTCGAAGAAGGGATACCCATTTGGAGCCAGTTGCCGAGCGGCGGCTGGGAGTACCTTCGTGCGCGGATGCGCTCGCGTCTCCGTCGACCAGAAGAGGTAGTAGTACTCCCTCAGCTCCTCCGCGGCGAGCTGGGGGGGTGGAGGGGAGATTGCCCGCTCCTTTCGCAGCGCTGCAAGCCGCTGCGCCTCGGCCGACTTCACGACCTTCCCGGCTTTCGGAGCCATGGCGGAGGTGGTGGGGGAGATCGACGGCGTTGGTGGTGCTGGTGGCGATGGGGGGCGGAGCGCTGCTCTCTTTCTTTGGGAAGAAGGGGGAGCGGCGGAGGTTTTTGAGATTGGAGTAGCAACCGGCGGATGGGCGAACTGCCCTTGTTTCCTCTGCTTATAAAGAGGGAGGGGCGGACGTTCCGCCTTTCTGAATAAAGAAACCACCCACGATCTCTCCCACGACGCCGCATTCAACGCGTGGCGTTCGGGGAGGGCACGGTGGATACGGAGTAAGATACGGCGTGACCCGGGCCGCGCGTGCCCGTGCCCTGTTTTGGGCCTGGCCCAACACATAGTTATGGAGTTGATAAAGAGTTTGTCGTAAAGAGTTATGTCCATGCAAGCTTTTACGTCAATCCAGATGACTCTAAGTCTCAATCTGGATACATATTGAAAGTGGGAGCAACTAGCTAGAGTAGCTCCATCCAGAGCATTGTAGACATAGAAAAATTTCCAAAATACATACGGCTCTGAATATGGCAGACCCGTTGACTAAACTTCTCTCACAAGCAAAACATGATCACACGTTAGTACTCTTTGGGTGTTAATCACATGGCGACGTGAACTAGATTGCTGACTCTAGTAAACCCTTTTCGTGTTAAATCACATGTTGATGTGAACTAGATTATTGACTCTAGTGCAAGTGGGAGACTGAAGGAAATATGCTCTAGAGGCAATAATAAAGTTGTTATTTCATATTTTCTTATATCATGATAAATGTTTATTAGTCATGCTAGAATTGTATTAACCTGAAACTTGATACATGTGTAAATACATAGACAAAACAAAGTGTCCCTAGTATGCCTCTACTTGACTAGCTCGTTAATCAAAGACAGCTAAGTTTCCTAACCATAGGCATGTGTTGTCATTTGATTACGGGCTCACATCATTAGGAGAATGATGTGATGGACAAGACCCATCCGTTAGATTAGCATAATGATCGTTAAGTTTTATTGCTATTGCTTTCTTCATGACTTATACATATTCCTTTGACTATGAGATTATGCAATTCCTGAATACCGCAGGAACACCTTGTGTGCTATCAAACATCACAACGTAACTGGGTGATTATAAACATGCTCTAGAGGTGTCTCCAAAGGTGTTTGTTCGGTTGGCATAGATCGAGATTAGGATTTGTCACTCCGAGTATGGGAGAGGTATCTCTGGTCCCTCTCGGTAATGCACATCACTATAAGCCTTGCAGGCAATGTAACTAATGAGTTAGTTGCAGGATGATGCATTACGGAATGAGTAAAGAGACTTGCCGGTAACAAGATTGAACTAGGTATAAGAATACCGACGATTGAATCTCGGGCAAGTAACATACCGATGACAAAGGGAATAACATATGTTGTTATGTGGTTTGACAGATAAAGATCTTCATAGAATATGTAGGAGCCAATATGAGCATCCAGGTTCCGCTATTGGTTATTTACCAGAGATGTGTCTCGCTCATATCTACATAGTTCTTGAACCCATAGGGTCCGCACGCTTAATGTTCGATGACGATTTGTATTATGAGTTATGTGTTTTGGTGACCAAAGTTTGTTCGGAGTCCTGGATGAGATCACAGACATGACGAAGAGTCTCAAAATGGTCACGAGGTAAATATTGATGTATTGGAAGGTGGTATTCGGAAAGCGGAAGGGTTCCGGAGTGTATCAGGTACATACTATAGTACCGGAGGGGTTATCGGAACCCCCCGGGGAAAGATATGGGCCATATGGGCTATAGGAGGGAGGCTAACCCGCCCACAAGGGGCCGGTGTGCCCCCCACAAGGGGGAGGCCGAATTGGATTAGGGAAGGGGGAGCCACCCCCCTTTCTTTCTCCTACTCCCTCTCCTTTCCCCCTTCCCCCCTCCATGAGAAGGAAAAGAAAGGGGGGGCGAATCCTACTTGGATTGGGAGTCCTAGTAGGACTCCCCCCTTATGGAGCGCCCCCTAGGGCCGGCCTCCTCCCTGTCCCTCATTTATATACATGGGCAGGGCACCCCTTGGAGATACAAAAATTGTTCCAAGCCGTGTGCGGCGTCTCCCTCCAAAGTTTACTCCTCTGGTCATAGCATCGTAGTGCTTAGGCAAAGCCCTGCACGAATCACATCACCATCACCATCACCATGCCGTCGTGCTGACGAAACTCTCCCTCGACCCGCTGCTGGATCAAGAGTACAAGGGACGTCATCGAGCTGAATGTGTGCAGAACTCGGGGATGCTTGATACGTCTACAACGTATCTATAAATTTTGATTGATCCATGCTATATTATCTTCTGTTTTGGACATTACTGGGCTTTATTATTCACCTTTATATTATTTTTGGGACTAACCTATTAACCGGAGGCCCAGCCCAGAATTTTTGTTTTTGCCTATTTCAGAGTTTCGCAGAAAAAGAATATCAAACGGAGTCCAAACGGAATGAAACCTTCGGGAACGTGATTTTCGGAACGAACATGATCCAGAGGACTTGGACCCTACGCCAAGAAACAAAGGAGGAAGCCACGAGGTAGGGGGCGCGCCTAGCCCCCCAGGCACGCCCTCCACCCTCGTGGGCCCCTCGTTGCTCCATCGACGTACTCCTTCCTCCTATATATACCTACGTACCCCAAAACGATCAGAAGAGGAGCAAAAAACCTAATTCCACCGCCGCAACCTTCTGTACCCACGAGATCCCATCTTGGGGCATGTTCCGGAGCTCCGCCGGAGGGGGCATCCATCACGGAGGGCTTCTACATCAACACCATAGCATCTCCGATGAAGTGTGAGTAGTTTACCTCAGACCTTCGGGTCCATAGTTATTAGCTAGATGGCTTGTTCTCTCTTTTTGGATCTCAATACAATGTTCTCCCCCTCTCTCGTGGAGACCTATTCGATGTAATCTTCTTTTTGAGGTGTGGTTGTTGAGACCGATGAATTGTGGGTTTATGATCAAGTTTATCTATGAACAATATTTGAATCTTCTCTGAATTCTTTTATGTGTGATTGGTTATCTTTGCAAGTCTCTTCGAATTATCAGTTTGGTTTGGCCTACTAGATTGATCTTTCTTGCAACGGGAGAAGTTCTTAGCTTTGGGTTCAATCTTGCGGTTTCCTTTCCCAGTGACAGTAGGGGTAGCAAGGCACGTATTGTATTGTTGCCATCGAGGATAACAAGATGGGTTTTTTATCATATTGCATGAATTTATCCCTCTACATCATGTCATCTTGCTTAAGGCGTTATTCTGTTTTCATGAACTTAATACTCTAGATGCATGTTGGATAGCGGTCGATAAGTGGAGTAATAGTAGTAGATGCAGGCAGGAGTCGGTCTACTTGTCTCGGACGTGATACCTATATACATGATCATACCTAGATATTCTGATAACAATGCTCAATTCTATCAATTGCTCAACAGTAATTCGTTCACCCACCGTAAAGTACTTATGCTCTTGAGAGAAGCCACTAGTGAAACCTATGGCCCCCGGGTCTATCTTCATCATATTAATCTTCCAACACTTAGTTATTTCCTTTGCTTTTTTACTTTGATTTTATTTTACTTTGCATCTTATCATAAAAATACCAAAAATATTATCCTATCATATCTATCAGATCTCACTCTCGTAAGTGACTGTGAAGGGATTGACAACCCCTCATCGCGTTGGTTGCGAGGATTTATTTGTTTTGTGTAGGTATGAGGGACTCGCGCGTAGCCTCCTACTGGATTGATACCTTGGTTCTCAAAAACTGAGGGAAATACTTACGCTACTTTGCTGCATCACCCTTTCCTCTTCAAGGGAAAACCAACGCAGTGCTCAAGAGGTAGCAAGAAGGATTTCTAGCGCCATTGCCGGGGAGGCTTACGCAAGGTCAAGTCAAGATTTGGACTCCCGACAACAAGCCATTTCTGGCGCCGTTGCCGGGGAGGTCTACGCAATAGTCAACATACCAAGTACCCATCACAAACCCTTATCTCCCGCATTACATTATTTGCCATTTGCCTCTTGTTTTCCTCTCCCCCACTTCACCCTTGCCGTTTTATTCGCCTTCTCTTTTCTGATTGTCTCTTCTCGTTCGGTTTTCCCTCGCCATGTCAGAACCAAAAAAAGTTGGGGTTTCTCTCCCTAGTTGTAGTGCTTTAGACAATCCCGCTATCTTATCTAAACTCATAAGTAGAAATACAATGGAACTCGATGAATCTTTGAAAGATGCTTGGGATAGGCTGTTAAGCATCCGGGCTAGCTATGTACCCCAATATCAAATTGAGGTCTATCTAAAAAGCTTTTATGTTGGGTTGCCCACTTCGTTCAAACAAGTTTTAGATTCTATTTTTGAAGAGGGTTTTCTTGAAGGGGACCCCATAGTACCTATGAAATTATCAAAACTATATTTGGGCATCCTGTTAATGAGAAAGTTGAAACCACATATCTTTTGCTTTTAGACCAAAGCGAATCTATCAAAGAGATAAAGCCTAGCCTAGAAGCAAATTTCCGCAACGTACTTAATCTTTCTTCTACCATTAATGGCTATGTACTTTGTCAAAATAGAAAGATTAATTCCATAGATAACAAGTTTGCTCTCTTCTTCCCTAAAACCAAAGATGGCAATACCTAGATCTATCCTTGCTATTATGCCTAGCTAGGGGCGTTAAATGATAGCGCTTGTTGGGAGGCAACCCAATTTTATTTTTAGTTTTTTTTGTTTTGCTTCTATTGACGAATAAATATTTGTTCTAGCCTCTGGTTAGATGTGTTTTTATGTTTTAATTAGTGATTGTGCCAAGTTAAACCTATATGATGTTCTTGGATGATAGTTATTTGATCTTGCAGAAATTTCCAGAAACTTTCTGTTCACGAATATAATTGTTAAAACTCACCAGAACGTGATAAAATACTGATTCCAATTGCTTCTGATCAATAAACAAATTTTCTAGGTCGTCCTACTTTGGTAGATTTTTTGGAGTTACAGAACTTTGCGTTAGTTATAGATTACTACAGACTGTTCTGTTTTTGACAGATTATGTTTTTCGTGTGTTGTTTGCTTATTTTGATGAATCTATGGCTAGTAAAATAGTTTATAAACCATAGAGAAAATGGAATAAAGTAGGTTTAACACCAATATAAATAAATAATGAGTTCATTACAGTAACTTGAAGTGGTCTTTTGTTTTCTTTCGCTAACGGAGCTCACGAGATTTTCTGTTAAGTTTTGTGTTGTGAAGTTTTCAAATTTTAGGTGAAAGATTTGATGGATTATGGAACAAGGAGTGGCAAGACACTAAGCTTGGGGATGCCCATGGCACCCCCAAGATAATCTAAGGACACCATAAAGCCAAAGCTTGGGGATGCCCCGGAAGGCATCTCCTCTTTTCGTCTACTTCCATCGGTAACTTTAGTTGGAGCTATAGTTTTATTCACCACCTGATATGTGTTTTGCTTGGAGTGTCTTGTATGATTTGAGTCTTTGCTTTTTAGTTTACCACAATCATCCTTGCTGTACACACCTTTTGAGAGAGACACACATGATTCAGAAATTATTAGAATACTATATGTGCTTCACTTATATCTTTTGAGTTATATAGCTTTGCTCTAGTACTTCACTTATATCTTTTAGAGCACGGTGGTGGATTTGTTTTATAGAAACTATTGGTCTCTCATGCTTCACTTAGATTATTTTGAGAGTCTTAAATAGCATGGTAATTTGCTTAAATAATCCTAATATGCTAGGTATTCAAGATTAGTAAAAACTTTCTTATGAGTGTTTTGAATACTAAGAAAAGTTTGATGCTTGATGATTGTTTTGAGATATGGAGGTAATAACATCAAAGTCATGCTAGTTGAGTAGTTGCGAATTTGAGAAATTCTTGTGTTGAAGTTTGCAAGTCCCGTAGCATGCACGTATGGTAAACGTTGTGTTACAAATTTGAAACATGAGGTGTTCTTTGATTGTCTTCCTTATGAGTGGTGGTCGAGGACGAGCGATGGTCTTTTCCTACCAATCTATCCCCGTAGGAGCATGCGCGTAGTGCTTGGTTTTTGATGACTTGTAGATTTTGCAATAAGTATTTGAGTTCTTTATGACTAATGTTGAGTCCATGGATTATACACACTCTCACCCTTCCATCATTGCTAGCCTCTTCGGTACCGTGCATTGCCCTTTCTCACATTGAGAGTTGGTGCAAACCCGTGATATGATACGCTCTTTCACACATAAACCTCCTTATATCATCCTCAAAACAGCCACCATACCTACCTATTATGGCATTTCCATAGCCATTCCGAGATATATTGCCATGCAACTTTCCACCATTCCGTTTATCATGACATGTTCATCATTGTCATATTGCTTAGCATGATCATGTAGTTGACATAGTATTTGTGGCAAAGCCACCGTTCATAATTCCTCATACATGTCACTCTTGGTTCATTGCATATCCCGGTACACCACCGGAGGCATTCATATAGAGTCATACTTTGTTCTAGTATCGATTTGTAATCATTGAGTTGTAAATAAATAGAAGTGTGTCGGCGTTCTGGGAACGGGGTTCCCCAGACTTGCCTGCCTGCGGCCTGCGGCGTGGCTCGAAAGGGGCCCCAGCATGGCCCATCTTCATCAACACAAGACCCAAGACCCTCGCGAGGGGCCAAGCCTCGCGGGGCGGACGACACGGCGCTTCCTCAGGCGCGGCCTCATCAGGCTGGCTCGCGAGGAGGCGGAGAGATCAAGGCGGGGTACCTCACGAGGTGCCCATGACGCAAGCCATGACGACCAAGGGTGCCAGGCGGGCGCCAGCCAACGCAGTGTCTCCCTTTCCTCTTTGGTGCAAAGGGGTCAAGCGCAGGCGAGAGGATCAAGCAAAGGCACCCATTTCGGTGCAACGAGACCAAGACCAGTCCAACGGTGGGAAGGAGGTCATCGTGGAGCCCAGAACGGCGTCACCACAGGGCCTTTGGCAGGCGAGGACCAACTTTAGTCAGGATAAGTGTACCAGATGTTCCCCTTTGAATTGGCCAATTGTTGGCGCCCTTCCCGCTCAATATTTGGGAAGAGGCCCAGGGCCTTTGCCTATAAATAGGACTAGCCACCCCCAGGGTAGATGATCATCGAGAAACCAGTTAGAAAGACTCAGGCAGCAGAGAGAGAGAGAGAGAGAGAGAGAGAGAGAGAGAGAGAGAGAGAAGGGCGGCTGAACTCCCCCTAGCAGTTCATCGTCCTAGCTAAGAGCAGACCCTCACGAGGTTGTTCTTCCTTGTATTGTTCATCATCATCAGCCCAAGAGGCAATCCACCCACCACAAACTAGAGTAGGGTATTACACCACAATGGTGGCCCGAACTAGTATAAACCATGTGTCTCTTGTGTTGTTCTTCCAGTAGTTTAGATCTTTGCGATACGGAGAGGTAGAGGGCATAATCTCCGCGCGCACCCCAGAGTTCGAACCTTAAGGGTCTGCCGGAACCCGAAATCCAACATTTGGCGCGCCAGGTAGGGGTGCGCCGGAATTTGCCTTTCTACCGCTCCGCGTCCAGTGGCACCGTCATCACCATGTCCGGCGACCAGGCGGGCAACCAAGATCCATGGGCGGCATGGCCTGCCCACGCGGAGCCGCCCGCCTCGGGCGACCCCGCGCCCCAGGCAGCTCGTGGTCCGCAGGGCGCTTCGGGCCGCGAGCGACGCGGACAGGCTTCAACAACCCTCACGCCGTGGCAAGCGCTGTCGGCGGCAAGGGCCTCCAATCACGCCGCGACCACGACACCATACACCCGCCGGGAGCAGGCGAACTTGAGAGCCGCGCTCATGGTGGCCCGAGAGCTGCTGCAGTGCAGGCTGTTGGACGGCGGCCGCGACGTGCTGCTAGAGCGGGTTGCCGAACTGCCGGGCTTTGCCGCTTCAGGGGCTCACCCCTTCTGCATCCAGCTCCCGTCTCAAGCCCAGGGCGGCACGCGCGGGGGCCCTGCACGCTCCCGTGGGCCCCAAGGCTACCCCAACACCGGCGAATCCGTTGGCGCCGGACTGACGGGGGCGCCACCCCCGCCCCCGGCGCGTGAGGGAGAGGGACTCAGCGCTGCCCACGGCGCCAGCGGGCAACCGCGCTACCACCCCGCGGTGGGCACGTCAAGCAGCGCTGCATGGCACATGGAGCACTATAGCACAGCCTTCGGGGTGACGGCGCCAGAAGAATACGTGCTCCACATGATGGACCAAGGGCACGCTCACGAGGGCGAACAAGGCTCGCTTCTCAGCCCAAGCCGGGGAGACGAGACACCAGAAGCTGAGCTCTTCCAGGAGCCCCGGGACGGCTCCATCGTCCACGCTGGAGGCGACAACTATCGGGTACCACTAATTCCTCAGGAGCAGGCGTATGCTAATCATGGATCGCAGGAGGTGCAGGTCGCCGCAGTAAGCAGCTGCCCCGCTCCCACAATCTCCTACCCCTCCGGAGGAGGGCGCAGGGGGCTGCAGGAGAGGGGCAGAGATCCGACATCACCACCGCGGCGTTCGGAGCAAGGCGTTTTCAGGAGGTAGGCCCTCCGCTGGGGAGGCGCCTAAGGGCCTGCCCCTGGCGGAGGACCCGTGGTCGTCGGGGGAACCGTTGGCGACCGCTCTATCCCACCGGCGGCGTCCTGGTTTCCGGTCGTCGTTGGTGGCACTAGAGTGTGGCGCAAGGCGGGGCCCTCGTCTGGCGATATGAAGCAAGGCCGGTACCTGTGAAGAAGGCGAATGCCTGTGAAGCTGTCACGTTTAGGAGAAGGCCCAGAGCCTGTGAAGAAGGCGAATGCCTGTGAAGCTGTCGCGTTTAGGAGAAGGCCCAGAGCATGTGAAGAAGGCGAATGCCTGTGAAGCTGTCGCGTTTATGAGAAGGCCTAGAGCCTGTGAACAAGGCGAATGCCTATGAAGCTGTCGCATTTAGGAGAAGGCCCAGAGCCTGTGAAGAAGGCGAATGCCTGTGAAGCTGTCGCGTTTAGGAGAAGGCCCAGAGCCTGTGAAGAAAGTGAATGACTGTGAAGCTGTCGCGTTTAGGAGAAGGCCCAGAGCCTGTGAAGAAGGCCAATGCATGTGAAGCTGTCGCGTTTAGGAGAAGGCCCAGAGCCTGTGAAGAAGGCGAATGCCTGTGAAGCTGTCGCGTTTAGGAGAAGGCCCAGCGCCTGTGAACAAGGCGAATGCCTGTGAAGCTGTTGCGTTTAGGAGAAGGCCCGGAGCCTGTGAAGAAGGCGAATGCCTGTGAAGCTGTCACGTTTATGAGAAGGCCCGGAGCCTGTGAAGAAGGCAAACGCCTGTGAAGCCACTGCATCTGGGGAAAGGCCCGGAGCCTGTGAAGAAGGCCAACGCCTGTGAAGCTACCCGTCAACGGCACTCTCACATCCTGCGGATTCAATTAGAGAACACCCAAGGCGCCACGTCCTCCCACCGGCCGCCTTGGGGCCTGCGCGGAACAAAGGTAAACCAGCCAACCACCAGGCGCGGGCGCCCGCGCGATGTGACGACTACTAATATGATGAACACCGGTTTTACATGAGGGGCTCCCCCTCCCCAAAATGCTCTCACAGCCATCAGGCCAAAGGTCTGAGTTCTATTCGTGCATGGTAAAAAAGACAGGAGCCGTACATACTCAGTCGGATAAATCCCCCAATGCATCCTCAGGAGCACCTCCTGAGCCGCCGCTGGCGTTGCTGAACTCACCATCGCCGTCAGTGTCGCCGCCAGCGGCGCGAGGACCGTTCGCCACACCACCCTCGTCAGCCGCCACGATCGCGTCATCGTCGTCCGAAGCGAAGGCCCTGACAAGAGCGTCCACGTTGTCTTCCACCCGGTGCGCCAGGTCATCTCGGACGGCCTGGGGGACTGGGGCGATGGCGGCGTTGAAGTCGAAGTGGGGATCCATGTTCTGGAGATGGCTGAAGACGCGGGAAAAGGCGCGCCCGAGCAGGGCGCGGCTCCTCTCCTCCACCAACCTGTCGGCCCTGGCCGACCGCGCCTCCAGCTGCGTCACCACGGTGGTGAAGAACTGAAGGTTGGCGGCGTAGTTGATCGTGCGCGGCTCGCCAACAGCCGCCTCGCAAATATTGCCCCAAGGCTGTGTTAGCCCTCTCCCTAAGCGTAGCAAGCATGGGGCCGTGCACGTGCTCCAGGACCTGCCGCTGGCGTATCTCATCAGCATTCTGGCGCTCGGCGGCCTCAGCCTCCTCCACCCGCTGATGAAGACGGAGCACCTCGGCCTGGGAGGCGGCCAACTCTTTTTGCGCTGCCTCAAGGACGGCCCGGGAAGCGTCGGCCCGCCGCGTCGCCTCATCCCGTTGGGCCCTCAGGGCTGCGGTTCTCCCCTCAGCCTCGACCCGGATCAACTCCAGCCTCCCCTCGAACTCACGCTCGAGGCCGAGGCGCGCCGTCGCCACCCGACGACCAACCTCCTCCAGGACACGTGCTTCCCGTGCGGCGACATCATCTTCCGCCTGCGTCACCAGCGCTCCCTCGCCTCCAGCCGCTCGTACTCGCGGGTGCGTTCGGCGGCTTCCAGCGCCAACACTTCCTCACGCTTCCGAAGCTCAGCGGGGTCGCTAGAGGCCACGTTCATCGATGCAAGGGCCGCCTCACGCAGTTCCACTTGCTCCTCCAATGAGTGGCACCGGGCCAGGAGCTCCCGAGCCCATTCCTCTGCTGCTTCTCGCCGTTGGTCAGCTCCCCGGGCCTCCTCAGCGGCCTGGGATCGAGCCGCCCGAGAGGCCTCCGGCGACACCTTCGCCTCTTCATCATCAAGGTCGCGCTGATGGTGTGCGAGGGCGATGGTGGCCTCCAGCTCGCGCCTCCCTGCGACCAGGCGCAGGCCCTCGGCCTCCAGGCGCGTGTCTTCACCAGCGAGATCCTCCCCAAGCAGGTCCACCGCGTCGGTCGCCCTTCGAAGGAACTCTTGGCGACGAGCACGGCGCTCCCCAGCGCGCTCGAGCACGTCTTCCACACCATCATCTGCCCCGAGCAAGCACCGGGGGCCACGAATCATCGCTCCCCCTCCGAGCAGGGGGTTGGGGGCTGGCGCCCTCTCGACGGCAGGGCGCGCCGTACCAGAAACCTGGCCTGGGGCCGGTCCCGTCTCCAGAAGAAGGGCGCAGGGGGCGCCTCAGCCAGTCGCAGCCCGCGGCTAGGCGAGAAGCCCACGGCAGGCTGGCTATACCAAGAGAGGGCCCGCGAAGGAAGATCGCAGGAAGAGGAGGGATGCATTGCGCCTCGGGACGGTCCGCCCCTTCATTCGCTCTCACCACAAAAGCAGTGCTGCTCGGAGCACTTGGGGGCAACGGGGAAGACGAAGCCAAAGGAGGCGGCGCCTCAGCAGCTCCCACGAGCTCGGCCGGAAGAGGCCTGCGGAGTAAGGATCAGTAGACGCAACAAGGGGATCAGGAGCCAGGAAAGGAGAAGGCTTACTCGTCAGTAGCGAAGTATTTCTGGCGCTTCAGCAAGCGACAAGAGAAGTCATCACCCAGGGCCTCCCTTTTCCTCCGGAGAGCCTCAAAGTCCACACGGAAGCGGCCCAAGAGAAGAGTGCAAGGATCAACCTGCAACGAAGACGGAGCATCAAAGCGATCCGCGTCACGGGCGCCTGCCTGACGCGCGCTGTCGATCGCCTCGCCAGAAGACGCGGCCGGGGCCTCAGGGGCCTCGGCCCCAGGCGCTGGAAGCAGCTGTTTGCCACCCTCAGCCTCAGCAGCACGGGTCTCAGGAGCTGCCCCCTCGAGGGCATCACCAGGCGCAGTCACCTCATCGGGAGCCCTCTCGGCCTCCGCCGTCTCATGCCTCCCTGCTCCACCACTCGAGGAGGATTCGCCTTGACTGACCGGAAGGGCGGTCACCACCACAGGGTTCTCGCGAGGCCCTTGGAAGCCAGCGGGGCGCAGCCCCCATTCATCAAAGGAGGGCATCTGCTTCACGAAGTCGTCCCTGTTCTGGCAGTGGTACAGCAGGGGCCCTCCCCGCTGGATGCTGCCCGGGTTGGGGTCACCGGTCAGGACCAAGAGCACTGTCTTTAGCGCCCCAGGCGTCAGGTCTTCTTCCTGAAGCCTCATCTGATCACCATGCCCACTGAAGGCCCACATTCGGCGGGAGTGGCGTTGGAGAGGGGCAATGCGGCGCAACAGGAACTCCTTCACCACCTTGGGCGCTGTCACGCCGAGCGATTTCAAGAACGCGAAGCGGTGCCAGACGAAGGCGAGCCGGGTGCTCTCGAGCGTCTCCTGGCCCAAGCCCGAATTGGGTACAGCAGGCGAAGTTGGCTTCGCCAGCAGGGGGCTGGGCACCCCAACATCGACGTACAACCACCGCTCGCGGAACCCAGCTGAAGGCGAAGGAAGCTCGAAGTCGATCCCTGAGGCCGCAGTCTCAAGCGCGGCGACGAAGTTCACCCATGCCGAGAATCGAGTGGGGTCGGCAAGGCGCAAAGAGAAGAAGTGGCGCAACAAGGCAACGGAAGGAGGGATGCCCACTATCTCCTCACAAACAAAAGCGAAGACCGAAAGAAGGGTGATGGATTCAGGACCCATATGCATCATATGGATCTAGTAATGGGAGAGGACGGCCTTGAAGAAATCGGAAAAGGGGGGAACCAGACCCGCCCACAAGGCGTCGGCAAAATAATGGACCTCAGTGATTATCCTGTCGGTGGGGAAGTGAGACGTAGGCCAGGCCGTCGTCCTCCCACACTCGTTGAAGATGGTGGCCAGAGTCGGGCTGAGCTTATCCAGGCACTCTCGATTTAGTATGGTCGACCTGCCAACGGCGGGGGCCACCGACGGCGGCGGGCGAGATGGAGGCCCGGGTTTCTTCCCTTTCTCTTTCCTCGTCGGAGCCATGGCGATGGAAGGGAGGGGGAAGATGTGAGATTGGATTGGAGGCAAGAGCCGGAGTCCGAGGGGAGGAAGAGCAGGGGACGTTCGAGCAATAGGAAGCGGAGCGGCTGTGTACAACTGCGGGTTCACCTAGCCGGGCGCAAAATAAGGGGGCGTGGGGGAACAGTGCCGCCCACGTCCAATCAACCGCCACGCGGCGCCCAAGGCCGCAGGCTGTTAGGGCCCGCGGCGCTTCGCCCTTGCCCTTTCGCCTCTCAGCACGGCCAAGTCCGGGCGCGCCTTGGGCCCGGGGGCTACTGTCGGCGTTCTGGGAACGGGGGTCCCCAGACTTGCCTGCCTGCAGCCTACGACATGGCTCGAAAGGGGGCCCAACACGGCCCATCTTCATCAACACAAGACCCAAGACCCTCGCGAGGGGCCAATCCTCGCGGGGCGGACGACACGTCGCTTCCTCAGGCGCGGCCTCATCAGGCTGGCTCGCGAGGAGGCGGAGAGATCAAGGCGGGGTACCCCACGAGGTGCCCATGACACAAGCCAGGACGACCAAGGGTGCCAGGCGGGCGCCAGCCCGCGCAGTGTCTCCCTTTCCTCTTTGGTGCAAAGGGGGCAAGCGCAGGCGAGAGGATCAAGCAAAGGCACCCATTTCGGTGCAACGAGACCAAGACCAGTCCAACTGTGGGAAGGAGGTCATCGTGGAGCCCAGAACGGTGTCACCACAGGGCCTTTGGCACGCGAGGACCAACTTTAGTCAGGATAAGTGTACCAGATGTTCCCCTTCGAATTGGCCAATTGTTGGCGCCCTTCCCGCTCAATATTTGGGAAGAGGCCCAGGGCCTTTGCCTATAAATAGGACTAGCCAGTTAGAAAGACTCAGGTAGTAGAGAGAGAGAGAGAGAAGGGCGGGTGAACTCCCCCTAGCAGTTCATCGTCCTAGCTAAGAGCAGACCCTCGCGAGGCTGTTCTTCCTTGTATTATTCATCATAATCAGCCCAAGAGGCAATCCACCCACCACAAACTAGAGTAGGGTATTACACCACAATGGTGGCCCGAACTAGTATAAACCATGTATCTCTTGTGTTTTTCTTCCAGTAGTTTAGATCTTTGCGAGACGGAGAGGTGGAGGGCATAATCTCCGCGCGCACCCCAGAGTTCGAACCTTAAGGGTCTGCCTGAACCCGAAATCCGACAAAGTGTGATGATCATCATTCTCTAGAGTATTGTCCCAAGTGAGGAATATAAAAAAGTAAAGGCCATAAAAAAAGAGAAGGCCCAAAAAATGAGAGAAAAAGAGAGAAGGGACAATGCTACTATCCTTCACCACACTTGTGCTTCAAAGTAGCACCATAATCTTCATGATAGAGAGTCTCTTGTTTTGTCACTTTCATATACTAGTGGGAATTTTTCATTATAGAACTTGGCTTGTATATTCCAACAATGGGCCTCCTCAAGTGCCCTAGGTCTTCGTGAGAAAGCAAGCTGGAAGCACACCCACTTAGTTTCTTTTGTTGAGCTTTCATACATTTATAGCTCTAGTGCATTCGTTGCATGGCAATCCCTACTCCTTTCATTAACATCAATCAATGGGCATCTTCATAGCTCATTTATTAGCCTCGTTGATGTGAGACTTTCTCCCTTTTTGTCTTCTCCACAGAACCCCCATCACCATATTCTATTCCACCCATAGTGCTATGTCCATGGCTCGCGCTCATGTATTGCGTGAAAGTTTATAAGTTTGAGATTACTAAAGTATGAAACAATTGCTTGGCTTGTCATCGGGGTTGTGCATGATGAGATCATTCTTGTGTGACGAAAATGGAGCATGGATAAACTATATGATTTTGTAGGGATGAAATTTCTTTGGCCATGTTATTTTGAGAGGACATAATTGCTTAGTTAGTATGCTTGAAGTATTATCATTTTTATGTCAATATGAACTTTTATCTTGAATCTTTCGGATCTGAATATTCATACCACAATTAAGAAGAATTACATTGAAATTATGCCAAGTAGCACTCCGCATCAAATAATCTGTTTTTATCATTTACCTACTCGAGGACGAGCAGGAATTAAGCTTGGGGATGTTTGATACGTCTCCAACGTATCTATAATTTTTGGTTGCTCCATGCTATATTATCTTCTATTTTGGACATTATTGGGCTTTATTATTCACTTTTATATTATTTATGGGGCTAACCTATTAACCGGAGGCCTAGCCCAGAATTGTTGTTTTTTTGCCTATTTCAGAGTTTCGCAGAAAAAGGATATCAAACGGAGTCCAAACGGAATGAAACCTTCGGGAACGTGATTTTCGGAACGAACATGATCCAGAGGATTTGGACCCTACGCCAAGAAACAAAGGAGGAGGCCACGAGGTAGGGGGCGCGCCTACCCCCCCCCCCCCCCAAGTGTGCCCTCCACCCTCGTGGGCCCCTCGTTGCTCCACCGACGTACTCCTTCCTCCTATATATACCTATGTATCCCCAAACGAACAAAAGAGGAGCCAAAAACCTAATTCCACCACCGCAACCTTCTGTACCCACGAGATCCCATCTTGGGGCCTTTTCTGGAGCTCCGCCGGAGGGGGCATCCATCACGGAGGGCTTCTACATCAACACCATAGCCTCTCCGATGAAGTGTGAGTAGTTTACCTCAGACCTTTGGGTCCATAGTTATTAGCTAGATGGCTTCTTCTCTCTTTTTGGATCTCAATACAATGTTCTCCCCCTCTCTCGTGGAGATCTATTCGATGTAATCTTCTTTTTGCGGTGTGTTTGTTGAGACCGATGAATTGTGGGTTTATGATCAAGTCTATCTATGATTAATATTTAAATCTTCTCTGAATTCTTTTATATATGATTGGTTATCTTTGCAAGTCTCTTCGAATTATTAGTTTGGTTTGGCCTACTAGATTGATCTTTCTTGCAATGGGAGAAGTGCTTAGCTTTGGGTTCAATCTTGCGGTTTCCTTTCCCAGTGACAGTAGGGGCAGCAAGGCACGTATTGAATTGTTGCCATCGAGGATAACAAGATGGGGTTTTTATCATATTGCATGAATTTATCCCTCTACATCATGTCATCTAGCTTAAGGCGTTATTCTGTTTTCATGAACTTAATACTCTAGATGCATGCTGGATAGCGGTCGATGAGTGGAGTAATAGTAGTAGATGCAGGCAGGAGTCAGTCTACTTGTCTCAGGTGTGATGCCTATATACATGATCATACCTATTTATTCTCATAACTATGCTCAATTCTGTCAATTGCTCAACAGTAATTCGTTCACCCACCGTAAAGTACTTATGCTCTTGAGAGAAGCCACTAGTGAAACCTATAGCCCCCGGGTCTATCTTCATCATATTAATCTTCCAACACTTAGTTATTTCATTTCCTTTTTTACTTTGCTTTTATTTTACTTTGCATCTTATCATAAAAATACCAAAAATATTATCCTATCATATCTATCAGATCTCACTCTCGTAAGTGACCGTGAAGGGATTGACAACCCCTTATCGCGTTGGTTGCGAGGATTTATTTGTTTGGTGTAGGTACGAGGGACTCGCGCGTAGCCTCCTATTGGATTGATACATTGGATCTCAAAATCTGAGGGAAATACATACGCTACGTTACTGCATCACCCTTTCCTCTTCAAGGGAAAACCAACGTAGTGCTCGAGAGGTAGCAATCCTCTGTTTCTTCGTTGTTGTTCCGACGCTGGTTTTTGCCGCGTCGTGGCCTTCCATTGGCATCCCTGGCTTCGGAGGTGCTGGGGTCGATGGTGCTGTTGCTTCTACGAGCTAACCAGCTATCTTCTCCCGCACAGAAACCGGTCATAAGCGCAGTAAGAGCTACCATAGTCTTCGGCTTTTCCTGGCCGAGGTGCCGGGCGAACCATTGGTCACGGATGCTGTGCTTAAATGCCGCGAAGGCTTCAGCATCCGGACAGTCAACGATTTGTTTCTTTTTAATTAAGAACCGAGTCCAAAGTTTCCGGGCTGATTCTCCGGGTTGTTGGACTATGTGCCTCAGGTCATCAGCGTCTGGTGGCCGGAGATAAGTGCCTTGAAACTTGTCTTGAAAAGCGTCCTCTAAGTCCTCCTAGCTGCCAATGGAGTTCTATGGGAGGCTATTCAACCAGTGTCGTGCTTGTCCTTTTTTCTTTAGAGGGAGATATTTAATGGCGTGGAGATCTCCGTGAGCCATGTGAATGTGGAGAAGAAAATCTTCAATCCATACAGCGGGATCTGTCGTTCCATCGTATGGCTCGATGTTTACGGTTTAAACCCTTCCTGAAACTGGTGCTGCATTACCTCATTGGTAAAGCACATGGGGTGTGCGACACCTCTTTACCGGGCAACATCGCGACGGAGTTCGGATGACATCTGAGTTCGGGGCTGACCCCGGATTTGATTATGTTTCTCGTGCCAGGCCTGATGGCCAGCATCTCATGCAGGGGCACGTCCTCTTGATCCATATATTGATGTGGTTTGGCTGGCTCTCTTGTCTAGGTCCTGATGTAAGACATATGTGTAGCCCCGAGCCGTTGTCTCCTTGCCTCTATGGCGAGGGGGCGCAGGCTGGTGTTTGGCATAATTAGCTGCTGTGTCCCGTCCACGTGGTGGTCGGTCCGGCTGATCAGCCTGATTCTATCTTGACGGTATTGCCTCAAAGGCCTCGTCGTCGAATTGTGGCAGTAGCATGCGTTTAGGATAACTTTTTGTCTGGCACTCAAAGCCATATCCTTCTTCGGTGGCTAGGACCTTGGTACATCTGTCATTGAGCGTGTCCTATTTGGCTTGGATCAGTTATTGTTTCTTTTTCAGGCTCCCTGCAGTGGCGATAAGCCGTTGCTTGAAGCGTTCTTGTTCGAGGGGTTCCTCTAGGATGATGAATTCTTCATTACCGAGGCTAACATCCTCTTCTGACACAGGTAAATAGTTACTATCCTCCGAATCTTCATGGTCGGCGTGTTCGGGCCTGCATTGACCCTATTCCTTTCATCCTGCTCGAACGCTGGCTCAACGGGGTGATCGAGGTCTTCAGTGTTATCCGGAGTGTTATTATCTCTGGTGTCTGTGCTTTCCCTAATGTCGAATGTAATCATGCAGCCTGCCCAAGGACGGGCTCGACGAGTCGTCGAGCGGCTCCCTGGATTCATCGGACGTGAATTCAGTTCCGCCTGCTGCCTCCCCCCACGCCACGGACGATGCCGAAGTGGCGTCACGACAAGCTCTGGGCCAGGAGGAGGTGGTCCAGGAGGATCCGCAAGCGACCTCCCGGACTCCAGGAGTAAAGGGGACAAGACCCCCCAAGGCTCCAAGCCCGGCTTTGTGCCGGACACCGCGCCGGAATCCTCTATTGTTCCGGACTGCGGCAGGCGACTCCTTCTGAGAGGAGCGAGCCTACTGAGCCGGCGGCCTCCGTCCAACCGGAGGCGCCGGACAATCTACTGGAGGTGCTTAAGGGCGCCTCCATCGACGAGGAGCACCGTACTATCATGAGTACGGTGATCCAGAAGGTTCAGTCTGTCGGATCACGGGTTCCGGCAGACCCTTAAGGTTCGAACTCTGGGGTGCGCGCGGAGATCGTGCTCTCTACCTCTCCGTCTCACAAAGAACTAACTACTGCAAGAATAACACAAGAGACACAGAGTTTATACTGGTTCAGGCCACCATGGTGGTGTAATACTGTAACGCCCCAGATGTAACTTGCCATATTTGTAATCCAACTCTTGCCATTTTCGGCTATGTGTTATGTTATTCCCTCCGTGGTTGGGTTCTCTCTGTTTTGCATTTTGTTCATGTCATGCATTTCATATCATGTCATCATGTGCATCGCATTCGCATACGTGTTCGTCTCATAAATCCGAGCATCTTTCCCGTTGTCCGTTTTGCAATCCGGCGCTCCTATGTCTCCCGGCGTCCCCTTTTGCATTTCTTCGTGAGCGGGTATTAAACATTCTCGGAATGGACCGAGGTTTGACATGTGGCCTTGGTATAGCACCGGTAGACCGCCTGTCAAGTTTCGGGTCAATCGGAGTTCGTTTGGTACTCCAACGGTTAACCAGGTAACCGTGAAGGCCTCGTGTGTGTTGCAGCCCAACACCCCTCTCTAAGTGGCCCAAAACCCACCTAAGTCTTCCCCATGTCCTCCGCCGTTCGATCACGATCGCGTGGGCGAAAACCGCACTCCGTTTGGAGCCTCCTAGCTCCTCCTATCTATAAAAACGTCTCCCCCTCCTCAAATCCGGGCAAAACCACCCCGAAACCCTAATTTCGTCGCTCCGCGCGGGCGGACGTGTCCGCCGCCGCCGGACGCTTCGCCGCCGCCGCCCGCAGCCTACCACGCAGCGCCACGTGGCCTGCTCCGCCGTCCCCGCCGCCCGGCCCGCCGAGCCCGTCCCCGGCCCTCCGGGCCCATCGCCGCCGCCTCGCCGCCTGGCGCCCCGCGCCCGTGGCCGCCTCCTCCCGCGCCCCCGCGCACCTTCACGCCGCGCCGCCGCGCCCCGCTGCTCCCGCCGGCGCCGAGCCGCTGCTCCGCCCGCCGCCTCGTCGCCCGAGCCGCCTCCGCCTCCGCGCCTCCCCTTGCCGTCCCTCCGCCGCCCGCCGGTGCCAGATCCGGCCAGGCCCGGCCGGATCCGGCCGGCCCCGCCCCTGCCGCGCGCCCGACTCGCCGCGCCGCCGCACTCCGACGCGTCGCCGGCCCCGCCTCGGTTTCCGCGCCGACAGGGTTGACTTCGTTTCCCCCTCAAATATTTCTAAGTCTTTGAATTATACATCATCGTCACCTGTTCAACATGCCATAACTTTGCATCAAATTCATTTGAGATCATCTGGTTGCCCTAAATGCCATTGCAATAGTGCTAGTTGATGTTATCTCCTGATTATTGTCATATCTTACACTTTTGTCATTTTTGCCATGATTGATGTGTGCATCCTATGAGGTTGACCTATATATGTGTTTTGTAATATGCCATGTTACCTTTCCAGAGAATTTTGCTATTTATTTTTTGTGATGTTTGAGGTGGCTAGAAATTGCATGCAAAGTAGGGATGATGATATTGCTGTTTTCAGAGACTTAGTGATTTCACTAAGTCCCTGACTTTTGTTATTATCATGCTGTATGTTCATGTTGTTGCAGAGTGATCTATGCATAATTTGAGTATGATCAGTAAGGTAGTTTTGAACTTGAGTATTTGCTCTATCCATCCATTCCTTTGTTTGCAATTATGGAGTGCCATAGCTTGAGTCAATCGAGCTCTACTTTTGCTTCAAAATGTTGCTGGCAGATAGTTTACATGTTATTCGATTTTGCCAAGCTTGGTGTAGTTGGTCCTTACATGATATGATGTTGTTATTGCCATGTATTGTTACTATGCCATGTCTTCTTGATGTATGTATGCTTAGTTAATCATGATATGCTCTGTAGTGAGTGCATCGAGCTCACGAACATGCCTAGTCGTTAACAGTTTTCTGCCATGTCCAGTTTTCTACTAAGTCTGAAACCTGTAATGAAACTTGCTTAATTGACATGGGTGTAATCATATTTTCTGATCCTTTTTGGCTTATGGTCAGTAAGAGACTTTTGTCAAGTTCTACGAGTAGATTCATGCCATGCCTTTCTTTGCTATGTTCTGAACCTGCAGCATGTTGTTTCGTTGCTCTGAACACGTCATCTTGATGTTAGTTTCTGCCACATTGATAATTTCACTAAGTCTGGGAACTTGTTATCGTTTGCACTCTTGCCGTGATTGTTTGGACCTGTTATGATGTGATTTAGCCGTAACTCAGTGTTCATCTTTTGTCGAGCATCTTGAGTAGATTACTGTCATATGCTTTGTTGCCATGGTTGGGTGTAGTAGCTTAATTATTTGTTGCTTGCTAAGTAGCATCATGCTGTTTATGGCAGTTTCGTGTCATTCTTGTATTGCTTGCCATTTGCAAACCGTGCATCCGATTCCGGTGTATTTTGTATCGATTTCAACCGAAATCACCTCATCTATCCAGTGGGATGCTTGGTTTGCCAAGATTATGCCCTGTTCACCCTTGTCCTTCCGGAGCATGCATACGCATTGCATATCACCTCTCGCATATCATGCCATGTTTTGCATCATGTTGCTTGCGCATTGCATCGTGGTTGATATTGGTTCCTTTGCTTGTTCTCTTGTCTTGGGTAGAGCCGGGAGACGAGTACGTGAACGAGGATTCCGTTGAGAACGCTTTCGAGGACCAAGCTTTCGACAACTCTGAGCACCTTGCAGGCAAGATGACCATACCCTCGAAATCACTTCTATCTTTGCTTGCTAGATTGCTCGCTCTTTTGCTATGCCTATGCTGTGATACCTATCACTTGCTATATCATGCCTCCTATATTGCCATGTCAGCCCCTAACCATCCATGTACTAGCAAACCGTTGTTTGGCTATGTTACTGCTTTGCTCAGCCCCTCTTATAGCGTTGCTAGTTGCAGGTGAAGATGAAGTTTGTTCCTTGTTGGAACATGATCTTGTTGTTCCTTGTTGGAACATGTTTACTTGTTGGGATATCACAATACCTCTTATTTAATTAATGCATCTATATACTTGGTAAAGGGTGAAAGGCTCGGCCTTATGCCTGGTGTTTTGTTCCACTCTTGCCACCCTAGTTTCCGTCATACCGGTGTTATGTTCCCGGATTTTCGCGTTCCTTACACGGTTGGGTGATTTATGGGACCCCCTTGACAGTTCGCTTTGAATAAGACTTTTCCAGCAAGGCCCAACATTGGTTTTATCATTTGCCACCACCTACCCTTTTTCCCCCGGGTTTTCGCGAGCCCGAGGGTCATCTTTATTTTAGCCCCCCCGGACCAGTGCTTCTCTAAGTGCTGGCCCGAACCGAGCAACCTGCGGGGCCACCTCGTGGCAACTCGAGGGCTGGTTTTACTCGTAGCTTGACTTATCCGGATGTGCCCTGAGACCGAGATATGTGCAGCTCCTATCAGGATTTGTCGGCACAATCGGGCGGTTTTGCTGGACTTGTTTTGTTGCTGCCGAAATGTCTTGTAGTCCGGGATTCCGAGATTGATCGGGTCTTCCCGGTAGAAGGAATATCCTTCGTTGACCGTGAGAGCTTATTATGGGCTAAGTTGGGACACCCCTGCAGGGTATTATCTTTCGAAAGCCGTGCCCGCGGTTATGAGGCAGATGGGAATTTGTTGATGTCCGGTTGTAGAAAACCCGAAGTTGACCTTAACTAAAACACATCAACCGCGTGTGTAACCGTGATGGTCTCTTCTCGGCGGGGTCCGGGAAGTGAACACGGTTGTTGGAGTTATGCCTGACGTAGGTTGTTTCAGGATCACTTCTTGATCACTTTTAGTTTCTCGACCGTGCTTTGCCTTCTCTTCTCGCTCTCTTTTGCGCTGTAGCCACCATATGCTAGTCGCTTGCTGCAGCTCCACCTCACAAACCCCTTTCCCACCTTTAAGCTTAAATAGTCTTGATCTCGCGGGTGTGAGATTGCTGAGTCCCCGTGACTCACAGATATTATCACCACAGTTGCAGGTACCAACGATGCCAGTGCAGATGACGCGACCGAGCTCATTTGGGAGTTCGATGAGGAACGTGGCCGTTACTATGTTTCTTTTCCAGATGATCAGTAGTGGAGCCCAGTTGGGTGATCCGGGGATCTGTTTAGCATTTGGGGTAGTCTTCTTTCATTTTGGTACCGTAGTCGGACCTTGAGTGTAATCTGTTTGATGGATGTTATTTATGTACTTGTGTGAAGTGGCGATTGTAAGCCAACTATGTATCTTTCCCCTTTATTTATTACATGGATTGTGTGAAGATTACCTCACTTGCGACATTGCTTTCAATGCGGTTATGCCTCTAAGTCGTGCCTCGACACGTGGGAGATATAGCCGCATCGAGGGCGTTACAAGTTGGTAATCAGAGCCTTTCCCGACCTTAGGAGCCCCCACTGTTTGATCGTCTTTAGTGGCCGAGTTGTGTCTAGAAAAATGTTTTGAGTCTTTTAGGAATTATATATCGGAGAGTTTAGGAATTCTTTTTATTTCCCAGTCCCTTCGACCTTCTGGTAAGGCATCCTGACGTAGAGTTTGACTCTTCTCTTCTCAAATTTCACTAAAAAAAAATTGGATCACGCGGGTATATTACAATCGTTCCGATGATTTTATGATGACAACATTGTCTTGGTTGCCTCCTGACATTTAGGGGTTGTGGCAGTGTCCCGGGGAGTTGAGCTCCGAGGTGTTGTCGTCATAATCTTATCGTTGCGGTTTTGGAATACCTGAGTTTAGTACGACCGACATCGAAAATCTCTTTTGTACAGTTGTTGGTGAGATAACCCTGATAGCCCAGTACTGTGGCGAGTGCAGGAGTATTGCCATGACTTGTATAACGGATGTGTTTTCGAAGGTTGAGGTAGACGATTTCCGAAGGTTTCTTGGTTATGTGTTGAAGGATGGATACAGCTGGTTGTAGGATTTGCTAGTTTGGGTGAGATATTATGCTTCCCCTGTATCCCCAACACCTGATTGCATAACCGGAAAGTTTCGGGAGTTTATAAGTGGGAATTCTTGTAGCTTTAGTATTTCTTCCGCAGATATTCGGTTTGTGATTGGGTAATCCTTACCAAGTATTTGTTCACTTCCGTACCTTGTTGATTTTATTCCTTACCATGTTCTAAGTGGCTTCTCAGCTTTGGAAGTGTGATGATTTACATTGGAATTCATTCGTTCATTCTCGTTCGAATGTTAATTGTGAAGACTATATGTTGCAATTTCGTTCCTTTGATTCAGCCTCAATATATCTCTGTCCAGATGCTAATGGATGTCACCCTCTTCAGGATGGCTCCACCAACGCGTCAGAATCCGGAACGCAATGAAGGGAATCAGGCTAACCCTCCGCCACCACCTCCGCCTCCGGAAGCTTGGCAAGCCTTGATGACTGCCACAAATGCCAATGCTCAGATTCTGATTCAGCTCTTGCAAGATCGCAACCAAGGTCAAGCTAATCAAGAGAATCAAGGCCAAGGCAACAATTAGCCGCATTTCGCTTCACTGAACCAGTTCCTTGCTAATCAGCCAAAAACCTTCTGCTACTGTGTTGAGGCCACAGACGCAGATGATTGGCTCGTGGACATCAGCAAACATTTCGAGTGCAGCAATGTGAGACCTGAGGACTTTGTCAAGTTTGCCTCTTTTCAACTCAAAGATCAAGCTGCTGAGTGGTTCCAGCAATACAAAGATTCCAGAGGAGGTCGTGTGATCACTTGGGATGATTTCCGTCGTGATTTCAAAGCGCACCACATTCCAGAAAGTGTTGTTGAGCTTAAGCGTGAGGAATTCCGCAATCTCAAGCAAGGCACCATGTCTGTCTATCAATACAACACTCAGTTCCAGAAGCTCTCTCGTTTTGCAAGGCAAGACATTCCTGATGAGAAGAGTATGATCTACCAGTTCAAACGTGGTCTCAGAGAAGATCTGCAACTTGCTCTCGTGCTTTTCGAGCCATTAAAGTATGATGAATTCTACAACATGGCGCTGAAACAAGAAGCTGCTCAGCTCAAGTGTGAGGCATCTAAGAAGAGAGTCAGATACGCAGTTCAGTCTTCTTCTTCCTCACTTGTGGCAACTAAGCAACAGAAGTTCTGGTTGCCTCCTCCTCCTCCGTTCCGTCAGCCTTATCAACAGAAGAACTCAAGTGGCCGTGGATCTTCCCACCCACCCAACCCTGGTTATCAGAACAAGTCTCAGAACCAAACTCCAAGGCCAAGTGCTCCTTACCATCGTCCGCTCTCAGAGGTGACTTGTAACAAATGTCAGCAGAAGGGTCACTATGCGAACAAGTGCTTCAACCAGAGGCGCCTTCCGCCTCCTCCTCCTGTGAAATCTTCCAGCAATGCAGTGGTCAAGCATAATCCTAAGCATGCCAAGGTGAACATGTTGAATGCAGCTCAAGCAGAGGAGTCTTCTGAAGTGATCATGGGTAATCTTCCTGTTAATGATATTCCTGCAAAAGTCTTATTTGATACTGGTGCATCGCATTGTTTCATGTCAAGACCATTTTTCGCCAAGCATGAGTTCACTTCTTCAAATTTGGATAGACCCATGCCTGTCATTTCTCCTGGTAAACGTTTGAGCTCTAGTTTGGTGGTTCCCAATGTTTCCATCAAGATGGGTGACTACAAATTCTTGTCTAAACCAATTGTTCTTGGTGATTCTGATATTGATCTCATTCTCGGGATGGACTGGCTTTCTAAGCACAAGGCTCAGCTCGAGTGTGCTGCCAGGGAAATCAAGTTGACTCACACTTCGAACGATGTGATCATTTATGCTTCTCGTGATGATACCATTCGGTTGTTTTCTCTCAATGAGATGGGTGAAATGGAGGCTATCTCTCAGATTCCAGTCGTTTGTGAGTACCAAGATGTTTTTCCAGAAGAGCTTCCGGGTATGCCTCCCCGTCGGCCAGTTGAATTCGTTATTGAGCTTGAGCCTGGCACGGAACCCGTTTGCAAGCGTCCTTACAAGCTTGGACCAGATGAGCTCAAGGAATTGAAGATTCAACTCGATAAACAAGAACGTCTGGGTCTGATAAAACCGAGTTCTTCTCCTTGGGGTTGTGGTGTTCTTTTTGTCAAGAAGAAGGATGGCAGGGACCGACTTTGCGTCGATTACCGTCCATTGAACAAGAAGACTATCAAGAACAAGTACCCACTTCCCAACATCAATGAGCTATTTGAGCAACTTAAAGGTGCTAAGGTGTTCTCCAAGCTTGACCTTCGTATGGGTTATCATCAGATTCGCATTCGTGAAGAAGATATTCCCAAGACAGCATTCAGAACAAGCTTTGGTTCTTATGAATATACTGTCATGTCTTTCGGCCTCGTCAATGCTCCTCCGTATTTCACTCGCTTGATGAATTTCATCTTCAACCCCTACATCAACGAATTTGTCTTGGTCTATCTCGATGATATTTTGGTCTTCTCCAAGAATAAGAAGGATCATGCCGATCATTTGCGATTGGTACTCGACAAGCTCAGAGAGTATCAATTATATGCGAAGTTCTCCAAATGTGAATTCTGGCTTGATGAAGTTCTTTATCTTGGTCACATCATCTCTGCCAAGGGCATCGCTGTTAATCCAGAGAGGGTGTCTGCAGTTTTGAATTGGAATCCTCCTCAGAATGTCAAGCAGCTTCGCAGTTTTCTTGGACTTGCAAGCTATTGCAGAAGATTCGTTGAGAATTTCTCCAAGATTGCTAAGCCTCTTTCCAACCTCCTCCAGAAGCATGTGAAATATGTCTGGTCTCCTGAGTGTGACGTTGCTTTCAACACTCTCAAAGAGAAACTCGTCACTGCTCCAGTTTTGACTCCTCCTGATGAATCCAAGCCTTATGAAGTATTCTGTGATGCTTCTCTCCAAGGCCTCGGTGCTGTGTTAATGCAAGAGAAGAAGGTTGTTGCCTATACCTCTCGCCAGTTGAAGCCCAATGAAAGGAACTACCCCACTCACGATCTTGAGTTGGCGGCAGTTGTCCACGCACTAATAACATGGAGACATCTCCTGTTGGGAAGGAAAGTGGACATCTTCACCGATCACAAGAGTCTCAAGTATATCTTCACTCAGCCTCATCTCAACCTCAGGCAAACTCGATGGGTCGAAATGATTCAAGAGTATAATCCGAGTATTGAATATACTCCAGGCAAGGCTAATGTGGTAGCAGACGCTTTGAGCAGAAAGGCTTACTGCAACAGCTTAATCCTCAAGCCTTTTCAACCGGATCTTTGTGAAGCTTTCCGCAAGTTGAATCTCCAAGTTGTTCCTCAAGGTGTTCTTGCCAACCTCATTGTTTCTCCTACTTTGGAAGATCAGATTCGTGAGGCTCAATTGTTGGATACCATGGTGAAGAAGGTGAAACGTGGTATTGAAAAGAGCATCCCCAAATACAAGTGCTATCGAATTGATGACAGAGATACTCTTTTCTTCCAGGACCGGATCGTGGTTCCAAAGGGTGATCTTCGTAAAGTCATTATGAATGAAGCACACAATTCTCTTCTGTCTATTCATCCTGGAAGTTCGAAGATGTACCATGACCTCAAGCAGTCGTATTGGTGGACTCGAATGAAGCGTGAGATCGCTCAATTCGTGAATGAGTGTGATGTCTGCAGAAGGGTGAAAGCAGAACACCAACGACCAGCTGGACTTCTCCAACCTCTTGCTATTCCTGAATGGAAGTTTGATCATATCGAAATGGACTTCGTGACTGGTTTTCCTAAGTCCAAGCGTGGAAATGATGCTATCTTCGTCGTCATCGACAAGCTCACCAAAGTGGCTCATTTTCTTCCTATCAAAGAGTCTATCACAGCAGCGCAGCTGGCAGAGCTCTACACCTCCAGAATTGTCTCTTTGCACGGCATTCCGCAATTGATCTCTTCAGACCGTGGCAGCATCTTTACCTCCAAATTTTGGGATTCTTTTCAGTCAGCCATGGGCACCAACATCCGCTTCAGCACAGCGTTCCACCCTCAGACTAGTGGACAAGTTGAGCGTGTCAATCAAATCCTTGAAGATATGCTCAGAGCCTGTGTTATCTCTTTTGGCATGAAGTGGGAGGATTGTCTTCCTTATGCTGAATTCTCTTACAACAACAGCTTTCAAGCCAGCTCGGGCAAAGCCCCATTCGAGATCCTCTATGGCAGGAAGTGCCGTACTCCTCTCAACTGGTCTGAAACCGGTGAACGTCAATTGCTCGGCAATGATTTGATCTCAGAGGCTGAGGCTATGTGCAAGGTGATTCGTGAGAACCTCAAAGCCGCGCAGTCGCGCCAGAAGAGCTATTACGATAGCAAACATCGTGATGTGGCATTCGAGATCGGAGACCATGTTTACCTCCGTGTCTCGCCAATGAAAGGAACTCGTCGCTTCGGTATCAAGGGGAAACTTGCTCCCAGATACGTCGGCCCTTTCAAGATCATCGGCAAACGAGGCGATCTCGCCTATCAACTTGAGCTCCCCTCCAACTTTGCAAATGTGCACGATGTCTTCCACGTGTCACAGCTTCGCAAGTGCTTCAAGACGCCTGAGCGCACCATCAACTTCGAAGAGATTGATCTTCAAGAAGATTTGTCCTATCATGAGCACCCAGTTGCTATTCTTGAGACAACTGAGCGCAAGACTCGCAACAAGTCAATCAAATTCCTCAAAGTGAAATGGTCACATCATTCAGACCAAGAGGCCACATGGGAGCGTGAAGACCACCTACGTTCTGAGTACCCGGAGTTCTTTCAGTCCTAGATCTCGGGACGAGATCCTCTCGTAGTGGTGGTGTGTTGTAACGCCCCAGATGTAACTTGCCATATTTGTAATCCAACTCTTGCCATTTTTGGCTATGTGTTATGTTATTCCCTCCGTGGTTGGGTTCTCTCTGTTTTGCATTTTGTTCATGTCATGCATTTCATATCATGTCATCATGTGCATCGCATTCGCATACGTGTTCGTCTCATAAATCCGAGCATCTTTCCCGTTGTCCGTTTTGCAATCCGGCGCTCCTATGTCTCCCGGCGTCCCCTTTTGCATTTCTACGTGAGCGGGTATTAAACATTCTCGGAATGGACCGAGGTTTGACATGTGGCCTTGGTATAGCACTGGTAGACCGCCTGTCAAGTTTCGGGTCAATCGGAGTTCGTTTGGTACTCCAACGGTTAACCGGGTAACCGTGAAGGCCTCGTGTGTGTTGCAGCCCAACACCCCTCTCTAAGTGGCCCAAAACCCACCTAAGTCTTCCCCATGTCCTCCGCCGTTCGATCACGATCGCGTGGGCGAAAACCGCACTCCGTTTGGAGCCTCCTAGCTCCTCCTATCTATAAAAACGTCTCCCCCTCCTCAAATCCGGGCAAAACCACCCCGAAACCCTAATTTCGTCGCTCCGCGCGGGCGGACGTGTCCGCCGCCTCCGGACGCTTCGCCGCCGCCACCCGCAGCCTACCACGCAGCGCCACGTGGCCTGCTCCGCCGTCCCCGCCGCCCGGCCCGCCGAGCCCGTCCCCGGCCCTCCGGGCCCATCGCCGCCGCCTCGCCGCTTGGCGCCCCGCGCCCGTGGCCGCCTCCTCCCGCGCCCCCGCGCACCTTCACGCCGTGCCGCCGCGCCCCGCTGCTCCCGCCGGCGCCGAGCCGCTGCTCCGGCCGCCGCCTCGCCGCCCGAGCCGCCTCCGCCTCCGCGCCTCCCCTCGCCGTCCCTCCGCCGCCCGCCGGCGCCAGATCCGGCCAGGCCCGGCCAGATCCGGCCGGCCCCGCCCCTGCCGCGCGCCCGACTCGCCGCGCCGCCGCACTCCGACGCGTCGCCGGCCCCGCCTCGGTTTCCGCGCCGACAGGGTTGACTTCGTTTCCCCCTCAAATATTTCTAAGTCTTTGAATTCTACATCATCGTCACCTGTTCAACATGCCATAACTTTGCATCCGTAGCTTTGTTTCGCGCGTATATTATGTCAAATTGTTCGCCTCAAGGAGTAGTTCATTTAATTCCATTGCATCAAATTCATTTGAGATCATCTCGTTGCCCTAAATGCCATTGCAAGAGTGCTAGTTGATGTTATCTCCTGATTATTGTCATATCTTACACTTTTGTCATTTTTGCCATGATTGATGTGTGCATCCTATGAGGTTGAGCTATATATGTGTTTTGTAATATGCCATGTTACCTTTCCATAGAATTTTGCTATGTATTTTTTGTGATGTTTGAGGTGGCTAGAAATTGCATGCAAAGTAGGGATGATGATATTGCTGTTTTCAGAGACTTAGTGATTTCACTAAGTCCCTGACTTTTGTTATTATCATGCTGTATGTTCATGTTGTTACAGAGTGATCTATGCATAATTTGAGTATGATCAGTAAGGGAGTTTTGAACTTGAGTATTTGCTCTACCATCCATGCCTTTGTTTGCAATTATCGAGTGCCACAGCTTGAGTCAGTCGAGCTCTACTTTTGCTTCAAAATGTTGCTGGCAGATAGTTTACATGTTATTCGATTTTGCCAAGCTTGGTGTAGTTGGTCCTTACAGGATATGATGTTGTTCTTGCCATGTATAGTTACTATGCCATGTCTTCTTGATGTATGTATGCTTAGTTAATCATGATGTGCTCTGTAGTGAGTGCATCGAGCTCACGAACATGCCTACTTGTTATCTGTTTTTGACATGTCCAGTTTTCTGCCAAGTCTGAAACCTGTAACGAAACTTGCTTAATTGACATGGGTGTAATATTATTTTCTGATCCTTTTTGGCTTATGGTCAGTAAGAGACTTTTGTCAAGTGCTACGAGTGGATTCATGCCATGCCTTTCTTTGCTATGTTCTGAACCTGTAGCATGTTGTTTCGTTGCTCTGAACACGTTATCCTGATGTTAGTTTCTGCCACATTGATAATTTCACCAAGTATGGGAACTTGTTATCGTTTGCACTCTTGCCGTGATTGTTTGGACCTGTTATGATGTGATTTAGCCGTAACTCAGTGTACATCTTTTGTCGAGCATCTTGAGTAGATTACTGTCATATGCTTTGTTGCCATGGTTGGGTGTAGTAGCTTAATTATTTGTTGCTTGCTAAGTAGCATCATGCTGTTTATGGCAGTTTCGTGTCATTCTTGTATTGCTTGCCATTTGCAAACCGTGCATCCGATTCCGGTGTATTTTGTATCGATTTCAACCGAAATCACCTCATCTATCCAGTGGGATGCTTGGTTTGCCAAGATTATGCCCTGTTCACCCTTGTCCTTCCGGAGCATGCATACGCATTGCATATCACCTCTCGCATATCATGCCATGTTTTGCATCATGTTGCTTGCGCATTGCATCGTGGTTGATATTGGTTCCTTTGCTTGTTCTCTTGTCTTGGGTAGAGCCGGGAGACGAGTACGTGAACGAGGATTCCGTTGAGAACGCTTTCGAGGACCAAGCTTTCGACAACTCTGAGCACCTTGCAGGCAAGATGACCATACCCTCGAAATCACTTCTATCTTTGCTTGCTAGATTGCTCGCTCTTTTGCTATGCCTATGCTGTGATACCTATCACTTGCTATATCATGCCTCCTATATTGCCATGTCAGCCCCTAACCATCCATGTACTAGCAAACCGTTGTTTGGCTATGTTACTGCTTTGCTCAGCCCCTCTTATAGCGTTGCTAGTTGCAGGTGAAGATGAAGTTTGTTCCTTGTTGGAACATGATCTTGTTGTTCCTTGTTGGAACATGTTTACTTGTTGGGATATCACAATACCTCTTATTTAATTAATGCATCTATATACTTGTTAAAGGGTGAAAGGCTCGGCCTTATGCCTGGTGTTTTGTTCCACTCTTGCCACCCTAGTTTCCGTCATACCGGTGTTATGTTCCCGGATTTTCGCGTTCCTTACACGGTTGGGTGATTTATGGGACCCCCTTGACAGTTCGCTTTGAATAAGACTTTTCCAGCAAGGCCCAACATTGGTTTTATCATTTGCCACCACCTACCCTTTTTCCCCCGGGTTTTCGCGAGCCCGAGGGTCATCTTTATTTTAGCCCCCCCGGACCAGTGCTTCTCTAAGTGCTGGCCCGAACCGAGCAACCTGCGGGGCCACCTCGTGGCAACTCGAGGGCTGGTTTTACTCGTAGCTTGACTTATCCGGATGTGCCCTCAGACCGAGATATGTGCAGCTCCTATCAGGATTTGTCGGCACAATCGGGCGGTTTTGCTGGACTTGTTTTGTTGCTGCCGAAATGTCTTGTAGTCCGGGATTCCGAGATTGATCGGGTCTTCCCGGTAGAAGGAATATCCTTCGTTGACCGTGAGAGCTTATTATGGGCTAAGTTGGGACACCCCTGCAGGGTATTATCTTTCGAAAGCCGTGCCCGCGGTTATGAGGCAGATGGGAATTTGTTGATGTCCGGTTGTAGAAAACCCGAAGTTGACCTTAACTAAAACACATCAACCGCGTGTGTAACCGTGATGGTCTCTTCTCGGCGGGGTCCGGGAAGTGAACACGGTTGTTGGAGTTATGCCTGACGTAGGTTGTTTCAGGATCACTTCTTGATCACTTTTAGTTTCTCGACCGTGCTTTGCCTTCTCTTCTCGCTCTCTTTTGCGCTGTAGCCACCATATGCTAGTCGCTTGCTGCAGCTCCACCTCACAAACCCCTTTACCACCTTTAAGCTTAAATAGTCTTGATCTCGCGGGTGTGAGATTGCTGAGTCCCCATGACTCACAGATATTATCACCACAGTTGCAGGTACCAACGATGCCAGTGCAGATGACGCGACCGAGCTCATTTGGGAGTTCGATGAGGAACGTGGCCGTTACTATGTTTCTTTTCCAGATGATCAGTAGTGGAGCCCAGTTGGGTGATCCGGGGATCTGTTTAGCATTTGGGGTAGTCTTCTTTCATTTTGGTAACGTAGTCGGACCTTGAGTGTAATCTGTTTGATGGATGTTATTTATGTACTTGTGTGAAGTGGCGATTGTAAGCCAACTATGTATCTTTCCCCTTTATTTATTACATGGATTGTGTGAAGATTACCTCACTTGCGACATTGCTTTCAATGCGGTTATGCCTCTAAGTCGTGCCTCGACACGTGGGAGATATAGCCGCATCGAGGGCGTTACAAATACCCTACTCCAGTGTGTGGTGGATGGATTGCCTCTTGGGCTGATGAGGAAGAACAGTACAGGGAAGAACAGCCTCGCGAGGGCTTGTTCTTGGCTGGGGGGATGAACTGCTAGGGGTAGTTCGATCGCCCTTCTCTCTCTCTCTCTCTCTCTCTCTCTCTCTCTCTCTCTCTCTCTCTCTCTCTCTCTCTACTTGCTGCTCTCTTGTGCGATCAGATCAGGATGTAGATGCCTCTACCCCGGGGGTGGCTAGTCCTATTTATAGGCAAAGGCCCTGGGCCTCTTCCCAAATATTTGAGCGGGAAGGGCGCCAACAATTGGCCAATTCGAAGGGGAACATCGGGTACACTTATCCTGATTAAAGCTGGTCTTCGCCTGCCAAAGGCCCTGTGGCGACGCCGTCTTGGGCTCCATGGTGACCTCCTTCCCACCGTTGGACTGGTCTTGGTCTTGTTGCACCGAAATAGATGCCTTTGCTTGATCCTCTCGCCTGCGCTTGCCCCCTTTGCACCAAAGAGGAAAGGGAGACGCTGCGCGGGCTGGCGCCCGCCTGACACCCTTGGTCATCATGGCTTGCGTCATTGGCACCTCGTGAGGTACCCTGCCTTGATCTCTCCGCCTGCTCGCGAGCCAGACTGATGAGGCCGCGCCTGAGGAAGCGCCGTGTCGTCCGCCCCGCGAGGCTTGGCCCCTCGCGAGGGTCTTGAATCTCGTGTTGATGAAGCTGGGCCGCACCGGGCCCCCATTTGAGCCACACCGCAGGCCGCAGGCAGGCAAGTCTGGGGACCCCCGTTCCCAGAACGCCGACAGTAGCCCCCGGGCACAAGGCGCGCACGGACTTGGTCGTGCCGAGAGGCGAAAGGGCAAGGGTGAAGCACCGCGGGCCCTAACAGCCTGCGGCCTTGGGCGCCGCGTGGCGGTTGACTGGATGTGGGCGTCTCCACTTCCCCACGACGCCTTGGTGACCGCACGGATTTGACAAGTCCCTGCATGCAGATCGTGTCATGATTACCCGCGATCGTGGAGGCCAACGGTTGGCCTTTGTCGGCTACATGTACGTCACCGGGCGTGCCCTTCCAGTCCATCTCTCCTTGCTTCATCCTCTGCCTCAGTTCTTGCTTCATCTTGGTGTGATGGCTCCGTCGAGGAAGTACTCGGCCGCGGAGAAGGGGAAGGTCCTCCAGGTCGGTCCTGCCTCTCCCCGCCCAAGCGTGGCCGTGGGCGCCCCCGGAAGCGCCCGGTGGCCGCCCCGGTAGCGTCCGATGGCCGCGGGGACAGCTCCCGGCGTGGTGGTGGTCGCGCCGCTGAGGCCGGGGGTCACGTCTGGGGCACACGCTCCCCCAGGCCGCGCTTCCGCGCAGTGCAGGTGCTGCCGGAGTTCGTCGTTTGGTCGGCGGAGCCTGCGAGTGCCCGGCTCCAACTCCCTTGCTTCCTCCTCGGCGAACTCCCGGCCGGAGCTCCAGGGGGCCTTTGGTTCCAGGCAGAAGGTTGCTGCAACAGGTCCTCGTGGGTCGTGCTAGAGGTCTCCGCCAGTGGGGGCTTGGCTCTGACCCGCGGCTGGCAGGCATTCGCCCGCGCCCGCGGCCTGGGGCGTCGATGCACCCTTCATTTCAGGTTTGATGGCGACGCTACCCTCTATGTGAGGGTGTTCGGGGAAGACAGTCGCCGCGCGGGGTGTTGCCCTGAGGAGGACGACCGCGCTTGGGGGCCTCACCATGATGGTGATGGGGGAGACAGCGCCCGCGCAGGTGGCGGCGGCCGCGACTCCCCATGCTTCATCGGCTCTTCTTCAAGCGACTCTTCCAGTGGCGGCCGTAGTCAGCCCCCACGCCGTCGGGCTTGCTTTGGAGACGGGGGTGCGTCCGCTCGCCCTCGCGCTCCGATGAAGCGCGAGAGGGAGTCCACCTGAGGTCCGGAGGTGGTCAGGGTTGCCTCCGCAGGCTGTCGTTAGGCGAGCCGCGCCGGGCTCGTCCTCTCTTTTTCTTTTGTTCCCTGTGTAAAACAAAGCAGCTGCGTGGAGCCCCGTTGGGGGCGTGTTAAGAGTTATTACCACTTTTGCCTTGGCCTTCTTTGCGCGCTTTTTAACTACACGCCTGTGAGTAAATAATTTTCAACCCCTGCCGGGGGGCGACCGACCTAGGCCCAGTGTGGACGCGTCACGGTGCCCGAGGGGCACGGACTGGAGGGGTGCTCCTATGGCGTGCCTGGGCCATTGCAAACCTCCCGCGGCTAGAGCAGAAGGGCTCGCGAGATCGTGTGAATCATCCCTCACAAGGTCGCTTACGAGAGAAATCAGAGTGAGGAGCGAGAATCGGCGAATCGCAAATCAAAGACAGTGATAACTTCAATAAGATTTCAAATGCGAATGAACACGCCAAATACGGAAAGCAAATGGGAAAGCCGCGCCCGGCACCTCGTCTAGTCTTCGACGTCTTCTCACCAGCACGGAGCTAAGTGCTGCCACTGGGCGTGGGAGGGAGCCCCAGGGCCTGAGGCCGGCACCCCTGAGACTCCGGGGCGTGTACAGCCCCACTCATTATTACGTGAGAGTGTCACGGGGCGGCGAGCTTCACAGGCATTGGCCTTCTTCACAGGCTCCGGGCCTTTCTTCTTAGGGGCAGGGGCTTCACAGGCACTTGCCTTCTTCACAGGCACCGGGCCTTTTCCAAAAAGGGATGGCTTCACAGGCGTTCGCCTTCTTCACAGGCTCTGGGCCTTTTCGGGAGAGGGAGGATCTTCACAGGCTCTGGGCCTTTTCAAAAAAAGGATAATCTTCACAGGCATTTGCCTTCTTCACAGGCTCTGGGCCTTTTCCAAAAAAGGATAATCTTCACAGAAATTCGCCTTCTTCACAGGCTCTGGGCCTTTTCCAAAAAAGGATAATCTTCACAGGCATTGGCCTTCTTCACAGGCTCTGGGCCTTTTAGGGGTAAAACCTCCGGAGATGCTGGATGTTCCACGCGTTCTGGATCGGCTCCCCCTCCTAAGTCTCCAAGCGCACGGAGCCTGGCCTGGAAACTTGAACAACCTTGAACGGGCCCTCCCACATGGGAGAGAGCTTGTGCAGCCCCTCCCTGGAGAGAACCCGCCTGAGCACGAGGTCTCCTACCTCGAGAGTCCTGGGGCAGATGTTGCGGCAGTGATATCGTAGTAGCGCCTGTTGGTACCTCGCCGCTCGCAGCGTGGCTTCTCGGCGATGTTCCTCCCCAGCACGAGGTCCATCCCCCGCATGGCGCCCTGCTGCGCCTCATTGAACGCGAGGACCCGTGCGGAGCGACGCCTGACCTCGTGAGGAAGGACTGCTTCAGCTCCGTAGACCAGGAAGAACGGGGTCTCCCCGGTAGGCTTGGTCGCGGTTGTGCGGATGGACCACAGCATGGATTGGAGCTCGTCGTACCAACCCCTGCCGCAGGCCTCCAGCTTCTTCTTGAATATCCTGGTCTTGAGGCCTCTCAGGACCTCCGTGTTGGCTCGTTCGGCCTGCCCATTGCTTCACGGGTGTGCCACCGAGGCGTAACAAATCTGCGTTCCAAGGTTAGCACAATATGATTTGAAGAGATTACTGGGGAACTGCGAACCGTTGTCTGTGATGATGCGGTTTGGCACCCCAAACTGGCTCACGATGCCCCTGATGAACTTGACCGCTGAACCCGCATGGATGGTACGGACGGCCTCCACCTCTGCCCACTTGGTGAACTTGTCGATGGCGACGTAGAGGTAACGGTAGCCCCCTGGCGCCCGAGGGAACGGGCCCAGAATATCTAACCCCCAAACTGCAAATGGCCACGAGAGGGGTATCGTCTGCAGGCCTCCCGCTGGTTGATGGATCTGCTTGGAGTGGAACTGGCAGGCTTCACAAGCCTTTACCAATTCGACTGCGTCGTTGAGCGCGGTGGGCCAATAGAACCCACTACGGAATGCCTTGCCGATGAGGGTCCGTGATGATGAGTGGTGCCCGCAGTCTCCACCGTGTATGTCCTTCAGTAGTTCCCTTCCTTGCTCCCTGGAGATGCAGCGCAGAGATACATCGTTCGGCCGCTTCCGGTAGAGTTCCCCATCTCTGATGCAGTATGTCATGACCTGCCGCACCACACGTTCTGCTTCCTCCTCCTTCTCCAGTAGGGCCCCTCGTGTTAGGTAACTCCTGAGCTCTGCGATCCAGCACTCCTCCTGAGGTTCCATCGTCAAGAGCAGGCGTGCTCCTGAGGTCGGTCCACAGGCCGGGGCTCCTGAGGCTGGCGGCTGAGGGAGCTCCTCTCGAGGCTGAGTCGTGCTTGATAACATCGGCTGTGCTGAAGGTTTGAAGAGCTATTCTTCAAAGACACCGGGCTCCTGCGGCAGCCGCCTAGATGCCCGGCCGGCTATGTCGTCAGCTTCCTGGTTGGTGCCACGGGGTACGTGCTTCAGCTCCAGCCCCCAGAACTGCATTTCCATCCTACGGACCTCTGCTAGATAGGCCTCCATGTGCTCGTCCTTTGGCTCGTACACCTTGTTGGAGAAGTTGACTAGGAGTTGCGAATCGCCCTTGATGGTGAGGCGCTTCACCCCCAGGGCCGCTGCGGCCTTCAATCCGGCTATCAGTCCCTCATATTCTGCTATGTTGTTGGAGACCTTTTCACCTTGCTGGAAACAAAGTTGTACAGCATAGTAGAGCTTATCCTGAGTGGGCGATATCAGTACCACGCCAGCCCCCGCGCCGTGCCTGGAGAATGCCCCATTGAAGTACATGACCTAGCCTTCCGGCGCCTCACTCCCTGTGGAGAGGAACCAATCCTCGTCATCCTTGAGGCCTGGCACCTCTGTCCATTCCGCCACGAAATCCACCAATGCTGCCCCTTTGATGACCCTAGTAGTGCTGAACTCGAGCTGAAACGCCTGCAGCTCTATGTTCCATTCGGCGACCCTCCCGGCTGAGTTCGGGCTCCTGAGCACCCTCTCCAGGGGGTACGACGAGACGACTTTGATAGGATGTGCTTGGAAGTAGTGACGCAGCTTGCGCGAGGCTACCAGCAGCGCGAGGAGGAGCTTCTGAGGCATCGGGTATCGTGCCCTCGCGTCTCGTAGCACCGTGCTGACAAAGTAGACCGGGTGCTCAACAGGGCTGAGAGTATCTTGGGTCGCAGCGCCCTCGGGGGGTGAGGGCACCTCGCGAGATGTTGTGACCTCGGGAGGTGGACCATCCTGGCATGCAGCCTCTTCTGTCCCTGGTGTGTTCCTCGGCAACTGGACCTCCTCATCCGTAGTTCCGGCTTCCTTGGGCTCTCCCAGCTCCTGCTTCGTCTTGCCTCGGGCTGCCGCCGCGGTCTTGGCCTGGCGCTCTTCCCTAACTGCCACCAGGGCTACGCTGGCAGAATAAGGGGTGGCGGCGAGGTAAAGCAGCAAGGGCTCTCGAGGGCGCGGAGCCACCATGACTGGGGGACTGGTTAGGTACTTCTTGATGTCCTGAAACGCCTTATCCGCCTCTTCTGTCCATTCAAACGGCCCCTTTTTCTTCATCACCTGAAAGAAAGGCAGCGCTCGCTCCCCTAATTTGGAGATGAAGCGCCCTAGTGCGGTCACATGCCCAGTAAGCTTCTGCATTTCTCGGAGGGTCTTCGGCGGGCTCATGTCCTCGACCGCCTTGACCTTCTCGGGGTTGGCCTCGATACCGCGATGGGACACAAGGAATCCCAAGAGCTTGCCCGAGGGGACACCAAACACACATTTCTCTGGGTTGAGCCGTAGGTTCACCGCATCGAGGCTCGCGAAGGTTTCCTCCAGGTCTTGAATCAGGGTCTTAGCCTCTCGTGATTTCACCACAATGTCATCAACGTAGGGCTCGACGTTCTTTCCAAGCTGCGGACCCAAGGTGATGTGCATCAGCTGCTGAAAGGTCGCCCCCGCGTTACGTAATCCAAATGGCATGCATGTATAGCAGTATACCCTGCACAGGGTTAGGAAGGCGGTTTTCTCAACATCTTCTACTGCCATCTTGATCTGGTGATATCTGGAGAAGGCATCCAGGAAGCACAGCAGGTCGCACTCGGCGATGGAATCGACGATCTGGTCGATGCGGGGGAGCGAAAACGGATCCTGCGGACACGCCTTGTTGAGGTTGGTGAAGTCGACACACATGCGTTCCTTCCCCCCTTTCTTGGGCAAAACGATAGGGTTGGCCAGCCAATCTGGGTACCGGATCTCGTGAATGACCCCAGCAGCTTCTAACTTGCGGGTCTCCTGGACGATGAAGGCCTGCTTCTCTGCGGACTGCCTCCGGGCCTTCTGCTTCACGGGGCGCACATGTGGGCACACATTGAGGTGATGCTCAATGACGTCCCTGGGGATCCCTGCCAACTGATCGGGCTCCCAAGCAAACACTTTCTTATTTGCACGCAGGAACATGACCAAGGCCTCCTCCTACTCAGGCTCCAGATTGGCGCCAATGGTGAAGGTGGCGCCAGAGGACCCGTCCTCGTCGACGGGTATTTGCTTGGTTTCTGCCTTGTCCTGGGTGAATAGTTGCTTCTTCTTGGCGGGCGCAGCCCCCTTGGGCTCGGGGGTTCCTGCATCCGCAGGCTGTCCGGGTGCCGCCGTCTTGAAGGCGAGCCTGAGCACTCGCAGGGCGTCCCCGGTGTCTCCGTGTACGGTGAGGGTGCCGCTGCTCCCGGGCATCTTCATGAGGTTGTATGACGGGTGCGTACCGGCCATGAACTGAGCCAGTGCCGGGTAGCCGAGGATGGCATTGTAAGGGAGGCCGATGGGGGCGATGTCGAAGTCGACCATCTCTATGCGGAAGTTGTCATAGGTGTCGAAGGTCACTGGGAGCCGGATCTGTCCCAAGGAGTCGGACGATCCGCCCCCGATGCCCGAGAAAGGTCGGCTGGGTTGCATCCGCTCTCGGGGTATGCCGAGGAGGTTGAAGGCCTCGACCGAAAGCACGCTAAGGCCCGCGCCGCCGTCGACGAGGGTCCTGGTGACGGCCACCTGGCAGATGGTGGGGGTGCACAACAGGGGGAGCGCGCCCGAGCCGGCCGAGTTAGCGGGGTGGTCCTCTGAGCTGAAGGCCAGATCAGACCCGCGCGCCACCCAGCCCCTGGGAGCCCCCTGCCGTGCGGAAGCGGCGCCGATCTGGCGGGCGAACGGCTTGACGTGGCGGCTCGTGGGTGGCGCCTGCGAGCCACCCAGGAGGGCCGCAATGACGGGGAATGTCGATGCGGCGGCGCGGTCAGCTAGTCGCATAGGCAGACGCTGGGGTGGTGCTTGCTGCTCGCCTCCTGCCGGGTCGGTGGTGTTGTTGACGGCGGGCGATGCGGGACGGCGAGGACGCCCACCGGCGAAGACCGCCGGCGTGACGCGAGCTCGATGAGCGCCGTACATGGATGCGGCAGCTGAAGGAGGACGGGGCAGTGGAAAACCGATTCCGGCGCACCCCTACCTGGCGCGCCAAATGTCGGATCACGGGTTCCGGCAGACCCTTAAGGTTCGAACTCTGGGGTGCGCGCGGAGATCGTGCTCTCTACCTCTCCGTCTCACAAAGAACTAACTACTGCAAGAATAACACAAGAGACACAGAGTTTATACTGGTTCAGGCCACCATGGTGGTGTAATACCCTACTCCAGTGTGTGGTGGATGGATTGCCTCTTGGGCTGATGAGGAAGAACAGTACAGGGAAGAACAGCCTCGCGAGGGCTTGTTCTTGGCTGGGGGGATGAACTGCTAGGGGTAGTTCGATCGCCCTTCTCTCTCTCTCTCTCTCTCTCTCTCTCTCTCTCTCTCTCTCTCTCTCTCTCTCTCTCTCTCTCTCTCTCTCTCTCTCTCTCTCTCTCTCTCTCTCTCTCTCTACTTGCTGCTCTCTTGTGCGATCAGATCAGGATGTAGATGCCTCTACCCCGGGGGTGGCTAGTCCTATTTATAGGCAAAGGCCCTGGGCCTCTTCCCAAATATTTGAGCGGGAAGGGCGCCAACAATTGGCCAATTCGAAGGGGAACATCGGGTACACTTATCCTAATTAAAGCTGGTCTTCGCCTGCCAAAGGCCCTGTGGCGACGCCGTCTTGGGCTCCATGGTGACCTCCTTCCCACTGTTGGACTGGTCTTGGTCTTGTTGCACCGAAATAGATGCCTTTGCTTGATCCTCTCGCCTGCGCTTGCCCCCTTTGCACCAAAGAGGAAAGGGAGACACTGCGCGGGCTGGCGCCCGCCTGACACCCTTGGTCATCATGGCTTGCGTCATTGGCACCTCATGAGGTACCCTGCCTTGATCTCTCCGCCTCCTCGCGAGCCAGCCTGATGAGGCCGCGCCTGAGGAAGCGCCGTGTCGTCTGCCCCGCGAGGCTTGGCCCCTCGCGAGGGTCTTGAATCTCGTGTTGATGAAGCTGGGCCGCGCCGGGCCCCCATTTGAGCCACGCCACAGGCCGCAGGCAGGCAAGTCTGGGGACCCCCGTTCCCAGAATGCCGACATAGTCCACCAAGAGCGGACTGACTGAAGCTTGTGCTAGCCTTCTAACAGGCTTTGAGAGTAGCCCCTGATGCTCTGTTTGGCGTTCGGAAAGAAAAGCCGAATAGAGAATCTAATAAATTTCGCAGGAGTCTAACAAAAAAGAGTCAATATGCGTATGCAGGCTTCGTTGCTTACGACCGCCGCACTGACTGCGGAGGTAGGCACCCTGAAGCAGGGTCTCGAGCAGTTCGAGCAAGAGCTCGGCCTTGCCAAGCGGCAGCTCGAGGAGAAAGAAGGTAAGGGACACCTTATAGAAAAATATATAAAAAGATGCAATTGCGAAAAATGGCAGGATTGTGCTGCTTATTGCAAGGGCCACAACTGAGGTGGCAACCCTCAAGCAGGCGCTGGCCGAGGACGAGAAGAAAGCAGCCTTAGAGCGCACCGAGCGGGAGAAATTTGAGGCACAGGTCGGCGAGGCGCAGCAAGAGCTTCAGGCTCTCATGAAAAAACATGAGAGTTTGTAGCATGACTCGAAGACGCGAGCGTCCGAGCTCGCGGCGGCCATCGAGGCTGCCAAGTCTGCCAAGGCCGAATCCCAGAAGGCCCTCCAGGAATTGGATGCGGTGAAAAAGATAGCGGCGGGTAAGGCATTCTTTATGCAAAGCAAACATACGAAAGTAAGCTACTTGTTACTTACCCGAATCCGGAGCTCTCCAGGGGCATTCGCAGATCTTCCCTGTAGCGTGTCTGATGCCGCCGCATTCTACCGAGCCGAGGAGGGCAGCTCGACGGAGAAGGTGTTCTGGTCTCAATATGCTGAGGCCGGACACCCCGTGCCCTTGAGCGACCAGCTGAAGCAGCTGGTCGAGCTCCACAAGGTGGCCGAACAGGCCATGAAGGGCTTCATGGTTCGGCTGTGGCCTGGAGAGGCCCTGCCTGGGAGCTACTTCGGACTGGAGCGGCGGCTGGTGGAGGCCTGTCCAAGGCTCGAGGTCGTCAAGCGCTCCGTATGCATCGAAGGTGCCCGGAGGGCCCTTGCCCGCGCTAAGGTGCACTGGTGCAAGCTGGACGGCGAGAAGCTTGTGAAGGACGGGCCTCCGCCGGGGAAAGAGCATCGCAAACCCGAGAACTATTATAAGGATGTTCTGAAGGGTGCCCGCCTCATGGCGGATGAATGTACCAAGGATGTAATTTTTGAATTAACTCGCTCGTATTGTCCTATGCGCTGAAAAGTTGTTCATATGCGCTAAGAAATGCTTTTTGAATTTAAAATATTACTTTCTGTGCGGCCGTTTATCAAGAATTGAGAGATGGCTAGTCGTCGGCTTCTGCCCCCATGCCACTAGTGCTGGGGTGTTCGGGATAAACCTGAGCGCTCTTTTTCCCATGTTTGGGTCCTTCGAGGGAGGCGCCCAGCACAACGAACAAGGCAATCGGACTATAATGCTTGAACACTCTCACTTAGCCATAGAACTCTATAATTTTAAATTTCGGCGAAGCCCCTAGTATTCGGAAGACCGAGTTCGGGGTGCTATCCACGCCTTGGCCGGACAAAGCCGGCTCCTCGCTCTAAGCGGCATAAGTCTTTAGGGACTCGAAAAACCTCTCGAACAGCGACCGGTCTCTCGCCTTATCATGACAGTCAGTTTTAGCTTTCTCTACTGAGGTGCTCAGCCGAGCTCAACTGGGGCACAATCGCAGTAGTTCTCCTAGTGCTACCTTAGCCGATATAGTGGAACGTAAGGCACCAAAACATAGGAGCCGGGCAAACCCAACTATCATCCCAAATCATGATTCGGAGCCGATGCATATAATGCTATAAGTTCGGGGTGCCGCACTTGTGAAAGTGTTCGGACTTTTCACGCCATATTAAGGGGTACTGGAGCCCCTGGCGTATTTGTCGTACCACAGTGTACGGGTGCAGCATGTCATAAATGAACATATATTTGTAAGAAAGGTAATGCAAAAGATAGACAAAAAGCTATGCATTGTTTATAAGAAGGCTGCTATCCAAGCAGAACGATACAAATAGTGCGATAAGAAAAAGAAATTGGACTATTTAACATGTCCTGGCCAGGGGCAGGCCGCGGAATTGTATTCAAAACAAGTATACTTCTCTTAATAGAGACCACCTGGGAGTTCCATAATGCGGCATGGCTTGTCTGCTTCCCTGGTTCTTGCAATCTTTTGTGCGGCAGTTGAATTGCCGAACAGGTCGTCCAAAGAATTGAGTCCTGAAAGTAAGAGAAAATTAAAAAAGAATTCAGCAGCCCCTAGTACGGTTTAAGCCGTGTTTTGGGCGTGTCGTGATGGTGCCCCCTCCCCAGCGCCCATGGTATTTCGAGAGTGTAATTATGTACGCGAAGCACTAGTTTTGCTATTTCGCGAGGGCTGGGATTGGGGCCGCATTGCTACGCCTGCTCAGAACGTGCCAGGCGGTCTTGTTGTAGGTTACTCCGGGCGCGCTTGACAGTGTCTGGCCTTTTAATGGCCGGACTGGAGAACTGCCTAGAGAGGCTGCTTTATACTTCTGCGGCGAGGGCCGCCGTGTGCTCCTCCATTCGGAGGGAGAGTTCGGTGTTTCCATTGACCGTGATTACTCCTCGAGGGCCTGACATCTTGAGCTTGAGGTATGCGTAGTGCGGTACCGCATTGAACTTTGCAAATGTGGTTCGCCCGAGCAGTGCGTGATAGCCGCTGCAGAACGGGACTATGTCGAAGATTAACTCCTCGCTTTGGAAGTTATCCGGGGATCCGAAGACCACTTCAAGTGTGACCGACCCTGAACAGTTGGCCTCTACACCCGGTATGATGCCTTTAAAGGTTGTTTTGGTGGGCTTAATCCTCGAGGGATCTATGCCCATTTTCCGCACTGTATCCTGGTAAAGCAGGTTCAGGCTGCTGCCGCTGTCCATAAGGACTCTTGTGAGATGAAATCCGTCAATAATTGGGTCTAGAACCAATGCGGCGAACCCGCCATGACGAATGCTAGTGGGGTGGTCTCTCCGATCAAAAGTGATCGGGCAGGAGGACCATGGGTTGAACTTTGGGGCGACTGGCTCCAGTGCGTATACGTCCCGTAATGCACGCTTCCGCTCCCTTTTGGGGATGTGGGTTGCGTATATCATGTTCACCGTCCGCACTTGTGGGGGAAAACCCTTCTGTCCACTGTTGTTCGGTGGCCTGGGCTCCTCCTCGTCGTCGCTACGCAGCCCCTTGTCTCTATTTTCGGCATTTAACTTGCCTGCCTGCTTGAACACCCAGCAATCCCTGTTGGTGTGATTGGTAGGCTTTTCGGGGGTGCCATGTATCTGGCACAAGCGCTCGAGTATTCGGTCCAAACTGGACGGGCCCTGAGTATTTCTTTTGAATGGCTTTTTCCACTGATCGGATTTGTAGCCTCAGAATCCGGCATTGACTGTCGTATCCTCGTTGCTGTCACCGTTAACGAGGCGTTTTTGCTTGTTCCGGTCCGACCTGCCACTTTTGTCCTTGGTATCCGAATTGCCAAGGTTCTTGGTTAAGTTGTTGCTGCGAGCTAGCCAGCTGTCTTCTCCCGCGCAAAAGCGTGTCATGAGTGTCGTAAGGGCTGCCATAGATTTCGGCTTTTCCTGTCCAAGGTGCTGGGCGAGCCACTCGTCGCGGATATTATGCTTGAAGGCCGCTAGGGCCTCTGCATCCAGACAGTCGACTATTTGGTTTTTCTTTGTTAGGAACCGCGTCCAGAATTGCCTGGCCGATTCCTCTGGCTGCTGAATTATGTGGCTTAGGTCATCGGCGTTTGGTGGTCACACATAGGTACCCTGGAAATTGTCGAGGAATGCGGCTTCCAGGTCCTCCCAAGAACCGATTGAATCTGCTGGCAAGCTGTTAAGCCAATGTCGGGCCGGTCCCTTAAGTTTGAGCGGGAGGTATTTGATGGCGTGTAGATCATCGCCGCGGGCCATGTGGATATGAAGGAGATAATCCTCGATCCATACCGCAGGATCTGTTGTGCCATCGTATGATTCGATGCTGACAGGTTTGAAACCCTCAGGGATTTTATGATCCATTACTTCATCTGTGAAGCATAGTGGGTGTGTGGCGCCTCTATACTGGGCTATATCACGACGTAGCTCAAAGGAGCTTTGTCTGTTGTGTTCGGCCCGGCCGGATTTATTGTATCCGGAGTGACGATTACCGTCACGTGCCGGGGGGCGCCCGCGCGATCCGTAGATCGATCTTGTTTGTCTTGCCTTGTCCTCCAGTATCTCTTGTAGGTCTGGCGCATTGTCGGGGGTTGGGTGCGACATATGCCAATGGATGGCTTATCATGGTGGGGGCGAGTAGAACGTCGTCGGTGCCTGGAAACGGGATGAGGCGTAGACATGCACGCCAGCGAATCTTACCCAGCTTCGGGGCTCTCCGAGGAGATAACACCCCTACTGCTGCTCTGCGGGGTCTCCGCATGATCACTATGGGGATATGAGTACAAGGTTGCTCCTCGAGCTGTTTTCTGGAGGTAGGAGAGGGCAAGGCTGGCTCTCTCCCTTCTTTGCTCCTGATCTAGTGTCTAAAGAATCGAACACTTTGCATGGGTGCCCCGGTGGGCTTATATAGGCCTACCCCCGGGGGTACAACGGTAATCCGGCTGGGCGCGGGTCCCAGCCGTCTGTTTCTCATGCCGCCGTCCTTCCCGCCGACTCCTGGGGCCCGCCGCTGGTGGGCCCCGCCGACTGATGTAGCCACTGTAGCCGTGCCCTCGGTGACGTTGGCTTGGTCGTGGGGTCGTGGCAACAGTGCCGCCGCCTGGCGGGCGATCACTGTCGTCACTCCCCGTCTTATCTGGTTAATGGCGTGCGGGCCCCGCGGGGGGGGGGGCTGGCCGACTCTCAGGGGCCGACTCCCGCGTGATCCGTCTTCAGGTGCTCTTGCCGTCTCTCGTTCCCACGCTGACTAGCGGGGCCCGCCATCTCCGGGCCGTACGAGCGGGCCGTCGTGGGAATAGGGTTTTGCCGCTAGGGCGAGCGTCAGGGGCAGCATGGCAACAGTGCCGCGCCGGACGGGAGTCTCCTCTGGTACGGCGCACTGTGGCCATGGCTGCCCCTAGTCATCGGGGTAGGGGTAGGCCGTACTCCAGCCCTCCCCACTCTCGTCCTTCTTTCCATAGGCAAGAAGTGGTTGGAGTTACTGGCTGACTCCCAGAGTCGGCGTCACCAACTGAGAGTCAGCTTACTCCCTGGCCGCCTCTAGGACTCGTCGTTCGAGCAGGGGTCGGTGCTGCCGCGGCCGACTCCCAAAGTCAGCCCGTTGTCTTCAGGGCTTTGAGGGGCGAAGCCGGCCCCGATGTCTTGAAAGGTTCTGGGTCTCGGGTTTGCCTACCCGTGGCCCATTACTCCGACAGTAGTCCCCGAAGCTGGTGAGGCGTCGAGGGGGATACGCCGAAGTGCCTCAACAGTTTCTTTGTCTGAGTGGACCGTGGGGAGGCAATCTTTCGGGCCGTCTTCAAACGCGCCGACTATGGGAAGCCGGATTCGTCGAAGGTCGCCCGGCTCTTCGAAGAGTTTGAAAGTCTTGGCGGGATTCAGACGGCGCGCGTGCGCAAGCTACGCGGCCGCCGCCCGCCGCGGCCCTGCCAAGGGACGCCACGTGGCCGAGCCAGTCTGCCAGCCCACGCGCACGACGGGACAGGCCCGTGGGTGGGGCCCGTTATATACCACGCCTCGGCCTCCGGACGGATCTGCTGTGGCCGCGCAGGCGGTTGGGCTTCTCAGCGCAGTAAATGCGCGTGGTAACTTCCTCGTTTAATCGTGGGGGTTGTGGGCACGTGGGCGCAGTTAATCCCACGGCGCCCCCTTGGCTTCTCAGACCACTGGTCTATAAGTAGGGGGAGGGAGCGGGGCGGCGAAGCACGCGCGCCTGCTCTCCTCTTCTTCCTTTGCTTCTTGCTTCTCTCTCCCACCACCGCCGCGCCGGAACTGCGCCTCATTTGCGGCGATGAGCTCTTCCTCTGCCGCCGCTCCCGCCGCCGTGCGCACCGGTGTTTGGGATGGTTCTGAGATCGACGATGACATGATCGAATTCCTCCGCAAGACGCGCCGTCTCCCCGGCGCGAACCTCGTGGAGGCCCGTGCTCCGCCGCCGACGGAGGTGACGCCAGAGCTGAGGGAGGGCGAGCGGCTCGTGTTCCGCTCCCACCTCATGCGCGGGCTTATGCTGCCAGCGAGCGGATTCTTTTGCTCGTTCTTGGAATTCCATGGCCTCCAGCCGCACCACCTCACCCCCAACACGGTGGTGCTGCTGGCGGCTTTTACTTCTCTGTGCGAGGGCTTCCTCGGCGTTCTCCCCACCATCGAGCTGTGGGGAGAGTTCTTCCACTCCAAGCTCGGCACGCACGTCGCCGGCGTGCCGGCCCAGTGCGGTGCCTTCATCGCGCTTCGGAGGTCGACGGCCGACAATCCATTCCCCGCCATCCAGCTGATTAAATCGGTGAAGATGTGGCAGCGCTCTTACTTTTATGTGAAGAGCGTCGCCCCAGAAGGCGACTGGGTCAATCTGCCGCCGTTCGAAGCCGGCACGCCAGCTGGGAGGCTGCCCAGCTGGTCCTACCGCGCCAGGACGCTGACTCCGGCTGGAGCCGCCGCCGTGGCGCGTCTTCGAGTGCTGACGCAGTCGTCTGGTCTGACCGGGACTGACTTGCTGGCCGCCTTCGTGGCGCGCCGAGTCCTCCCGCTTCAAGGCCGGCCTCATCTGATCTGTCAGATGAGCGACCACCGGGACCCCAGTCGGATGTGCACCAAGGAGATGCCTCCGGCGGAGGTGGCAAACACGGTGAACTACATCGCGAACTGCGGCCTCTCGGAGGATTGACAGTTCGGCATGGAGCCGTACTCGCGCGCCAACCCTCCGCCGGTGGTTAGTTGCTTTTCTTCTTCTTCTTTTACGGCCGACTTCTGACTCTTAATTTTTATCATTTTCTTTTCTTTCTTGACTCAGAGTCTTCTCATTCAGCCTTCGTCTGGCGTTGTGGGGCCACCCCGCGAGTTCGTCCCTGATCGCGCGGAAAGCGACATTAACGACCCGGATCTGGGGGCGGCGGCGATGGAGGCCGACGCCGAAGGGGGTGGCGATGGAGAGGAAGGCGGCCCCAGGCCCTCGGCTACTTTCGCCGACTGGCCCGAAGGCGGAGACGGAGAAGTCGCCCCGTGCCATCAGCCAAGGCCGGACGTTACGAGGAAGCGCCGGGCCGGACCGAGTTCCCTCGGAGGCCGCGAGAAGAAGTTCAAGGCGGCGACCGCCACGACCAAGCGGGAAGAGGCGGTCGCTAGGGCCCAGCGATTCCGCAAGGAGGCGAAGAAGCCGCCCTTGTCCTCCGCGTAAGTACTTCTGCTTATTTTTCTTGTTCTGTCTTTTGGTGGATCTGTTCCGAGTCCTTATGCGTCTTTTCCGTTTCAGAGCCCCTCTCACCCTCGGGAAGGTCGTCGCCGCCTCCATCAAGGGGTCGGCGGAGCCGTCTGCCGCGACTCGGCGCATAGACCCTGCTGCCGACCTCCGGGAAGTGACGGAGTGGAATGCGCAGGAGAAGCGCGACAAGGACGAAGCCGTCCGTCAGGAGAAGGCGGAGGCCGATAGGGCGGCCGCCTCCGCCCAGAAAAAACTGGAGGAAGCCGAAGCCGCCGTCGCAGCCAGGGAGCGAGCCGAAGAGATCGCGCGTCGCAAGTCGGCGAAGTTCGTCGTCCCCCTGAACTCGGCGCCGCCTCCGGATTATACGGAGCGGACTGGGGAGGTTGGCGGGGAGTCCGCCATCATGGAGAGGGAGAGCAGCGGGATCCCTGGTTCGGACGCGGTGGTGCCGCCACCGCCGCCCCCGCCGCCGTCTGGAGACGCGAGGGTTGGACAGCCGGCGGACCCGCCGATGCCGCCGACTGTGGATGACTCCGTGGCGAACCTGCTTCTCCAAGTCGCCGCGCCGACTCGCCGTCGACTGGAGAAGGCGACTTCAGCGCCGCGCCCTTCGGAGACCGGAGCGGCCAGCTCGGCCACCCTAGACGCCGAAGTGGCTAGCGCCGCGCCCGTCGGGTGGGTGCGAGGAGGCGGCACGGGCCTGCTGAACCAGGCGCTCCTGGATGTCTAGGCAAAGCTGCGAGCCGAAGGCGACGCCATCCAGAATTGCACCAAGGCGCATCTGGCATCGCGAGCGGCCGTCCGGGTATGCTTCTTCTGTTTTTGATTATTTTCTTGTTTTCCTTTGTGGGGGCGCGCCAGCGCACCCACTGGGTGTAGTCCCCGAGTTCCGGGCCGGCTGCTGAGCAGGCGGGTCGGAACTCTATTCTGGCGAGTTCCAACACTTATTCTTTTTTGAAATGCTTGCTGTAGGACTACCACAACCTTCGAGTCACCGCCTTCAACCGCAATGTCGAAGAGCTGGGCAAGCGGACTGCCGACCTGTCGGAGAGTCGGAGTAAGTTTTCTTCTTCGCGGGGGCGCGCTGGCGCACCCGCGGGCTGTAGTCCCCGAGATTCGGGCCGACTGCAGCGCAGTCGGGCCGGATCTTCTTGGCGACTTTAATTGATGACTTTGAGATTCCTTCTTCGCGGAGGCGCGCTGGCGCACCCGCGGGCTGTAGTCCTCAAGATTCGGGCTGACTGCAGCGCAGTCAGGCCGGATCTTCCTGGCGTCCTTAACTGATGACTTTGTATTCTTTTTCTTCAGGGGCCAACGCTGTTCTTCAGGGGCAGTTGGGAGAGGCCAATACTGCCCTGCGCGCCAAGGAGATGGAATGTGGCAGGCTTGTTACGGAGCGCGATCTTCTTGCCGCGCAGCTGGCGGAGCAGAAGGAGCTGCTCAGGAAGGCGCAGGAGGAGGCGAAGGAGAGGGAGGATGGTCTCCAAGCCGAGTTCGAATCCGAACGTGCGTCCTGGACCGACAAGGAGGCAATGCTGACCTCCGGCTTCCATGAGATCGAAGATATCATTGACGGTAAGTTTTCTTTACTTGCTTTCTTTGAACGGACGACTGTGGATTGGGCCGACTCTTTGCTTTTTCTGACTTGTTCTCTTTCTGTCTTGGCAGACTTCTTCCCGGGCCATGCTCAGGCTGCCATTCAAGCCATCGAGGCTGATCGCGAGGCGCGGAGGGCGGCCGGCGAGGAGGTTGCCGCCAACGCCCCCCGGACTCTTGATGAGCAGCTCCTGAGCATCGAGGCTCGCTTGCGGCCGGCCCAACGGATGCTGCGCCAGCTTCAGCGTGCCGGTGCTCAGGCGATTGCTGCCTTGTGGCCGGAGATGCCGATTCTGCGCACTCCCAGTCGGACCGCCGACTGGCTGGAGGTTGCAGCAGGTCGCTTGGAGGCTTGGAAGGGCTCCGCGGCACGCGCCGGTGCGCGTTGTGCCTTGGAGTTCCTCAAGGCATGGTATCCAGACCTGAGTCTGGACCAGCTGGCCACACTCCGAGCTGAGGCTCAACCAGAGCTGGCAGCCATGAAGGACGACTTCGTCAAGCGCGCCGTGGCACTCGCCGAGTATGTCAACCCCAACGTCTTCGTTCCTGAGCTGGCTGACAATGGCGAGGAGGTGCCGCCTGAGTGGTTTGGGATGGACCCAAACTACGGCGAAGACTCGGCGGAGGTGATTGGCTCCAGCGTCGAGGCGGAAGGCGAGGTGGAGGCCGGAGGCGAGACGGAGGCGCCAGAGGTTGGAGCGGGCGATCAGCTTCAGCTCGATCGCGCCTCCAACAACGAGCCGCGCCCAGCTGCGCCGACTGCCGTTGGAGGCAATCAAGCCGAGTCTGCCCAGCCGGCCGCCCCAACGTCCGACACCGCCATCTCCTCCGAGCCGCCAAATCCGTCTGTTGCTTCATAGGCCGCCGCCTTGTCTTATTTATCTGCTTAGTAGTTTCTCGAAAAACTTGTTAATTTGCACAATTCCACCCTCGGGGTGTATTCTGAACTACCGTTTGAGGAATCGGCCTCTGGCCTTTGTGATGTAAATATTTATCTGGGATCTATCATATCTTGCTTAATTTCTCTTTCGGCTTTTTCCTTTGCCGCCTTCCCTTAGATGTTGTCTTTGACAGTTGAGCAGCCGCTCTGCGGACTGCCGCTGGGTCAAATACTTGGCAACCTTTGGGAAGGCAAGTACTTGGCCTTCTTAGAGTTCTTTTTAGCAAGTTTGATAGAAAAAATATGTGAGCCGACTATTCGGAGTCGGTTTGGCGAGGAACGGTTGGAAAGCCGGCTCGGGCTATGTTTGTGCTTTGGGTCCTTAGCCATTTTTCGTGTGGGCGCCTATTCTTCCTTACTCCTGCCTGCCGGTCAGTCGCTCTGCGAGCTGCGGCTTCTAACAGGAGACAGCCGAGACGCCACACACTACTTGTCCGACTGCGGGAAGCATTTTCATAGCGCGAGACGGCGAGTCCCTGGGTCGGCTAGCCGAACTCGGTGCCAAGCGGCATAAGGACGAATAACATTCTCGAAAGTATAATACTGATTATACAGATACAAAAGGGCAGTCCCCGAGTCCGCCTCGGGGGGCCCAGAGTCTTGGTGCTTTAATACAAAAGGGGAGCGTGGTACATACTGCATTTAACTATAAAATCTTCGAAGGAGGTTCGCATTCCAAGGTCGCTCCGTCTCCTTGCCGGATTCGTCTCTCTTTCGTGCTCGGGGCTTCTGAGCATCGATCAGGTAGTAGGAGTCGTTGCCTAGCACCTTGCTGATGATGAAGGGGCCTTCCCAAGGTGCTGACAACTTGTGTTGGCCGGCTGTTCGCTGGATCAGCCAGAGCACAAGGTCGCCCTCTTGGAAGGATCTTGGCCTGACCTTCCTGTTGTAGTAGCGACGTAGACTCTGCTGGTAGATGCTGGACCGGCTGAGTGCCAACAGCCGGCCCTCTTCCAGCAGATCGACGCCGTCTTGCCGTGCCTCCTATGCTTCCTCCGCAGTATACATTGTGACTCGCGGGGAGTCGAACTCTATGTCCGTTGGGATGACGGCTTCAGCGCCATAGATGAGGAAGAAGGGTGTGAAGCCGGTTGATTTGTTCGGAGTCGTGCGCAGGCTCCAGAGGACGGCTGGTAACTCATCAAGCCAACATCCGGCCGAACGCTCCAGTGGTTCGACCAACCGAGGCTTAATGCCGGACAGGATGAGGCCATTCGCCCGCTCTACCTGCCCGTTTGACTGCGGGTGGGCAACGGACGCTAAGTCCAGTCGGATGCCCTGTGTCGCGCAGAAACGGGCCAAGGCGCCTTTGGCAAAGTTGGTGCCGTTATCGGTGATGATGTTGTGCGGTATGCCGTACCGAACTGTGATATCTGAGATGAAAGTCACGGCAGTCGGACCATTCAATTTCTTGATGGGCTTCACTTCTATCCACTTGGTGAACTTGTCCACCGCGACAAGTAGATGACTTAAGCCGCCTCGTGCCGTCTTGAAGGGTCCCACCATATCCAGGCCCCAAACTGCAAAGGGCCAGGCGATGGGGATAGTCTTGAGTGCCGAAGCCGGCTGATGTGGCTTGGAGCGGAACTTCTGGCACCCCTTGCATTTCTGGACCAACTCTTTGGCCTCTTCAAGGGCAGTCGGCCAGAAGAACCCATGCCGGAAAGCTTTGGCGACGAGCGCCCTTGAGGCCGCGTGGTGGCCGCACTCGCCTTGATGGATGTCTCTGAGGATTCCTTGGCCTTGCTCTGGCTCGATGCAGCGCTGGTAAACACCGGTAATGCTGCGCCTGACCAGCTCTTTGTTGACTATGGTGTATGCTGCCGCTCGGCGCTGTATTTGCCAAGCTAAGGTCTCGTCAGTTGGTAGCTCTTTGTTTACCAAGAATTTGAGGATGGGCTGAGCCCATGAAGGTGCTGCTATCTCTTCGACTATCAGAACTGCGACTTGGACAAGGGCGACCGGGCCGGGAGGCGGCGGGTTGGAGTTCGTGGCCACTTGCTGAGCTAGTGAAGTCACCGGGCCCACTGGTGCAGCCCCCGAGCCGAGTTCTGGAGTCTTTTCTTTTGTTGCCGCAGTCCCTGGGCCGGGTTTTGGAGTCCCCGGGCCGGCTTTGACTGGGGCGTTCTTGGAGTCGTCTGTTTGAACTTTGGAGCTGGATCCAATTTCTTCTGGGAGAGCCGGCACAAAAATGGAATCTGACTCTGGCGAGGGCTTGATGGATGGCTTCAGGAGGCGCTGAAGAGCGACGCCAGATGGTATTGCTTGGCGAGTGGAGCCGATTCGTGCCAGAGTGTCTGCCTGATTGTTGTCGTTTCTTGGCACGTGGAGGAACTCGCACCCTTCGAAATATCCGCTGAGCTGCTGCACGAGGAAACGGTAGCTCGCCATGTTCACGTCCTTGGCGTCCCAGTCGCCAGAGGACTGCTGGACCACCAAGTCGGAGTCGCCGTAACACAGGATTCGGCGAATGCCAAGCTCTTTGGCAAGCCGGAACCCGTGAATGAGCTCCTCGTACTCCGCTACGTTGTTGGAGGCCGTGAAATGGATCTGTAGTGCATACTGGAGCTTGTCGCCCTTCGGAGAGGTGAGGACGACGCCGGCTCCCAAGCCGGTGCGCATCTTGGAGCCGTCGAAGTGCATCCGCCAATGGGTGGAGTCGGGCGCTGGTGGCAGGTACTGGGTCTCGGCCCAGTCGACGAGGAAGTCGGCCAGCGCTTGTGACTTGATGGCGGTGCGGGGTTGATAGTAGATCGTGTAAGGCGCCAGATCTATGGCCCACTTGGCCACTCGGCTAGATGCATCTCGGCTCCCAATGATCTCTGCCAATGGGGCCGTGCAGACCACGGTAACCGGATGCTCCTGGAAATAAGGCTTCAGCTTCTTGGCAGCGAAATGCACACCGTAGCACATCTTCTGGTAGTGGGGGTAGTTTTGCTTGGAGGCCGACAGTACTTCACTGAGGTAGTACACCGGTCTCTGGACTGGCAGTGCCTTGCCTTCCTCCTTGCGCTCTACTACGATGACTATGCTGACCACTCGGCTGGTGGCGGCGATATACAGGAGCATGGGCTCCTTGGGAGTCGGAGCCGCCAACACAGGGGGAGTGACCAACATCTTCTTCAGCTGCTGAAAGGCCTCATCCGCCTTGTGGTTCCACTCGAACAAATTGGTCTTCTTCATGAGTTGATACAAAGGGAGGGCTATCTCTCCTAGCCGGCTAATGAAACGGCTGATGGATGCCAGACAGCCAGTGAACTTCTGCACATCCAATAGTCGGCTAGGTACCTCCATCCTCTCGATTGCTTTGATCTTCACGGGGTTGCACTCTATGCCGCGTTCGGAGACCAGGAAGCCGAGTAGCTGGCCGGCTGGTACTCCGAACACGCACTTCTCAGGGTTAAGCTTGATCTGGAATCGGCGCAGGTTCTCAAAGGTCTCCTTCAAGTCTTCCAGCAGAGTTCCACGCTTCTCCGTCTTCACCACCACATCATCCACGTAAACGTGGGCATTTCGGCCGAGTTGCTTGAGGAGGCACTTCTGCATGCAACGCTGGAAGTTGGCGCCGGCGTTCCTCAAGCCGAACGTCATGGTCAGATAGCAGAAGGCCCCAAACGGCGTGATGAAGGCGGTCTTTAACCTATCTGCCGAGTTCAGCTTGATCTGGTGATATCCAGAATAACCATCTAAGAAACTCAATAGCTCGCATCCGGCTGTAGAGTCTATCACCTGATCGATCCTGGGCAAAGCAAACGGGTCTTTGGGGCAGGCTGAAGGAAATATGCCCTAGAGGCAATAATAAAGTTATTATTTATTTCCTTACATATCATGATAAATGTTTATTATTCATGCTAGAATTGTATTAACCGGAAACATAATACATGTGTGAATACATAGACAAACAGAGTGTCACTAGTATGCCTCTACCTGACTAGCTCGTTAATCAAAGATGGTTATGTTTCCTAACCATGAACAAAGAGTTGTTATTTGATTAACGAGGTCACATCATTAGTTGAATGATCTGATTGACATGACCCATTCCATTAGCTTAGCACCCGATCGTTTAGTATGTTGCTATTGCTTTATCCATGACTTATACATGTTCCTATGACTATGAGATTATGCAACTCCCGTTTGCCGGAGGAACACTTTGGGTACTACCAAACGTCACAACGTAACTGGGTGATTATAAAGGAGTACTACAGGTGTCTCCAATGGTAGATGTTGGGTTGGCGTATTTCGAGATTAGGATTTGTCACTCCGATCGTCGAAGAGGTATCTCTAGGCCCTCTCGGTAATACACATCACTTAAGCCTTGCAAGCATTGCAACTAATGAGTTAGTTGCGGGATGATGTATTACGGAACGAGTAAAGAGACTTGCCGGTAACGAGGTTGAACTAAGTATTGGATACTGACGATCGAATCTCGGGCAAGTAACATACCGATGACAAAGGGAACAACGTATGTTGTTATGCGGTCTGACCGATAAAGATCTTCGTAGAATATGTAGGAGCCAATATGGGCATCCAGGTCCCGCTATTGGTTATTGACCGGAGACGTGTCTCGGTCATGTCTACATTGTTCTCGAACCGTAGGGTCCGCACGCTTAAGGTTTCGATGACAGTTATATTATGAGTTTATGAGTTTTGATGTACCGAAGGAGTTCGGAGTCCTGGATGAGATCGGGGACATGACGAGGAGTCTCGAAATGGTCGAGACATAAAGATCGATATATTGGACGACTATATTCGGACATCGGAAAGGTTCTGAGTGATTCGGGTATTTTCGGGAGTACCGGGTAGTTACGGGAGAAGCAATGGGCCTTGATGGGCTTTAGTGGGAAGAGAAGAAAGGGCCAAGGGGCTGCTGCGCCCCCCCTTCCCTCTGGTCCGAATTGGACTAGGGAAAAGGGGGGCGGCCAACTTTCCTTCTCCTCCACTTCCTTCTCCCTTCCTCCCCTCTTGATGGACTCCTGCTAGGACTTGGAGTCCTAGTAGGACTCCCATCTTAGCCGCACCAATTGGCTTGGCCGGCCTCCTCCTCCTCCATCCTTTATATACTGAGGCAAGGGGCACCCCTTGGACACACAAGTTGATCTTTGAGATCGTTCCTTAGCCGTGTGCGGTGCCCCCTTCCACCAAATTCCACCTCGGTCATATTGTCGCAGTGCTTAGGCGAAGCCCTGCGTCAGTAGTACATCAAGATCGTCACCACGCCGTCGTGCTGACGGAACTCTTCCCCGACGCTTTGCTGGATCGGAGCCCGGGGATCGTCATCGAGCTGAACGTGTGCTAAGAACTCGGAGGTGCCGGAGTAACGGTGCTTGGATCAGTCGGACCGGGAAGAAGACGTACGACTACTTCCTCTACGTTGTGTCAAACGCTTCCGTTGCAATCTACAAGGGTACGTAGATCATACTCTCCTCTCGTTGCTATGCATCACCATGATCTTGCGTGTGCGTAGGAAAATTTTTGAAATTACTACGTTCCCCAACAGTGGTATCCGAGCCAGGTTTTTATGGTTTGATGTTATTTGCACGAGTAGAACACAAGTGAGTTGTGGACGATACAAGTCATACTGCCTACCAGCATGTCATACTTTGGTTCAGCGGTATTGTTGGACGAGACGATCCGGACCAACCTTACGCGTACTCTTACGCGAGACCGGTTCCCTCGACGTGCTTTGCACATAGATGGCTTGTGGAAGACTGTCTCTCCAACTTTAGTTGAACCGAGTCCTTGAGAAGGTTAAAACGGAGTCTATTTGACAAACTATCGTTGTGGTTTGGATGCGTAGGTAAGATGAGTTCTTGCTTAAGCCCGTAGCAGCCACGTAAAACTTGCAAACAACAAAGTAGAGAACGTCTAACTTGTTTTTGCAGGGCATGTTGTGATGTGATATGGTCAAGACATGATGCTAAATTTTATTGTATGAGATGATCATGTTTTGTAACCGAGTTATCGGCAACCGGCAGGAGCCGTATGGTTGTCGCTTTATTGTATGCAATGCAATCGCCCTGTAATGCTTTACTTTATCACTAAGCGGCAGCGATAGTCGTAGAAGCATAAGATTGGCGAGACGACAACGATGCTACGATGGAGATCAAGGTGTCGCGCCGGTGACGATGGTGATCATGATGGTGCTGTAGAGATGGAGATCATGAAGCACAAGATGATGATGACCATATCATATCACTTATATTGATTGCATGTGATGTTTATCTTTTATGCATCTTATCTTGCTTTGATTGACGGTAGCATTATAAGATGATCTCTCACTAATTATCAAGAAGTGTTCTCCCTGAGTATGCACCGTTGCGAAAGTTCTTCATGCTGAGACACCACGTGATGATCGGGTGTGATAGGCTCTACGTTCAAATACAACGGGTGCAAAACAGTTGCACATGCGGAATACTCAGGTTATACTTGACGAGCTATGCATATAAGATATGACCTCGGAACACGGAGACCGAAAGGTCGAGCGTGAATCATATAGTAGATATGATCAACATAGTGATGTTCACCATTGAAACTACTCCATCTCACGTGATGATCGGACATGGTTTAGTTGATTTGGATCACGTAATCACTTAGAGGATTAGAGGGATGTCTATCTAAGTGGGAGTTCTTAAGTAATATGATTAATTGAACTTTAATTTATCATGAACTTAGTCCTGGTAGTATTAGCATATCTATGTTGTAGATCAATAGCTCGCGTTGTTGCTTTCATATGTTTATTTTGATATGTTCCTAGAGAAAATTGTGTTGAAAGATGTTAGTAGCAATGATGCAGATTGGATCCGTAATCTGAGGTTTATCCTCATTGCTGCACAGAAGAATTATGTCCTTGATGCACCGCTAGGTGACGGACCTATTGCAGGAGCAGATGCAGACGTTATGAACGTTTGGCTAGCTCAATATGATGACTACTTAATAGTTTAGTGCACCATGCTTAACGGCTTAGAATCGGGACTTCAAAGACGTTTTGAACGTCATGGACCATACGAGATGTTCCAGGAGTTGAAGTTAATATTTCAAGCAAATACCCGAGTTGAGAGATATGAAGTCTCCAACAAGTTCTATAGCTAAAAGATGGAGGAGAATCGCTCAACTAGTGAGCATGTGCTCAGATTGTCTGGGTACTACAATCACTTGAATCAAGTGGGAGTTTATCTTCCAGATAAGATAGTGATTGACAGAATTCACTAGTCACCATCACCAAGTTTGTAGAACTTCGTGATGAACTATAGTATGCAAGGGATGACGAAAACAATTCCCAAGCTCTTCGTGATGCTGAAATCGACGAAGGTAGAAATCAAGAAAAACATCAAGTGTTGATGGTTGACGAGACCACTAGTTTCAAGAAAAGGGCAAAGGGAAGAAGAGGAACTTCAAGAAGAACGGCAAGCGAGTTGCTGTTCAAGTGAAGAAGCTCAAGTCTGGTCCTAAGCTTGAGACTAAGTGCTTCTACTGCAAAGGGACTGGTCACTGGAAGCGGACCTACCCCAAGTGATTGGCGGATATGAAGGATGGAAAAGTGAACATAAGTATATTTGATATACATGATTATTGATGTGTACTTTACTAGTGTTCATAGCAACCCCTCGGTATTTGATACTGGTTCAGTTGCTAAGAGTAGTAACTCGAAACGGGAGTTGCAGAATGAACAAAGACTAGTTAAAGGTGAAGTGACGATGAAAGTTGGAAGTAGTTCCAAGATTGATATGATCATCATCGCACACTCCCTATACTTTCGGGATTAGTGATAAACCTAAATAAGTGTTATTTGGTGTTTGCGTTGAGCATGAATATGATTTGATCATGTTTATTGCAATACGATTATTCATTTAAGTTAGAGAACAATTGTTGTTCTGTTTACATGAATAGAACCTTTTATGGTCATACACACCCAATGAAAATAGTTCATTGGATCTCGATCGTAGTGATACACATATTCATAATATTGAAACCAAAAAGATGTGAAGTTAATAATGATAGTGCAACCTATTTGTGGCACTGCCGTTTAGGTCATATTGGTGTAAAGCGCATGAAGAAACTCCATGATGATGGGATTTTGGAATCACTTGATTATGAATCACTTGATGCTTGCGAACCATGCCTCTTGGGCAAGATGACTAAAACGCCGTTCTCCGGAACAATGGAGCAAGCAACAGATTTGTTGGAAATCATACATACTGATGTATGTGGTCCGATGAATATTAAGGCTCGCGACAAGTATCATTATTTTCTAACCTTCACAGATGATTTGAGCAGATATGAGTATATCTACTTGATGAAACATAAGTCTGAAACGTTTGAAAAGTTCAAAGAATTTCATAGTGAAGTAGAGAATCATCGTAACAAGAAAATAAAAGTTTCTACGATATGATCGCAGAGGTAAAATATTTGAGTTACTAGTTTGGCCTTCATTTAAACAATGTGAAATAGTTTCACTACTCATGCCACCTGGAACACCACAGCATAATGGTGTGTCCGAACGTCATAACCGTACTTTATTGGATATAGTGCAATCTATGATGTTTCTTACCGATTTACCACTATAGTTTTGGGGTTATGCATTAAAGACAGCTGCATTCACGTTATAAAAGGGGCACCATCTAAGTCTGTTGAGACGACACAATCTGAACTGTGGTTTGGCAAGAAACCAAAGTTGTCGTGTCTTAAAGTTTGGGGCTGCGATGCTTATGTGAAAAAGCTTCAACCTGATAAGCTCGAACCCAAATCGGAGAAATGTGTCTTCATAGGATATCCAAAGGAAACTGTTGGATACACCTTCTATCACAGATCCGAAGGCAAGACTTTTGTTGCTAAATTCGGAAACTTTCTAGAGAAGGAGTTTCTTTCGAAAGAAGTGAGTGGGAGGAAAGTAGAACTTGACGAGGTAACTGTACCTACTCCTTTATTGAGAAGTAGTACATCACAGAAAACTGTTTCTGTGACACCTACACCGATAAGTGAGGAAGCTAATGATTATGATCATGAAACTTTAGATCAAGATACTACTGAACCTCGTAGATCAACCAGAGTGAGATCCGCACCAGAGTGGTACGGTAATCCTGTTCTGGAGGTCATGATATTAGATCATGATGAACCTACGAACTATGAAGAAGCGATGGTGAACCCAGATTCCGCAAAGTGGCTTGAAGCCATGAAATCTGAGATGGGATCCATGTATGAGAACAAAGTATGGACTTTGGTTGACTTGCCCGATGATCGGCAAGCAATTGAGAACAAATGGATCTTTAAGAAGAAGACTGACGCTGATGGTAATGTTACTGTCTACAAAGCTCGACTTGTCGCAAAAGGTTTTCGACAAGTTCAAGGGATTGACTACGATGAGACTTTCTCACCCGTAGCGATGCTTAAGTCTGTCCGAATCATGTTAGCAATTGCCGCATTTTATGATTATGAAATTTGGCAAATGGATGTCAAAACTGCATTCCTGAATGGATTTCTGGAAGAAGAGTTGTATATGATGCAACCGGAAGGTTTTGTCGATCGAAAGGGAGCTGACAAAGTGTTTGGTTTTATGCAGACTTTCGGACTGGTGCAAGCCTCTCGGAGTTGGAATAAACGCTTTGATAGTATGATCAAAGCATTTGGTTTTATGCAGACTTTCGGAGAAGCCTGTATTTACAAGAAAGTGAGTGGGAGCTCTGTAGCATTTCTAATATTATATGTGGATGACATATTACTGATTGGAAATGATATAGAATTTCTGGATAGCATAAAGGGATACTTGAATAAAAGTTTTTCAATGAAAGACCTCGGAGAAGCTGCTTACATATTAGGCATAAAGATCTATAGAGATAGATCAAGACGCTTAATTGGACTTTCACAAAGCACATACCTTGACAAGATTTTGAAGAAGTTCAAAATGGATCAAGCAAAGAAAGGGTTCTTGCCTGTGTTACAAGGTGTGAAATTGAGTAAGACTCAAAGCCCGACCACGACAGAAGATAGAAAGAGAATGAAAGTCATTCCCTATGCCTCAGCCATAGGTTCTATAAAGTATGCCATGCTGTGTACCAGATCTATTGCATACCCTACCTCTGAGTTTGGCAAGGGAGTACAATAGTGATCTAGGAGTAGATCACTGGACAGCAGTCAAAATTATCCTTAGTGGAATAAGGATATGTTTCTCGATTATGGAGGTGACAAAAGGTTCGTCGTAAAGGGTTACGTCGATGCAAGTTTTGACACTGATCTAGATGACTCTAAGTCTCAATCTGGATACATATTGAAAGTGGGAGCAATTAGCTAGAGTAGCTCCGTGTAGAGAATTGTTGACATAGAAATTTGCAAAAAACTTACGGATCTGAATGTGACAGACCCGTGGACTAGAATTATCTCACAAGAAAAACATGATCACACCTTAGTACTCTTTGGGTGTTAATCACATAAGCGATGTGAACTAGATTACTGACTCTAGTAAACCCTTTGGGTGTTGGTCACATATCGATGTGAACTATGGGTGTTAATCACATGGTGATGTGAAATATTGCTGGTAAATCACATGGCGATGTGAACTAGATTATTGACTCTAGTGCAACTGGGAGACTGAAGGAAATATGCCCTAGAGGCAATAATAAAGTTATTATTTATTTCCTTACATATCATGATAAATGTTTATTATTCATGCTAGAATTGTATTAACCGGAAACATAATACATGTGTGAATACATAGACAAACAGAGTGTCACTAGTATGCCTCTACCTGACTAGCTCGTTAATCAAAGATGGTTATGTTTCCTAACTATGAACAAAGAGTTGTTATTTGATTAACGAGGTCACATCATTAGTTGAATGATCTGATTGACATGACCCATTCCATTAGCTTAGCACCCGATCGTTTAGTATGTTGCTATTGCTTTATCCATGACTTATACATGTTCCTATGACTATGAGATTATGCAACTCCCGTTTGCCGGAGGAACACTTTGGGTACTACCAAACGTCACAACGTAACTGGGTGATTATAAAGGAGTACTGCAGGTGTCTCCAATGGTAGATGTTGGGTTGGCGTATTTCGAGATTAGGATTTGTCACTCCGATCGTCGGAGAGGTATCTCTGGGCCCTCTCGGTAATACACATCACTTAAGCCTTGCAAGCATTGCAACTAATGAGTTAGTTGCAGGATGATGTATTACGGAACGAGTAAAGAGACTTGCCGGTAACGAGATTGAACTAAGTATTGGATACTGACGATCGAATCTCGGGCAAGTAACATACCGATGACAAAGGGAACAACATATGTTGTTATGCGGTCTGACCGATAAAGATCTTCGTAGAATATGTAGGAGCCAATATGGGCATCCAGGTCCCGCTATTGGTTATTGACCGGAGACGTGTCTCGGTCATGTCTACATTGTTCTCGAACCGTAGGGTCCGCACGCTTAAGGTTTCGATGACAGTTATATTATGAGTTTATGAGTATTGATGTACCGAAGGAGTTCGGAGTCCTGGATGAGATCGGGGACATGACGAGGAGTCTCGAAATGGTCGAGACATAAAGATCGATATATTGGACGACTATATTCGGACATCGGAAAGGTTCTGAGTGATTCGGGTATTTTCGGGAGTACCGGGTAGTTACGGGAGAAGCAATGGGCCTTGATGGGCTTTAGTGGGAAGAGAAGAAAGGGCCAAGGGGCTGCTGCGCCCCCCCCCCTTCCCTCTGGTCCGAATTGGACTAGGGAAAAGGGGGCCGGCCACCTTTCCTTCTCCTCCACTTCCTTCTCCCTTCCTCCCCTCTTGATGGACTCCTACTAGGACTTGGAGTCCTAGTAGGACTCCCATCTTGGCCGCACCAATTGGCTTGGCCGACCCCTCCTCCTCCATCCTTTATATACTGAGGCAAGGGGCACCCCTTGGACACACAAGTTGATCCTTGAGATCGTTCCTTAGCCGTGTGCGGTGCCCCCTTCCACCAAATTCTTAGGCGAAGCCCTGCGTCAGTAGTACATCAAGATCGTCACCACGCCGTCATGCTGACGGAACTCTTCCCCGACGCTTTGCTGGATCGGAGCCCGGGGATCGTCATCGAGCTGAACGTGTGCTAAGAACTCGGAGGTGCCGGAGTAACGGTGCTTGGATCGGTCGGACCGGGAAGAAGACGTACGACTACTTCTTCTATGTTGTGTCAAACGCTTCCGTTGCAATCTACAAGGGTACGTAGATCATAATCTCCTCTCGTTGCTATGCATCACCATGATCTTGCGTGTGCGTAGGAAAATTTTTGAAATTACTACGTTCCCCAACACAAGCTTTGTTAAGGCTCGTGTAATCAATACACATTCGCCACTGCTTGTTCTTCTTCAGCACCAAAACCGGGTTTGCTAGCCACTCTGGGAAAAACACTTCCATGATGAAGCCGGCTGCCAGGAGCCGGGCTATCTCTTCACCAACAACTCTTCTTTTCTCTTCTGACAGGCGGCGCAAGGGCTGCCTGACGGGCTTCACATCGGACCGTACATGTAACTTGTGCTCGGCGAATTCCGTCGGCACACCCGGCATGTCTTTGGGGGACCATGTGAAGATGTCCCGATTCTCACGGAGGAAATCGACGAGCTCGCCTTCCTATTTGCTGTCAAGGTTTGCACCTATGACAGCGAACCTCTCCGGGTGCTCTGGGTCCAAGGGTATCTTCTTCGTTTCTTTCGCCGGCTTGAACGAGCCCTCAGCTTCCGACTCCTTGGGGTTGGGGGATAACTCAGGCTGCTTGCCGGCCATCGCCACAACCCGATCCAGAAGCCGCTTCTCTGCTGCAACGACCAGGGACTCGGCCAACCGACTGCTCTCAGCGGCGCAAGCGGACGACTTCCTGTAGTCGCCGGCCACAGTCAGAATTCCCTTGGTACTCGGCATCTTCATCTTGAGGTAGGCGTAGTGGGGGACCGCCATGAACTTGGCCAAGGCAGGTCGGCCAAGCAACGTGTGGTAAGGGCTTTCAAGGTCCACCACCTCAAACCAGACCGGCTCTCGGCGGAAGTGCTCCTTATCTCCGAAGAGGACGTCTATCAGAATCTTGCCAATTGGAGAGCAGGAAAGGCCAGGGACAATCCCATGGAACACGGTCCGGCTGCTCTGTAGCTGTCTCTGCTTGATCCCAAGCTTCTCCATCGTATCCTTGTACAGGATGTTGATACTGCTACCTCCATCTATCAGAACTCGCGAGAAGCGAGCTGCCCGCTTATCAGTGGCAAAGCTGGCCTCTAGGACCAAGGCATAGGAACCTGGGTTCGGCATCACCTCTGGGTGATCAGCTCTGCTCCAACTGATAGGCTTCTCGGACCAATGCATGAATTCGGGGGTTTCTGATGCTACTGCGTTGACTTCGTGCTGCTGCTGCCGCCTGCTGCGCCTGTCATCCGCACACTGGTGAACACCACGTAGGCTCCATGCTCTTCTGGGTACTCGTCTTCCACTATGCCGACTGGCCTGGCAGCCGGCTGCTGGGGCGGAGGCGGAGGCGGCTGTCCAGCAGGTGGAGGAGGCAACAGGCCTTCTCCCTTGGCGATCCTGGTGAGCCAATGACACTTTCTGGTGGTATGGTTTGACGGCTTCGCGCCGCTGTGGAACTTGCAGGGACCATCCAGAGTCTGCTCATAGGAGAAAGCTGGCAACCAGTTGGACTTGCCGCCCTTCTGGCACTTAGTCAGAGGCTGCTCCTCCGGTTGTTGGTGTTCGACCGCTGCGACTTGCGGACTACTGGAAGTCGGATGCTGGGCCTTGCGCTTTTGGTCGTTCTGTTGCTGTCGCCGACTGGCATCGCCAGTCGGAGTCTTGGGGGCCATGGGAGTCGGCTTGCCAGTCGCACCAACTCGAATCTCCGTCTTCATGGATGAATCGGCCGTGGCGTACTTGTCTGCTATGACCAGCAGTTCATCGAGGGTTTCCGGCTCGTCGCAGAGGAGCTTGTGCTTGAGGAGGGTGCCTTCTCTGCACCCGGCCGTGAAGTATTCGATGGCCTGCACCTCGTGCACGCCCTCGCAGGAGTTCCGGAGCTCGGCCCACCGCGTGAGGTAATCGTGAGTGGACTCGTCGGGGCCTTGTACGCATAGAGACAGTTGACGAGGCTTGGGAGGTCGCTTGTATGTGCTTGTGAAGTTGTGGACAAAGGCATCGGTGAAGTCGGCCCAGCAGTTGATGCTGCGCGGCCTTAGGCTGTTCAGCCACGTCCGGGCAGTCCCTTGAAGCATGAGGGGAACGTACTTCACGGCAACTCTCTTATTGCCGTTTGCCATGCTGACGGCCGTGGAATAATCCACGAGCCAGTCCTCCGGCTTCACGGCGCCGGTGTACTTAGGGGTGTCTCGAGGGAGAGTGAACCCTTTGGGGAAGGGCTCGTCTCGGATGCGGGGGCCGAAGCACGGCGGGCCCAACTCGTCTTCTTCTTCCAGCACAAGGGACCGGTGGAGTCGGTCGATCCGGTGGCGAGCATCATTCTCTCCGACTCCTTCTCAGCGGCCGAGGCGACCTCCGAGAGTCGGATGTTCAACAGGCGGCGGGGAGACTCGCCTTTCCTTGTGGGGGGAGGAGGTACGTAGTCGTCGCGCCGCTCGACTGCTCTCGGGCGGCCGTCCTGGTCGCGCTCGATGGTGAGGTGAGTCCGACTGCGGCTCGCAGCCGGCTCCTTGTCTTTTCTTCCGCGGACGCCACCGGTCGGCGTCCGGGACGTCGTGCCTTGGTCTCGGCGGGGAGGCGGGTCGTTGTGCTGTTGCTACGGCCCCTCCGTCTGGCAACCGGCCGCGTTCTGTGTGCCAGCTGCGTCGAGGAGCTGCTGGACCCGCTCCGTCATTAGTCGGCGCTCTTCGCCCTCAAGGTTGTCCAGCTCATCCGCAGCCGCCTGGGCAGCTCGAATGTTTTCGGCGGGCGTGCCATATACGGGGCGACTGGCCCCAAACATGCTGGCGATGTCCGCGCAGCGCTTCCGGACCGCGCCTAGGTGGCTCGGCCCCACTGGAGCCGGCGAGCCGCCCACAACACGCTCCAGCTCGCGCTGGTAGGCCTCTGACAAGCGTCGCATGCTTGCCAACTTCTTTGCGCCTTCGATGAGCTGGAGGTGGCGTGCCTCCAGTGTCTCGGCGTCGGCGTCCTCTAGAATGGGTGCATCCAGGTCTTGCATGGCCGCATCGAGCGGGTCGTGAGTTCTCCCGTCGGAGTGCTCGCCATGACCAATGACGAGCACTTCGGTGACGGTGCTTCCGCCGCTCTCCGCGCGAGGGAGCGGCTCGTCGTAGACCACCACGTTGGTGGGAAAGGCATCGAGCGACGCAGTGTCGGATTCGACCAGCATCGGGTCGGTGGAGCCTACGGACTCCAGGTCAGCGGCGGGCTCGTCGGCAACGTGGAGTTCGTCGAGGAGGCAGGCGAGGAGGCCCTCGGGGCCGCTGGTGCCTGCGTCGGACGCAGGCTCGTCGGAGAGGCGAACCTCGCCGACAAGATCGGCGAGGCAGCTGGCCGCGCAGGCGGTCTAAACATCGCGTAGCGCATCGGCGCAGACTCCCTCTGGCGTGCCGGGCTGGCTGCGCTCGCCAGGGAGAAAAAGGGTTCCCGTCCAGAACAGGTCTCCGGACGACGGTGCACCTCGCACCACGGTGGGCGCCAAATGTCGGGGGTTGGGTGCGACATATGCCAATGGATGGCTTATCATGGTGGGGGCGAGTAGAACGTCGCTGGTGCCTGGAAACGGGATGAGGCGTAAACATGCACGCCGGCGAATCTTACCCAGCTTCGGGGCTCTCCGAGGAGATAACACCCCTACTGCTGCTCTGCGGGGTCTCCGCATGATCACTATGGGGATATGAGTACAAGGTTGCTCCTCGAGCTGTTTTCTGGAGGTAGGAGAGGGCAAGGCTGGCTCTCTCCCTTCTTTGCTCCTGATCTAGTGTCTAAAGAATCGAACCCTTTGCATGGGTGCCCCGGGGGGCTTATATAGGCCTACCCCCCGGGGGTACAACGGTAATCCGGCTGGGCGCGGGTCCCAGTCGTCTGTTTCTCATGCCGCCGTCCTTCCCGCCGACTCCTGGGGCCCGCCGCTGGTGGGCCCCGCCGACTGACGTAGCCACTGTAGCCGTGCCCTGGGTGACGTTGGCTTGGTGGTGGGGTCGTGGCAACAGTGCCGCCGCCTGGCGGGCGATCACTGTCGCCACTCCCCGTCTAATCTGGTTAATGGCGTGCGGGCCCCGCGGGGCGGGGGGGGGGGGGGCTGGCCGACTCTTAGGGGCCGACTCCCGCGTGATCCGTCTTCAGGTGCTCTTGCCGTCTCTTGTTCCCACGCTGACTAGCGGGGCCCGCCGTCTCCGGGCCGTACGAGTGGGCCGTCGTGGGAACAGGGGTTTGCCGTTGGGGCGAGCGTCAGGGGCAGCATGGCAACAGTGCCGCGCCGGACGGGAGTCTCCTCTGGTACGGCGCACTGTGGCCATGCCTGCCCCTAGTCATCGGGGTAGGGGTAGGCCGTACTCTAGCCATACCCGCTCTCGTCCTTCTTTCCATAGGCAAGAACTAGTTGGAGTTACTGGCCGACTCCCAGAGTCGGCGTCACCAACTGAGAGTCAGCTTACTCCCTGGCCGCCTCTGGGACTCGTCGTTCGAGCAGGGGGTCGGTGCTGCCGCGGCCGACTCCCAAAGTCAGCCCGTTGTCTTGAGGGCTTTGAGGGGCGAAGCCGGCCCCGATGTCTTGAAAGGTTCTGGGTCTCGGGTTTGCCTACCCGTGGCCCATTACTCCGACACGCATTTTCCCGTGCCTTAGCATGTTTGGAGCGGCGCCGGGGCACGGGTTGAGTGGAGGGCCGAGAGGCCTCTCTGTCACGGCCACGAGGTGGCCGGTCGGCCATGTCATGCGCTGGTGATGTAGGTGCTTCCTCCTCTGATCGGGGTAGCAGCCTGCGCTTTGGGTAACTCTTGGAGGGGCGTTCGAGTTCATACTCTTTGGCCGCAAGGACTTCAGTCCATCTGTCAGCTAGCAAATCTTGATCATCTCTAAGTTGTTGTTGCTTTTTCTTGAGGCTGCTTGCCGTGGCTATAAGCCTGCGTTTCAAACGCTCTTGTTCGGCGAGATCCTCTGGCACAATGAATTCGTCGTCGTCAAGGCTTGCCTCGTCTTCGGAGGGAGGCATATAATTATCATCCTCAACCTCTCTGTCTGCCACTCTCTCATGAGGGTTGGCTTCTCCATCCTCCTGTGCCGAATCTTGCTGGAGGGGGTGTTCTTCGGCGCTATCCGGAGTAGTATTATCTCCCGTGCCGGAATCACCGTTTTTGCTTTGGCGGGATTTAGAGCGGCACCGCTGACGCCGGCGCTTGGTCTGTTTCTTGGATGCGTCATCCTCCGCTGTTCCATCGCCATCTCCATCTTTTGGAGTGTCCACCATATATATGTCGTATGACGAGGTGGCCTTCCAGTGCCCTATGGGTGCTGGTTCTTGGTCGTCTCCTGCATCGTCGTCCATACCGTCGATGTCTTCGGAGTCGAAGTCGAGCATGTCGGTTAAGTCGTCGACAGTGGCTATGAAGTGGGTGGTGGGTGGGCTTTGAATTTCTTCATCGTCCGTATCCCAACCTTGCTGACCGTAGTCCGTCCAGGGCTCTCCTCATAAAGAGAGAGACTTTAACGACTTCAGGATGTCGCCGAAGGGCGAGTGCTGAAAGATGTCTGCGGCGGTGAACTCCATGATCAACGCCCAATCGGATTCGATCGGCGGGTGCGCGGAGGGCTCGGGGTCCGGAGAGGAATCCGGCTCCTCGGAGTCACGGGCCTTGCGGGGTGCGGGGCTGGCGTTCGGCTCAATCACCTTTGGGATCGCAGCCCCCGAGGCGGCGTCCAACCACTCATCCTCGGTCGGCGCGGTAGGCTCCAAATTAAGGGTCGGAACCAGTGCGCGTGCGGCCTCCAGGACACTGTTCGGCGGCAGAGCTAGATCATGCCCATCGAGACAGTGCGGCGCGCTTGGCTGTGGCTCGAATCCGTCGAAGATCAAGTCCCCGCGGATGTCGGTCGTGTAGTTTAAACTTCCAAACCTGACCTGATGGCCAGGGGCGTAGCTTTCGATCTGCTCCAGGTGGCCAAACGAATTGGCCCGCAGTGCGAAGCCGCCGAAGACGAAGATCTGTCCGGGGAGGAAAGTCTCACCCTGGACCGCATCGTTGTTGATGATCAACGGAGCCATCAGGCCTAAAAGCAACGACACAGAGGAACTCTCAATGAAAGCACCAATGTCGGTGTTAAAACCGGTGGATCTCGGGTTGGGGGTCCCGTACTGTGCGTCTAGGCGGATGGTAACAGGAGACGAGGGACACAATGTTTTACCCAGGTTCGGGCCCTCTTAATGGAGGTAAAACCCTACGTCCTGCTTGATTAATATTGATGATATGGGTAGTACAAGAGTAGATCTACCACGAGATCAAGGAGGCTAAACCCTAGAAGCTAGCCTATGGTATGATTGTTGTATGTTGGAGTTGTCCTACGGACCAAAACCCTCCGGTTTATATAGACATCGGAGAGGGTTAGGGTTACACAAAGTCGGTTACAATGGTAGAAGATCTAAATATCCGCATCGCCAAGCTTGCCTTCCATGCCAAGGAAAGTCCCATCCGGACACGGGATGAAGTCTTCAATCTTGTATCTTCATAGTCCAGGAGTCCGACTGAAGGTATAGGCCGGCTACCCGGACACCCCCTAATCCAGGACTCCCTCACCGGCTGTCAGCACTGCTTGCTTCTGGCGACTTAAGAAAATTTCAATTGCCCTTCATACTCGTAATGATTTAAACATCATCGCATGATTACCTATATGTCATTAGGCCCCTTCTTAAGCCAACATTTTGAGTAACTCAATAATGCTTTCCTCCGGGTTATAGTTGAATCGGAAAAATTCTTTATCTTGTTGTAGGCTTCGATTTACACAATGGCACTCAAAGCTCCCAAACCTCCGGTGACCTGCAATTGGGTCCCATCCGTTGTCACGGAAAGCAAATTGTCCGAATTTGTGAAGTCTGGCTATCTTCCCAAGAAGGAGGTCATGTCTTATCATGCTCCTAACCCGTCCGAGGAGAAACCTCATCCCAACGAAGGGGAGGTAGTAGTTTTTACAGATCATATGAGCCGGGGTTTCGCTCCACCCGGTTCAAAATTCTTTAGAGACGTTTGCACTTCTTTGACTTGAGACCTCAAGACATCGGGCCCAATTCCGTGTCAAATATCTGCAACTTCCGCTTTCTGTGAAGTCTACCTTGGAGAAGAGCCCAGCCTACTTTTGTTCAGGGAATTGTTCTATCTGAACCGGCAGAATGAGCGCGCCAACAGGCCCAGTCTGGAACTTGGTGGCATATCGATTCAAAGGCGGAGAGACTGCCTGTTCCCTTATGCTGAATTGCCGAGTCATCCAAAGGACTGGAACCAGACATGGTTCTACTGCCAGGATTCTTCTCCGGCTGGTGAAAACCCACTGCCCGGCTTTCGTGCATTGCGCCTTGAATCTACTCACCCGCTGCCGGATAAGTTGACTGCTATTGAACGTCTGCCACTCACCCCCAAGATCAAAAAGATTAAAGCTCTCTTGGGGAACAGCTTGGATGGCATTGACCTGGTCCGAGTCAGGGTTGCTTGGAGAATAATTCCGTTAAGCCGCCGCCCCAGCTTAATGTGTAATTACTCAGGCGAGAAAAATGACCCTTAGCGTCATAGTCCTGACGACTTACCAGATGACGTAGTAGAGGCTACCACTCAGTCTTTGTTAAAGGAGGGTACAGTGACCAGTAACACCTTCGGGTTACTGCCCTTCTGCAAACAAAACCCGGCCCCTGCAATAAGTCCCAGTTATTACCTTTTACTACTCTTATACTTTGCTTTTACTTACAACCTTTTATAATTTCTCTTCAGGCAAATGACAACTTATGGAAGGTTCATTATGACCATGAGGCGGCCAAACAAGCCAGGGCGGCTAAGAAAGCCGATAAAAAGGCCGCCAAGCCTACCACCTCCAGGAAAAGAAGAACAAGCGCCTTGGAGATGCTTCAACTTGATGACTCTGATGACAATGAAGAAGAGGTAACTTTTAAACTTCCCTGACTCTTTTATCATCATTTCACTGACATGATTTCTCTTTCAGGAAGACACGGGAAACAGCCAACCCGTCGAAGAAGAGATAACTATAATCTCCTCCGACTCCGAGCCTCAGCCGCGTCAGAAAATTCGAAGAGTAACCCGGAAAGTAAGATTTTCACATCCTTTGGCTTACCAAGACCCTGACTTTCTTTTGAAGCAACAACAAATTGAAAGCCGGAGGCAGACCCGGACCAGCAAGGACGCAGAGCTCTCCTCCGGCTTGCCTGACGTGACCAGGAAGCGTCGGAACAAGGTTATTTCTGACATGCGCTCTGCTTTACCTTTAGCAGGTTTAATTCGTCAACCTCTTAATTCATATGACTCCAATTATCAGGATACCTCTCCTTCCTCCGGCGAGTCCATGCAGTCAAACATGTCAGCTTTTAAAACTGCTCATGCGTAATGTCAATTTGTTTACCTCATGCTTTATCGTTACTCATATTTTGGCACTCACCTTTCTGCCTTGTCCATAGTGTGCAAGTGAAGCCCAGGAAGAAAACAAAGAGGGATAGGCCGGCCCAAGACCCTATAGTGACTGAGCCAGAGCTGGGCACAGCTACCCCTGACTCTTCCACACATCAACCGCCACAAGAACCGGCTCAAGATATTCCGGCACCAACTTCTCACCCGCCTACTGAAGACATTCTTGATGATTCTGTTAACCCGGAAGCACGTAGCCCAGCCAAGACGATTGACCCAGAAGTAGAAATACTCAAAACTCAGTTTGTTGAGCCGGCCCGGCCCACTGTTCTTGCCAAGTGCTCTGCTAAAGAGGAGCTGCTAGAGCGACGTAGAGCCAAGATGGACATTACTGACTATACTCATTTGAGTATTGGAGAGATCGTCTCGGGCTATATCAACCAGGTGCATAGCAGTCGTGATCTAGAAGTTGACATGGTGAAGCAAATACATCAAAAAATTTGAGGTATGATTTATACTTCCTTAGTGCCAACCATACTTACTGTACCAGCCCCCAAGTCTATTGCTTTATGAGTTAATATGCTTTAGACTTAGAAAAAACTGTCTAGTACTGCTTATCCAGTTTAAAAAGAAAATACTTAACCCGGTTTGTAACCTGATACCTTGAACTTTGCAATATGCATTAGCCCCCAAGTGCCAAGTATCTTTGCTTGCAAAGCGCTTGGGACTTTAGTTTGTATAAGCCGACTTAGTAGTTTAGAATTCGTCAGCATACATTAGCCCCCAAGTGTCAAGTATCTTTGCTTGCAAAGTGCTTGAGACTTAACTTTATTTGTATCATGATCCTGACTATAACCTGGTACCAATGCAAACCACCATAAGTCAATTTGAGTCGGAGATTGCGGACCTGATGAACCGCCTGGCAGCCCAGGAACTTGAAATACAAAAGGCCAACTCCAAGTTTGAATTCAGCGTCTCTGAACAAGAGAAGTTGAAGAAGAACTTTGAATCGGAGAAGAAAAAATGGGCTGATGAGAAGGCCTCTCTGGTGACTCGGGCCGAGACAGCCGAAGCATCCCTTGCAAAAGCAAACACCGAGTTGTCCGGCTTGAAGCGTCAGATATCTCCAATGGTCTCAGCAATCTTCGGTAAGTTACTTTATATGAACCTCAAATATTGCCATCCTTCCTTTGATGACTAATCTAAGTATTACCTCCGGCTTACCCTTTGTTTAATAACACAGGCCCCAGGAGTACAACTCTTAAGCAGGAGATGGTGGTCAAACTGAAAGCAGTCTATACTCTGGTGGAGCAATTGTACACCGGGTCACAACGTGCTTTGGCCATTGTGGCTTTATCAAATGATGTCCCCCATCTCCTGCAAGATGTGCTAAAACGGCTTGCCGTGCTACCTCAGCGGGGCCAAGAACTTAGACGGGCATCTGCTAGAGCCGGGGCTATAGCTGCCTTGAGCCGGGCCAAGGTGTGGATTCCAGAGCTAGACCCGGCCGACCTCAGTCTTGGATACCCGAGTCTGAAGGAAGATGGAACCTTATTTGATGAGGCGGACTTCATCGCCTGTGTAAAAGACATACGCCCTGTGGCTACGCTTATTGGAAACGACACTGATCTTACCAAGTACCAGCCGGGTTATGACAGCGAGAACCGGAGGATTCCAACACCTCATTATGATGATGTCAGCCTGATCCCTCCAATTCGTAAGCATACCTTTGCCCCTGAAGTCGATCCAACCGGTTGAATAGATGATGAAGCTGAGTTTGAAGCCTTGAGTGGCATTGACTGGACCTCATCGACCTTCCAGGACAGAGCAGCAGATGAAGAGGCGGAGAAGGATAACCAGGAGTCATCAAGCCAGCCACAGGAGTAAAGACATCAGGTGTCATATGTTTATGTTCTTGCCAAACAATGCCTTACTATTCAGACTCGGGTAGTCTTGTAATATAGTAGAAAATACTCAATTTTTGTTATGCCTTCGCGCATGCTTATGGCACGTGATACTTGTATAAGCCGCCATTATTATGCACTTGCTATTTTAATCTGTTATGCCTTTATAAAGTCTTGCTTGTATCGCCCTGCACATAAGACAAACAGAAATCCCTTGGCGACTATACCGCGTTGGGGGTCATATAATGTTTTGATAACCCAGAGTATACACCAAGCAATTTTAGGAAATACAACTTACGATTAGACTTAGTAGACATAATCACAATGGTATACCCATGATGCTTGCAGTTATCTCTCCGGCTTATATGACCCAACCTCTGAGGGTAAATTTAACTCCTGAAAATTGACATATAAAGTTCACCTGGTATTTAGTAACCCGGAGGAACCAATATTCACCCGGAGGGCTTGATCCACACTATGATATTTTGAAGAGGATCTCAATATAACCAAATATTGATACTTATAAAATATAATGAATAATAAACGAAATTGCAAAGGCTTCTGATTCGAATACGACCAGTGAACCATTCCAAAGGGGTTAAGCTATGATTCGGATGCGATCATATAGCCCCCAGTGGCTTTGGCGATGCCGATCAAGTGGGTATCGACAGCTATGTTCTCTTTGGTTCAAATACGACCTATGTTTGAATAGGAAGCCCCCAAGTGACCATAAGAGTTGTTTAATGACGCTGATTCGAATACGATCCACGTCAGACCCAAAGGGGTTAAGCTATGATTCAAATATGATCAAGAAGCCCCCAAGTGGGTTTGGCAGTATGCCGATCAAGTGGGTATCGACAGCTATGTTCTCTTTGATTCGAATACGACCTATGTTTGAATAGGAAGCCCCCAGGTGATCATGGCTAGATTCAGATATGATCATAAGCCGGACCAAAGGAAAGCCGGATTCAGATGTGACCCGCTCCCTCTTGGTTATCTCCACCACCTGACAAAGAAAACACATAAACCTTTTCTTGGGGTGGAAAAAAGGACAGAGGTCCTGCTTTATTGCCTTATGTAATATATACATAGTATAAATATATACACATTAGAGCCGGTGGCTCAAGTATAGTAAGGCCGAAGATGAGCGATATTCCATGGCCGGCGGGTCTCCTCCCCCGACTTACGTGAGTCTTTGTGCTCTCGAACATCGATAAGGTAATATGACCCGTTGTTCAGATTCTTACTGACCACAAAGGGTCCTTCCCAAGGAGGGGATAGCTTGTGCATGTCAGATTGATCCTGGATGAGTCGGAGCACTAAGTCACCTTCTTGAAAGGTCCTGGACCTAACCCGGCGGCTGTGGTAGCGGCGCAGGTCTTGCTGATAAATCGCTGAGCGGGCTATGGACAAGTCTCGCTCTTCATCCAACAAATCAAGTGCATCTTGACGAGCTTTTTCGTTGTCCGACTCAACATAAGCAGCCACACGGGGTGAGTCATGACGGATGTCACTTGGCAGGACCGCCTCTGCTCCATACACCATAAAGAAAGGTGTGTAACCCGTAGATCTGTTAGGTATAGTATTGATGCTCCAATGTACAGAAGGTAATTCCTCCACCCAACAACCCGGTGCCCGCTTCAAGGGGACCAAGAGCCGGGGCTTGATACCTTTCAAGATCTCTTGATTAGCTCGTTCTGCTGGACCATTGGATTGAGGATGAGCCACAGCCGAAATGTCAAGCCGGATATGCTCTCGTTGACAGAACTCTTCCATAGCTCCTTTGGAGAGGTTAGTGCCATTATCAGTTATGATGTTGTGTGGAAAACCAAAATGAAAAATCGCCTTTTTCATGAACTGGACCGCCGTAGCTGCATCACACTTACTGACTGGCTCCGCCTCAACCCACTTTGTAAACTTGTCAACCGCTACCAAGAGGTGCGTCTTTTTATCCTTAGACCTTTTGAAAGGCCCGACCATGTCAAGCCCCCAGACTGCGAACGGCCAAGTAATTGGAATCATCCTCAATTCTTGAGCCGGCACATGGGCTCGTCGTGAGAACTTCTGACATCCGTCACATTTACTGACCAGATCTTCTGCATCAGCATGAGCCGTCAGCCAATAAAACCTATGACGGAAAGCTTTGGCCACAAGAGATTTTGAGCCGGCATGATGAACACAATTGCCTTCATGGATCTCACGGAGTATCTCCTGACCCTCCGCAGGCGACACGCATCGTCGAAACGCTCCCGTGACGCTGCAGTGATGTAACTCGCCATTAACAATTGTCATGGACTTGGACCGCCGGATGATTTGTCTTGCCAAGGTCTCGTCTTCAGGCAACTCTCCCCGGGTCATATAAGCCAAATAAGGTACTGTCCAATCTGGAATAACGTGGAGAGCCGCTACCAGCTGCGCCTCCGGGTCTGGTACTGCCAGATCTTCTTCTGTAGGTAACTTGACAGAAGGATTATGCAAAATATCAAGAAAAGTATTAGGCGACACCGGCTTACGCTGAGATCCCAGCCGGCTTAAGGCATCAGCCGCCTCATTCTTCCTTCGATCAATACGTTCCACCACATAACCTTTAAAGTGCCCAGCTACAGCGTCAACTTCACGACGGTAAGCCGCCATAAGGAGATCTTTGGAGTCCCACTTGCCTGACACCTGCTGAGCCACAAGGACTGAGTCTCCTAAGCACCTTACCCGGCTCAAGTTCATCTCTTTGGCCATCCGGAGACCATGGAGTAAGGCCTCATATTCAGCTGCATTGTTAGTGCAAGGAAACATAAGCCGGAGCACATAACAAAATTTGTCACCTCGAGGGGAAGTTAATACGACTCTAGCCCCTGAGCCTTCCAATTGTCTGGACCCATCAAAGTGAAAAGTCCAATATGTGTTATCGGGCTTCTCCTCAGGTGCCTGTAGCTCTGTCCAGTCATTGATAAAATCCACCAAGACTTGAGACTTAATGGCAGTGCATGGCACATACTTCAGACCATGAGGCCCGAGCTCAATAGCCCACTTGGCGACTCGTCATGTAGCCTCTCTGTTCTGGATAATATCTCCCAAGGGGGCAGAACTCACCACAGTGATTGGGTGACCTTGGAAGTATTGCTTCAGCTTCCGGCTTGCCATGAACACCCTGTACACAAGCTTCTACCAATGAGGGTACCTCCGCTTCGACTCGATGAGCACCTCACTGACATAATAAACCGGCCGTTGAACCGGATGCTCCTTACCAGCCTCCTTGCGCTCCACCACAATTGCAACGCTGACGGCCCATGAATTAGCAGCCACATATAACAGCAAAGGCTCTGTATCAATTGGAGCTGCTAGGACCGGCGGCTCAGACAACTGCCTCTTTAGATCCTCAAGAGCAGCATTAGCAGCATCACTCCAGACAAAGGTGTCTGCCTTCTTCATCATCTGATACAGTGGAAGGGCCTTCTCGCCCAGCCGGCTTATGAACCGGCTTAAGGCAGCAACACGACCCGCCAGCCGCTGAACATCATTGATACACTCCGGCTTAGCCAAAGAAGTCATTGCCTTGATCTTCTCCGGATTAGCCTCGATGCCCCTGTTTGAGACCAAGAATCCCAAAAGCTTGCCTGCAGGTACACCAAATATGCACTTCTTCGGGTTAATCATCATCTTGTAAACCCGGAGGTTATCAAAGGTTTCCCTAAGATCAGTGAAAGTGCTTGTTATCGACTAGAGGGGGGTGAATAGGCAATTTTTTTCAACGTCTTCAAAACATGGAAGTTTCGAAGACAAATAATAGAAATGAACCTATTGATACGCAGCGGAAGATAAACTACTCAAAGCAAGCCATAGTCAGGTATGCAATAATGTGAGAGTACGAAGACTAATAGCAGCTAGGTAGTAAGGATCAGGATGGAAGATGGTATGAAGCCAAACAGCAATAGTAGTCAAGCAATGAAGTCAAACAGGTATGACAAGCACGCAATGACTTCACGAAGACTTACTATAAGTAAAGGGAGGAGAGGATAGAACCGGTCACTTGTTGAAGACACAGGATTTGTTTGACCAGTTCCAGTTGCTGTGACAACTGTACATCTGGTTAGGGAGGCTGAGATTCAACTCAGAAGACCGCGTCTTCACCTTATTCCCCTTGAGCTAAGGACACACAGTCCTCGCCCAATCACTTTGGTAAGTCTTCAAGGTAGTCTTCCAAACCTTCACAGACTTTGTTCACCGGCGATCCACAATGGCTCTTGGATGCTCAGAACGCGACGCCTAACCGGCTGGAGGATTCACAGTCCTCAAGTGTAATAAGTCTTCAGGTCACACAGACAGAAAGACTTCAGTGATGCCTAACACTCTTTGGCTCTGGGTGTTTGGGCTTTGTCCTCGCAAGGATTTCTCTCTCTCAAAGGCTTCGAGGTGGGTTGCTCTCAAACAACAAAAGACATGCACTAACTCTGAGCAGCCACCAATTTATGGTGTAGGGGGTGGGCTATTTATAGCCACTGGGCAACCCGACCTGTTATGTCCGAAATGACCCTGGGTCACTAAGGAACTGACACGTGTTCCAACGGTCAGATTTCAAACACACACGGCAACTTTACTTGGGCTACAAGCAAAGCTGACTTATCCAGCTCTGGATAAGATTTCTCTCATTGTCTTCACTCGAAGACATAGGATTTGGGTTGAGCATCACTTTAGTCACTCTGACTGTGTTTACTTGGACCCCACTTAACAGTACGGTGGTTCCTATGACTCAACAAAGAAGAAAAGGAAACAACGAAACTTCTAAGTCTTCGTGCTCCATAGTCTTCACTGAATGTCTTCTCATGTCATAGTCTTCAATATGAATATCTTCGTGTACCACCACAGTCGTCAATGTCTTCATACATTTTTAGGGGTCATCTTCGGTAGGTAAACCGAATCAATGAGGGACACTACCTGTGTTATCCGGAAATTCTCACAAACACATTAGTCCCTCAACCAAACTTGTCGTCAATACTCCAAAACCAACTAGGGGTGGCACTAGATGCACTTACAATCAGATATCAAGGTTTCCGTCTCTCTGGACTTCACCACTATATCATCCACATAAGCATGAACGTTGCACCCAATCTGATTGTGGAGACAATTATGTACACACCGCTGATAAGTCGCCTGGGCACTCTTGAGCCCAAAAGGCATAGACACATAGCAGAAGGCTCCAAACAGAGTGATGAAAGCCGTCTTCTCCTGGTCCTTAACTGCCATCTTGATCTGATGATAACCAGAGTAAGCATCCAAAAAGCTCAAACGCGCACAACCCGCCGTAGCATCAATGATTTGATCAATACGGGGGAGAGCGAAAGGATCAGCCGGACAAGCCTTATTTAAGTCTGTGTAGTCCACACACATCCGCCAGGTGCCGTTTTTCTTGAGTACGAGCACCGGGTTAGCCAACCACTCCGGGTAAAAAACTTCGATAATGAACCCAGCCGCCAAGAGCCGGGCGACCTCCTCTCCAATAGCGTTTCGTCGTTCCTCATTGAACCGCCGCAGAAACTGCCTGACCGGCTTATACTTCAGATCAATATTAAGAGTGTGCTCAGCGAGTCCTCTCGGTACACCCGGCATGTCAGAAGGCTTCCATGCAAAGATGTCCCGGTTCTCAAGGATGAACTCGATGAGCGCGCTTTCCTATTTAGGATCCAAGTTGGCACTGATGCTGAACTGCTTAGATGAATCTCCTGGAGTAAAATCAACAAGCTTGGTCTCTGCAGCCGACTTAAACTTCATGGCCGGGTCATGTTCCGTAGTTGGCTTTTTGAGGGAGGTCATATCCGCTGGGTCAACGTTATCTTGGTAAAATTTGAGCTCCTCTGCTGCACAGACAGACTCAACATAAGCCGCGTCACCTTCTTCGCATTCCAGGGCCACCTTTCAACTTCCATGCACGGTGATGGTGCCCTTGTAACCCGGCATCTTGAGCTGCAAGTAAACATAACACGGCCGTGCCATAAACTTGGCATAAGCTGGCCGTCCAAACAAAGCGCGATACAGACTCTTAATTTTCACCACCTCAAAGGTTAACTTCTCAGCCCTAGAATCATGCTCGTCTCCAAAGGCCACCTCCAGATCAATCTTATCGACGGGGTGTCAGGACCCCGATCGTAAGCCACATCGATCTAGCATGTAACACATCATATCACTTTGCGGCCTCACGCACAGTATTCCCACGGGTGCCACCTTACCTGGCCCGGGACCGTTTGCGCCTTTTGGCTCATGTATATGATAGTGTCGCTAGCATCCATATGACAGAGAACCCGGGCTGACATGGCTAGTCGTGAACCCAAAGCGACGCTAACCTATGAGGACAGGCATACATGAATCACATCGAGCATGTCGGTCATCAACGTGTGAGTCCGGGCTGTAGCACTGGGCTAACAGGACTCCGGTAACCCGGGCTGTAGCAGGCTAGGCAGGACTCCGGAAGTCACCGCGTGACATTTCCCCGAAGGGACAGACACAGGAACGAAGTGAAACACATGCCGGCCAGTCAAGTGTCCTGAGCAGTAGTGCTGGGCTAGCAGGACTCCGGTGAACCGGGTTGTAGCGGACTACTATCGCTCAGAAGCACTAGACTACATTTCCCCATATGATAGGCTGCCAAGGATAAACAACTAGATAGTCGGATCCCACTCATACCAAGCATTTCAATCATACACACAATATGCCCGGTATGAGTAAATACAACATGGCATCACAACATAACTCTACGACTCAAAGTATTTATTCATTAGGCTCCGAGGAGCGAGATATTACAAACATGGGTCTCATGACCCAACATTCAGAGCATACAAGTCAAACACATGAGGAAGCTTAACATGTCTGAGTACAGACATCTACAAATGAAAAAGGCTGAGAAGCCTGACTATCTACCAGATCCTGCCAAGGGCACAAGATCGTAGCTGAGGTATCAAGCTAAACGTCAAAGTCCAAGCGGTACTACTAGCGAGACTGACGTCTCTCTGCAAAAACATAAAATAGGCAAACGTGAGTACAAACGTACTCAGCAAGACTTACATCAGAACTAACTACATATGCATCAGTTTCAATAAAGGGGGTGGCGGAGTTTGACTGCAGCAAGCCAGCTTTGACTCGGTGGCTATCCTGAACTACGACTGCAAGTAACTCTTTTGAGGTGGCGCACACGAGTCCACATATTCACCATATCAATACACCACTATGGATCCGCTCCCGTCTCCCTACGAGAAGGCCATCCATAGCACTCACGCTTATCTTGTGTATTTTAGACTATCCACTTTCACTTGTCTATGAACTGTTATAGGCAACCCAGAAGTCCATTACCGCGGACACGGCTATTCGAATAGATGATGTTAACCCTGCAGGGGTGTACTTCTTCACACACGCTCTCACCACTTACCGCCGTTTACACGACATGTACTCGGCAACCTTCAAGCGGAAGCCCAGCGAGGGTGTCGGCCACAGCCTACCTAAACACTCAAGTCTCTAGTCCAGGTTTATCACCTATTCGGGTTCCATCCGCAGGGAGTCCGGCCGAGGTTTCCACTAACGGCCCCGAACGATGTGTGCAGGGTTCCCGAGACACCAAACGGGCGAATCGGTACACCGGGCCACGTGCCTACCGCAACACAGCCCACCCCTATGGTCAGCACTGCGTGCGGCCCCCAGCATACTACAAACACCAGAAACTACTTGCAACTCCTGGACAGAGGACAAGGGTGATCAAGAAGCCGAGAGAGTCAATTAAGGATCCCAATGTGTGGTAGTAACTGTTTCATGGATCACAAACACAGAACTCAGTTCCTGAGGACGGCTTCAATGAGACAACCCACCATGTACTCCTACATGGCCTCTCACCAATACCTTTACCAAATCGTGTTCACACACTTAGCTCACACACAATAGGACATGTTCATCACCATTCCAATTCATTCCCGATGAATCAGACCCGACTCAACTCTAAGCAGTAGCAGGCATGACAAACAAGCATGAATGAGTAGGCACAACATGGGCTCAAACAACTCCTACTCATGCTAGTGGGTTTCATCTATTTACTGTGGAATGACAGGTCATGCAAAGGATAAAGGGGTTCAGCTACCGCAGCAAGTAACACATGAATCGTTGTTGTCCTAATGCAATAAAAGAGAGCAGGGGCGAGAGAGTGGGATTTTATCAGAATGAACAAGGGGGTTTTGCTTGCCTGGCACTTCTGAAGATAATATAGTTCTTCATCGGTGTCATCGAACTCATCATCGGAACATCGTCTATCGAGAGGGGACAATTACCGGCAACAGAGAAGGAAACACGATCAATGCAGTGCACAATATGATGCATGCTCATAACATGGCAATATGAGTGTGTTGGCCTAATGCAACTACAACCAGATGGATTTGGGTCATATTGAACCAAAGGTTCAACCCCAAATTCAAATTATGAATTTAAATAGTGCCTTATCATGTTTTGCACTAAACAGCAAGGTCAAGTTCTTTAAACATGCATGAAACAAGTGCAAATGGATAGATTGAATTTTTTTGATCATTTTTCATATATAATTTATTTCATTCCAAGCTACGGTTGAATTTCTATGATTTTTAGAATTTTAAATCATTTTCTGGATTTCCTGAATTATTTTAAAACCAGAAAATGATTTATTGCGTCAGCATTACGTCAGCATGACGTAAGCGAGTCAACGGGGCATCCCAGGTCAAACTGACCAGTGGGTCCCGCGTGTCAGTGATTAGACTAACTAACCTAATTAAATTTAACACTAACTAACTTGGTTTGCCGGGCTGGGCCCGCATGTCAGTGGGACAAAGAGGGGGAAAGTCAACCGAGCCAGCGAGGTCAAACCACGCCGGTTAGCGGGTCAACCCCCATCGGCGACGTGTCGCCGGCGACGTCAGGCGCGGCGGAGCAGGGCAGAAACGCTGCTCCGACGATCATTTGAACGGGGAGACCACCTACAGGGAGCTGAGGCTCGCCCGCATCCAGCCGGGGTGGTGGCTCGGCTCGGGGGTGGCCGGAACACAGGCGACGGCGAGCTTTGGCGGGGGCCGGAGCTCGGGTTCGGTCGTGCGCGAGGCTGCGGTGCACAGGAGAGCGGTTAGGTGGCGGGTTAGCCTCCTGGAGGCTCCAGGAGCACGCCCACGTGCTCACGAGCGGTGGAAACGGGCTCTGGCCACGACGGCGTGAGGTCCGGTGGCGAGGGGCTACGGCCATGGGGGGGAAGGGGGTACGGCGCGAGAACGGAGAAACATGGAGAGGGAGACGGAGCAGAGGCTCACTGCGGACTCGACGGCGTCGACGGCGAGCTCGGGGAAGGCTGGAGTCGGCGGGGCGGCGAAGACGATCTCCGGCGACCGGAGATGAAGGCGGCATCGATGGAGGCACTCCAGGGACTCCCGAGGTGCGTGTCTTGGCGGAGAGGACGAGGCAGACGCGACGAAGCTCTCGGGCTTGTCGGAGAGGCAGGGGGAGCTCGGCGGGCACGGCTATGGCAAGCGGCGGCGACGGCGGCGCTCGGGAAGAGAGGGGAAGGAAGCCAGAGAAGGGGATGAGCATGGGGAGAGTGAGAGAGCGCCGAGGGAGGTCCAGGGGGTCTGCGTGGCAACGCCAGAGGCGCCCAGGCCCTCGGCGGCAAGCAGGAGGTGGCACGCGCGGCGGTGCATGCGTCGGGCACGCGCCCGTCCTCCTGGCGGGAGGAAGACGACAGGGGAGGGGGGGAACAGGTGGGCTGGGCCTAGCGGGGCCGGTCCTGTTGGGCCACCACGTAAGTGGACCAGGTGGGTTCTGTTCTTTTTTAATTTTTCTGTTTGTTTCCCTTTTCATTTTATTTTGCCACTGTTTTCAAATTCAAAAGAATTTCAAACAGTGCCAAAACATTCTGAAATATTTTATGTTACCTCTTTGGACTATTCCAAAAGTACATAAATCATTTCAAAGCATTTGAAAATATATTCATTATATATTATGAATATATCTCCAAATTCAAATAGATTATTGATTTAAATTCAGAGACCAAATAATTCCTTAAAAAAATGTTCCAGAATTTTGGTTTGATATATAACTCTTGCCAAAATTCACAAAACTATTTTTAGGGCATTTTGGATTCACGGAATGGAATTTAAAGGGTGCTTGCCCTTCTTTTAATTAAATTTCTGAGGTTTCAACAATCCTCAATTCAAGTTTCAGAAATTTAGACATGATGCAAGATGCTCTCAATTGCAACTAATACAAACAAAGTCTAGGGTCGTGACAACTCACCCCCACTAAACAAGAATCTCGTCCCGAGATTCAAGACGTGAGGTAAGAAGACAGAGGGGTCGCAAGCTACCACAACCTTCTCGATCCAACTGCCCTTCTCGAAGAAGTAGCTTCATTGCATCATATTGATCTTGATGTCCTCGCTTTGAGATCTTCATCCAACACGATGGCGACAGAAAGAAACTCTATAGGAAACGATCTCCTCGAAGATCGAGCATTCAAGATCAATTCGTGGAATGAGATGTTGGAACATCTCGAGTTGAGACACAAAACACATTGAGAGGGATGGAAGAACATCGACGGGGTTTGATTTGATGGGCAAAAATTCCACACTTAGAAAGATGGTGGAGGGTGTCACGGTAGCGAGGAAAATTGCCATGATTCCATAACGGGGCACCTCAGGGAAGGTGACTCGCAGAAATATTCCCTTAAGTGGCAAAAAGAATTACTTTTGATACTGAGATCATTGGAACTCTTTATTCCAGCCTAAGGCAATCACAAACGATCGTTTGAAGGGGTTCGGAAAGGTGACATACTCGGACTAGGTTGGATGATGTGGACTACCTTGTTGAAGACAACGCAATGAATGATTTTGCTTATCACCGGAAATGGATGGAACCCAAGGTAGAATGGCACAACAGCGGTGCAAGCTGGGAACAAAATGCAAATGTTGGGAATGATTCTGGTAACTGGGAGATAACTCAACAGTCGAGAGCAATTCCACTGTTTGAATGGTTATAGCATAATCGAGGAATACTAATAGCACAAGAGTCCCTAAGGAACAACTTCTAAAATAAGTCGCACAAGATCCTCACGGAGAAGATGGTGAAATTGACCAGTCAAGATGCTATAATGATAGATCTTCCGGCTAGGTGTGTCTGTCAGACCATCAACCTTGTCGGGACCTACATAGTAGATCTTGGAAAAGTTCCAGCCATCATATCTGCCTGAGATTCAGATCTGGCTGGTAACAGGATTTTTCAGACAACATGTCCAGAAAAGAAAAGGTTGCAACACAAGTCGACGAGATAACGTTGCGAGACTCTCGGGAGATGAGCTACGATAGCGAGCTCCAAAACATGAGCTGGTTCTGCTAAACACATGTGAACACGCTGTCCCAGACAAGCATGACCACACGGTAGTCTTACAACAAAACACTACCGAGTTCAGGTGGGGGAACCATCATCTAGGGTAACGAAGTCTTGTGCATGACCTAGGATTTGCACAACAACTCCTTTTCCTAGAACAAATCAGTCAGTGGCTTGGTGTGCTAGGGATTACCACGGAGTGGAGGTAATTAATCTACCAAACCATAGAATACTTCGCACGTATGCATGCCTGACTTGGGATGATTCCAAGGGAAACAAAACAAACCTTTCTCGAATTCATGGCGGCAACTTACACCTAAAGCACATGAATTCGAGGACGTCACTTCTTCCATCTAAGCATAAGCCTCATGAACTGAACACGAAGGCATTGCTTACAAAGCTTCCAATACTAGTGTACCATCCAACATGAATCGTGGGGGAGACAAAATGCTGCTGATGGGCTCAACAACAACTCATCGGTATTTCCATATCACTGGACTTCCACCATCATGTGAACACGGTGATAGCATTGGTCAGACCAATAGATGTAATGGTGTATGCTCGAGGGATCAACCACGAGTAATACAACATTACGAACATCGTTGGTTCTGATTTGATTTGATGATGGCCCATACTCAAATCAAAGTTTTGACAAGACAATAGATCCAACAACTGATCACGAGGACCAATCGATGAAGATATCATCTTTCTTCCACACACACTCAAAAGGATATCCCTTAGAAATGAACTAAGTCGGACAAGCTTTTATCTTCCAACTCTCCAAGTTGTTGTTTAGCTCAACCAACTAGCTCAGGGTATCCCACACAGATTCTTGGAGAAAGAGTGGTTTATTGGAAAACCAACTTGAGCACGAACTCAACATAACGGCCAGGGAACAACCTGGTAATGCTTCCGAGAAGATATTCGGAACATCACGAACCACCGATATGTTACTAAGCTCGAGAACAATCTTGCTTTTCAGGGCAAGATGATATGATCAAATAAACAAGGGATTGAACAATCCTTACTCATTGATCGAAGAGTGCACCAGAAATAAGGACTAGATAGCACAATCAATCTTAGGATGATGATTTAATAACCAACAAGCTAAGAATGAGAATATTGTCCATTTACTACCAAGCAACGAGTAGCTCGGAGTATTCATTTCACACATCACGAATCACTTGTCGGCATTCCGGTTGCAACAACACGAAACCGAGGAATGAACAATGATGGCAAGAAGTATTACTGCGTCAAGAATTCATAAGAGGTGGTGCAATTCTCATGACATTCTTGACATAAAGATGGTAACACTCCAAGGTAGAACAGAACAAGAGCTGGATTGGCATTTTGATCTGTGGAATACAATTACTTTGACCCAATCCTCGAAATGGACAAGGTACTGGAGTTTGTTTCTCCTAGTCATTCCCGGATAGAATGGCTTGACGGACCAAAAGAGTAATAGGCATAGATAAACGAATGCACGACTACTCCTGACTATCAATTAACAGACGAGGGCCAGGAAATAGCTAAAGAGGGACAACTCAAAGGAACATATAACTTTCTGAGTTGTGGATGCATGGATTAGTATGTCGAACCAAGTTCAACATATTTCTTCCAGATAACCCATGCAGAAAGGTAGAGCTGGCAGAATCACAATATGAATGGAGTACTCCTCAAGAGCACCCTGGTTGTGATCTTTTGGTTCAACAAACTTCTGCCATAAATGGTTCATAGTATTTGGAAGAAGGGAATACCACGGACCTCGAGGACTATCGCAAAGTTTACTAATATCTTAAGGGATCTAGCAAATACTAACAACATAATGTAGGGTGAATCTCGGGTTCGAAAACCCAGGAGTAGAATACCTACTACTAATTGGCATCACGGGATGCTTTCGAGAATGGTGGCCAGAATCATCACACTGGAAACACAAGACATGGACAGATTGTTAGATGGTTCATAAGATACCTAAGGTCATAGTAGTAGCTCCAACATATATGTCAAGGCAATAAATTACCTCAACGCACCGGTTAGTGTGCTTATTCTGACCAAAAGGACATCGGGAACAGGAAGAAAGGATTTGCAAATGCATCAGACTAGTTAAAAACCTGGGATGACTCGGACAGCATAATGGCTGTAAATGGTCAAAATGATTTGAGACATCCTGCAAAATGGTGGCATAACCACTCAACATCACAATATCAATGTTCTGAGATCAACTGAGAACACATGGAAGTAGTAGTAACTGAACTGGGGCTTAAATCCAACAATCTTAGGCAACTACGGTTTAGTAACACGTCATCCTGGGAGATAGATGAGAAGGCCTAGTTCTTAAACCCCGTAGAAGAGAAGAGGATGACTCAGATCAGAAGGCCATGAGGTATAAGGAGTAAAAAGAGCCTTACGTTCCCTTCCACAATCAATTCCCTTACATAACTAAAGCATTTCTAGACACAACTTCGACCAGTTTGGCTTGGTAATCCTACAGGCAGTCAGGCTCTGATACCAACGCTGTCAGGACCCCGATCCTAAGCCACATCGATCTAGCATGTAACACATCATATCACTTTGCGGCCTCACGCATGGTATTCCCATGGGTGCCACCTTACCTGGCCCGGGACCGTTTGCGCCTTTTGGCTCATGTATATGATAGTGTCGCTAGCATCCATATGATAGAGAACCCGGGCTGACATGGCTAGTCGTGAACCCAAAGCGACGCTAACCTATGAGGACAGGCATACATGAATCACATCGAGCATGTCGGTCATCAACGTGTGAGTCCGGGCTGTAGCACTGGGCTAACATGACTCCGGTAACCCGGGCTGTAGCAGGCTAGGCAGGACTCCGGAAGTCACCGCGTGACATTTCCCCGAAGGGACAGACACAGGAACGAAGTGAAACACATGCCGGCCAGTCAAGTGTCCTGAGCAGTAGTGCTGGGCTAGCAGGACTCCGGTGAACCGGGCTGTAGCGTACTACTATCGCTCAGAAGCACTAGACTACATTTCCCCATATGATAGGCTGCCAAGGATAAACAACTAGATAGTCGGATCCCACTCATACCAAGCATTTCAATCATACACACAATATGCCCGGTATGAGTAAATACAACATGGCATCACAACATAACTCTACGACTCAAAGTATTTATTCATTAGGCTCCGAGGAGCGAGATATTACAAACATGTGTCTCATGACCCAACATTCAGAGCATACAAGTCAAACACATGCGGAAGCTTAACATGTCTGAGTACAGATATCTACAAATGAAAAAGGCTGAGAAGCCTGACTATCTACCAGATCCTGCCAAGGGCACAAGATCGTAGCTGAGGTATCAAGCTAAACGTCGAAGTCCAAGCGGTACTACTAGCGAGACTGACGTCTCTCTGCAAAAACATAAAATAGGCAAACGTGAGTACAAACGTACTCAGCAATACTTACATCAGAACTAACTACATATGCATCAGTTTCAATAAAGGGGGTGGTGGAGTTTGACTGCAGCAAGCCAGCTTTGACTCGGTGGCTATCCTGAACTACGACTGCAAGTAACTCTTTTGAGGTGGCGCACACGAGTCCACATATTCACCATATCAATACACCACTATGGATCCGCTCCCGTCTCCCTACGAGAAGGCCATCCATAGAACTCACGCTTATCTTGCGTATTTTAGAGTATCCACTTTCACTTGTCTATGAACTATTATAGGCAACCCAGAAGTCCATTACCGCGGACACGGCTATTCGAATAGATGATGTTAACCCTGCAGGGGTGTACTTCTTCACACACGCTCTCACCACTTACCGCCGTTTACACGACATGTACTCGGCAACCTTCAAGCGGAAGCCCAGCGAGGGTGTCGGCCACAGCCTACCTAAACACTCAAGTCTCTAGTCCAGGTTTATCGCCTATTCGGGTTTCATCCGCAGGGAGTCCGGACGAGGTTTCCACTAACGGCCCCGAACGATGTGTGCAGGGTTCCCGAGACACCAAACGGGTGAATTGTTACACCGGGCCACGTGCCTACCGCAACACAGCCCACCCCTATGGTCAGCACTGCGTGCGGCCCCCAGCATACTACAAACACCAGAAACTACTTGCAACTCCTGGACAGAGGACAAGGGTGATCAAGAAGCCGAGAGAGTCAATTAAGGATCCCAATGTGTGGTAGTAACTGTTTCATGGATCACAAACACAGAACTCAGTTCCTGAGGACGGCTTCAATGAGACAACCCACCATGTACTCCTACATGGCCTCTCACCAATACCTTTACCAAATCATGTTCACACACTTAGCTCACACACAATAGGACATGTTCATCACCATTCCAATTCATTCCCGATGAATCAGACCCGACTCAACTCTAAGCAGTAGCAGGCATGACAAACAAGCATGAATGAGTAGGCAAAACATGGGCTCAAACAACTCCTACTCATGCTAGTGGGTTTCATCTATTTACTATGGAATGACAGGTCATGCAAAGGATAAAGGGGTTCAGCTATCGCAGCAAGTAACACATGAATCGTTGTTGTCCTAATGCAATAAAAGAGAGCAGGGGCGAGAGAGTGGGATTTTATCGGAATGAACAAGGGGGTTTTGCTTGCCTGGCACTTCTGAAGATAATATAGTTCTTCATCGGTGTCATCGAACTCATCGTCGGAACATCGTCTATCGAGAGCGGACAATTACCGGCAACGGAGAAGGAAACACGATCAATGCAGTGCACAATATGATGCATGCTCATAACATGGCAATATGAGTGTGTTGGCCTAATGCAACTACAACCAAATGGATTTGGGTCATATTGAACCAAAGGTTCAACCCCAAATTCAAATTATGAATTTAAATAGTGCCTTATCATGTTTTGCACTAAACAGCAAGGTTAAGTTCTTTAGACATGCATGAAACCAGTGCAGATGGATAGATTGAATTTTTTTTGATCATTTTTCATATATAATTTATTTCATTCTGAGCTACGGTTGAATTTCTATGATTTTTAGAAGTTTAAATCATTTTCTGGATTTCCTGAATTATTTTAAAACCAGAAAATGATTTATTGCGTCAGCATTACGTCAGCATGACGTAAGCGAGTCAACGGGGCAGCCCAGGTCAAACTGACTAGTGGGTCCCGCGTGTCAGTGATTAGACTAACTAACCTAATTAAATTTAACACTAACTAACTTGGTTAGCCGGGCGGGGCCCGCATGTCAGTGGGACAGAGAGGGGGAAAGTCAACCGAGCCAGCGAGGTCAAACCACGCCGGTCAGCGGGTCAACCCCCACCGGCGACGTGTCGCCGGCGACATCAGGCGCGGCGGAGTAGGGCGGAAACGCTGCTCCGACGATCATTTGAACGGGGAAGACCACCTACAGGGAGCTGAGGCTCGCCCGCATCCAGCCGGGGTGGTGGCTCGGCTCGGGAGTGGCCGGAACACCGGCGACTGCAAGCTTTGGCGGCGGCCGGAGCTCGGGTTCGGTCGTGCGCGAGGCTGCGGTGCACAGGAGAGCGGTTAGGTGGCGGGTTAGCCTCCTGGAGGCTCCAGGAGCACGCCCGCGTGCTCACGAGCGGTGGAAACGGGCTCTGGCCACGACGGCGTGAGGTCCGGCGGTGAGGGGCTACGGCCATGGGGGGGGAAGGGGGTACGGCGCGGGAACGGAGAAACGTGGAGAGGGAGACAGAGCAGAGGCTCACTGCGGACTCGACGGCGTCGACGGCGAGCTCGGGGAAGGCTGGAGTCGGCGGGGCGGCGAAGACGATCTCCGGCGACAGGAGATGAAGGCGGCGTCGATGGAGGCACTCCAGGGACTCCCGAGGTGCGTGTCTTGGCGGAGAGGACGAGGCAGACGCGGCGAAGCTCTCGGGCTTGTCGGAGAGGCAGGGGGAGCTTGGCGGGCATGGCTATGGCAAGCGGCGGCGACGGCGGCGCTCGGGAAGAGAGGGGAAGGGAGCCAGAGAAGGGGATGAGCATGGGGAGAGTGAGAGAGCGTCGAGGGAGGTCCAGGGGGTCTGCGTGGCAACGCCAGAGGCGCCCAGGCCCTCGGCGGCAAGCAGGAGGTGGCACGCGCGGCGGTGCGTGCGTCGGGCACGCGCCCGTCCTCCTGGCGGGAGGAAGACGACAGGGGAGGGGGGAACAGGTGGGCTGGGCCTAGCTGGGCCGGTCCTGTTGGGCCACCAGGTAAGTGGACCAGGTGGGTTCTGTTCTTTTTTAATTTTTCTGTTTGTTTCCCTTTTCATTTTATTTTGCCACTGTTTTCAAATTCAAAAGAATTTCAAACAGTGCCAAAACATTCTGAAATATTTTATGTTACCTCTTTGGACTATTCCAAAAGTACATAAAGCATTTCAAAGCATTTGAAAATATATTCATTATATATTATGAATATATCTCCAAATTCAAATAGATTATTGATTTAAATTCAGAGACCAAATAATTCCTTAAAAAAAATGTTCCAGAATTTTGGTTTGATATATAACTCTTGCCAAAATTCACAAAACTATTTTTAGGGCATTTTGGATTCACGGAATGGAATTTAAAGGGTGCTTGCCCTTCTTTTAATTAAATTTCTGAGGTTTCAACAATCCTCAATTCAAGTTTCAGAAATTTAGACATGATGCAAGATGCTCTCAATTGCAACTAATACAAGCAAAGTCTAGGGTCGTGACACGGGGTAAGCCGAGTTACCAGGCACCACTCCATGGAACACAGTATTCGATGTCTTTAAATTCTTGTCAGTTAAGCCCATGCGCCGAAAGGTCTCGTAGTAGAGGATGTTGATGCTGCCACCTCCATCCATGAGCACCTTAGTAAATTTATAACCACCGACCTGCGGTGCCACCACCAGTGCCAGTTGACCCGGATTATCAACCCGGAGACGGTGATCCTCCCCACTCCAGATAATGGGCTGTTCCGACCACCTTAAGTAACGTGGGATTGTCGGCTCGACAGAGTTCACAGCCCTCTTATGAATTTTCTGATCACGTTTACACAAACTGGTGGTGAATACGTGATATTTCCCACTATTTAGCTGGTTTGGATGGCTCTGATAACCCGACTGCTGCTGCTGCTGACCTCCTTGACCGGACTGCTATTGGTTATAACTATCCTGGTTTCCCTAAAAACCGGACCCTGAACCGCCGCCCAGGCCATGAAAGCCGCCAACTCCTGAGCCGCCGCCCGGGCCTTGATTGCCATCAAACATATTAGAATTCTTGTACGTCTTCATGATTGCGCAATCCTTCCATAAATGAGTTGCTGGCCGTTCCCGGGTGCCATGTTTCGGGCAGGGCTCATTGAGTAGTTGTTCAAGAGACGGACCTAACCCACCAAACCGAGGGGGTGGCTTTCCTTTGCGCTTCTGGTTGTTACCCTGTGCATTGGCCACAAATTCCGGGTTACCGTCCGCCTTACGCTTGTTGCCTCCTTGATTCGTCGGGTTATGCTGCTGACCCTTTCCATTACCGTTCTTCTTTCCCTTCCCTGTCTTTTCCTCGTCAGACGCGGGATCCTTGGTACTATCAGAATTGGCATACTTGACTAAAGCCGCCATCAGCGTCCCCATATCATTGCAATCATGCTTAAGGCGCCCCAGTTTCTGTCTCAGAGGCTCAAAGCGACAATTCTTCTCCAGCATGAGAACTGCTGAGCCGGCATCCATCTTGTCAGACGAATGTATTATATCTTTGACCAGGCGCACCCAATGAGTCGTGGATTCCCCTTCCTCCTGCTTACAATTTGTCAAGTCCACAATCGACATAGACTGCTTGCAAGTGTCTTTGAAGTTCTGGATGAAACGAGCCTTTAGCTCTGCCCATGAACTAATGGAATTGGGTGGCAAGCCCTTTAGCCAGGAACGGGCCGTTCCATCCAACATCATGGTGAAGTATTTAGCCATCGCTGCGTCACTAACCTCCAGCAGCTCCATGGCCATCTCATAACTTTCGATCCACGCCCCAGGCTGTAAGTCGGCCGTATAGTTCGGCACCTTTTGAGGTCCCTTGAAATCCTTGGGCAGACGTACATTACGCAGAGCCGGCACCAGACAAGGAACACCTCCGGTTCTAGTAGCAACACCCGCCTCAACAGAAGTCGTCGGGTAAGCTGGTAAGTCCTGTTGGGCCGCTAGCTGAGCCGCCCGCTCGTCCTCCTGATGCATCCGATCCTGAACCGGGTTATACCCGCCAGGCTGGTTCCGGCGCTGAGCGTTGCTTGACAGGTCCTCTGACTCCATGTGTCTGTTGTAACTCGGGCTCCGGTTTTGACGAGGCGGAGCTAACCAGGGCGGAGGAGTTGAATGAATCCTGTCTCGGCTGTAGGAGTAAGTCTCTTGCTGAGCCAAAGCTGTCTGGACAAGCTCTCTGATCCTCCGGGTCTCCACCGCTGTCGGATCATCACCGTCCACTGGGAGAGCCGCCAAACGCACTGATGCTGCGATTAAATTCTCCATGGGGTTCGAGAAGTGACCCGGTGGTATTGGTACGTAACAGGGCGGTGCCATATTGCCGTGAAGAGGTGCCGTCACCTGAGGCTGAACCGGGCCCCCCGCTCCGGATGTCATAAACTGATTTGCACCTGGCGGGTTACTCGGGCCAGCGCCGGGTGTAGCGAAGAGATTCCAAGGATCATAACTCGGAGGTAAACGGGACTGAGTTTTCTGATGTCTCCTCCTCATTACCTCATTAGATGCGTTCAGACTCATCGTGAGCTGAAAAGCCTCTGCCTGAAGTTGCTGTGCCCGTACATCCAAAGCCGCCCGCTCTGTGGCCAATCTAGTGTCTTCAGCTGCTAAGGTTTCCTTGGCCTGGGCAATCTCCTCACGAACCTGTGCCACTTCTGCCTCATGCTCAGATTGGTTCGCAGGGATGACTGTAGCGGTTAACAGGGCCGTAAGTTTATCCATGAGATCCATCAGCACCTGAGCCGGTGAGCACACAGGGCCTCCTGCCCCGGCTGCTCCTAACCCGGACGTTATCGCTGCTGAAACCGTAGAATTTTGGCCGGGTTGAGTACCAGCCATGAAGACTCCTGCCCAGTTTGGCGACTCTGAGGGGTCCAGAATAGTGTTGCCCTCGGAACAGCCCCCAAGTGCACCATCTTGAACTTGATACAGCGAATCCGTTGAGCCGGCGGATGAATCACCATCAGAGAGGACGACCGGCTCACCATCACCTTCCGATTCTTCAGAAAGTTCACCTCCGTGGATGCAACCCACGAAGGCACGCTTTGCGACGGGTTGAGCTCGGGCGGGTCTCGCACGCTGAGCCGTCTCAACGAGGTCGGTGCAGCTGTCCGGCTCAGGGCCCGACTCACCAATCCGGCCGATGAAGACGTGAATTCCGCCAAAGGGGACCCGGTACCCGTACTCAACTGAGCCTGCGTCGGGGCCCCAGCCTTCGTTGTCGATGTAGATCTTGCCGCGACGACTCTTGGTCATCCGGCCAACTGCGTATCCCTTGAGCCCTTCGAAGCTGCCCTTCAAGAACTCAAATCCATCGTGCGCTGGCCCCACGGTGGGCGCCAACTGTCATGGAATTGTCATGGCAGATGTCCTCTTGCAAGGACTTAGTCGTGGAGCTATCGCAACTAGGAAGCTTAAAGGGATTAATCGGGACAAAAGACACGCGAGGTTTATACTAGTTCAGCCCCTTGCGGTGAAGGAAGGCCTACGTCTAGTTGGGTTGGTATTGCTTGATGTTTCGATGACCAGGGAGCGAGATACGCTATGCCCGGTTCTCGATGAGTTGTTTCTTACCCTAAGCTGCTGACGGGTCGCCCCCTTATATACACGGGTTGACGCCCTGCAGCCTACAGAGTCCCGGTCGGCTCATAAATAGTGCCCGGCTCGGCGACTAGTTACTTCTACCTTACAGTGCAAGTTATGCCATCATGGCGGTTTATCTTTACGGGCTGCAAGTCGCCTGTGGGCCTTTAGGCCCTTTAGTGAACCGCCATCTTCATGCCTTGGTCTTGGGCTTCTGACGAGCCTCTCTTTGCGTAACCCAGCCCCTCCTGGGCGGCTTACACAAATAGTTATATCCCCAACAAATAGCGGAACCTGGATGCTCATATTGGTTCCTACATATTCTACAAAGACCTTTATCGGTCAAATCGCAATAACAATATACGTTATTATCTTTGTCATCAGTATGTTACTTGCCCGAGATTCGATCGTGGGTATCATCATACCTAGTTAAATCTCGTTACCGGCAAGTCTCTTTACTCATTCTGTAATGCATCATCCCGTAACTAACTCATTATTCACATTTCTTGCAAGGCTTATAGTGACGTGCATTACCGAGATGGCCCAGAGATACCTCTCCGTTACTCGGAGTGAAAAATCCTAATCTTGATCTATGCCAACCCAACAAACACCTTCGGAGATACCTATAGAGCATGTTTATAATCACCCAGTTACATTGTGACATTTGACAGCGAACAAGGTGTTCCTCCGGTATTCGGGAGTTGCATAATCTCATAGTCAGAGGAATATGTATAAGTCATGAAGAAAGCAATAGCAATAAAACTTAACGATCATAATGCTATGCTAACGGATGGGCCTTGTCCATCACATCATTCTCTAATGATGTGATCCCCTTCATCAAATGAAAACACATGTCTATGGTTAGGAAACTTAATTAACCATCTTTGATTAACGAGCTAGTCAAGTAGAGGCATCCTAGGGACACTCTGTTTTGTCTATGTATTCACACATGTGCTAAGTTTCCGGTTAATACAATTCTAGCATGAATAATAAACATTTATCATGATATAAGGATAAGGAAATATAAATAACAACATTATTATTGCCTCTAGGGCATATTTCCTTCATCGTGGGCTGTAGATTTCACTAGTGCCTTCTCTCGAGAAAAATAGCATACGGTGGGTAAACAAATTACTGTTGGGAAATTGATAGAACTTCAAATAATCATGATGATATCCAGGCAATTATCATTATATATGCATCACATCCAAGATTAGGAGACCGACTCCTGCCTGCATCTACTACTATTACTCAATACATCGACCGCTATCCAGCATACCTCTAGTGTAGTAAGTTCATGGAGAAATAGAGTAATGCAATAAGAATGATGACATGATGTAGACACGATCTATTTATGTAGAAATATACCCCACCTTGTTATCCTTAATAACAACGATACATATGTGTCGTTTCCCCTTCTGTCACTGGGATCGAGCACCGTAAGATCGAACGCTTCACAAAGCACCTCTTCCCATGGCAAGAAAAATTGATCTAGTCGTCCTAACTAAACCAAAGATTCGAAGAAGAAATAAGAGGCTATAAATATCATGCATATAAGAGATCAAAAAACTCAAATAACATTCATGGATAAAAACATAGATCTGATCATAAACTCAAAGTTCATCGGATCCCAACAAACACACTGCAAAAAGAATTACGTCAAATAGATCTCCAAGAGACCAATGTATTGAGAATCAAAAGAAAGAGAGAGAGAGAGAGAGAGAGAGAGAGAGAGAGAGAGAGAGAGAGAGGAAGCCATCTAGGTACTAACTACGGACCCGTAGGTCTACAATGAACTACTCACACATCATCAGTGAGGCACCAATGATGATGATGAACCCCTTCGTGATGGTGTCTAGATTGGATCTGTGGTTTCTGAAACTTGCGGTGGCTGGAATTGATTTTCGTCGACTCCCCTAGGGTTTCTGAAATATTGGGGTATTTATAGAGCAAAGAGGTGGCGCGGGAGGCCACCGAGGTGGGCACAACCCACCAGGACACGTCTGGGCCTCCAGGCGCGCCTGTCGGATTTCGGGTTCCGGCAGACCCTTAAGGTTCGAACTCTGGGGTGCGCGCGGAGATTATGCCCTCTACCTCTCCGTCTCGCAAAGATCTAAACTACTGGAAGAACAACACAAGAGACACAGGGTTTATACTAGTTCGGGCCACCATTGTGGTGTAATACCCTACTCTAGTTTGTGGTGGGTGGATTGCCTCTTGGGCTGATGGTGATGAACAATACAAGGAAGAACAGCCTCGCGAGGGTCTGCTCTCAGCTAGGATGATGAACTGGTAGGGGGAGTTCAGCCGCCCTTCTCTCTCTCTGCTGCCTGAGTCTTTCTAACTAGTTTCTTGATGCCCAATTCTCGATGCCTCTACCCTGGGGGTGGCTAGTCCTATTTATAGGCAAACGCCCTGGGCCTCTTCCCAAATATTGAGCGGGAAGGGCGCCAACAATCGGCCAATTCGAAGGGGAACATCTGGTACACTTATCCTGACTAAAGTTGGTCCTCGCCTGCCAAAGGCCCTGTGGTGACACCGTTCTGGGCTCCATGATGACCTCCTTCCCACCGTTGGACTGGTATTGGTCTCGTTGCACCGAAATGGATGCCTTTGCTTGATCCTCTCGCCTGCGCTTGCCCCCCTTTGCACCAAAGAGGAAAGGGAGACACTGCGCGGGCTGGTGCCCGCCTGGCACCCTTGGTCGTCATGGCTTGCGTCATGGGCACCTCATGAGGTACCCCGCCTTGATCTCTCCGCCTCCTCGCGAGCCAGCCTGATGAGGCCGCGCCTGAGGAAGCGTCGTGTCGTCCGCCCCGCGAGGCTTGGCCCCTCGCGAGGGTCTTGGGTCTTGTGTTGATGAAGATGGGCCGTGCTGGGCCCCCTTTCGAGCCACGCCGCAGGCCGCGGGCAGGAAAGTCTGGGGACCCTCGTTCCCAGAATGCCGACAGCGCCCAGGTGGGTTGTGGTACTTCTTTGGCCCGTCATGTGTGTTCTGGCCCAGAAAAATTCTCCAAAAAATTTCGCTGCGTTTGGACTCGTTTAGTATTGATTTTCTACGAAGTAAAAAACAAGCAAAAAACAGCAACCGGCACTGGGCACTATGTCAAAAGGTTAGTCCCAAAAAATGATATAAAGTTTCCATAAAATGATTGTAAAACATCTAAGAATGATAATATAACAGCATGGAACAATCAAAAATTATAGATGTTGGAGACGTATCAATGTTGGAATCGATAAAGAGGAGAGTTGCAACCAGCGAGAGCATATACTGGTAGCTGCGACACCGTCGCCGTCAATGCTAGAACCTGCGACAGTATTTGTTGCGACGACCGAGAGTGGATGCATTGTCGACTTGTGGGTCATAGCTTCTTGGGCGCCGATTGCAGCTTCTGTCGTCGATGGATGCACCTTCTATGGTCGACAGTTCTAGGAGGGGCCCCTTCGTCACAGTACCCTTGCCAGCAAGGTTGCATCTCCCGTTTGCCACGGTTGCAACTCCCTACGCTGCCGAACGTAGATTCTGCCGTCACAGTTGTAGCACGGTGCGCCGCCATAGTAGCTCCTCTCCGACAATGGTTACACGTCCTTCGTGTCGATAGCGGTAGCCGCATCTGGTTGTTGGCCACATCCAGCATGGTTGCCGACGTAGGTCACTGACCCCAATGTTGGCCAGTAACTAATCATCGGCGTCGGGGATCCCCCTGTGAAGTGTCGCTCCGATCACCTCTCCCCCTTCCCCGTCTTCTCTGTAACTGTGCCTAGGAATCTCCCATGCATCACTACCCCTGCCCACTCATCTTCCCTGCAGCGTGGGATGCAGCGCGGAACAATTACCATGGCCGCGCCACACGGGTTAGCTCGCCGAGAGAGGGATGGAGGTCGCCCATGGTCGCCGACGAAGAAAAGAACAAGGAACGACAAGTTGTGAAGAGGGTATGGAATGATCGGGGCATGGGTCCTACCAAAACTTGGCACGTGCGGAGCTCAGCTGTGGCCGTAAGATGTCACTCGATCTGATGGCGCGCACGCGACCGGCCAAGCGTTCTGCAGGCCTGCCGTAAGGAATCATTTACCTTTTGAATACCATAATTTTCCAAATATTTTGTCCGTTTGCTATGTCTAATCTTATGGATGAGCTATCATCTTGACCAAAAGCTCTCTTTTGTTGAAGGCATGGTGTTTGCAACAAGATGAAAAGCCAAAGAGGCAACTTTTCAATGCGGCCGCGCGGGTTCAGTTAGGGGATGGGTCTAGATGTTTCTTCTGGACCGATAGATGGGTTCATGGAGCGGTCGTGGAGGAGCTCACACCTGACGTGTTTCAGGTATTTCCGACGGTTGTTAGAACTAGAAGAACATTGGCCGAAGCCATCATTAATGCAGCATGGATTAAGGATATTAAGGGAGAAAATACCATTAGCACATTCCACCAGTTTTTGGCTTTGTGGGAGATCGTTTCAGAAGTTCACTTGGTGCAACGAATGGAGCATAAGTTGACTTGGACTTGGGATTCCAAGGGTGAGTTCACGACGAAATCGGTCTACATGGCTCACTTTAGCACCTCGACCATTTGTACCACGGCTTGTGCAATTTGGAAATCTTAGGCGCCTTTGAAATGCAAGCTTTTTCTCTGGTTGGTCGTCAGAGGTCGTGTATGGACGGCTGATCGCCTGGCTAAGCGTGGACTTCCACACCATGACCTTTGCTGCTTCTGTAGTGCGGTTCAGGAAACTACACACCATTTGTTCTGGGGTTGCAGTGTAATCTCAATTTTATGGAGTTTGGTCCTTCATTAGGCAGGGATAAATGAAGTCTTACTTCAGCCTGATCGAACTTTAGAAGAGTGGTGGCAAGATGTCAGAGCTAGAGTTCAAGGAACCAAAAGAAACTCCCTGAACACCTTGGTGTTGCTGGTCACCTGGAGCATATGACGGGAGAGGAATGATAGGGTTTTTGAGAATTCTCACATGCCAATGATGAAGATCTTTGATCAAGTTATTGCCGATGCCAAACTATGGGCAGAAGCGAGCATGGGTCGTTTTGTTCTCCACTAGCTGCTGCTTCTAGTTTTTGTGTTTTTGTTACAGCCTTGGTATATTGCTTTAGTCTTGAGTTTATGGTCGTTCGGATATTGTAAGCTGGATCATGTGGATTGGTGGGCGGTTGTATTTTTTTTTCTCTCTATCTTAATATTATACATGCAGTCCTCCTGCATGGTTCAAAAAAAGGCATGGTGTTTGAAATTCGAAGCTTTTTAAAACTGATACGCATGCGCCTGTATAAACAGAGCATCCTTTTTCGTTTCTGAACTAGCTATTTGCGGATCTCCCTTGCTAATTAAAGAACGACTTCGTGCAGGGTCCTCACCGAGTCCACCACACCGCGTAAAAGCGTCCCCCAGCCCCAAGCCAGGTTTACAGTGAATTGCTCCCAACCGCCTGAGGTGCGACGACGCTTCCTCCCCGCCCCTTCTATATATTAGCAGCCCTCGTGCAAGTGCAGCCTCTACTTCCGCCCGCCCCGCCACCAAAGCTGCCTAGCCAGCCTACTAGACTTTTCAACAAATTAACTCTTGCGTTCACAGGAACTCTCGCTCCATAGATAACGGCGTCGGCAGCCATCCCGCGAGGCAGCACAACTCCAGAACCATGCAGACGCAGTCTCGTCTCATCATGAACCCCAACGGCGGCGTCGCCGGCTACGAGTCCGCGGCAGCCGACGAGCAGCACGAGGCGGTGCTGAGGGAGCTGACGCACGGGCACCAGCTGACGGCGCACCTGCAGGCGGAGGCGCTGGGGGCGCTGCGCGGGCAGGGCCAGGCCGAGGCCACCGCCGCATTCATCCTGCAGGAGGTGTCCCGCGCCTTCTCCGTCTGCATCTCCATCATGGGCGGCTCCTCCCCGGTCGCGTCCCCGACCGCGCCGCCACCGGACGCGGCGGCCGCCGTTGCCACTGGCGCGGCGAGCGGGCGCCGTCCTAGAGATGACGGCGTCCCGAGAAAGTGAGTCGCCTAGCTGCTCGTACTACTACATACCTGCAGTAGAGTAGAAGCTTTCACAAAATGGTCGAGAAACAAAGCAAGTCGATTATGTGGGGATCTGATTGTGTGAGGTCCATTTTTCCTTCAACAGAGTAACAGTGACTTCCTCGCCGTACTCCGACGGGTACCAGTGGAGGAAATACGGCCAGAAGAGGATCATGAGGACAAGCTTCCCAAGGTCAGTTCATCTCTATATATCTCGGCGTTCCTGTTGTTTATCTTATCCAGATAACTAATTAATCAATGGATGATGAGTGATTAAGTTGCCATGTCGCTCTAACAAGGAAAGAACTTGCTCCTAAAAATTATAGCTAAGGTTTAGATCGTGACGCTGGTAGAGAGCGCGTACGGGATAATAGGAAAACACGTGCAAGATTAGGTTCATTCAGATTTTCGGATGGCCACGCGATGGCACCGGGAGATCCGGAAAGCGAAGCGCGCAAAGGACAAACGCAAAATGTTGCGCGCTTGCCACGCAGCGACCGTGCGCGCCTCAAAAAGGATGCTTGATCCTGATGAGCAGCCGATCGGATCCCCAGTTCCCCACACGGCCACACGTTTGAAAGCATCGGCAAAGTGGAGAGATGTGTCCACTCGAAGGGGATACAAAGTAAAAGCCAGTTTTGATGCTGACCCATGCTCTCTTTTAGGTAAAGAGAATGTTTTCTTGACCATCCGCAATTTTCATGCCTGAAAGTTACGTTTTGTGGCGCGCGGGGAGCGGGATCCTCGTGTGTGTTACTGTGTGTTAATTACCATGGTGAATGATTATTGGGTTGTTACTGATTTGACGTTAGTAGTACTGTTTATTACGTCACCAACTGCTAAATAATTGCTCTTAAGCGACGTCACCGCGTATTGCCAGCTACTAGCCGTCATGTGCTAAGATGAGACAGAATACTCCTACCTACCTAATAATACTCCTGCTGGACATGTGTAAAAGAGACACTGAAACGAATCTTAGTTCTTACTCCTACTTGTGTACGTGTACACGCAGGTGCTACTACCGATGCTGCTACCATCGCGAGCGCAGCTGCCCGGCCACGAAGCTGGTGCAGCAGCAGCCGCCGCAGCAGCACAGCGACGGCGACCAGACGATGTACACCGTCACCTACGTCGACGAGCACACGTGCCACAACATGGCGCCGCCCGAGCCCGAGGCGGCGGCACGTAGCTCCACGCCCGAGCCGCTCCGCTTCTCTTCCGGGCTGCAGCAGCAGGCCGGCGCCGGCCTGGACCGCGGCTCCAAGGAGGAGCTCGAGCGGCAGGCGCTCGTGTCGTCCCTCGCCTGCGTGCTGCAGGGCCACCACCAGAGCTACCCCGGGTCCGGGGCCGGCACGCCGGACGGATCGCCCTCGCAGGGCCGCGCCGGCGACGGCCCGTCTGCTTCCGGTCTCTCGCTCGATGGGTCCGACGACCTGGGGCTGGACGTCATGGACTACGGCGTGACGGACGCGCTGTATTTCGCTGCGTCCTCATCGTACGGCCCAGGCGGCGACGGCATGATTCCTTGAGGGGCAGCGTGACTGATCGTGTCGATGATATGTAGATTGAGTTTCAGAGAGTCTACATGAGAAGCGCGAACGCAGCGGTTTTTTCGCGGGTGTTTACGACGACGGCACACCGCTTGTCAGCCTACTTTTTTTTTGCTTGTCAGCCTACTTAACTACTCCAGCTATGTTTGCTGTACGTGTACGTGTACGTACAGGCCATATACAGGTCACCCTGTCCCTATATATACGGTATTTGTAAGATCTAATATGTGCAACTAAATCGTCTTACGGTGTATGCTTCTCCAGTCAATTTTGATCAAGCTGGAGCTTTCAACCTGATGATTTTCCCCGCTTTTGTTTTCTCCCCTTATCTTCCTCTTTGGTTTATTTTCCTCAGAGGTGTTCTTATTTTATCAAAGGGTCTTCCTCCCTACTGCATTCAGTATACACTTTATTAGAGTATATTTTCCATCTTCATTTTCAATCTGTTTTAGTTTTTTAACCTGATTTTCTCTCTCTTCTATAAATTTTTTTGGTAGCGATTTCTTGCTTAAAATAATTACCAAGAAATACTATAGACCAAGCACACAATGGAGTTGATTCGAACAAAAAACACAATGCAATATATCACTAGAATGGAAACGATAGTTGGCTCTAGCAACGAAAAGTGTAGTGGATAGCTAAAAAACCACTAGAGCACACTAAAAATGCAATAAACTCTGTGTAACACAATGCAATGGACTCAATCTACAAATGCACACATTCCAAAAGGTGCATTACACACTAGTATTAAATCATAGTATTAGTTAGTGCAAAATTTAAATACACAATAGTGCAAAATAAAATAGATAAAAAGTCATCAATAGTGAAGTGGTTTTAGAATAGCACGTCCAAAAGCAAAAGTTCTAATAAGTTTCTAAGTCACATTTTCGGAAAGTTGGTATCAAATATTCTGGAAACTAGCTCTTTTCAAACAAATGTATTGGAAGCTACCTCTTTTCAACCAATAAACCTACTATGTAAAAGGGTGGCTTAAGAAAATGAACCGTAAGTTAGTAAGTAAGAACAGGAGAAATATAGAGAACTATTAAAAAATAGAAATATTTACTCATATCATAAAAAGTTAGCGTGGTTATTAAAATATTTATGAAACTTGTACTATCTTCTTGTGCAAGATTATTTATAACACATTGACGGAGCTTGGAATAGGACGTAGAGAATGATATTGGGATGATTATAGAAATTAGATGAAACTATTTCTAGATGTGGGGGGCAGACTAGAGATTGGTACTTTGGCCATCTAAATGATGGGCAGGTGAGAGGTAATTTACATCTATTGTAAAAGGAAATATGGCACATCGATCACATAGATGTGCAAGTTTTTTAGTCATGCCAATATTCAGATATGTGTGTATTTCGGAAAATAGCAAGCACCTTTTAAATTTCAAGAAGCTTAAGAGCTACGGCCCATTCGGCTTCTAGAGGTTTGGTGAGGGTCAAGGAAGGTTTTTTTTGTCAGAAATTCCTCCAAGACTAGGAATAGTATGGGCACAAGATCTTTTTTCCCAACACATGGTTGAGGGCACTTAGCCAACAATATCTGAATTTATATCATATCGCTTAACGCAACATGTTTCTATGGTTGATGTTTTTTTAAGTATACCAACGAAATATTAGCTTTTGGTGCGCGCTTGTTGGTAATAAGCGGATGGCCTAGTTACACCTCATGAATAGGTTGGTGAGGTTTAACATATCACAAGAATTCAATGCCCTCCACTGAAATTGGTACGGGTTGGGTGTCTTCTCGGTGCGATCTATGTATGCTAACATGGTCAACAAGGGGTACATGTTTCATGGGTAAAACATTTAGAAACTCAAGCTCCCGCTGAAAATCAAGAGCTTTATGTGGTATATGTGTAATTGAGTGGTCTTGGAAAGAGACAACTTGGCGAAACACAGATGCCAAGGTTGTTAAAGTATTGTTACGACTAGGAGGAAATGATCCACCACTTATTTTTCTAGTGACATTTTTCATGACTTGCAGGCCATATAGTTCACATTGGTTTCAATCTTCAACGACCCATGAGCATCACGAACATGTTCAGAAACTGGTTGACAGGTTTACACCCAATGTTTAAGGCTTAAATCCATGTGAAAGTTGTCATGATGATTCTGTTTTAACAAGATTAGAGTTTCAATTTTTTTCCAGGCCATCTACAAGGATATCCACTAGATCCATATGTGATCTTCACCTCAACTTGTGAAGGCGGGGGAGCCTCTGTTCCCTGGGTGCCACCACATAGCCATAGCACCGCGGGCTTTGTGCAACTAATGTAGATAGCGTTCTATTAATAGGATCAGTGTATGGTTGCATCATGCATGTAATCCATATTACTTATTGATTGTCTTAGCCTTATCTGAATCATATGAATTTACCTACACATGATACATTGTGAAACGATGGTTGCATGTTTTAAACTTCTAATCGGTGTCCATACTGAGGCATATCATCTTTTTTCAAAGAAAAGGAAGATAATTCAGTTTGTGCTTATCTATTCATATTCGACGAGTTGTTATATAAAAAAAAACAAGGACCCCCAATATAAATTTGATGCCCTTAGGCACGCCGGATCCCGATCAAATGCATGGCAATTACTCGTTGCAGCATGACAATTTTTTACACTACAAGGCCATTTTCGCTTTAGAACATGGCAAATCTTATACAACAACATGACAAATTTACCTGTTTTCGCATGACAAATTTGGAGTGTTCACTCAAAACGTTTAAAATATGATGTCAGATTTTTAACATTTCCCAAAAAGAATATGCGCATCAAATCACCTCTAAAAAAGAAACGATACGCAACAGTTATTGAAACTTGGAAAGCTGGCCCGGTTCAGACTTCCTTTATGGAAAAGACGAATCAAATCAAACCATGTTGAAAATAGACACGTCTCATAATTGCGGTGTTAACGACATACTACTGAACCCCGCAAAAAAAAAACGACATACTACTGCACACGTAGCCAGACACATTTTCCACTGTCCGTGCGCAGATGATCGCGACCATGGCATTAGCCTTTAGCCAATGTGACCGTATCCATCGGCAGTGTTTGACCGACGGACTTCGCTTATCGTGCGACCGTTGCACGCTCAGGCCAAGACCACGGACGGGTGCGCTGGACGTGTGAAACTTGTGAGTTAACGGCACGTACGTCGCTCGCTCGGACGTCGCACGCCGGAGCCTGTACAAGCTCCTACTTTCCCGTGCGTTTCGTCGCTTCCTTGGCCTCCGCTCCGGGGGTCCATGCAGCGCGCGCGGATCGCGACGCGGCACTAGCAGCCGGGCTCGCCCGACCGTGACATCACGGGCGCGCGCGTCACCCTCCGCCGCCGCGTCGACGTCACCCGTGTGTGCGCGTCGGCTGGTGTTCATCGCCCTCGCCGTCCGATCCCCCGGGGGGCCGCGGATCGCGTGGCGCGGGAGAGCCCCGGCCCCACGGCCCGCACGTGATAAGCGTTGAGCCGCTAAAGCAGCACCTTCATACGGGCTTCCGTTTCCTTCCTGCCTCTCACCGTCATCAATCAAGCTTTCTTATTCCTTTTTGACAACGAGCTCTGATGGGGCTGGCAGACAAATGGTACATGGACCCTATGGGCCGGGCCTGTTATTTGCACAGTGAATCGTACCATCTTTTTGTCAACGATCGTTTATGTCCAAGCAGCGTCATAATATCACGGCCCGGGGCCTGTATCGCCCAACAGACTCCTAAATACACAGTACGAAAAAACAAAAATACAGCTCAGGTATGGCCTGGCCGGTTTAACGGAATTAACAGCTCAGGCCTGGCCAAGGCAGGCCGAAGCACGGATGCAGCAGCTTTGTAGCTGGGTCCTATAGCTAAAAATGGGCCCGTGCTACTCATAATTAAAGAGGAAACGCAGAAAGCCAACAGGAGCAATATCTCCCTCAAGTTAGGGTTTTCTTCTCCCGGGGTGACTACGTCGCCGCCGTCGAGACTTCACCTTCCCCCGTCCGATCCGTCCCTGTGGCTAGTCTCGTCTGCCTGGGTGATCTAATCGCCCCGGTTTTGGCTATCCCTTGAGCGATTGGAGAGATAGGGTCAACTTTCATAGTCCGATCTGTTTACTCGGGCTAGGGTTCAAGATGGCATCGAAGGAAAAAACGGCGGCGGATCCGTCGGGCTCCACTTCGGCGGCAGAGGTTGAACAGATGATGGCGGAGCTAGGTCTGTGGGAAGAGGATCTAGATGACGTCGTTTTCGACGAGAAAGAAGCGCCAACAGAGGTTGCTCGATGGATGGCGGTATGTCGTGTCCACATTGATAAACCTTACAGCCAATATTGGTTCTTCAAGAACATGCGGTCTGCGTGGGATCTTGCTCATGATGTCAAGTTTCGTCCCTTGGAAGAGAACTTGTATACGCTACAATTCTTCTGTCTTGGGGATTGGGAGCGTGTTATGAACGAGGGGCCGTGGAATTTCAGAGGAAATGCTGTCATCCTCACTCCTTATGATGGAATAACAAAGCCAACACTGGTAAACCTGGACACCATCAACATCTGGATTCAGATCCATGATGTTCCTGACCTGTATGCACACCTGGTAAGTCCGTTGGCAGCAAAGGTGGGTGAGGTCCTCTTCACGAAAACAATGACCCAAGATTTCGCCGGGAATTTCTATCGAGTATGGGTCAAGATAAATGTCCATAAGCCGTTGAAAAACGCAGTCTCCATGATCCGTGACTCAAAGAGGCAGATATACAGGGTGAAGTATGAGCGCCTCCCGGATTGGTGTGCGGTTTGTGGCCATCTGGGCCATGTTTTCAAGGAACATGGGGATGGCATCCACCCCCCATCAGCGTTGTATTTTAAAGATCTGAGAGCTACTTGGAATATGCGTGTTGGTGCTGGCCCTGGAGGAGGAAAAGGGCGTGGATGCAAAGGCGGAAGGCGGGGTGGTCGATCTGCTGGCCACGATGGCGATGGGCACAATCAGTACAGAGGGGAACAGGCTCCTGTCCACGTCGAGACGGATGCTGATGCGCTTATGGATGATGCTGATGCGAATCGTAAAAGATCCAACGAACAACATCTGTTAGCTTCTGGATCGTCCTCTGAAGTGAAAGATTTGCTAGCTTTACCAGCTTCAGAAGTGCCGGCCAGTCCATCCTCCAAACAGGACCTGAAGAGGTCTCGATTGATGTTGGAGAAAAACACAACAAAGAAGGGGGCAGCTCCTGAAAAACCTACTGATGCAAAATCGGCGACCTCCCGAGGGGAGGATCGCCGGGCACAATGAATCTTCTATGTTGGAATTGTCGTGGTGCGGGCAAAGCTGCGACGATTCGTGAGCTTCGTGATCTAACGAAGCAATTTGCCCCGGCCGTGCTATGCATAGTGGAAACACAGATTTCGAAAGCACGAGTCGAGAGTCTTGCTGATACTTTAGGTTTTACAAATTCTTATGCTGTTGGTAGTTCGGGCCGTAGTGGAGGCCTAGGTCTGTTTTGGAATGATGCAATAAATATTGATGTTTCGGTTACTCTGAGTATCACATTGATGCTACTGTCTCATCCTCTAGTTGGGACGATTGGAGACTTACTTGTGTCTATGGTGAAGCGCAGGTGGGAGAGAGATATAGAACTTGGGACACTCTGAAATCTCTCACAACAGCGAGCAGTTTACCTTGGTTGTGCGTAGGTGATTTTAACGAGGTACTGCACCCTCATGACCATGTTGGGGCGGGACAAAGGAGGAACACTCAAATAGCAGGTTTCCGGGAAGCTATGGATGTGTGTGCACTTGCGGACATGGGGTACCAAGGGAAACCTTGGACCTTCGAAAAGAAAACAGCAGGTGGAACCTACTGCCGTGTTCGTCTGGATCGGGCTATGGCGAGTTCTGATTGAATGTCTCTGTTCCCTCATGCTATACTGTCCCACGAGACGTTGGCATCTTCTGATCACTGTTCAATTCGCCTCTAACTAGAACCCAAAGCGAATGTAGTTGCAGGAAAGAAACCGTTCAGATACGAGCTTTATTGGGAACGCCATGCAAAGTTTAAAGATTCCTTCGCGGCCACGTGGACAGAAGGAGCAGGAGCTCAGTCGGTCCATGATTTGAATAAAAAATTGGCGGACCTATCAGTATCGCTCACGCAGTGGAGTGGAGCCACTATAGGACAAGTTTCAAAGCAGATTCGAGGAATGAAGAGGGAGCTGGCGAAATTGCAGAATGACCCTCAGAGGATTGCGCCTTCACATGCAGAGTTAAAAACTATAGAGAAGTTAGTTGAGCTTTATCATATGGAAGAAATGTTGGGGAACGTAGTAATTTCAAAAAATTTCCTACGCACACGCAAGATCATGGTGATGCATAGCAACGAGAGGGGAGAGTGTTGTCTACGTACCCTTGTAGACCGAAGCGGAAGCGTTGACGCAACATAGAGGAAGTAGTCGTACGTCTTCCCGATCCGACCGATCCTAGCGCCGTTACTCCGGCGCCTCCGAGTTCTTAACACACGTACAGCTCGATGACGTTCCCCGGGTTTCGATCCAGCAAAACTTTCGGGGACGAGTTTTGTCAGCACGACGCCGTGGTGACGATCTTGATGTACTACCGACGCAGGGCTTCGCCTAAGCACCGCAACGATATGACCGAGGTGGAATATGGTGGAGGGGGGCACCGCACACGGCTAAGGAACGATCACGAAGATCAACTTGTGTGTCTATGGGGTGCCCCCTGCCCCCGTATATAAAGGAGCAAGGGAGGGAGGAGGCCGGCCCTAGGTTTGGGCGCGCCAAGGGGAGTCCTACTCCCACTGGGAGTAGGATTCCCCCTTTCCTAGTCCAACTAGGAGTCCTTCCATGTAGGGGGAGTAGGAGAGAAGGGAAGGGAAGAGAGAAGGAGAAGGAAGGAAGGGGGCGCCCCCCCTCCCTAGTCCAATTCGGACTAGTGCAAGGGGAGGGGTGCGGCCACCCTTTTGGCCCTTTCTCTCCTTTCCCGTATGGCCCAAGGCCCAATACGAATTCCCGTAACTCTCCGGTACTCCGAAAAATACCCGAATCACTCGGAACCTTTCCGAACTCCGAATATAGTCGTCCAATATATCGATCTTTACGTCTCGACCATTTCGAGACTCCTCGTCATGTCCCCGATCTCATCCGGAACTCCGAACTCCTTCGGTACATCAAAACTCATAAACTCATAATATAACTATCATCGAAACCTTAAGCGTGCGGACCCTACGGTTCGAGAACAATGTAGACATGACCGAGACATGTCTCTGATCAATAACCAATAGCGGGACCTGGATGCCCATATTGGCTCCTACATATTCTACGAAGATCTTTATCGGTCAGACCGCATAACAACATACGTTGTTCCCTTTGTCATCGGTATGTTACTTGCCCGAGATTCGATCGTCGGTATCCAGTACCTAGTTCAATCGTCACCGGCAAGTCTCTTTACTCGCTCTGTAATACATCATCTCGCAACTAACTTATTAGTTGCAATGCTTGCAAGGCTTATGTGATGTGCATTACCGAGAGGGCCCAGAGATACCTCTCCGACAATCGGAGTGACAAATCCTAATCTCGAAATACGCCAACCCAACATGTACCTTTGGAGACACCTGTAGAGCACATTTATAATCACCCAGTTACGTTGTGACGTTTGGTAGCACACAAAGTGTTCCTCCGGCAAACGGGAGTTGCATAATCTCATAGTCATAGGAACATGTATAAGTCATGAAGAAAGCAATAACAACATACTAAACAATCGAGTGCTAAGCTAACGGAATGGGTCATGTCAATCACATCATTCTCCTAATGATGTGATCCCGTTAATCAAATGACAACTCATGTCTATGGCTAGGAAACTTAACCATCTTTGATCAACGAGCTAGTCAAGTAGAGGCATACTAGTGACACTCTGTTTTGTCTATGTATTCACACATGTATTATGTTTCTGGTTAATACAATTCTAGCATGAATAATAAACATTTATCATGAAATAAGGAAATAAATAATAACTTTATTATTGCCTCCAGGGCATATTTCCTTCAGTCTCCCACTTGCACTAGAGTCAATAATCTAGATCACATCACCATGTGATTAACATTGATAGTTTACATCATCATGTAATTAACACCCATAGTTCACATCTCCATGTGACCAACACCCAAAGGGTTTACTAGATTCAGTAATCTAGTTCACATTGCTATGTGATTAACACCCAAAGAGTACTAAGGTGTGATCATGTTTTGCTTGTGAGAGAATCTTAGTCAACGGGTCTTTCACATTCAGATCCGTTATGTATTTTGCAATTTTCTATGTCTACATTGCTCTGCATGGAGCTACTCTAGCTAATTGCTCCCACTTTCAATATGTATCCAGATTGAGACTTAGAGTCATCTAGATCAGTGTCAAAACTTGCATCGACGTAACTCCTTACGACGAACCTTTTGTCACCTCCATAATCGAGAAACATATCCTTATTCCACTAAGGATAACTTTGACCGCTGTCCAGTGATATACTCCTAGATCACCATTGTACTCCCTTGCTTAACTCAGTGTAGGGTATACAATAGATCTGGTACACAGCATGGCATACTTTATAGAACCTATGGATGAGGCATAGGGAATGACTTTCATTCTCTTTCTATCTTCTGCCGTGGTCAGGCTTTGAGTCTTACTCAATTTCACACCTTGTAACACAGGCAAGAACTCTTTCTTTGACTGTTCCATTTTGAACTACTTCAAAAACTTGTCAAGGTATGTACTCATTGAAAAAACTTATCAAGCATCTTGATCTATCTTTATAGATCTTGATGCTCAATATGTAAGTAGCTTCACCGAGGTCTTTCTTTGAAAAAACTCCTTTCAAATACTCCTTTATGCTTTGCAGAATAATTCTACATTATTTCCGATCAACAATATGTCATTCACATATACTTATCAGAAATGTTGTAGTGCTCCCACTCACTTTCTTGTAAATACAGGCTTCACCGCAAGTCTGTATAAAACTATATGCTTTGATCAACTCATCAAGGCTTATATTCCAACTCCGAGATGCTTGCACCAGTCCATAGATGGATCGCTGGAGCTTGCATATTTTGTTAGCACCTTTAGGATTGACAAAACCTTCTGGTTGCATCATATACAACTCTTCTTTAATAAATCCATTAAGGAATGCAGTTTTGTTATCCATTTGCCAGATTTCATAAAATGCGGCAATTGCTAACATGATTCGGACAGACTTAAGCATAGACGCGAGTGAGAAACTCTCATCGTAGTCAACACCTTGAACTTGTCGAAAACCTTTTGCGACAATTCTAGCTTTATAGATAGTAACACTACTATCAGCGTCCGTGTTCCTCTTGAAGATCCATTTATTTTCTATGGCTTGCCAATCATCGGGCAAATCCATCAAAGTCCATACTTTGTTTTCATACATGGATCACATCTCAGATTTCATGGCCTCAAACCATTTCGCGGAATCTGGGCTCACCATCGCTTCTTCATAGTTCGCAAGTTCGTCATGGTCTAGTAACATGACTTCCAGAACAAGATTACCGTACCACTCTGGTGCGGATCTCACTCTGGTTTACCTACGAGATTCGGTAGTTACTTGATATGAAGTTACATGATCATCATCATTAGCTTCCTCACTAATTGGTGTAGTACTCACAAGAACAGATTTCTGTGATGAACTACTTTCCAATAAGGGAGAAGGTACAATTACCTTATCAAGTTTTCTACTTTCCTCCCACTCACTTCTTTCGAGAGAAACTCCTTCTCTGGAAAGGATCCATTCTCGGCAACGACTTTGCCTTCGGATCTGTGATAGAAGGTGTACCCAACAGTCTCCTTTGGGTATTCTATGAAGACGCATTTCTCCGATTTGGTTCGAGCTTATCAGGATGAAACCTTTTTCACATAAGCATCGCAACTCCAAACTTTAAGAAATGACAGCTTAGGTTTAATGCTAAACCATAGTTCATACGGTGTCGTCTCAACGGATTTAGATGGTGCCCTATTTAATGTGAATGCAGCTGTCTCTAATGCATAACCCCAAAACGATAGTGGTAGATCAGTAAGAAACATCATAGATTGCACTATATCAAATAAAGTACGATTATGACGTTCTGACACACCATTATTGAAGGAAATATGCCCTAGAGGCAATAATAAAGTTATTATTTATTTCCTTATTTCATGATAAATGTTTATTATTCATGCTAGAATTGTATTAACCAGAAACATAATACATGTGTGAATACATAGACAAAACAGAGTGTCACTAGTATGCCTCTACTTGACTAGCTAGTTGATCAAAGATGGTTAAGTTTCCTAGCCATAGACATGAGTTGTCATTTGATTAACGGGATCACATCATTAGGAGAATGATGTGATTGACATGACCCATTCCGTTAGATTAGCACTCGATCGTTTAGTATGTTGCTATTGCTTTCTTCATGACTTATACATGTTCCTATGACTATGAGATTATGCAACTCCCGTTTGCCGGAGGAACACTTTGTGTGCTACCAAACGTCACAACGTAACTGGGTGATTATAAAGGTGCTCTACAGGTGTCTCCAAAGGTACATGTTGGGTTGGCGTATTTCGAGATTAGGATTTGTCACTCCGATTGTCGGAGAGGTATCTCTGGGCCCTCTCGGTAATGCACATCACATAAGCCTTGCAAGCATTGCAACTAGTAAGTTAGTTGCGAGATGATGTATTACGGAACGAGTAAAGAGATTTGCCGGTGACGAGATTGAACTAGGTATTGGATACCGACGATCGAATCTCGGGCAAGTAACATACCGATGACAAAGGGAACAACGTATGTTGTTATGCGGTCTGACCGATAAAGATCTTCGTAGAATATGTAGGAGCCAATATGGGCATCCAGGTCCCGCTATTGGTTATTGATCATAGACATGTCTCGGTCATGTCTACATTGTTCTCGAACCGTAGGGTCCGCACGCTTAAGGTTTCGATGACAGTTTTATTATGAGTTTATGAGTTTTGATGTACCGAAGGAGTTCGAAGTCCCGGATGAGATCCGGGACATGACGAGGAGTCTCGAAATGGTCGAGGCGTAAAGATCGATATATTGGAGGACTATATTCGGAATTCGGAAAGGTTCCGAGTGATTCGGGTATTTTTCGGAGTACCGGAGAGTTACGGGAATTCGTATTGGGCCTCATTGAGCCATACGGGAAAGGAGAGAAAGGGCCAAAAGGGTGGCCGCACCCCTCCCCTTGGACTAGTCTGAATTGGACTAGGGAGGGGGGGGGCGCCCCCTTCCTTCCTTCTCCTTCTCTCTTCCCTTTCCTTCTCTCCTACTCCCCCTACATGGAAGGATTCCTAGTTGGACTAGGAAAGGGGGAATCCTACTCCCAGTGGGAGTAGGACTCCCCTTGGCGCGCCCAAACCTAGGGCCGGCCTCCTCCCTCCCTTGCTCCTTTATATACGGGGGCAGGGGGCACCCCATAGACACACAAGTTGATCTTCGTGATTGTTCCTTAGCCGTGTGCGGTGCCCCCCTCCACCATATTCCACCTCGGTCATATCGTTGCGGTGCTTAGGCGAAGCCCTGTGTAGGTAGTACATCAAGATCGTCACCACGCCGTCGTGCTGACGAAAATCGTCCCCGAAAGCTTTGCTGGATCGGAGCCCGGGGAAAGTCATCGAGCTGTACGTGTGTCAAGAACTCGGAGGCGCCGGAATAACAGCGCTTGGATCGGTCGGATCGGGAAGACGTACGACTACATCCTCTACGTTGTGTCAACGCTTCCGCTTTGGTCTACGAGGGTACGTAGACAACACTCTCCCCTCTCATTGCTATGCATCACCATGATCTTGCGTGTGCGTAGGATTTTTTTTGAAATTACTACGTTACCCAACGGTGGCATCCGAGCCTAGGTTTTTATGGTTTGATGTTATGCACGAGTAGAACACAAGTGAGTTGTGGACGATATAAGTCATACTGCCTACCAGCATGTCATACTTTGGTTCGGCGGTATTGTTGGATGAAGCGGCCCGGACCGACATTACGCGTACGCTTACGCGAGACTGGTTCTACCGCCGTGCTTTGCACACAGGTGGCTGGCGGGTGTCAGTTTCTCCAACTTTAGTTGAACCGAGTATGGCTACGCCCAGTCCTTGCGAAGGTTAAAACGAAGTCTATTTGACAAACTATCGTTGTGGTTTTGATGCGTAGGTGAGATTGGTTCTTGCTTAAGCCCGTAGCAGCCACGTAAAACTTGCAACAAACAAAGTAGAGGACGTCTAACTTGTTTTTGCAGGGCATGTTGTGATGTGATATGGTCAAGACATGATGCTAAATTTTATTGTATGAGATGATCATGTTTTGTAACCGAGTTATCGGCAACCGGCAGGAGCCATATGGTTGTATCTTTATTGCATAAGATGCAAGCGCCAAATAATTGCTTTACTTTATCGCTATGCGATAGCAATAGTTGCAAGAGCAATAGTTGGCGAGACGACCATGTGACAACACATTGATATAGATCAAGATGATGGAGATCATGGTGTCATGCCGGTGACAATAGAGATCATGACGGTGCTTTGGAGATGGAGATCAAAGGCGCAAGATGATGATGGCCATATCATGTCACATATTTTGATTGCATATGATGTTTATCTTTTATACATCTTATCTTGCTTTGTTTGACGATAGCATTTTAAGATGATCTCTCACTAATTATCAAGAATTGTTCTCCCTGAGTATGCACCGTTGCAAAAGTTCTTCATGCTGAGACACCACGTGATGACCGGGTGTGATAGGTTCTACGTTCAAATACAACGGGTGCAAAACAGTTGCACACGCGGAATACTCAGGTTAAACTTGACGAGCCTAGCATATAACAGATATGGCCTCGGAACACGGAGACCGAAAGGTCGAGCGTGAATCGTATAGTAGATATGATCAACATATTGATGTTCACCAATGAAACTACTCCATCTCACGTGATGATCGGACATGGTTTAGTTGATTTGGATCACGTGATCACTTAGAGGATTAGAGGGATGTCTATCTAAGTGGGAGTTCTTAAGTAATATGATTAATTGAACTTTAATTTATCATGAACTTAGTCCTGGTAGTATTAGCATATCTATGTTGTAGATCAATAGCTCGCGTTGTTGCTTTCATATGTTAATTTTGATATGTTCCTAGAGAAAATTGTGTTGAAAAATGTTAGTAGCAATGATGCGGATTGGATCCGTGATCTGAGGTTTATCCTCATTGCTGCACAGAAGAATTATGTCCTTGATGCACCGCTAGGTGACAGACCTATTGCAGGAGCAGATGCAGACGTTATGAACGTTTGGCTAGCTCAATATGATAACTACTTGATAGTTTAGTGCACCATGCTTAACGGCTTAGAATTGGAACTTCAAAGACGTTTTGAACGTCATGGACCATATGAGATGTTCCAGGAGTTGAAGTTAATATTTCAAGAAAATACCCGAGTTGAGAGATATGAAGTCTCCAACAAGTTCTATAGCTAAAAGATGGAGGAGAATCGCTCAACTAGTGAGCATGTGCTCAGATTGTCTGAGTACTACAATCGCTTGAATCAAGTGGGAGTTAATCTTACAGATAAGATAGTGATTGACAGAATTCTCTAGTCACCATCACCAAGTTAGTAGAACTTCGTGATGAACTATAATATGCAAGGGATAACGGAAACTATTCCCAAGCTCTTCGCGATGCTAAAATCGGCGAATGTAGAAATCAAAGAAAAACATAAAGTGTTGATGGTTGACAAGATCACTAGTTTCAAGAAAAGGGCAAAGGGCAGAAGGGGAACTTCAAGAAGAACGACAAGCAAGTTGTTGCTCAAGTGAAGAAACCCGAGTCTGGTCCTAAGCCTGAGACTAAGTGCTTCTACTGCAAAGGAACCGTTCACTGGAAGCGGAACTACCCCAAGTATTTGGTGGATAAGAAAGGATGGCAAAGTAAACAAAGGTATATTTGATATACATGTTATTGATGTGTACTTTACTAGTGTTTATAGCAACCCCTCAGTATTTGATACTAGTTCAGTTGCTAAGATTAGTAACTCGAAACAGGAGTTGCAGAATAAACAGAGACTAGTTAAGAGTGAAGTGACGATGTGTGTTGGAAGTGGTTCCAAGATCGATATGATCATCATCGCACTCTCCCTATACTTTCGGGATTAGTGTTGAACCTAAATAAGTGTTATTTGTTGTTTGCGTTGAGCATGAATATGATTTGATCATGTTTATTGTAATACGGTTATTCATTTAAGTAAGAGAATAAATGGTTGTTCTGTTTACATGAATAAAACCTTATATGGTTACACACCCAATGAAAATAGTTCATTGGATCTCGATCGTAGTGATACACATATTCATAATATTGAAACCAAAAGATGCGAAGTTAATAATGATAGTGCAACCTATTTGTGGCACTGCCGTTTAGGTCATATTGGTGTAAAGCGCATGAAGAAACTCCATGCTGATGGGATTTTGGAATCACTTGATTATGAATCACTTGATGCTTGCGAACCATGCCTCTTGGGCAAGATGACTAAAACGCCGTTCTCCGGAACAATGAAGCAAGCAACAGATTTGTTGGAAATCATACATACTGATGTATGTGGTCCAATGAATATTAAGGCTTGCAGCAGGTATCATTATTTTCTGACCTTCACAGATGATTTGAGCAGATATGGGTATATCTACTTGATGAAACATAAGTCTGAAACATTTGAATAGTTCAAAAGGATTTCAGCGTGAAGTGAAAAATCATCGTGACAAGAAAATAAAGTTTCTACGATCTGATCGCGGAGACAAATATTTGAGTTACGAGTTTGGTCTTCAAATAAAACAATGTGAAATAGTTTCACAAATTCGTGCCACCTGGAACACCACAACATAATGGTGTGTCCGAACGTCATAACCGCACTTTATTGGATATAGTGCAATCTATGATGTTTCTTACCGATTTACCACTATAGTTTTCGGGTTATGCATTAGAGACAGCTGCATTCACGTTAAAAAGGGCACCATCTAAGTCCATTGAGATGACACAATCTGAACTGTGGTTTGGCAAGAAACCAAAGTTGTCGTTTCTTAAAGTTTGGGATTGTGATGCTTATATGAAAAAGTTTCATCTTGATAAGCTCAAACCCAAATCGGAGAAATATGTCTTCATAGGATACCCAAAGGAGACAGTTGTGTACACCTTCTATCACAGATCCGAAGGCAAGATATACACTGCTAAGAATGGATCCTTTCTAGAGAAGGAGTTTCTCTCGAAAGAAGTGAGTGGGAGGAAAGTAGAACTTGATAAGGTAATTGTACCTTCTCCCTTATTGGAAAGTAGTTCATCACAGAAATCTGTTCCTGTGACTACTATACGAATTAGTGAGGAAGCTAATGATGATGATCATGTAACTTCAGATCAAGTTACTACCGAATCTCGTAGGTAAACCAGAGTGAGATCCGCACCAGAGTGGTACGGTAATCCTGTTCTGGAAGTCATGTTACTAGACCATGATGAACTTACGAACTATGAGGAAGCGATGATGAGCCCAGATTCCGCGAAATGGTTTGAGGCCATGAAATCTGAGATATGATCCATGTATGAAAACAAAGTATGGACTTTGATGGATTTGCCCGATGATCGGCAAGCCATAGAAAATAAATGGATCTTCAAGAGGAAGACGGACGCTGATAGTAGTGTTACTATCTACAAAGCTAGAATTGTCGCAAAAGGTTTTCGACAAGTTCAAGGTGTTGACTACGATGAGAGTTTCTCACTCGTATCTATGCTTAAGTCTGTCCGAATCATGTTAGCAATTGCCGCATTTTTGAAATCTGGTAAATAGATAAACAAAACTGCATTCCTTAATGGATTTATTAAAGAAGAGTTGTATATGATGCAACCAGAAGGTTTTGTCAATCCTAAAGGTGCTAACAAAAATGCAAGCTCCAGCGATCCATCTATGGACTGGTGCAAGCATCTCGGAGTTGGAATATAAGCCTTGATGAGTTGATCAAAGCATATAGTTTTATACAGACTTGCGGTGAAGCCTGTATTTACAAGAAAGTGAGTGGGAGCACTACAACATTTCTGATAAGTATATGTGAATGACATATTGTTGATCGGAAATAATGTAGAATTATTCTGCAAAGCATAAAGGAGTATTTGAAAGGAGTTTTTTCAAAGAAACACCTCGGTGAAGCTACTTACATATTGAGCATCAAGATCTATAGAGATAGATCAAGATGCTTGATAAGTTTTTTCAATGAGTACATACCTTGACAAGTTTTTGAAGTAGTTCAAAATGGAACAGTCAAAGAAAGAGTTCTTGCCTGTGTTACAGGTGTGAAATTGAGTAAGACTCAAAGCCCGACCACGGCAGAAGATAGAAAGAGAATGAAAGTCATTCCCTATGCCTCAGCCATAGGTTCTATAAAGTATGCCATGCTGTGTACCAGATCTATTGTATACCCTACACTGAGTTAAGCAAGGGAGTACAATGGTGATCTAGGAGTAGATCACTGGACAGCGGTCAAAGTTATCCTTAGTGGAATAAGGATATGTTTCTCGATTATGGAGGTGACAAAAGGTTCGTTGTAAGGAGTTACGTCGATGCAAGTTTTGACACTGATCTAGATGACTCTAAGTCTCAATCTGGATACATATTGAAAGTGGGAGCAATTATCTAGAGTAGCTCCATGCAGAGCATTGTAGACATAGAAAATTGCAAAATACATAACGGATCTGAATGTGAAAGACCCGTTGACTAAGATTCTCTCACAAGCAAAACATGATCACACCTTAGTACTCTTTGGGTGTTAATCACATAGCAATGTGAACTAGATTACTGAATCTAGTAAACCCTTTGGGTGTTGGTCACATGGCGATGTGAACTATGGGTGTTAATTACATGATGATGTGAACTATCAATGTTAATCACATGGTGATGTGATCTAGATTATTGACTCTAGTGCAAGTGGGAGACTGAAGTAAATATGCCCTAGAGGCAATAATAAAATTATTATTTATTTCCTTATTTCATGATAAATGTTTATTATTCATGCTAGAATTGTATTAACCGGAAACATAATACATGTGTGAATACATAGACAAAACAAAGTGTCACTAGTATGCCTCTACTTGACTAGCTCGTTGATCAAAGATGGTTAAGTTTCCTAGCCATAGACATGAGTTGTCATTTGATTAACGGGATCACATCATTAGGAGAATGATGTGATTGACATGACCCATTCCGTTAGCTTAGCACTCGATCGTTTAGTATGTTGCTATTGCTTTCTTCATGACTTATACATGTTCCTATTACTATGAGATTATGCAATTCCCGTTTGCCGGAGGAACACTCTGTGTGCTACCAAACGTCACAACGTAACTGGGTGATTATAAAGGTGCTCTACAGGTGTCTCCAAAGGTACATGTTGGGTTGGCGTATTTCGAGATTAGGATTTGTCACTCCGATTGTCGGAGAGATATCTCTGGGCCCTCTCGGTAATGCACATCACATAAGCCTTGCAAGCATTGCAACTAATAAGTTAGTTGTGAGATGATGTATTACGGAACGAGTAAAGAGATTTGCCGGTGACGAGATTGAACTAGGTATTGGATACCGACGGTCGAATCTCGGGCAAGTAACATACCGATGACAAAGGGAATAACGTATGTTGTTATGCGGTCTGACCGATAAAGATCTTCGTAGAATATGTAGGAGCCAATATGGGCATACAGGTCCCACTATTGGTTATTGATCAGAGACTTGTCTCGGTCATGTCTACATTGTTCTCGAACCGTAGGGTCCGCACGCTTAAGGTTTCGATGACAGTTATATTATGAGTTTATGAGTTTTGATGTACCGAAGGAGTTCGAAGTCCCGGATGAGATCCGGGACATGACAAGGAGTCTCGAAATGGTCGAGGCGTAAAGATCGATATATTGGACGACTATATTCGGAGTTCGGAAAGGTTCCGAGTGATTCGGGTATTTTTCGGAGTACCGGAGAGTTACGGGTATTCGTATTGGGCCTCATTGGGCCATACGGGAAAGGAGAGAAAGGGCCAAAAGGGTGGCCGCATCCCTCCCCTTGGACTAGTCCGAATTGGACTAGGGAGGGGGGGCGCCCCCTTCCTTCCTTCTCCTTCTCTCTTCCCTTTCCTTCTCTCCTACTCCCCCTACATGGAAGGATTCCTAGTTGGACTAGGAAAGGGGGAATCCTACTCCCGGTGGGAGTAGGACTCCCCTTGGCGCGCCCAAACCTAGGGCCGGCCTCCTCCCTTCCTTGCTCCTTTATATACGGGGGCAGGGGGCACCCCATAGACACACAAGTTGATCTTCGTGATCGTTCCTTAGCCGTGTGCGGTGCCCCCCTCCACCATATTCCACCTCGGTCATATCGTTGCGGTGCTTAGGCGAAGCCCTGCGTCGGTAGTACATCAAGATCGTCACCACGCCGTCGTGCTGACGAAACTCGTCCCCGAAAGCTTTGCTGGATCGGAGCCCGGGGAAAGTCATCGAGCTGTACGCGTGTCAAGAACTCGGAGGCGCCGGAGTAACGGCGCTTGGATCGGTCGGATCGGGAAGACGTACGACTACTTCCTCTATGTTGTGTCAACGCTTCCGCTTCGGTCTATGAGGGTACGTAGACAACACTCTCCCCTCTCGTTGCTATGCATCACCATGATCTTGCGTCTGCGTAGGATTTTTTTTGAAATTACTACGTTACCCAACAGTGGCATCCGAGCCTAGGTTTTTATGGTTTGATGTTATGCACGAGTAGAACACAAGTGAGTTGTGGACGATATAAGTCATACTGCCTACCAGCATGTCATACTTTGGTTCGGCGGTATTGTTGGATGAAGCGGCCCGGACCGACATTACGCGTACGCTTACGCGAGACTGGTTCTACCGCCGTGCTTTGCACACAGGTGGCTGGCGGGTGTCAGTTTCTCCAACTTTAGTTGAACCGAGTATGGCTACGCCCGGTCCTCGCGAAGGTTAAAACGGAGTCTATTTTACAAACTATCATTCTGGTTTTTATGCGTAGGTGAGATTGGTTCTTGCTTAAGCCCGTAGCAGCCACGTAAAACTTGCAACAAAAAAAGTAGAGGACGTCTAACTTGTTTTTGCAGGGCATGTTGTGATGTGATATGGTCAAGACATGATGCTAAATTTTATTGTATGAGATGATCATGTTTTGTAACCGAGTTATCGGCAACCGGCAGGAGCCATATGGTTGTATCTTTATTGCATAAGATGCAAGCGCCAAATAATTGCTTTACTTTATCGCTATGCGATAGCAATAGTTGCAAGAGCAATAGTTGGCGAGACGACCATGTGACAACACATTGATATAGATCAAGATGATGGAGATCATGGTGTCATGCCGGTGACAATAGAGATCATGACGGTGCTTTGGAGATGGAGATCAAAGGCGCAAGATGATGATGGCCATATCATGTCACATATTTTGATTGCATATGATGTTTATCTTTTATACATCTTATCTTGCTTTGTTTGACGATAGCATTTTAAGATGATCTCTCACTAATTATCAAGAAGTGTTCTCCCTGAGTATGCACCGTTGCAAAAGTTCTTCGTGCTGAGACACCACGTGATGATCGGGTGTGATAGGTTCTACGTTCAAATACAACGGGTGCAAAACAGTTGCACACGCGGAATACTCAGGTTAAACTTGACGATCCTAGCATATAACAGATATGGCCTCGGAACACGGAGACCGAAAGGTCGAGCGTGAATCGTATAGTAGATATGATCAACATATTGATGTTCACCAATGAAACTACTCCATCTCACGTGATGATCGGACATGGTTTAGTTGATTTGGATCACGTGATCACTTAGAGGATTAGAGGGATGTCTATCTAAGTGGGAGTTCTTAAGTAATATGATTAATTGAACTTTAATTTATCATGAACTTAGTCCTGGTAGTATTAGCATATCTATGTTGTAGATCAATAGCTCGCGTTGTTGCTTTCATATGTTAATTTTGATATGTTCCTAGAGAAAATTGTGTTGAAAAATGTTAGTAGCAATGATGCGGATTGGATCCGTGATCTGAGGTTTATCCTCATTGCTGCACAGAAGAATTATGTCCTTGATGCACCGCTAGGTGACAGACCTATTGCAGGAGCAGATGCAGACATTATGAACGTTTGGCTAGCTCAATATGATAACTACTTGATAGTTTAGTGCACCATGCTTAATGGCTTAGAATTGGAACTTCAAAGACGTTTTGAACGTCATGGACCATATGAGATGTTCCAGGAGTTGAAGTTAATATTTCAAGAAAATACCCAAGTTGAGAGATATGAAGTCTCCAACAAGTTCTATAGCTAAAAGATGGAGGAGAATCGCTCAACTAGTGAGCATGTGCTCAGATTGTCTGAGTACTACAATCGCTTGAATCAAGTGGTGTTCCAGGTGGCATGAATTTGTGAAACTATTTCAAATTGTTTTCATTGAAGACCAAACTCGTAACTCAAATATTTGTCTCCGCGATCAGATCGTAGAAACTTTATTTTCTTGTCACGATGATTTTTCACTTCACTCTGAAATCCTTTTGAACTTTTCAAATGTTTCAGACTTATGTTTCATCAAGTAGATATACCCATATCTACTCAAATCATCTGTGAAGGTCAGAAAATAATGATACCTGCTGCAAGCCTTAATATTCATTGGACCACACACATCAGTATGTATGATTTCCAACAAATCTGTTGCTTGCTTCAATGTTCCGGAGAACGGAGTTTTAGTCATCTTGCCCATGAGGCATGGTTCACAAGCATCAAGTGATTCATAATCAAGTGATTCCAAAATCCCATCAGCATGGAGTTTCTTCATGCGCTTTACACCAATATGACCTAAACGGCAGTGCCACAAATAAGTTGCACTATCATTATTAACTTCACATCTTTTTGGCTTCAATATTATGAATATGTGTATCACTACGATCGAGATCCAACAAATCATTTTCGTTGGTGTGTTACCATATAAGGTTTTATTCATGTAAACAGAACAACAATTTATTCTCTTACTTAAATGAATAACCGTATTGCAATAAACATGATCAAATCATATTCATGCTCAACACAAACACCAAATAACACTTATTTAGGTTCAACACAAATCCTGAAAGTATAGGGAGTGTGCGATGATGATCATATCAATCTTGGAACCACTTCCAACTCTCATCGTCACTTCACCCTTAACTAGTCTCTGTTCATTATGCAACTCTCGTTTTGAGTTACTAATCTTAGCAACTGAACTAGTATCAAATACTGAGGGGTTGCTATGAACACTAGTAAAGTACACATGTCGGGGAAACCTAGCTCCATGAACACCTATGGGACCGTGGTCCCTTCTCGGTTCGGCGGGGGGCGGAGGTCGCACAAAGAGCAGATCGAGGCGTCACACAGACAGGCAATTTTACCCAGCTTCGGGCCGCACGGATGCGTAAAACCCTACTGCTGCTTGTCATTGTATTTGCTTCTTGCTCGAGAGCTATCGAGCTCTGGGTGAGAGCTATGGAGTGTCTAGCCCTAAAGTGTCTAACCTCAGAATGTCCAACCCCCTCTACGTTGCGCATGGGCCTCCTTTTATAGGCTAAAGGGGTCACCGACAGGTGGCAACGTAGGTGAGGGCAAAAGCGGGAAATCGCTGTAGTTGGTACAGCTATTTGCACAGTGTACCAAACCTAACTCTGACAGCAGGGGACAAGGGCATTAAATGCCCATCTGTGTCGCCCAAACAGTGTGAAGAGGGACCGTCAGGGACGTCTCCGTCTGCCATGATGGCCGCCTTGCCATCGCCGCTGGCCACCACGTACCCCTGGCTGCACAGCCGCCCACCATGTGTGCCCGGGAAGAGCCCCAGGGCGACACGTGGGTGGGTGAGCTGGAGCGCGGGCACAGAGCGGCTGTCTGCCGCGGCAAGGGTCTTGCCGCGTCCTTCGTCTTGTCGCGCCCGGCAAGCGCCTCTTGCCGGGGCGTGGTTCGCACTTCCCGGCAAGCTCCTCTTGCCGGGGCCTTGCTCTATCTTCCCGGCAAGCTCCTCTTGCCGGGGCCTTGTTCTATCTTCCCGGCAAGCTCCTCTTGCCGGGGCCTTGTTCTATCTTCCCGGCAAGCTCTTCTTGCCGGGGCCTTGTTCTGTCTTGGATACTTTGTCCTTGAATGGCTTCGAAGGAAGAACTGATGGTCTTGGCGGGCGCCCGACAAGCCTTTTCGCGGGGCGCTGTGTCTATCCGTGCACAAGTTCGGGGTACTAAGGTACCCCTACTTTAGCACACCGACAGGAGCCCCCGGGCCTGGGCCACACACGGTGCCGAGCGTTGTTGGGCCAGGCCCAAAATAGTGCACGGGCACGCGCGGTTCGGGGCACGCCGCATCTTCAGCTCCGCATCCCCCACGCCCACTCCGCACGCCACGCGTTGAGTGCGGCCTTGTGGGAGAGATAGTGGGCGGTTTGCGCTTTTACCATAAATGGAGGGAGGCGTGGAGGCGTGGCTCATTTACTGGATGGGGCCGAGGCGCGGTCTTCGAGGCGTCCACTCCCCACGATCACGGGGTGGGGAGAGGTCGCCTCTCCCGTCGCCTCAGCTCTGCACGCCCGCCACGCGGCCTCCATGCGCTTGTGGTGGTGACGGCGGAGGCGGGAATCCGGTCCGTCGCGGTTCGAGGCAGCAGGTCGGTCTTGATTCCCTGCTCCCCCTGCGTCTAGATTGGTGGAGAGGGGCGGTCGAGTCCCCACCCCACTCCTTTATAAGGAGCAGGAGGGGGGTTACGAAGCCCACATCTCCTTCCTCCTTCAGCTTCTGCTTCCCTCCTCTCCCAGTCGCCATGGAGAGGGGAACTCCTGGTTCTTCGTCGGTGGCAGCGAGGGTCGCCGCTAGGCAACGCGCCCTTCCTCCTCCTGCGGTGGCAGAGCCTGTCGCAAGGGGAAGAGGGAGGGGACGTGGCCGTGGGCGAGGCAGAGGTCGAGGTGTGCGGGGAAGAGGTGGTCGGGGCGGCGCGTCGGCTTCGCCCCCGCCAGCGGCTCCCCTTCCCGCGGCGGTTCACCTCGGGGACGACCCTTGCGAGTTCCTCGTGAGGCTACGCCGGGTGCCTCGTCGACGCCTCCGGCTCCCGGCGCCGTTCGCGAGCGTGATGGAGGTAGAACAACCCGATACGCTGAATCTGCGCATGAGGGGCTATGGGATTAGTGGCACGCGTGTCCACGTTGAATTCCCAGCCCCCGGCGTGATGTATCTTGGTCAAGGGTGGAAGTCGTTCGCCCATATCCACAGCTTGATGGAGGGGTTCACCCTCCATTTTAAGTTGATGGAGGGCGATCTCCTCTCCGTCAAGGTCTTCGGGGACTTCGACACCCGGGCCCGGTGCTGCGTGGATAGCTCCTCCGACAGCGAAGGCTCCTCCTCGAGCGAGAGCGACGAGGAGGGCGGCAGCGACGGGCGGCAGGATGACGGGTCCGACTAGGTGTCGGACACCGCTCTGGGGTGCGCCGGCGACCCCATCATCCGCGGCCCCTTCTCCTTGAGCTCCTCGGGGTCACCTCCTTGGGCGGCTGGCGTAGGGAGGCTGTGGAAGAGAAAGAGGGAGGCGGGTAAGGCCGTCAGCTCGGAGTACGAGGGCATGGTGCCCTCGACAGCGTGCTGACGTTCCGGTGCCTCATCTTCAAGCTCCACCTCCGGCATCGCCACTGCCACCTGCCCCGGGACGTTCTCTTGGTGTCTTCTGGCACCCGTAGCTCATCTAGGCGCCCCTTTTGCCCTTTTCGCCTCCTTGTCCTACCTCCTGAAGAGAGGGACAGGAAAAGGATTACGGGCACCTTATCTTTTTTCAACTTGTAAGCCCTCGGGCATTAGCTGCATTTAAAGTTTGTAATCCCATCTTTCATGTTTTTCATTCTCTCTGAACTGTACCTGAGCGGAATGTTTTTAATGAAAAGGGGATGTTTGCCGGGTTATTTGTCTTGCGGGTAGGACCCACGTCAAGGAGCGAATCCTATTTAACTTGAACATAGACACTCTTTACCCGGCAACAGGCCCTGCCGTCTCCCGCGTCACTCGACCCCCCTCGCGCTCTTGGCGGAGACAGGGACGAGGCGGGTTCGGCCCTTCTCACTTCGTCCCCTCGCCGCCGCGACTTCGACCAAACTTGGCCCTAGGAACGCGCTCTAGGGCCTGTGAGGGAGCACGGCAACTTTCTGGGAGAAGGAGAGGTTTCGTATTCCTCAGTTTGTAAGAGAATGCATGATGAGGGATGGAGAACTTATCTGAGATTGCAGCCCCCGGCAACTCTGGCTTGCCGGGACCCGAATTCTTGTGCTCGCAGCCCCCGGCGATGCTGGCTTGCCGGGGTCCGGATGCTGTTCTGCCCTTCTCCTCTTTCTCCGCCCTTAAGTGTTCTGGCCAGGGTATGTGAAACCTGCGAACCAAGGGAAGCAAAAGAACGGCAAAAGGGACTCACACACTCGACCTCTAGTTAAGGGGTTAGTCGCTGTTAGGCACTACCAACCCTAATCAAAGACGAGACTCAAACTAGCATGCATGCTATAGCTTAGGGCGCCATCGCTTCACTTATGCTCGGGATCTGCGCCTGGCTCTGTATAAAGGATTACATGCAACAGCGGTAAGACTTGTACAAAGAGGTGGTTGCCGGAGCAGGGCCCGACAACCGCGCCTTACGGGTAAAACTTGCGAAGATGCTCTATGTTCTAGGAGTTGCTCACTGGAGAGCCATCCTCGGTCTCAAGGCGGACAGCGCCAGGCCTAGTGACTCGTTTCACCCGGTAAGGGCCTTCCCACTTCGGCGTCAACTTGTTGGAATTCTTGGCGGACGGAGCGCGCCTAAGAACAAGGTCGCCTTCCTCGAGACTTCTGGCATTGACTTTGCGGCTATGGTAGCGGCGCAAAGCTTGCTGGTATCGAGCAGCTTGTACAGCAGCCTGAAGACGATCTTTCTCGAGGAGCAGCGCATCATCTTCACGCAGCTGCTCTTGCTCAAGCTCATCATAAGCGAGCACTCGAGGCGATCCGTATACGAGTTCCGTGGGGGTAACTGCCTCCGCTCCATAGACTAGAGCGAAGGGTGTCTGACGAGTGGCTCGATTTGGCGTCGTCCTGATCGACCAAAGAACCACCGGTTGCTCCTCGATCCTGTTTCTTCCGCACTTGTGCAGCCTGTCGAAAGTTCTGGTCTTGAGTCCACGCAGCACTTCAGCGTTTGCCCTCTCCGCTTGACCGTTGCTTCTCGAGTGAGCAACAGAAGCGAAGAAGACCTTAGCGCCAAGGTCTTGGACGTACTGCATGAAGGCGCGGCTTGTGAACTGCGTGCTGTTGTCGGTGATGATCCTGTTAGGGACTCCGAAGCGGCAAACAATCGACCTGAAGAACTTGACCGCTGACTGTGCTGTCACCTTCCTCACTGGTTCCACTTCCGGCCACTTTGTGAACTTGTCGATTGCGACGTACAAGTACTCAAAGCCCCCAACGGATCGGGGGAAGGGGCCGAGGATGTCGAGCCCCCAGACCGAAAAGGGCCAGGATAAAGGGATCGTCTGGAGAGCTTGAGCTGGCTGGTGTATCTGTTTGGAATGGAACTGGCACGCTTCACACTTGGTTACTTGTGCAGTTGCATCCTAGAGGGCTGTCGGCCAGAAGAAACCTTGTTGGAACGCTTTGCCGACAAGTGCTCTTGCGCCAATGTGGTGACCACATATGCCTCCATGTATCTCTGCCAACAGCTTCTGTCCGTCTTCCCGGGGAATACACTTCAATTTCACACCGTTGAGTCTCCTTCTGTACAGTTCATTGTCGAAGAACTGGTACATACTTGACTGCCGGGCTACTTTCTCAGCTTCTCCTGGCTCTTCGGGAAGGTCTCCTGTCTGAAGGAAACGGACAATCTGCTGCGCCCATGCCGGAGCCTGTGGCTCGACGACAAGGACCAAAGGCATATCTGCTGCTGCGGGAGCATCCGCTTCCACGGCAAGGGTTGATGGCCCTGCCGGAGCTTGATGTTCCCCGGCAAGCTTGCCGGAGCAAAACTTGTCGGGAGCGTTTGCTTCGACGGAACAGACCCTGGGGTCTGCTGGAGCAGACTGCTCCTCAGTAATCTTGCCGTCGATCTTGGGGATTTTCTTGGCGGCGGCTTCGGGGAGCTCTGCCGGAAAGTGATCACCCAAGACCAACTCCCTCTTCTTGCTTTTCCCGGTAGATGGTGTTACGGATGGTTGAGTCAGCTTGAGCACAAAGATCGCTGGTTCCACAGGTAGCTTCAGTGCGGCGCACCTTGACAGGCCATCTGCAATGTCATTCTCAGACCTTGGAATGTGCTCCATTTGCAGGCCGTCAAAGCGCTCCTCCAGCTTCCTCACTTCATCAATGTACGCTTCCATCAAAGGGCTCTGGTAATCCTTGTTCACTTGGCGGATGACGAGCTGTGAGTCACCCCTGACTATAAGCTTCTTGATCCCCAGGTCTGCCGCGATCCTAAGACCAGCAAGCAAACCTTCATACTCAGCAGTATTGTTCGTTGCCTGCTCCCTGGGGAAGTGCATCTGGACCACGTACTTGAGGTGCTCCCCGGTGGGTGCGACAAGCAGCACACCGACACCGGCGCCTTGCAGCGAGAAGTAGCCGTCAAAGTACATTAGCCACTCCTTACTTGCCTCCTTGACGGGAATGCTTGTCTCCGGGGTTTCTTTGTCTGGTGTCGGCGTCCACTCTGCAATGAACTCTGCCAATGCTCTGCTCTGGATAGTTGAAGTGCTCTCAAACTTAAGACCAAAGCTTGACAGTTCCAGTGCCCACTCAACTATCCTGCCTGTCGCTTCCGGATTCTGCAATATCCTCTTCAGCGGGTAGCGAGTGACAACTGTGATCTCGTGTGCTTGGAAGTAATGGCGCAGCTTTCTCGAGGCCATAAGAAGGCCGAAAAGCAATTTCTGCACACCAAAGTACCTTGATCTAGCCCCCTGCAAAAGGGAACTGACAAAGTAAACTGGGCGCTGCACCTTTTTCTTCTGCACCTCCTCCTGCGCAGATCCGTCCTTGTCGGGACCAGAGCTTGCCGACGAAGCCCTCTGCTTGTTGCTGGACTCGCTTGCCGCGGTTGTTGGCTCACCATACGCCTCCCTCTCCGCTACTAACGCAGCACTAACCACTTGATTGGTTGCCGCTAGATACAACAACAACTTCTCTTGTGGCTTAGGCGCGACAAGCACTGGAGTGGAGGACAGGTATTCCTTCAGGTCCTGCAGCGCAGCCTCCGCTTCTGGAGTCCATTGCATCGGACCCGCCTTCTTCAGGATTTTGAAGAATGGCAGGGCGCGCTCAGCAGACCTAGAAATGAACCTGCTGTGGGCAGCCACACAACCGGCAAGCTTCCGTACATCCTTGACGCGCTTCGGTGCTTCGATCTGCTCGATGGCCTTGATCTTGTCGGGGTTGGCTTCAATTCCCCGCTGAGACACGAAAAACCCGAGAAGCTTGCTGGAGGGGACTCCGAACACACACTTCTCGGGGTTGAGCTTGAGGTTGATCTTGCGCAGATTTGCAAAGGTCTCGTCTAAGTCTTGAACTAGGGTAGCCCTGTCCTTGCTCTTGACCACTATGTCATCCATGTGGGCTTCCACATTTCTGTGTATCTGTGGCTCAAGAGCTGTGTGGACTACCCTTGCAAACGTTGAACCCGCGTTCTTCAAACCAAAAGGCATCCGTACAAAACAGTACGTGCCACACGGAGTGATAAACACGGTCTTCTCCTCATCTTCCTCCGCCATGAAGATCTGATGATATCCTGAGTATGCGTCAAGAAACGAAAGCAGGTCACATCCAGCCGTGGAGTCAACAATCTGGTCGATACGCGGCAAGGGAAATGGATCTTTGAGACAAGCTTTATTGACGTCAGTGAAGTCAATACAGAGCCTCCACTTCCCGTTAGCCTTGCGTACGACAACAGGATTGGCCAGCCACGTGGGATGGAGCACTCCTCTGACAAGGCCTGCTGCTTCCAACTTCTTGATCTCTTCTGCTATGAACTCTTGGCGCTCTACTGCTTGTTTTCTGACTCTCTGCTTGACGGGCCGCGCATGAGGACAAACGGCAAGGTGGTGCTCAATTACTTCCCTGGGAACACCGGGGATGTCAGACGGTTGCCATGCAAACACGTCGACATTCGCCCGCAGGAAAGTAACGAGCGCGCTTTCCTATTTGGGGTCAAGCGTGGCACTGATGGTGAAGGTACCACCAGTGCCATCTTCCTTGGCGGGCACCTTCTTGGTCTCTGGTGGAGCTGCCATCGCCTTCTTGCACTTGCCGGTGGAGCTCGATGGTACGTCCTCGACGGTAGCGCAGCACTCCGGAGAGGCGCGCTTGCCGGAGTTGGTACCAGAGCTCTTGCCGGACCTGGTCTTCTTCTTTCCCCCGGGAGGTTCAGCGGCAAGTGATTTGCTGTCTGCCATGGCTGCTGCTTCCCGGTAGATCTTGTCGGCACAGATAAGCGCATCTTTCTTGTCGCCATGGACAGTGATGACGCTTATCGGGCCAGGCATCTTGAGCATATTGTATGCATAGTGAGAGGCTGCCATAAACTTGGCAAGCGCTGGACGGCCGAGTATCCCATTGTATGGCAACGGGAAATCAGCGACGTCAAAAGTGACCCTCTCTGTCTTGTAGTTCAGCTCGCTGCCAAATGTCACCGGCAACGTAATCTTCCCCTTCGGCTTACTCCTTCCCGGGTTAATTCCTTGGAATGTACCGGACTCTTCGAGCTCGCTGTCGGGGATCTGGAGCTTTTGGAGCACTGCGGAGGAGATCAGATTCAAGCCGGCCCCGCCGTCAACTAACATCTTAGTGACCTTGAGGTCGCGGATAGTTGGCGAAACCAACATTGGCAAGCACCCGACCGCAGTTGTGCGGTCAGGGTGGTCCTCAATATCAAAGATGATAGGCGTGCTGGACCATCTCAGAGGTCTGCGCGATTCGACAGGGGGTTCTGCCGCATTGACTTCCCGCACCCACTGTTTGAGTTGGCGGTGTGAAGCATGCAGAGAAGCACCGCCGTCAACGCACAGAACCTCTGTGGCTTTCTGGAACTCCTTCTCGCTGGTCTCCTCATCATCCATATCTTCGCTGTCGTCGTCTTCATCCTTGTCGCGACCGCGGGGAGGTCTATCACCTTGCCGCTGCTTTTCCTTGCCGCGGCGTCCTCCCCGGCCGGGCCGCTTCGTGCCGGATCCACCAGTATCTCCTTGGGCCTTCTCCTTGTCGCGCCGCTCGTACTCAGCTCTCTGCAACTGGACAAGCTGCTCGACCTTTTTGCAGCTCTAGAGGTCGTGGCCCTTGGTGCGGTGAATCTTGCAGTACTGTTTGTTGGTGCTGTCCTGCTTGTCGGCGGCTGCCACAGCCTTGCAGTTGTTGCACGCGGCAATCTCCTTGCCGGAGCTGCCATCTTTGGCTGCCTTGGCGCCACCTCCATCGCCGGACTGCTCAACAGCTAGCACTTCTTTGCTCTGTCTCTTCTTGTTGTTCCGCTGCTGGTTTTTCTTTGCCGGGGTAGAATCATCACTGTCAGACCCTTCCGCTCCCACAGTCTCTCCGGGGAGTCTCCTTCCCTCCTCGGCACGAGCACACTTGTCGGCCAGGGCGTATAGCTCACTGACGTCCTTAATCTTGCGCATCGCCAGCTCCTCCCGCATCCTGCGGTTGCGCACGTTCTGACGGAACGCGCTGATGACCGTAGCGGGGTGGACGTCTGGGATGTTGTAGTGTACACGGCTGAATCTCTGAGTGTACTTGCATAGGGTTTCTCCCTCCTTCTGGGCGAGCAAGTGAAGGTCACTTTCTTGGCCATGGGGTTTGTGACCGCCGGTAAAGGCGCCGACAAACTGATGGCACAACTCTGCCCAGGAGGATATGGAGTTGTCCGGCAAGTGCATGAGCCAGGATCTGACGTTGGACTTGAGTACCAGCGGGAAGTAGTTGGCAAGGATCTTGTCATCTCGTCCCCCAGCAGCCTGCACCGCGATGGTGTAGATGCTGAGGAACTCCGACGGGTGCGATCTGCCGTCGTACTTCTCTGGTACGTCTGGTTTGAAGTTCTTCGTACTGGGCCACTGGACTTCCCGCAGCTCACGAGTAAACGCAGGACAGCCTACCGCGTACGGCAGGTCGCCTGGTTCCCCTGGCGCATGCATGTCGACAGCGGGCCCAGCGCGCAGGTCTGATTGACGCCGCGTCTCTCTTCGGCGCTCGATGCGAGTTCGAGCGTCTTCTTGTTGTCGCTCGTGGATAACTTGGCGCTGATCGTGACGAGTTCGCGGGTCCGACGATGCAGTGGAGTCGGCGTCGTTGTTGGCCCGGCGAGTCGGCGATCTTGGCCTTCGGGGTGGAGAGTGCACGGTTGTGGCGCCTCCACTGGTCTTGTCACCATCGGCTCGCGTCTGGCGATCCTGCCGCGGCCGCGACGCGCTCGGCTGCCGCGGGGTGTCGCCGTTGGCGAAGCCGATGAGGCTCTGAATGGTGGCCCTCCATTCGTCAATCTTGTCCGCCGCTGGAGGGAAATCCAGAAGCAGTTGGGCTCTCGCCAGAGCTTCCGCCGGAGTGGTGGGCGGTAGCGGCGAACGGAGCGAGGAGCGGGATGTGCTCGGACTCCTAACCACGTTAGAAGGAGCAGTCCCCCGCCCAGGTGACCGCACTCCGCTCGGGTCAGCATGTTGGCCTTGAGCACCTTGAGGCCCAACGTCTTGTTCTTGATCCAGCACGCACGTGGTGCTAGGAGCACCAGGGTGCTGCTGGTTTTGCACGCCCTGAGATGGACGCGGAGCATGCACGGACGCCGAGGTTTGCGCGGCCTTGTCCTTGGACTTGGCAGCGGCGTGAGCTTCCTCGCCGGCGCCCGTTCCTCCGCCAGCGCCTTCCCCACCGCCCGTTTGCTCCGGTGGCGGTGGGTCCGACGCCGAAGGTGCGATCACCCTCGAGGCCTTCTTCTTCGGTGGCATGCTGATGAAGTCGATGAAGATCTAGTCCGTGCGGATGCCGGATCAGGTTCGCACAACCTCGACGCCCTCTACCTGGCGCGCCAAAGATGTCGGGGAAACCTAGCTCCACGAACACCTATGGGACCGTGGTCCCTTCTCGGTTCGGCGGGGGGCGGAGGTCGCACAAAGAGCAGATCGAGGCGTCACACACACAGGCAATTTTACCCAGCTTCGGGCCGTACGGATGCGTAAAACCCTACTGCTGCTTGTGATTGTATTTGCTTCTTGCTCGAGAGCTATCGAGCTCTGGGTGAGAGCTATGGAGTGTCTAGCCCTAAAGTGTCTAACCTCAGAATGTCCAACCCCCTCTACGTTGCGCATGGGCCTCCTTTTATAGGCTAAAGGGGTCACCGACAGGTGGCAACGTAGGTGAGGGCAAAAGCGGGAAATCGCTGTAGTTGGTACAGCTGTTTGCACAGTGTACCAAACCTAACTCTGACGGCAGGGGACAAGGGCATTAAATGCCCGTCTGTGTCGCCCAAACAGTGTGAAGAGGGACCGTCAGGGACGTCTCCGTCCGCCACGATGGCCGCCTTGCCATCGCCGCTGGCCACCACGTACCCCTGGCTGCACAGCCGCCCACCACGTGTGCCCGGGAAGAGCCCCAGGGTGACACGTGGGTGGGTGAGCTGGAGCGCGGGCACAGAGCGGCTGTCTGCCGCGGCAAGGGCCTTGCCGCGTCCTCCTTCTTGTCGCGCCCGGCAAGCGCCTCTTGCCGGGGCGTGGTTCGCACTTCCCGGCAAGCTCCTCTTGCCGGGGCCTTGCTCTATCTTCCTGGCAAGCTCCTCTTGCCGGGGCCTTGTTCTATCTTCCCGGCAAGCTCCTCTTGCCGGGGCCTTGTTCTATCTTCCCGGCAAGCTCCTCTTGTCGGGGCCTTGTTCTATCTTGGATACTTTGTCCTTGAATGGCTTCGAAGGAAGAACTGATGGTCTTGGCGGGCGCCCGACAAGCCTTGCCGCGGGGCGCTGTGTCTGTCCGTGCACAAGTTCGGGGTACTAAGGTACCCCTACTTTTGTACACCGACAACACATCAATAACATGTATATCCAATATACCTTTGTTCACTTTTGCCATCCTTCTTATCCGCCACATACTTGGGGCAGTTCCGCTTCCAGTGACCAGTCCCTTTGCAGTAAAAGCACTTAGTCTCAAGCTTAGGACCAGACTTGGGCTTCTTCACTCGAGCAGCAACTTGCTTGCCGTTCTTCTTGAAGTTCCCCTTCTGCACTTTGCCCTTTTCTTGAAACTAGTGATCTTGTCAGCCATCAACACTTGATGTTTTTCTTTGATTTCTACCTTTGCCGATTTTAGCATCGCGAAGAGCTTGGGAAAAATTTCGTCATCCCTTGCATATTATAGTTCATCCCGAAGTTCTACTAACTTGGTGATGGTGACTAGAGAATTCTGTCAATCACTATCTTATCTGGAAGATTAACTCCCACTTGATTCAAGCGATTGTAGTACCCAGACAATCTGAGCACATGCTCACTAGTTGAGCGATTCTCCTCCATCTTTTAGCTATAGAACTTGTTGGAGACTTCATATCTCTCAACTCGGGTATTTGCTTGAAATATTAACTTCAACTCCTGGAACATCTCATATGATCCATGACGTTCAGAACGTCTTTGAAGTCCCGATTCTAAGCCGTTAAGCATGGTGCACTAAACTATCAAGTAGTCATCATATTGAGCTAGCCAAACGTTCATAACGTCTGCATCTGCTCCTGCAATAGGTCTGTCACCTAGCGGTGCATCAAGGACATAATTCTTCTGTGCAGCAATGAGGATAAACCTCAGATCACGGATCCAATCCGCATCATTGCTACTAACATCTTTCAACACAATTTTCTCTAGGAACATATCAAAATAAACACAGGGAAGCAACAATGTGAGCTATTGATCTACAACATAATTTGCAAAATACTACCAGGACTAAGTTCATGATAAATTGAAGTTCAATTAATCATATTACTTAAGAACTCCCACTTAGATAGACATCCCTCTAATCCTCTAAGTGATCACGTGATCCATATCAACTAAACCATGTCCGATCATCACGTGAGATGGAGTAGTTTCAACGGTGAACATCATTATGTTGATCATATCTAATATATGATTCACGCTCGACCTTTCGGTCTCCGTGTTGCGAGGCCATATCTGATATATGCTAGGCTCGTCAAGTTTAACCTGAGTATTCCGCGTGTGCAACTGTTTTGCACCCGTTGTATTTGAACGTAGAACCTATCACACCCGATCATCACGTGGTGTCTCAGCACAAAGAACTTTCGCAACTGTGCATACTCAGGGAGAGCACTTCTTGATAATTAGTGAGAGATCATCTTAAAATTCTACCGTCAAACAAAGCAAGATAAGATGTATAAAAGATAAACATCATATGCAATCAAAATATGTGACATGATATGGCCATCATCATCTTGCGCCTTTGATCTCCGTCTCCAAAGTACTGTCATGATCTCTATCGTCACCGGCATGACACCATGATCTCCATCATCTTGATCTATATCAATGTGTCGTCACATGGTTGTCTCGCCAACAATTGCTCTTGCAACTATTGCTATCGCATAGCGATAAAGTAAAGCATTTATTGGGTGCTTGCATCTTATGCGATAAAGAGACAACCATAAGGCTTCTGCCAGTTGCCGATAACCTCGACAAAACATGATCATCTCATACAATAAAATTTAGCATCATGTCTTGACCATATCACATCACAACATGCCCTGCAAAAACAAGTTAGAAGTCCTCTATATTGTTGTTGCAAGTTTTACATGGCTGCTACGGGCTTAAGCAAGAACCAATCTCACCTACGCATCAAAACCACAACGATAGTTTGTCAAATAGACTCCATTTTAACCTTTGCAAGGACCGGGCATAGCCATACTCGGTTCAACTAAAGTTGGAGAAACTGACACCCGCCAGCCACCTGTGTGCAAAGCACGGCGGTAGAACCAGTCTCGCGTAAGCGTACGCGTAATGTCGGTCCGGGCCGCTTCATCCAACAATACCGCCGAACCAAAGTATGACATGCTGGTAGGCAGTATGACTTGTATCGTCCACAACTCACTTGTGTTCTACTCGTGCAAAACATCAAACCATAAAAACCTAGGCTCGGATGCCACTGTTGGGGAACGTAGTAATTTCAAAAAATTTCCTACGCACACGCAAGATCATGGTGATGCATAGCAATGAGAGGGGAGAGTGTTGTCTACGTACCCTTGTAGACCGAAGCGGAAGCGTTGACGCAACGTAGAGGAAGTAGTCGTACGTATTCCCGATCCGACCGATCCTAGCGCCGTTACTCCGGCGCCTCCGAGTTCTTAACACACGTACAACTCGATGACGTTCCCCGGGTTTCGATCCAGCAAAACTTTCGGGGACGAGTTTTGTCAGCACGACGGCGTGGTGACGATCTTGATGTACTACCGACGCAGGGCTTCGCCTAAGCACCGCAACGATATGACCGAGGTGGAATATGGTGAAGGGGGGCACCGCACACGGCTAAGGAACGATCACGAAGATCAACTGGTGTGTCTATGGGGTGCCCCTGCCCCCGTATATAAATGAGCAAGGGAGGGAGGAGGCCGGCCCTAGGTTTGGGCGCGCCAAGGGGAGTCCTACTCCCACCGGGAGTAGGATTCCCCCTTTCCTAGTCCAACTAGGAGTCCTTCCATGTAGGGGGAGTAGGAGAGAAGGAAAGGGAAGAGAGAAGGAGAAGGAAGGAAGGGGGCGCCCCCCTCCCTAGTCCAATTCAGACTAGTGCAAGGGGAGGGGTGCGGCCACCCTTTTGGCCCTTTCTCTCCTTTCCCGTATGGCCCAATGAGGCCCAATACGAATTCTCGTAACTCTCCGGTACTCCGAAAAATACCCGAATCACTCGGAACCTTTCCGAACTCCGAATATAGTCGTCCAATATATCGATCTTTACGCCTCGACCATTTCGAGACTCCTCGTCATGTCCCGGATCTCATCCGGGACTTCGAACTCCTTCGGTACATCAAAACTCATAAACTCTTAATATAACTGTCATCGAAACCTTAAGTGTGCGGACCCTACGGTTCAAGAACAATGTAGACATGACCGAGACATGTCTCTGATCAATAACCAATAGCGGGACCTGGATGCCCATATTGGCTCCTACATATTCTACGAAGATCTTTATCGGTCAAACCGCATAACAACATACGTTGTTCCCTTTGTCATCGGTATGTTACTTGCCCGAGATTCGATCGTCGGTATCCAATACCTAGTTCAATCTCGTCACCGGCAAGTCTCTTTACTCGTTCCGTAATACATCATCTCGCAACTAACTTATTAGTTGCAATGCTTGCAAGGCTTATGTGATGTGCATTACCGAGAGGGCCCAGAGATACCTCTCCGACTATCGGAGTGACAAATCCTAATATCGAAATACGCCAACCCAACATGTACCTTTGGAGACACCTGTAGAGCACCTTTATAATCACCCAGTTACGTTGTGACGTTTGGTAGCACACAAAGTGTTCCTCCGGCAAACGAGAGTTGCATAATCTCATAGTCATAGGAACATGTATAAGTCATGAAGAAAGCAATAGCAACATACTAAACGATCGAGTGCTAAGCTAACGGAATGGGTCATGTCAATCACATCATTCTCCTAATGATGTGATCCCGTTAATCAAATGACAACTCATGTCTATGGCTAGGAAACTTAACCATCTTTGATCAACGAGCTAGTCAAGTAGAGGCATACTAGTGACACTCTGTTTTGTCTATGTATTCACACATGTATTATGTTTCCGGTTAATACAATTCTAGCATGAATAATAAACATTTATCATGAAATAAGGAAATAAATAATAACTTTATTATTGCCTCTAGGGCATATTTCCTTCAAGAAATTCTATTGAGGCAGCGTTCACGTGTTGATTGGCTTACAGATGGGGATAAAAATACCAAGTATTTCCAACGGCGCGCAAGCATGAGGCGGAGGAAAAATTTGATAAAATCACTTCAAAGCGAAGATGGGTCTGTGACCCAAGATCCGAATGAGATGGCAGCGATGACGAATGCTTTCTATCAACATCTGTTTACGTCGGAAGGCACTTCGGGCATGGGGGTTGTCCTCGAATCTGTCCCAGCAAAAGTGACACCGGACATGAACGCCATTCTAACCACTCCTTTCAATGGGGAGGAAATAAAACGAGCTCTTTTTCAGATGTTTCCAACGAAGGCACCTGGTCCAGACGGATACCCTGCCCGCTTCTTCCAACGACACTGGGAGATATGTGGCGCGGAAGTAACAGAAGTTGTTCTTCGCATCTTGAGAGGAGAAGAGAGACCGGAGATGATAAACGAAACTATTCTTGTCCTCATCCCTAAGGTAAAGGACCCCACCCTACTAAGTCAATTCAGGCCTATAAGTAATTGTAACGTTTTGTACAAGATTGCCTCGAAGGTCCTCTCAAACAGTTTGAAATAAATATTGCCCGACATTATATCCGAAGAGCAATCGGCCTTTGTTCCAGGGAGGCTTATGACTAACAATATTATCACTGCATATGAATGTTTGCATTTTATGAAGAGGAACAAAGCTCAACGTAACCATTTTTGTGCCGTCAAAATGGATATGATGAAGGCCTATGATAGAGTTGAATGGGAGTATTTGGAGGCAATAATGTTGAAACTGGGCTTTGCGCCATCATGGGTTTCTTTGATCATGAGGATGGTGAGCTCGGTAACATTTATAGTTCTTTTTAATGGTGGAAATTGTAAAGCTTTAGGCCATCTAGGGGAATCCGTCAGGGGGATCCTATTTCTCCATACCTATTTTTGCTTGCAACGGAGGGCCTTTCGTGCCTCTTAAAAACAACCAATGAATCATCACACCTCAGTGGAATACGAGTGTCCACATCGGCTCCGCCGGTTAGCCACTTGTTATTTGCGGATGATAGCCTGTTGTTTGTAAAAGCTAGTGTTGATGGAGCAAATGAGCTATCCTCTTTGATGGAGAGTTATTGCAATGCATCAGGGCAAATGATCAATCTATCAAAGTCTACAGTCTTTTTCAGCAAGGGGTGTCCAAACAATCTCAAAGCAGAGGTAATGCTTACTTTGAATATTGCCAATGAAACCTTGTCTGATAGATACCTTGGCATGCCTACTGATGTTGGGAGCAACAAAAATGGAGCTTTTAAATTCCTTAAGGATCGGGTTTGGAGCAAAGTAAAAGATTGGATGGAAAAAATCCTTTCTGCAGGAGGGAAGGAAGTCGGCCCAGGCTATACCAGTTTACTCCATGTCTTGCTTTAAACTCCCACGGGGACTTTGTGAACATATCAACTCGCTTATCTGACAGTTTTGGTGGGGAAGCAAGGAGGGAAAGAGGAAAGCTAGCTGGGTTTCTTGGAGCACGATTACTAGACCTAAACAGTGCGGAGGTTTAGGTTTCCGTGATATTGAGCTATTTAACCTTGCACTTTTAGCAAGGCAAGCATGGAGGATATTGATGGAACCAAATTCCTTAAGCGCACGTATTAGGTTTAGGTTTTCGTAAGTCAAAGTATTTCCCTACGAGTGACTTCCTGCAAGCTGAGTTGGGCTCGGCCCCATCACATGTGTGGCGATCAATATTGGATGGGAGGGATACGCTCACTCAAGGACTGGTGCGGCGGATAGGAGATGGACAATGTACGCACATATGGCAGCAGAACTGGTTACCTAGGCCGCACAACATGCGTCCAATTATGAGTAGAATCCCAAACCCGCCACAGCTAGTGCGTGATCTCATCCTTCCAGGAGCGGAATGGGATAGAGAGGCCATTGAAGGAATATTTATACCAACGGATGCCATTGCAATCCAATCGATACCACTCTGTACAAGACAGATGGATGACTTCTGGTCGTGGGTGCATGAGAAAAATGGACTATTCTCAGTCCATTCGGCCTACCGGATACTAGTAGCCACAAAACTGAGACGAGAAGCATGGCTTGAGGGGTGTTCTGATTCAGCTAATGAGGAGGGAGAGCAGAAAGCGTGGTCAAAGTTGTGGAAGACTGAGGTTCCATCAAAGATAAAAATCTTCTTGTGGCGTCTAGCCCAACAATCAATTCCGAGAGCGGACCTCCTTCATCATAGAAATATGGCTACGGTTTCCACGTGCGGTCTATGTGGAGCGGAAGACTCTTGGCAACATTCTCTGCTGCAGTGTACGGTTGCAAGATGTGTATGGGCTCTCCAAAGCCTTGACCTTGTGGAAGCAGTCAACAATATCAGACAACCAGATGCTAAACGGTGGGTTTTTGAACTAATGGAAGTTCTTCCATCCCAAGAATTTAATCAGGTTCTGATCAGTTTATGGGCCATATGGCATTCCCGGCGAAAAGCGCTCCATGAAAGTATCTTTCAGAGCCCACAAGCAACCCATGGTTTCATTATGAAGTATTTGCATGAACTCGAAGAGTGCAAACTGAAGAAACCACCACCGGTGTATACTCCTATGGCTCCCCGACAAAAACGCAAGTGGATTGCACCGCCGAGCGGGCTGGCCAAGATCAGAGTTGATGGGGCTGTTGCCTGATCGGGTAATGAAGGAGCGTATAGTGCCGTCTGCAGGAATTCAGAAGGCATCTTCATGGGTTTGTCGGCCATCAGGTGCCATGGAGTTACAGACCCGGCAACTCTCGAAGCTCTTGCTTGCAGAGAGGCACTTGCGTTGGCTCAAGATCTTGCATTAACGCACATTGTCATAGCTTCTGATTGCCAGGGAGTGGTTCGAGACATTGGCCAAGGCTGTGGATGAATGTATGCTAGGATCGTGAATGAAATTACGGCTACTTCGGCGCAATTTCAGCAATGTACCTTCATCTTTGAGGGTCGTGAGACTAATCAAGAGGCTCATAGCCTCGCCAAACATGCTTTTGGACTCGGTTTAGGACGCCATGTGTGGCTCTTAAATCCTCCAAATTTAAGTTGTATCCCTATGAACATTTTAGTTGAATAAAGCAAGTATGTTTGGACTAAAAAAGCAATATATCCTTGGAAAAAAAGCTTACTATGGCTTGTGTTCTGTCAGTGAAATATAAAGTGAGATTCAACGATCCCGAAATAAATGGTTTTGTGCCATTGAGGGGGCCTCGTCAGGGGACTCTTTGTCACCATATTTGTTCTTAACTTGTGGTGAGTAATTATTGAGTTTATTGGCTCATAGAGAGAAGCTTTGTGACAATGAAGGAGCAAGGGTTTGCGGAAACACACCGTCCATTTCACATTTACTTTTTACTGATGGTTCCCTAATCCTAGAGATCGGGGTCAGTTTCAAAAACATCCATGTGCTCCCGTGACAGGTGAGCACGCGTAGCGGCACCCACTCGATCTCCCTGCTCCGGCCGGCCCTGCACCCCCTCTACGCAGATTCAGGGGCCCCTCCACGCCCTCTCTCGGCCCCCGCAGCGCTCCCTCGTGCTCCCCGTCTTTCTTGCGCGATGGATCCTTGCCGAATCTCTCGGCCCAGGTCCTCGATGACGATGGTGACGCATGTTCTGTCTACGTCGGGCATCGATCTTGCCCTCACTCTAGCCACCCCCTTGGTGTCCACGGTGGCGCCCTCTGTCGCTGCGCCCCTCCCCCTCCCCCGCCCTCGCCAGCCCTACCCCTCCCTCCGATGTTGTGTGCACCACCTCATCACCTTCCACCTTGTGAGGCCGATTGGTGGAGGACGATGTGGAGGTGGTGTTGGAGTTTCTACCAGGGGAGATGACCATTGCTTCATGCGGTCTGGATGAGGTGCGGCTAGCCTGCTCATGCCCGGATCCGGTGGGATTCCTGTGGGGGCCGCAAAAAGTGTGGTTGGAGGGGTAAATTACTCATTTATGAGGCTAAACTTGTTTTACTTCGTGTTGGTGTCCTGGATAAGGGGGTACTTGCCACGTTGGCCCGCCAGTGATGGACCGGGCCGAGGACCCATTGAAGATTGTTGATATGGTCATGTTGGCCCCGGCCCTCGGCGTAGTCAAGACGAAAATCTCCTGGAGGCTTGGTGTACACTTCAAGTGTATTACGAATAGTCAGCATATTTATCCCTACATTCTATCCGACCATGTGTAAACCCTAGATACCCCCAGCATCTATATAAGTCATGGGGTTTAGTTCGTAGAGGCATAGGCATTCACCTTCGCAAGGTTTAAAGCTTAGACAAACTCATACAATCTCGAGGTAGATCAATCTATACTTTGTACCCCCATCACAACCAATAATAAGAAGCAGGACATAGGGTTTTACCTCATCAAGAGGGCCTAAATCTGGGTAAAACATCGTGTCCCTACTCTCCTTGTTACCATCTAGCTTTGATCATCAAGCTTGGGATCCCCTACACAAGATCTACTGGTTTTAGCACAGACACTTCATACTTGTATTGCTAGTATGCCCATGTACCTCATGTCCATAATGAAATGAGCAGGTGTACACCATGAGATGAATATTGGGGTGATTCATCTACTATGTTTTGTCACTCCACTGGCACGCCTGCACCCCTGCCAAGCGCCATAAAAGGCCTGCACACGCAGAACTAGTGCGCCAGGTGTGGAGTGCAGCGGCTGGCTGTTCCAGCTCGCTAGGTGCGGGCCAGGTGGAGCCGTTGTTGCTGGGCATGGTAGTTCCCATAAGTCGGCTGCCCCGGCTCGTTGCCGGGTGTCTTGAATTTGCTTTCTCCAACCCTTAGTTGTTGGCTATAGCAGAGTGTGGCAGGTCATGAGGAAGATCTGCAAACCACCATGGAGTCTGGACTCCTGCTCTGTGTTGTTGTAGATAATCTTGACGAAGATCTTCCTTTAACCACGAAGTCGTGGTAGCAGCTTGTTGCCGAAGCGCCCCTCCAGCTATTTGCCTTAGCTAGGAGGCTACTGTGGTCCATGCACAGTTGGACTCGTGAACCCAAGCATCACGGTACCAATAGTGATGGATTTTGAAGTCATCTGATTATGAATCATATGAGACTTGCCACTTTTGTCCAAATAGTGAAGCAACTAAATGTTCATAGGCCATAAAGAACAAGCAACAAATTAATTTGGAACATGCATACTTATGTATGCAATCCAATAAGTGTTGTTGCAAGCACTCGATTTATCTATCTTCATGGTTGACTCAAGTAGATATTTATATTTACTTAATGAGATATAAATCTAGATTCTTTCAAATGTTTCAAAAGATTTTTAGAATTAAGAAAAATTTATTGTAATAACAAAATTATGTTTCTACAATTAGATTGCTGAAAGAAATATCTGAGTTACAAGTCTAGCAGATGTCCGATGAGATATGAAAAGAATTTTATAGCTTGCATCTTCCAGGAATTACTAAGAGTAGAATGTTTTGAGTAGATGTATTCAAACTATGTATGACATGGTGAGATCATAGATGACATTTATCAATTTGCCATTATATTTTGATTCTTTACACAATGCGTTTTTTTCACTGAACAGAGCACCATTAAATCCGTTGAAAAGACGACATATAAGATATGGTATGGTATGCCCAACCATTTGGTCTTTTCTTAACATTTGGGAATATGAGACATAATTCAAATGTTTATGATTTTATATCCCAAGTCTGATAAGTGCTACTTTGTTGGTTATCCCAAATGGTTGGTACTCCTCTATCACTACGTAGCGGCAAAATACTTTGCCACAGAGTGCGGTAAAATTTGAAGAAAATATTTTCTATAAAAGAGTGAGTGGGAGGACAATGCAACTCGACGAGATTATAGATTCTTCGTCATCAAGTCAAAGCAAAGAAACGCTAGAAATGGTTCTAGAATTTCCTACTGCCAAGGAGAGTTGACTGGGGATCTGATAGTAGCTCGGGTAGAAAATGGAGAGGTAAGATAGACACTTTGAAATCTTTGGGAGTAAGAAAAGCATATCACTAGGCAGTGTTGGTCTGAATTGGAGGAAGGATAGAAGAGTTTAAAGCAGCAAAAGAACAAAAAGGGGGAGGATGGAGAGGTTACCAACCCACTGAAAATCACCCGGGGGATGGAGGGGATGAAAAATGAAACATGTGATCGTAGGAGACATCTCGAGTTTAATACTGAAATTGGTGTTGGGCTTCAGTCAAACATGGATAATGGTGGAGTTGACCAAGTGCAAGAAGTGCAGCAACAGGCTAATGGGCCAATTGTAGGGGATGGGTAAAAGAAGCAATAGAATGGCACTTTAAGGAGGGGTTCACATCCCTGCAAATGAACACCCCGATGTATGTCGACCAGGAAAATGAGGGAAAGGAGAAGCAACCACATGACATGGGGGTAGAAAGTGGGTTAGGCAGCCGAGGATAACTGGTGGGGGAGCAAAACACTGAGTCTACGGTTGATACCGAGAGTAAGCTTAAGGAGAAAAAGTGTTAAGTGGCAGACATTGATATGGAAGATGGAGGTGATGTGAAGAAATAGAGGATGGGTGGGGTGGCGGGGAGTGAAGCGGGAAACTCAACACATGTGGACACGGGGCTGCACAGACAGCTCCGCGAGTATAAATGAGGCTCGTGGCTTGGAACTGTCATGGGCTTGGGAACAGGACGTCAGTTCATGGTCTTCTGGTGCTCCAGAAGAAGGAGGATCCTGACGTTTTTTTCTTTCGAAGACAAAGTTGAATAAAAATAAAGTGGATAAGTTGCATTACACTTTGGGTATGACAAACCTCATCTACAAGGTGTGTGATGGAAAGAGTGGTGGCTTGGCTATGATATGGAAGAGAGATATAAATCTCAGCCCGAGGTGGATGGGAAGGATGCACATTGATGTAATAATTGAGGAGAAGGATGGGTATAAGTGGAGATTCACAGGTATTTATGGGGAGCCCAAGATGGAGAAGAAGGAGAAGACATGGCGGATTCTGCGTAATCTTCATCACAAGGAGAAGCTCCCATGGGTATGCATGAGGGACTTCAACGAGATCCTCTACAACTTTGAGAAGCAGGAGGGTGTGCCAAGAGCACAAATATATATGGACTGCTTTCGTGATGCCTTGGTTTCGAGGGGGCCGTCTTTACTTGGTGCAACAATAATTATCGGCTAAACGTTATATTCGTGAGCGTCCTGATAGGGATGTGTGATGCAGCTTGAACTACATCGGTATTTCCCCAAAGAGGAAGGGATGATGCAGCACAGCTACGGTAGGTATTTCTCTCAGTGATGAGACCAAGGTTATCGAATTAGTATGAGAACCACGCAACACTATGTGAAGGGTACCTGCACACAAAGAACAAATACTTGCAACCAGACGTAAAGAGGGGTTGTCAATCCCTCCCGGTAAAAAGATAGCTAAAATTATAGTAGATTGGATAAATAGATCTCGCGGGAACACGAGATAAAATAAATAACAATAAATTGCAGCAAGGTATTTTTGTGTTTTTGCATTAATAGATCTGAAAATAAAATAAAATAAAAATAGATCTCGAAGGAAAATATGATAAAGAAGAGACCCGGGGGTCGTAGATTTTTCTAGTGGCTTCTCTCGAGAAAAATAACATATGGCGGGTAAACAAATTACTGTTGGACAACTGATAGAACTTCAAATAATCATGACGATATCTAGGCAATGATCATTACATAGGCATCACGTCCAAGATTAGTAGACCGACTCCTGCCTGCATCTACTACTATTACTCCACACATTGACCGCTATGCAACATGCATCTAGTGTATGAAGTTTATGGAGAAACAGAGTAATGCAATAAGAACAATGACATGATGTAGACAAGATCTATTCATGTAGGAATAGACCCCATCTTGTTATCCTTAATAGCAACGATACATACGTGTCATTTCCCCTTCTGTCACTTGGATTGAGCACCGTAAGATCGAACCCATCACAAAGCACCTCTTCCCATGGCAAGAAAAATCGATCTAGTCAGCCTAACTAAACCAAAGATTCAAAGAAGAAATACGAGGCTATAAGTAATCATGCATATAAGAGATCAAGAGACTCAAATAATTTTCATGGATAAAAACATAGATCTGATCATCATGAGATCCCAACAAACACACCGCAAAAAGAGTTACATCAAATAGATCTCCAAGAGACCATTGTATTGAGAATCAAAAGAGAGAGATGTAGCCATCTAGCTACTAACTACAGGCCCGTAGGTCTACAATGAACTACTCATGCATCATCAGAGAGGCACCAATGAGGATGATGAACCCCTCCGTGATGGTGTCTAGATTAGATCTATGGTTTCTGGAACTTGCGGTGGCTGGAATTGATTTTCGTCGTCTCCCTAGGGTTTTTGGAATATTGGGGTATTTATAGAGCAAAGAGGCGGTGTGGGAGGCGGCCGAGGTGGGCACAACCCACCTGGGCGCGCCTGGGCCCCCAGGTGCGCCCTGGTGGGTTGTGCTCCCCTCAAAGCCCCACTCTAGTACTTCTTTGGCCCAACAGGTGTCTTCTGGTCCAGAAAAAATCACCTAAAAGTGTCCTTCGTCTGGACTCCGTTTGGTATTGATTTTCTAGGAAGTAAAAAACAAGCAAAGAACAACAACTGGCACTGGGCACTATGTCAATAGGTTAGTACCAAAAAATGATATAAAGTTCCTATAAAATGATTATAAAACATCCAAAAATGATAATATAACAGCATGGAACAATAAAAAAATTATATATACGTTGGAGATGTATCAATGTGGCAAATCCACAATGGTGTGCATGCTTCCCAGGTTACAAGGCGGCTAATGGATGTCCTGAACATTCTGACCACAGGCCGGTCATCATGGATGTTCATGGTGCGAGAATGAAGGTCATGCCCAAGCCGAACAATCTTAACAAGCGCTTCGAAGCCTGCTGGTTACTTGAAGAGGACTGCAAAAAAGGTGGTTGTTGAGGCATGGGACGAAGCTGGAACAAAGGATAATGGGAAGGTGATGGAACGCATCAAAGAAGTCTCTCAAACTCTTGACAAATGGAGTAGAGAAGTATTGGGTGATCTTCAGAAAAGAATAAAGAAGTTGTGCAGGAGTTGGAGGAGTGCCAATGGAAAGATTTGTCGGAGGGAGCCATGAAACGTGAGCAGGTGGTGCGAACAAACTTGGATGTTTGGAGGAGCAGCTTGATATCTTTTGGTAGTAGTGGGCACATGTGAGTTGTTTGACGAAGGGAGATCGTAACATAGATTATTTCCATGGTGCAACGTCGAAGAGGAAGAGGTGAAATATGGTTCATAAATTGAAGGGAGGGGATGGTGTGGAGGTAGAAAGGGAGGAGGGCTTAAAGTCTCTCATAACTAACCATTTCTCTAGCTTGTTTACCCCCATGACAGGTTCTCAAATGGAGCACGTTCTACGTTGTGTTATGCCCCAAGTGACTCCACAAATGAACACCTTCCTCCGGAAAGAGTACACGGCTCAAGAAATAAAGATTGCACTAGTTGATGGACGGTGGGTGAGGTTGTGGTACAGGAAGTTCTACACGTATTGGAAGGCGGGAGCATACCGTAGGGATGGAATGAAACTATTGCGGTACTCATCCCGAAGGTTCGGAACCTAGATCACATCAAATATCTACACCCCCATTAGCCTTTGCGATGTGGTGTATAAGCTTGTTCCAAAAGTTCTCACCAACCGACTCAAGGTGATCTTGGATGAACTCATTTTGTCTAACCAAGGTGCCTTTGGTCCCGGACGGCTAATCTCGGACAACACCATCCTTGCTTATGAGATGACACATTTTATGAGGAGAAAGAGAAGTGGAAAGGATGTATATATGGCCCTCAAACTAGATATGAGCAAGGCCTATGATAGAGTGGAGAGGCCATTTTTGGATGGCATGATGAAACGATTTGGCTTTGTGCATGAGTTTACCCAGCTGATTATGAAGTGTGTGACTATTGTGACCTACAGATTTTGAGTTAACGGAGATATCATAGATGCTATCATCCCTGGTAGGGGCTTGCGACAAGGTGACCCCATATCACCCTATTTGTTTTCTGATTTGTGTGGAAGGATTCTCTGCTTTGCCTCACCAAGTTGAAAGAGAGGGTAAAATTAATGGTATTCAGCTTGCTCCTACGGCTCCAACGGTGAGCCATCTCCTATTTGCTGATTACTCACTGTTGATGATGCAAGCAAGTGCACAAGGGGTTCAAACAGTGAAATCTATCTTGCAAGTCTGTGAAGAGAGCTCGGGTTAAGACATCAACAGGGAAAAATCTTCAGTGATGTTTAGCTCAAATGCAAGGCAGAGTTTCAAAAACTTAATACTCCAGGAACTTTAGCTTGGTACTGAGACCACCACTGGGAAATACCTGGGGCTACCCACCTAGATTGGAAAATCTTTTAAGAAGTGTTTCCTCTACATAAAAGACAAAATTATATGCCGGTTGCAAGGAGGCTTGGAAAGGGTTTTGTCTACTTCCAGTAAAGAGATTTATGTCAAAGCAATCGCACAAGCAATCCCAACCTATGCTATGGCTTGTTTTGATCTCATGAGGTCCTTGTGTGATGAAACAAGTCAATTCATATGCCGTTACTGGTGGAATCAGCAAGATGATGAGAGGAAGATGCATTGGATAGGTTAAGAGAAGATGAAACTGTCGAAGAAGGAGGGGGGCTTGGGCTTCTGAGATCTGCACTCCTTTAACTTGGCCATGTTGGCGCAACAAGGATGGCGACTCATTCAAGCTCCGAACTCTCTATGTGCACAGGTGCTCCGAGCGAAGTACTATCCCAATAGAGATATTCTGGCTATTGTGCATGTGAAATGAATGAGGTATGTATGGAGGAGTATCTTAATTAAGGGGCATTGATACGTCTCCAATGTATCTATAATTTATGAAGTATTCATGCTGCTATATTATCATTCTTGGATGTTTTACAATCATTTTATAGCAACTTTATGTCATTTTTTGGGACTAACCTATTGACATAGTGCCCAGTGCCAGTTGCTATTTTTTGCTTGTTTTTTACATCACAGAAAATCAATACCAAATGGAGTCCAAATGCAGCGAAACTTTTTGGAGATTTTTTCTGGACTAGAAGACACCCGGTGGGCCAAATAAGTACTAGAGGGGAGCTCTGAGGGGAGCACAACCCACCAGGGCGTGCCTGGGGGCATAAGTACTAGAGGGGAGCACAACCCACCAGGGCGCGCCTGGGGGCCTAGGCGCGCCCAGGTGGTTGTGCCCACCTCGATGGCCTCCCGCACTGCCTCTTCGCCCTATAAATTGCCAAATATTCCAAAAACCCCGACAATAACCCTAGATCAGAAGTTCCGCCGCCGCAAGCCTCTGTAGCCACGAAAAACCTCCAGATCGCTCCAACACAAAGTGCCTGCCAAAGGAAAAAGTGTAAAAAGGAAAGGTGATGATCACCATGACTCTTGTATAAGGGTAGGCGACAAGAATAAAAGATAGGCCCTTCGCAGAGGGAAGCAGAGGTTGTCATGTGTTTTTATAGTTGGATGCACAAAATCTTAATGCGAAAGAACACCACTTTATATTGCCACTTGTGATAGGGACCTTTATTATGCAGTCCATCGCTTTTATTGCTTCCATATCACAAGATCGTATAAAGCTTATTTTCTCCACACTAATAGATCATACATATTTAGAGAGCAATTTTTATTGCATGCAACAATGACAACTTACTTGAAGGATCTTACTCAATCCATAGGTAGATATGGTGGACTCTCATGGCAAAACCGGGTTTAAGGATATTCGGAAGCACAAGTAGTATTTCTACTTGGTGCAAAGAATTTGGGTAGCATGAGGGGGAAAGGCAAGCTCAGCATGTTGGATGATCCATGACAATATACTTTATTTCGGATATAAGAAAACATAATCCATTACGTTGTGTTCCTTGTCCAACATCAACCTTTTAGTATGTCATATTCTGATGAGTGCTCACAATTACAAAAGATGTCCAAGATAGTATATTTGTATGTGAAATCTCTCTTCCTTCAATATTCTTTCATGAATTGTTCAAGTGACCAATTCAGCGTTTGCTAACTTTCAAATAAGTTTACTACCTATACTTATCTTTGTGAAGTCATTACTCCCCATGGTATAAGCGTATGAAACATATATAAATTCAGATTTATGATATTCAATTCATTCAACCATTTACTCATAGGATATACGTGAAGCACATGAGTAAATGACAAACTACTCCAAAAGATATAAGTGAAGAACACTGAGTAGTCAAATAATTAACTAGTCATGGGAGGATTCTTTTTCATTCAATATTTCAGATCCAATGATTTTATTCAAACAACAAGTAAAATTGAAAATACGCTCCAAGCAAAACACATATCATGTGACGAATAAAAATATAGCTTCGAGTAAGGTATACCGACAGTTTTGAAGACGAAAGAGGGGATGCCTTCCGGGGCATCCCCAAGCTTAGGCGCTTGAGTCTTCCTTGAATATTACCTTGCGGTGCCTTGGGCATCCCCAAGCTTAGGTTCTTTCCACTCCATATTCTCCTCATATCGATATCTCACCCAAATCTTGAAAACTTCAATCACACAAAACTTCAATCACTTTTTTGTAAAAAATTGCAGCTAATCTCGTGGGCGCAAAGTTTTTGTTTTTTACAGCAAGATAACATTAACTTTCACCCAAGTCTGTCCAAAGGTCTTACTTGGCACTTTGTTGAAACAAAATCTATAAAACATGATTAATACAGTAGCTTAATCATGTAAACACACAAAAAGAGTAAGGGTAAATATTGGGTTGTCTCCAAACAAGCGCTTTTCTTTAGTGCCTTTTAGCTAGGCATGATGATTTCAATGATGCTCACATAAAAGAAAAGAATTGAAACATAAAGAGAGCATCATGAAGAATATGACTAGCACATTTAAATCTAACCCACCTCCTATGCCTAGGGATTTTGTGATCACATAATTTATAGGAACAAGAATCAACTAGCATAGGAAGGCAAACCAAGTATAACTTCAAAACTTTAAGCACATAGAGAGGAAACTTGATATTATTGCAACTCCTACAAGCATATATTCCTCCCTCATAATATTTTTTAGTAGCATCATGAATGAATTCATGAATATAACCATCACATAGAGCATTCTTTTCATGATCTACAATCATAAATAATTTTCTACTCTCCACATAAGCAAAATTCTTCTCATTCGGAATAGTGGGGTCACTAATTCCTAAAGTTGACACTCTTCCAAACCCGCTTTAGATGATAGTATTATTCATACTCCAAAAAATATAAGTGAAGTTCATGGAGCATTCTACGATTAATATAGTCTAACCAATATCCAAGCTCAAAATATATAAGTGAAGCATACGAAGCATTGTATAAAACCATACTCAAAAGATCTAAGTGAAGCGCAAAGAGCATTCTATAAGGTCATACTCAAAAGATATAAGTGAAGCACATGGATCATTCTATAAATCGATGAAGGGGTATCTCATACTAGCATGGTTCTTAAAGAAAAAATAAAAACACAAGGGACACAAATCATGTGAACAAAACAAAAAACGAGGTATACCGATAATTGTTGAAGAAGAAAGATGGGATGCCAACCGAAGCATCCCCAAGCTTAGATGCTTGAGTATCCTTGGAATATTTACTTGGGGTGCCTTGGGCATCACCAAGCTTCAACTCTTGCCTCTCTTTATTCTTCTCACATCGGTAACTCTTCGTTCTTCGAACACTTCATCCACAAAAACTTAACAAAAATTTTGTGAGATCCGTTAGTATACTAAAGCAAATCACTACCTTTCAGTACTGTTGAAAACTCATTCCAATTCCATATTAGCGCTTTATCTACTGTATTCCAACTTCACTATGGTTCATACCCCCCGGTACTACCAATAGATTCATCAAAATAAGCGATCAACACATAGAAAACATATTCTATCAAAAACAGGACAGTCTGTAGTAATCTGGAAGTTTAGAAAACTTCTCTAACTCAAAAAAATCCATAAAAAATACGAAGATTTAAACAATTTGTACATAAGTAATGTGAAAAAGTTTCAGACCCATTTGACTTTCCAGTAAAAAATGTAAATTCACGCACTACACCTAAAGGTTCTGTTTTTGTACTACACAAAGTAAACAAGCAATCTAATCATCTTAAACCAAAGCTTGGCACATTATTTTTATGATACAATGGATACATATAAGGGGATAATTATTTACAGAGAAACTTCCATGAAAAATTCTACATTTTTCCATAAGCATGTACACAAGTGCTCAAGGTCGACCCTCACTTCTTCAATGCATTACTTTCCAATCACTTCTCTTTTTGAAAAACTTTTTAGGCATGATAGGCAAGTATTTTTTTGTATTTTCATTCTTTAATTTTTTTGTATGTTTCACCCACAACTAAACAAAAACAAAAAGGAAAAACAAAATCTACTTCATGAAGAAAGCAAACAAGCATACACGAGAATACCAACCCCAAGCTATTGCTCCCCGACAATGGCGCCAGAAAAGAGCATGATAATCCCCAAGTGCAGGGAATCATATAGCAATTCCCAAAGGTGGAAGTGATAAGTATGGAGTGTCAAACCCACAAGGAGCTAAAGGTAAGATCAATATTCTCTCAATCCCTATCTGCCACTGATATGACTCTACGTATACCGAACGTTTGCTTCCAACTAGAAACGAGAAATAAAACTACATTGTGGGTATGAAGAGGATAACTTTGCATGATATCAGAGAGCTTAACATATAAAAGTAGGTGCTTTTATCATAAATTTAGAATATATTACTAAGTATTATAAATAGCAGTGCGGAATAATGATGGATCGGTGTGCGGAATTGTCCTAGGCAATTGTTAACAAGACCGGTAGTCGTCATTGCAATTTCATATGAGGGAGAGGCATATGCTAACATACTTTCTCTACTTGGATCATATGCACTTATGATTGGAACTCTAGCAAGCACCCGCAACTACTAAAGATCATTAAGGTAAAACCCAACCATAGCATTAAAGCATCAAGGCCCCTTTATCTCATATGCCACAACCCCCTTACTCGGGTTTATGCTTCTGTCACTCAAGCAACAACCCCCTTACTCGGGTTTGTGTTTCAGTCACTCACCAACCCACTATAAGCGAACCATGTACGTATTGCAACACCCTACAGCGGGAATCCCTCACGCTTGTGCGACACGGAGGGCACCATAGGACAGCGCCAAAATAAAACATATAACTCATACTGAAGGAAATATGCCCTAGAGGCAATAATAAAGTTATTATTTATTTCCTTGTATATCATGATAAATGTTTATTATTCATGCTAGAATTGTATTAACCGGAAACATAATACATGTGTGGATACATAGACAAGCAGAGTGTCACTAGTATGCCTCTACTTGACTAGCTTGTTAATCAAAGATGGTTAAGTTTCCTAACCATAGACAAAGGAGTTGTCATTTGATTAACAAGGTCACATCATTAGTTGAATGATCTGATTGACATGACCCATTTCATTAGCTTAGCACCCGATCGTTTAGTATGTTGCTATTGCTTTCTCCATGACTTATACATGTTCCTTTGACTATGAGATTATGCAACTCCCGTTTACCGTAGGAACACTTTGTGTGCTACCAAACGTCACAACGTAACTGGGTGATTATAAAGGTACTCTACAGGTGTCTCCGAAAGTATTTGTTGGGTTGGCGTATTTCGAGATTAGGATTTGTTACTCCGAATGTCGGAGAGGTATCTCAGGGCCTTCTCGGTAATGCACATCACATAAGCCTTGCAAGCATTGCAACCAATAAGTTAGTTGCGAGATGATGTATTACGGAACGAGTAAAGAGTGTTGCCGGTAATGAGATTGAACTAGGTATTGGATACCGACGATCGAATCTCGGGCAAGTAACATACCGATGACAAAGGGAACAACGTATGTTGTTATGCGGTCTGACCGATAAAGATCTTCGTAGAATGTGTAGGAGCCAATATGGGCATCCAGGTCCCGCTATTGGTTATTGACCAGAGATTTGTCTCAGTCATGTCTACACTATTCTCGAACCGTAGGGTCCGCACGCTTAAGGTTACGATGACAGTTATTATGAGTTTATGCATTTTGATGTACCGAAGTTAGTTCGGAGTCCCGGATGAGATCACGGACATGACGAGGAGTCTCGAAATGGTCGAGACATAAAGATTGATATATTGGACGGATATATTTGGACACCGGAAAGGTTCCGGATGAGATTGGGACTATACCGGAGCACCGGGAGGTTATCGGAACCCCCCGGTAATTATATGGGCCTTATTGGGCCTTAGTGGAAAGGAGGGAGAAGGAGCAAAGGAGGGGGCGCCCCCCAAGCCCAATCCGAATTGGGAAGGGGGCCGGCCCCCCTTTCCTTCTTCTCTCCCCTCTTCCTTCCCTCTCCTACTCCTAATAGGAAAGGGGGGCCAAACCTACTTGGAGTAGGATTGCCCCCCCTAGGGCGCGCCTCTCCCCTTGGCCGGCCCCTCCTCCTCTCCCCCTTTATATACGGAGGAGGGGGGCACCTCTCACTACTAGAAAAAGGGCTATAGATGGGATTGACACTAATGGCGCACCAGATAAGAGGTGCGCCATTAGTATATACTAATGGCGCACCACCTTCTGATACGCCATTAGTGTTGAAAGTACTAATGGCGCACCTGGCCTTGGGTGCGCCATTAGTATCCAAATTTTTTTTGAACTAGCGCGTCTGTCCAAACATACTAATGGCGCATCCTGGCACAGTGCGCCATTACTAGTTGTAACTAGTAATGGCGCACTAGTCCCAGAGTGCGCCACTAATGTTGTTTTTTTAATTATATTTTTTATTCCTTTTGTTGCAAAACTACTAATGGCGCACTGTTCCACCGTGCGCCATTACTAGTTCAAACTACTAATGGCGCACTGTGGAAGAGTGCGCCATTAGTATGATTTTTTTTCTTTTTTTTTGCAAAACTACTAATGGCGCATCAGATGTAGGTGCGCCATTAGTAACATGGATTACTAATGGCGCATCTATTGTTGGTGCGCCATTAGTAAGTGGGCAGCAACAAGATATTTTGGGCAGCCTCTCCTACCCACACTCACTTTCTCCCCACTTCATTCTCTCCACCTCCTCCTTGTCTCGGGTGCCTCCTCTTTTTCACCTCATTTCCACCATAGATTCATTCAAATTAAGTGGTTAAATTACCTTGTTTTGATAGGTAAGTAAGAGGGGAAGCTATATTTATGTTGTTCTCCCTACAACAATGTGCACATGCACTTTTTATGGCCTAGCTAGATCTATGTATGTTTGTGGTGTTGCATATGTTTGTGGTGTTGCATATGTGTTTGTGTTTGGAGGTGTACCGGTATTTGAAATGCGATAGTTGCCAATATTTTGCCGGAATGTTGATTCATTTCCATTTCGGCGATAATTTTGGCATTAAGCATTCTTTTTGGTCCTATTTTTAGGGAAAGTCATGCCAAATTTTTTCTTGGTTCTAAAATATCGTTTTGCTCTACCCCGCAGGCAACCATGGTTCGCACGATGACAGAAGGCATCGTGAATAGGTTTTTGAGGTCCGCGAAGGCCGAGATGCTTCAAAAGAACGAGACGGAGATAAGATGTCCGTGTCGAAGATGCAAGCTAGAGAGCCTTATTGCGGACCCGGATTCCGGGCAGGTGCGGGACCACCTGCTCTTGCGTGGTTTCATGGATGGCTATCGGTGGCAAGGTGATGAAGATGACTACGAAGTCGTCCATGGGGGTCGGGCAAGAAATGAGGAAGGGCAGCAAGACAACCACCGCGGCTCGGGCAGGCGAGAAGACGAAAAATCCCAAGGAGATGATCACGACGGTGATGCTGTACACAGTCATCATGTAGAAGATGCAGGACATGATGATGAGGAAGATGCCGGAGCGGACGACGGGCATGATCATGAAGATGATGATGCCGGCGGAGCAGACGACGGTGGACCATCGATGGGCTAGGTGCAGGACCCTTATATTCAAGAGCTGCTTCTCAAGCAGACGGATAACGCAAGAGCTGCCGCCCGAGAGAAAGCCAAGGTGGATCAACTTGAGTTAGACGCGGTTACTCCATTGTATGAAGGATGCAGGTCCGAGGATACCCGCCTGAAAGTAACGCTCATGGCTCTGGAGATGAAGGTAAAACACAAAATGACCGACGCATGCTTCGACGGGAACATATCATTCTGGCACGAACGTCTTCCAAAGGGGAACAAGTTCCCGACCAGTTTGGAGGAGGCGAAGAAAATCGTGTGTCCTCTGGATTTACCGCACGTGAAATACCATGTCTGCATGAACAATTGCATCATTTATCGGGACGAGCACGCGGAGTCTACCATATGTCCGGTGTGCGGCGTCATTCGATACAAGAAGAGGAAGAAAGCTCCTCGAAAAGTGGTGTGGTACTTTCCGATCACTCCTCGTCTGCAGCGGTATTTCGCGGATCCTAAGGAGCAAAGCTCCTGCGTTGGCACACGGATAGGGAGGAGAAGAAGCGAGAAGATGACGCAAATGATCCGGAGATAGATAAAAAAGACAAGATGCTGAGTCACCCTAAGGATGCGAGCCAGTGGCAAGCGTTGAATTTTGAATACCCAGAATTTGGGATGGATCCAAGGAACATCGTGCTGGGCGCGAGCACCGATGGAGTCAATCCGTTTGGCAGCCAGAGAAGCACACATAGCACCTGGCCTGTGTTTGTGTGGATGTACAACCTTCCCCCCTGGTTGTGCATGAAGAGGAAGTACATTCACATGAGTATGCTAATTGAAGGGCCGAAACAACCAGGGAACGACATCAATCTGCATCTGGGGCTGCTGAAGGAGGAGCTAGACACGTTGTGGAAAACGCCAGCCAATACGTGGGACGCTGCAGAGAAAGAATATTTCCCTATGAGAGCCGCACTGCTCACGATGGTGCACGACTATCTCGGTTACGGATATCTCGTGGGGCAGGTAGTCCACGGATTTTCTGGATGCGTACGGTGCATGGATGACACAACGTATCGCCAGCTAGATAGAGATCCCGGGTCTTCGAAAACCATGTTCATGGGACATCGAAGGTGGCTTCACGACGATGACCCGTGGAGGAAACGCAAGGATCTGTTCGATGGTGAAACCGAACCCCGAAAATGCTCGTGTACGAGGAGCGGCGAGGAAATAGACAAGTTGTTGAAAAATTGGAAAGACTGCCCACTGCCGGGAAAGAAGCAAAAGGCGCCAGAGCCGGGAAAGAAGCGAAAGGCGCCAGAGCCGCTGCTGAAGGTATGGAAAACGAGGTCTGTTTTCTGGGACTTGCCGTACTGGAAGATCCACCGTGTGCCTCACAGCCTTGATGTCATGCATATCACGAAGAACATGTGCGAGAGTCTGCTTGGTACCCTGCTCAACATGCCAGAGAGGACCAAAGATGGGCCGAAAGCAAGGGCAGACTTGAAATCAATGGGCATCAGGCAGGAGCTTCACGCTATATATGATGATGATGATGATGATGATGATGATGATGATGATGATGATGATGATGATGATGATGATGATGATGATGATGATGATGATGATGATGAGGCGAAGCAGGACACAGAAAGTCGTCGCAAAGGCAAAAAGGCCAAGAAGACCGGAAATGACTACCCTCCCGCGTGCTTCACTCTAAGTCAGGAGGAGATCGAGCAGTTTTTCACCTGCCTCCTAGGAGTAAAACTTCCTTACGGTTACGCGGGGAAGATAAGCAGATACCTAGACCCAGCGAAGCAGAAGTTCAGCGGGATGAAGTCTCACGACTGTCACATGCTGATGACGCAGATACTTCCAGTTGCAATCCGTGGGATCATGGACGCGCACGTCCGTGAAACGCTATTTGGCCTATGGAACTTCTTCGACGTCATCTCTCAGAAGTCGATTGGCGTGAGGCAACTCAGAAGGCTACAGGAAGAGATCGTGGTGATACTATGTGAGCTTGAGATGTACTTCCCGCCCGCATTCTTCGACGTTATGGTGCATCTGCTGGTCCATATAGTGGAGGATATTATCCAACTCGGGCCGACGTTCCTGCACAGCATGATGCCGTTCGAAAGGATGAATGGTGTCATCAAAGGATACGTTCGCAACATGTCACGTCCAGAGGGAAGCATAGCCAGGGGCTTTCTGACCGAAGAGTGCATCTCGTACTGCATGAATTATCTAGGCATCGAGAACCCCGTTGGTCTGCCCGTCAACAGGCACCTCGGCAGGCTCGCTGGATGGGGTCACCGTGAGGGTCACCGCGAAATGCATGTCGACTTCGAGGGTCGACTTGCCGACTTTGAAAGAGCAAACCTAGTCGCGCTACAACACATAGACGTGGTCGATCCTTGGGTGGTAGAGCACAAAACCTTTATTAATAAGACGTACAATGACCGAGGCCAACAGAGGACGGACGGAGATATACTCAAAGAGCACAACTCATGTTTCACGCGTTGGTTCAAGCAGAAGCTTCTGACGTACCCTTTACATGAGGATTCTTCCACGGAAGAACAACTCATATTCGCCTTGTCACAGGGCGCCGAGCACAACCTGATGACCTATGAGGCGTACGATATCAACGGCTACACATTCTACACCGAGGCCAAGGACATGAAGAGCGATGGTTATCAGAACTCCGGGGTAACGATGGAATCCTACACCGGTAACGACAAGGACAGATAATACGGAAGGATCGAGGAGATATGGGAGCTGAGCTACGCTGGAGAGAAGGTCCCGATGTTCCGTGTCAGATGGGCCAAGAGCGTCCTAAAAGAAGACCGGTATTTCACCACCATGGTTATACCCGAAGCCAAATCCAAGACCGCGGGCGCAAATGTCACCGCGAAAAATGAGCCATTGGTACTGGCTTCCCAAGTGGACCAATGCTTCTTCATTACCGACCCGTCAAAGACCAGTCGTGTTGTCGTGAGGAGAGGCAAAAGGAAGATCATCGGAATGGATGGAGTAGCCAATGAGCAAGACTTCGACAAGTACAGCGACTCGAGGATCGAACATGACGACGATGATGAAGTAGCAGCATACACCACAAGAAGAAGCAGGACCACCCTACCTAAAGGACGTCCGTTCCACAGAAGAACTCCATTTGCGAAAAAGAAGGGCAAGAAGATTGTTAACAGATAGCTAGCTAAGATCGATTGTATTTAAATCGTAGCCTTCATTTCTCGATTGTATTTCATGGGCACTTTTTGAACTATCATGAATATTTTTAAATTTCATGGACACTCGATCTCGATCCCCCTCCATCTCGATCGCTATCCCACCTCGCCAGATCCGGTCCCCCTCGCCGCCGAGCACCCCCCGGTCCACCGGCCGCCGCCGCCGACCCCCCGCACCCTCGATTCCCCTACTCAACCGCCGCCGCCGACCCCCCGCACCCCTCCCCTACTCAACCGCCGCCGCCGACCCCCCGCACCCCCCGCACCCTCCCTCGCTCCACCGGCATTACTGTTTGATGATATTTTTTAAAAAATTATTACTGTCTTATAAAAAAAATCACTGTTATGATTTAAACAAGTTTGAACATATTTAAACACAAATAAGTATCAAACAGCATTTTAAATGCATAAAAAAAATTTGTGGAGCCTGGGAATCGAACCCAGGACCTCTTGGTGTGAAAACTGGCTACTGACCAGTCGAGCTAGTAGAGGGGACTTGATGTGGATAAGGTCAGGTGAGAGATAACCTGTTGGCTTGGGCAGAAATAAAAAAAAATACTAATGGCGCACCACTAGCATGTATATACTTATGGCGCACCGAGGGGTGGTGCGCCATTAGTATTGTGCCGCCCCTACGTCGTATCGATCCCCTCTCTCTCCCTCGCCCGAGCCCTCGCCCTCGATCCCCTTCCCCTCTCCTCTCCCGACGCCGCCGCCCCGCCGCCCTCGACGCCGCCCCGACACCAGCGCTGCCCCGTCCACACCAGCGTCGCCAGCGCCGCCCCGACACCACCGTCGCCCCGCCGCCCTCGACGCCGCCCCAACACCAGCGCGTCGCCCCCCTCCTCTTTCCCCGCAACACCACCCCTCTGCCCTCGCTGCCGCCGCAGCCCTCCTCCTCCTCCTCCTCCGCGGTTTAGATCTGACTCCTCCATTTCTCCGTTACCTTGGTTTTTGATGTTATCTAATCCTAGTTTTCGCGTCGTGCCCTTGTCGCTTGCAGGTCTCCGACGCCCCCCTTCACCCTCTCGCCGCCGACGAGGAACCACCGCCGCCGCTCTGGGTGAGCACTGCCCTCCCCTTCCCCCCTCCCTCTCTCGTTTTATGTAATGGTGGGAATGCCTCGTTTGTAGAGATTGTAGTGTATACAGCGGTCCTTCTTTTTGTGATGCAACTTATTGCTTCACATTTCCTGATTGTTACTCAATTATCCCGCAGTAATATAATTATCCTGATTTTCATGCAACTCGTTTTTGACCTTGTTTTGTTACTCTCAAGTTAGTTTATCAATTCATCTCGATTTAATACCTATCTATCAATACGTCTTCATTGTAAATGAGTGCTGCTCCATGGCTATAGATTGCATACATCTCCCTGATAGGCTATTGATATTGATATTGATTAGGCATGTTACTCATAAGTTGACCCTGTGGTAGTAGCTCATAAGTTTGGGGTTGACCCTGTGGTAGTAGCTCGTAACTTTTTGTCCTCTTTTGCTATTGATATTGATTAGGCATGTTACTCTTCTACTGTGGTAGCTGTAACATATACTCTCTGTAATTTGTTGTCAGTAACATGGTAGAGATCTTGCCGTACATGTTCTGTGTCTCAACTCTCTACTGCAGCCCCTCTGAAGAATGCGCTTGATTGGGCTTCTAGAGGAAATAATTACTGGGCAGAACCTATTTGCAGAATGAGTCTCAATGTAGTCATTGGAAATTTTATATACATCACAATTTCTGAAAAAATGCCCATGGGTACAATGTAGGTGTAGTAGGTTTTTGCCTATTTGCAAGTTTGGCATATCTTGCATGGGTTCAGGTACATCAGTATGTTGTTTCTATACCGGTAAGCTGGCATCAACCAAATTTAAGTTGTTTAGAACAACAAAATGACCAAGATTTAGGTTGTTTAGGAACAAGTTATTTTTTATACGCTCACTGAAGCATTTCTATATATAATCCAAGTTATTAAGTTATTTTTTATATATAGATCTTCTATATATAATCTGAATATATAGAAGCATTTCTTTATCAATCATTTTCTTATCCAATCTGATAAAGAACGGATGCTGCATTTATGTTCATGTAATCCGAATATATAGACCTGTCAGGACCCCGATTCTAAGCCACATCGATCCAGCGTGTAACACTTCATATCACTTTGCGGCCTCACGCACGGTACTCCCACGGGTGCCACCTTACCTGGCCCGGGACCGTTTGCACCTTTTGGCTCACGTATATGATAGTGTCGCTAGCATCCATATGACAGAGAACCCGGGCCGACATGACTAGTCGTGAACCCGAAGCGGCGCTAGCCTATGAGGACAGGCATACATGAATCACATCGAGCATGTCGGTCATCAACGTATCTATCCGGGCTGTAGCACTGGGCTAACAGGACTCCGGTAACCCGGGCTGTAGCAGGCTAGGCAGGACTCTGAATATCAGCGCGTGACATTTCCCCGAAGGGACAGACATAGGAACGACGTGAAACACATGCCGGCCAGTCAAGTGTCCAAGCAGTAGTGCTGGGCTAGCAGGACTCCGGTGAACCGGGCTGTAGCGGACTACCATCGCTCAGAAGCACAAGACTTACATTTCCCCATATGAAAGGCTGCCAAGGATAAACAACTAGATAGTCGAATCCCACTCATACCAAGCATTTCAATCATACACACAATATGCCCGATATGAGTAAATACAACATGGCATCACAACAGTACTCTACGACTCAAGTACTTTATTTAGAAGGATCCGAGGAGCCATACATATCATCCATACAGATAGGGGTCACATGACCCAACACTCAAGTCATACAACATACAAGCACATGCGGAAGCAAAGTAGTCTGAGTACAGACACTAGAAAGAAAGAAGGCTTGACGAAGCCTGTCTATCTACAACGACCCTTCACAAGTCTTGGATCACCACCTGGGTGATAAGTCACTCGTCAACGTCGAGGTCTACATAGAACCCATCAGAGGGGTTGGTGCAGTCGTCTGAAAAACATGATTAAAGCAACATGAGTACGGAGGTACTCAGCAAGTCTTACAACAGGAACCTACTATACATGCACATTCTCAAGAAGGTAGTGGGGTTATTGCAGCAAGCCAGCTTTGACTCTTGGCTAAGCTATCCTACGAAAGACACCACTTGTAAAACATTTGTCGCACACGAGTCCACTAACACCAACACAATACTCCACCGTGGATCCTCTCTCGCCATCCTATGAGAGGGCCATCCGCGGTACTCACACTTATCTTGAGAGTTTTAGAAGTATCCATTTAACTTGTCTATGAACTGATATAGGCAACCCAGAAGTCCATTACCGCGGACACGGCTATTCGAATAGATCATTTATAACCCTGCAGGGGTGTACTTCTTCACACATGTTTCCACCACTTAGCGTCTGCACACGACATGTGCTCGGCAGACTTCAAACGAAAGCCGACGTGGGTGTAGACCACGACCTACCTAAACACTCAAGTCTCTAGTCCAGGTTTATCGCCTATTCGGGTTCCATCCGCAGGGAGTCCGGCCGAGGTTTCCACTAACGGCCCCGAACGATGTGAACAGGGTTCCGAGACACCAAACGGGCGCCCGGTTGACCCGGCCACGTGCCTACCGCAACACAGCCCACCCCGATGGTCAGCGCCGCGTGCGGCCCCCAGCATACTACAAACACCAGAAACTAATTGCAACTCCTGGACAGAGGACAAGGGCGGATAAGAAGTCGAGCAGGGTCATATTTCAGGGCCCAATGTGTGGTAGTAGCTGTATCATGGATCACAAACACAGATCTCAGTTCTTAAGGACGGCCTCAATGAAACAACCCACCATGTACTCCTACATGGCCTCTCATCGATTCCTTTACCAAATCGTGTTCAACACTTCACTCTTGTCACCGACACAACCTTTCACTCCAGTTCATCATCCCGATGAGCCAGACCTGACACAACTCTAAGCATAGCAAGCATAGCATGGTAGGAACACACACACATGTATTGGCTCAATCAACTCCTACACATGCTAGTGGGTTTCATCTAGTTACTGTGGCAATGACAGGTCATGCAAAGGAAGTGGGTTCAACTACCGCAACACACAGCAGTTTGAAACGCGTTGTCTTAATGCAGTAAACAAGGGCAGAAGCGAGAACATGGGTTTGTATCGGAATGATCAATGGGTTGCTTGCCTGATGGAGTGGTCGTGGGATACTGCCCTTCAGTTGGATACTCGGAGATATCCTCGGAGGCAGAACCTACCACGATGAACACATCGGAACACAATCAATACATGGCAATATGCAACAATATGATGCATGCTATGACATGGCAATATGGATGTGTCCTGACCTAGTGCAAGTTAAACCAGAAGGGAATGAACCCATTTGAACCAAAGATTCAAATGGTAGCTCATTAATGAAGATCATATTAGTGTATCAACTTGTAATGCCTAAACAGTGGGTTTAACTTGTTCTGACATGCATGAAACCAGTACCAATGGATAGGTTGGATTTTTCTGATAATTTTTCATATATAAAACTTTGCATTTGGAGTTATAGATAAATTTCTATGAATTTTTGAAGTTTGAACTAATTTCTGGATTTTCCTGTATAAAATTAATTCCAGTAAATAAAATTACTGCGTCAGCATGAGGTCATGCTGACCTCAGCAAGTCAACAGCCGGTCCAGGTCAACTGACCAGTGGGCCCAGGGGGTTAGTGATTAATTAAACCTGTTTAATTAGTTTTAAACTAATCCAGTGATTAACAGAGAAGGGCCCCACCTGTCATTGACTCATCAGAGTCAACCAGGGCCCACCAGTCAATGGTCAGGGTCAACTCGCCGGCGTCTAGCCGCCGGCGAGGCCAGACGCGGCGGAGCAGAGTGGATTTGGCCGTTCCGGCCACCAAATGGGGCGCGGAAGGCATCTACGCACTCCTGGGGATGAACCGCGGCTACTGGTGGAGTCAGTTGGGGTCGGGGTGGCCGGAGTTGGCGCCGGCGACGAGTTTGGCGGCGCCGGGGCTCGGGTGAAGGTGAAACCGGGGCTGCGGGGCACGGCGAGGCGCGTGGAGTGATGCTTCGGGGCCCTGGGTGTGCGGTGAGTATGTTAGACATGGTGAGGTGGCCGGTGTTGGCCCGGAGACACGTCAGCGACGAGCTCCGCGGCGGTGCGTGCGACGAGCTCCGTGTACTCGCTATGTGGCGTTAGAAGGAGAGAGAAGAGGATGGGTAGGCTCAGCAGCTCACTGAGAAGCAGCAAAGAGGGTCAGCGTGCTCGGGGAAGCCTTGGTGCGGTCGGGACGGCGACGGCGATCTGGCGGCCCGAGGTTGAAGACGACGGCGGTGAGGACGATGCAGAGGCTCCGGCGTCGTGTGGCTCGGTGGGGCGAAGCAAGAGGGAGTGGCGGAGCTGTAGGACACGGTGGAGTGGCACGGGGGCGACGGGGAGCGTGGTTTCACGGCGGCGCGGGCGCGGCAGCGTCGGCCATGACCGAGAGGGAGCGAGAGAGAGGGCAGGGGGGAGGAGTGAGGTGTCCACGGGGTCGGGGGTGTGACGTGGGGGTCGCCCAGCGTCCAGGCGCGCGAGGCGGCAAGCTGCTGGCGCCGTGGCGAGCTCGCGCTCGCCGGCGTCAGCTCCCTGCCTGCCTGGCGGGGACGAAGCAGCTGGCTGGCGCGGGCCAGCACAGTGCTGGGCCGCCAGGTGGGCCGGCAGGTGGGTAGCGTCCAGGTTAGTTTTCCTCTGATTAACTGTTTTCTTTTTCTATTATTTCTGCAACTTTGTGGACTTATTTAAAAATACTTAAACAACTCCAAAAATCCCCAAACTCCTCATGCATACTATTTAAAGTATAAACAACATGAAACATTTCAGTTTAGGAATATTTGAACATTTAAAATATTTTATGAATTTTAAATGCCCAAATTCAAATACTTATAACTTAATTCAAAAACCTTAGGATGACCTAGAAAATTATGCACCACTTTTGGCAGAGGTTCTGAACCAAGGCAAAAAAATGATGGACATTTAGAAGGGCATTTCAGGTTCATTGAAAATATTTTTAGTAAACCCTAGATGATTCAGGAGGGGTGCTGGGGGTTCTGCCTTCCCCATTTCAATTTTCTTGTCAAAAGAAAACATGATGCACACTCTAATGCATGAACTAGGTAGGATGTGACAACTCACCCCCACTCAAAAGAATCTCGTCCCGAGATTTAGGATCTGTCGGAAAGAAGGTGGGGTACTCAAGTCGAAGACGATCCTCCCTTTCCCAAGTAGCTTCTTGCTCGGAATGGTGTGACCATTGAACCTTGAGAAACTTGATGTTGTGGCGTCGAGTGGTACGCTCGGCTTGATCAAGGATACGAACGGGGTATTCCCGATAAGTGAGGTTATCTTGGAGATCAAGCGTTTCGTGGTCCACTCCGCGGATAGGATCCGGGAAGCAACGCCTGAGTTGAGAAACGTGGAAGACATCATGAACTCTGGAGAGATGCGGAGGTAGTTCCAGTTGGTAGGCAACTTCCCCTCGTTTGGCAAGAATGCGAAAAGGTCCAATGTAACGAGGAGCCAATTTGCCTTTGATACCGAATCGATGGGTCCCCTTTAAAGGTGTAACCCGAAGGTAAGCCATCCCGCCGACTTCATAAGCCATGGGCTTATGCTTGCGATCATACTGACTCTTTTGTCGAGACTGGGCGGTCTTCAACTTCTCACGAATAATGCGAACCTGCTCTTCTGCATCCTGGATCATGTCCGGGCCAAAGAGTTGTCTCTCGCCGGTTTCTGACCAGTTAAGAGGCGTCCGACATTTTCGTCCATAAAGAACTTCGAAAGGAGCTTTACCCAAGCTAGCTTGATAACTGTTGTTATAAGCGAACTCGGCGAATGGAAGGCACTTCTCCCAATTCATACCGAAAGAGATAACAGAAGCTCGGAGCATATCCTCCAGAATTTGATTGACTCGTTCTACTTGACCACTTGACTGAGGATGGAAGGCGGTGCTAAAGGAGAGACGAGTTCCCATAGCATTTTGGAGACTCTCCCAAAATCGTGAGGTGAAAAGACTTCCACGGTCTGAGTTAATTTCGAATGGAACACCATGGAGAGACACTATTCGAGAGATGTACAAATCAGCTAGCTGGCTAGCGGTTATACTCTCGCGAACAGGTAAGAAGTGGGCTACTTTGGAAAGACGATCGACAACAACGAAGATAGCATTATTCCCTCTGTTGGTTCTGGGAAACCCGGTAATGAAATCCATACCGATTTTATCCCATTTCCAATCAGGAATCTCCAATGGTTGAAGGGTGCCAGCAGGCCGTTGATGCTCTGCTTTAACACGACAACAGACGTCGCAAGTTGCAATGTATTGAGCGATTTCTCTCTTCATCCTAGTCCACCAAAACCTCTGGCGTAGGTCTTGATACATTTTAGTACTACCGGGATGAATGGTGAGAGGGGATTCATGAGCTTCCTTAAGGATCAATTGTCGTAAATGTTGTTTCTTGGGAACCACCAAGCGGTTCTCGAAGAAGACAACACCTCGTTCATCCATGGAAAAACATTTAGCAACTCCGCTAGCGATGTTTTCCTTAATCCGAGATATGCCCTTATCGCGCTTCTGGGCAGCTATGATTTGATCCGTAAGGTTAGGTTTCGCCACCAGGGTGGAAAGGAATCCTCGAGGAACAATGTGAAGGTTAAGCTTATGAAATTCCTCGTGGAGAAGTGGTTGACCTTGTTGTAACATCAGGTTGTTACAATAAGATTTACGACTTAGCGCATTAGCCATGACATTGGCTTTGCCTGGGGTGTAAGTTATTCCTAAGTCGTAATCCGAGATCAACTCGACCCAACGTCTTTGCCTGAGATTCAAATCCGGTTGGGTGAAGATATATTTCAAACTTTGGTGATCAGTGTAAATTTCACAACGATTACCCAGAAGGTAATGTCGCCAGGTTTTGAGTGCATGGACTACTGCTGCAAGCTCTAGATCATGTGTGGGATAATTATCCTCATGTGGACGCAACTGTCGAGAAGCGTAGGCAATCACATGACGATCTTGCATGAGTATGCAACCCAGTCCTTGTCGCGAGGCGTCGCAGTAAATAACAAAGTCCTTAGAGAAGTCTGGTGGTACCAGTACGGGAGCAGACGTCAGGCGTCTTTTCAGTTCCTGAAAGCTGAACTCGCACTGTGGAGTCCACTCGAACTTTTTATCTTTCTTGAGGAGTTCAGTTAGAGGCTTAGCAACCTTGGAGAAATTCTCGACGAAGCGGCGGCAATAGCTCGCTAAACCAAGAAAACTCCGAACTTGCTTGACCGTTTCAGGTGGAGTCCAGTCAAGGACAGCTTGAACTCGCTCGGGATTGACAGCAATGCCCTTGCCAGAGATTACATGGCCCAGATAGGTCACTTCTGGCAACCAGAATTCGCACTTGGAGAATTTGGCATAAAGGCGATGCTCTCGAAGTTTCATCAATACTAGCCTTAGATGTTCAGCATGTTCTTCCTCATTCTTGGAGTAGATGAGTATATCATCGAGGTATACCACGACGAATTTATCCAAGTACTCCATGAAGATCGAGTTCATTAACCGAGAGAAGGTGGCTGGAGCATTGGTTAAACCGAAGGACATGACGGTGTACTCATATTGGCCGTAACGAGTGAAAAAGGCCGTTTTGGGAATGTCCCCGTTCTTGATTTTGATTTGATGGTAGCCCAACCTCAAATCCATCTTGGAAAAGACTGAGGATCCAGCGAGCTGGTCATACAGGTCGTTGATCCTGGGGAGCGGATACTTGTTCTTGATAGTGACCAAATTGACAGGTCGGTAATCTACAACCATCTGATCCGTTCCATCCTTCTTCTTAACGAAGAGGACGGGGCAAGCCCATGGAAATGAACTAGGACGGATGAAACCCTTTTGCAAGGACTCATCGAGTTGTTTCTTAAGCTCAGCTAGTTCTAGGGGTGCCATCTTATAAGGTCTTCTAGAGATTGGGACGGTTCCTGGAACAAGGTCTATCACGAACTCGACATCTCTGTCAGGTGGAACACCTGGCAATTCCTCTGGAAAGACATCCGGGAAGTCACGGACTACCGGAATATCTTCGAGGTCTGGAAGGGGATTGGCATTTAGAGAGTAGAGCTGACGCTCCGATACTCGGGTCAAAACATTGACTGTATTGCCCGATGGATGGGTAAGTTGGACAGTTCTAGTTGAGCAATCAATCTTGGCGTAATGGGCTGACATCCAGTCCATACCCAAGATGATGTTTATGTCCGAAGACTTGAGAGCTATTAGTGACGCGAGAAAAACCAATCTGTCGACAAGAATTTCATTTCCATGGCTGATCCTAGAGGTTTGCCATCTAGAACCGGGAGTTTGAATTTCCATGGAGGTGGGCATGTCACAAAAGGTAGTGTTGTGCAATCGAGCATAGCTCTCAGAAATAAATGAATGAGATGCTCCAGTATCAAAGAGAACAGTTGCCGGGTGGCAATTAACAAGGAGCGTACCGAGAACGACGTTGGGGTCCTCTTGAGTCTCTTCAGCTGAAACGTAGTTGACATGGCCACGAGCAGTGGTGGCTGGCTTGGCGACAAGCACTTTTGCTGTTGACTTACCACGGCCAACAGACTTTCCGAACTGGCTGGGGTTGTTCTGGGGACACTCACGGATGTAGTGGCCCGGCTCACCACACTTGAAGCAAGTTATCGAAGTGGGGCGTGGAGCAGCATTGGCAGGGGAACCACCAAAAGTCTTGGGCGGCACATACCGCTGATTGGGGCGAGGCGCCTCAAAGGATGGCCTCGGAGTATACCTGGGTGGCATGGCAGAATTTGGGATCCAGACCCGGCGCTTCTGAGATCCAGAGCCGGACGAAGATCCATAGTCACGGGAGTGTTTGCGTGAGGCTTCAAAATCATTCTGCCCTGTCTCGGCACTGATGGCCTTATTGACTAGCTTCGGAAAAGAAGTGCATTCATGCAGACGAAGGTCACGGCGGAGTTCAGGGCTAAGTCCCTTGCGGAACCTTGCCTGCTTCTTGGCATCGGTGGATACCTCTTCGGGAGCATAGCGTGCAAGCTTTCCAAACTCGCGACTGTATGCATCCACAGTCAGCTTCCCCTGGGTGAAGTTACAGAACTCCTCCCTCTTGCGATCCATGAGACCTTCCGGAATATGATGCTCACGAAAAGCGGCACTGAAATCAGCCCAAGTAGTGAGTTGGCCGACCGGGCGCATAGCTACATAATTCTCCCACCAAAGGCTGGCAGGACCTTCAAGGTGATAGGCAGCAAAGGTGACTTTATCATCTTCAGCCACGTTGGCAGAACGTAGCTTGTGGGCGATGCTGCGGAGCCAGTCATCCGCATCGAGAGGTTCGATGGAATGATTGAACTTTGGCGGGTACAGCTTGACAAAGTCATTGATGGACACCGAATTGATCCTCTGCTGGCGTGCAGTGTTCTGCTCAATCCGCTCTAACAAGCGGTTGGTGTCGCGCCTGTTGCGCTCTGCCTCCAGCATCACTTCGGCCAGAGAAGGTGGTTGAGGCAGACTTTCCTCTCTAGGTGCACTAGCTTCTCCCTGCTCCGAAGCAGCAGGGTTGCTGCGGGTGTTGACCATCCTGGGAAAACAAAACAACGATTTAAACCAGGATGGCAAAATCTGGCCAAGGAAGTGCGGAATGTAATGGGTAACAAGGAATGCAGAGATGATCATCCGTATGACATGGTAATATAGAAACTGCCATATATATACCAACGGTCATACACATCATACATAGTTTAGTACAAGCTCAAGCTGAGGTACAACTAAGACGAAAGACGTTACATCTCATCGGAGGCATTCCAAGCTCCTATACATTATTTTTCTACACCTCCGGAATTGATACACACTAAGTTATATTCCACAATCACGCAGGACGGTGGACATACAACTATTACAATACCAGCGAGACTGCTACTAGCTCAGACGGCTCCGTAGAAGTCCTCATAGAAATCACCACCCAGACCTGGAAGCGGAACATGGTCATCTGGGAACAGACGGTCCTGCGGGGCTTGTGGACCAAAGGGACTTGGGTGCGGCCTCGGTCCAACAGATGGCGGTAGAAGAGGCCCACGAGGAGGGGTGATGCCTCCCACCTCACGCCATTCCATGAAGTCTGGCAGACTAGCCCGCACAGGGTACAAGTCTCTCGTGTCCATGTATCCGGCTTGCACAGCAGGTGCAAACCTCGTCAAGGTGGCCCAATGATCAGCACGAGCATTAAAGAGCTCCATACGCAAGGCCCGGTTTTCACGGTCCTTATCTTCCAACATCTCAGTAGTGGTGGAAAGGAGTGAGTCCTCATGGGATGCATCACTGTACATGCCCTGAAGGTAACCATGCGCCCCAGGGAGGGATGCTGGCATGTAGCGAAATTCAGTGTTGCTCAACAAAGCAGTTCTAGCTCGCATAATGGTCATCATCGAGTAGGCTGCATCTTGAACGGACATCCCAATAGTGATCCCGAGTCCATAAGAACGGTGGAGTGGTTCCGTGGCTCCGGGATATGATGGATATATCCTGACCGTGCACAGATATTGGCTCTGGTTAAAATCTCTAAACTGCTCTTCGACGGTGTATTCAGGGTACCATCGGTAACCTGCCTCAACCATCACTCGAACCAACATGGCGGTATGACCACATACACCGATGCAACGGGTCAGACGAACCACTTGGTTTTGGGGACGGGTAGCCATCTGAAAGCACAAAATAGTGCAAAGGCATTAGAATTTCTGGATGAAATTGGACAGCATAATGGCTGTAAATGCTCAGAAAAAGAATTGAGACATCCACAACAGTTTGCGAAACCACTCAACAACAACATATCAAGGTTCTGGTTCAATTAGCAACATACTAAACTTTAGTAGAACTGAACTGGGTTGTATCCAACAATCCTATAAGTTACTACGGATTTAGTAACACGTGAACCTGATAGAGAGAAGAGAGCCTAGTCCTTAACCCACGTAGAATGAGAAGAGAATGACTCAGAGTAGAGGGCATAAGGTAAAGGAGTAAAAGAGCCTTACGTTCCCTCCCACAATCAATTCCCCTACATATAACTAAAGCATTTCTAGACTCGACATCGACCAGTTTGGCTTAGCGAACCTACAGGCAATCCGGCTCTCATGCCAACGCTGTCAGGACCCTGATTCTAAGCCACATCGATCCAGCGTGTAACACTTCATATCACTTTGCGGCCTCACGCACGGTACTCCCACGGGTGCCACCTTACCTGGCCCGGGACCGTTTGCGCCTTTTGGCTCACGTATATGATAGTGTCGCTAGCATCCATATGACAGAGAACCCGGGCCGACATGACTAGTCGTGAACCCGAAGCGGCGCTAGCCTATGAGGACAGGCATACATGAATCACATCGAGCATGTCGGTCATCAACGTATCTATCCGGGCTGTAGCACTGGGCTAACAGGACTCCGGTAACCCGGGATGTAGCAGGCTAGGCAGGACTCCGAATATCAGCGCGTGACCTTTCCCCGAAGGGACAGACATAGGAACGACGTGAAACACATGCCGTCCAGTCAAGTGTCCAAGAAGTAGTGCTGGGCTAGCAGGACTCCGGTGAACCGGGCTGTAGCGGACTACCATCGCTCAGAAGCACAAGACTTACATTTCCCCATATGAAAGGCTGCCAAGGATAAACAACTAGATAATCAGATCCCACTCATACCAAGCATTTCAATCATACACACAATATGCCCGATATGAGTAAATACAACATGGCATCACAACAGTACTCTACGACTCAAGTACTTTATTTAGAAGGCTCCGAGGAGCCATACATATCATCCATACAGATAGGGGTCACATGACCCAACACTCAAGTCATACAACATACAAGCACATGCGGAAGCAAAGTAGTCTGAGTACAGACACTAGAAAGAAAGAAGGCTTGACGAAGCCTGTCTATCTACAACGACCCTTCACAAGTCTTGGATCACCACCTGGGTGATAAGTCACTCGTCAACGTCGAGGTCTACATAGAACCCATCAGAGGGGTTGGTGCAGTCGTCTGAAAAACATGATTAAAGCAACATGAGTATGGAGGTACTCAGCAAGTCTTACAACAGGAACCTACTATACATGCACATTCTCAAGAAGGTAGTGGGGTTATTGCAGCAAGCCAGCTTTGACTCTTGGCTAAGCTATCCTACGAAAGACACCACTTGTAAAACATTTGTCGCACACGAGTCCACTAACACCAACACAATACTCCACCGTGGATCCTCTCTCGCCATCCTACGAGAGGGCCATCCGCGGTACTCACACTTATCTTGAGAGTTTTAGAAGTATCCATTTAACTTGTCTATGAACTGATATAGGCAACCCAGAAGTCCATTACCGCGGACACGGCTATTCGAATAGATCATTTATAACCCTGCAGGGGTGTACTTCTTCACACATGTTTCCACCACTTAGCGTCTGCACACGACATGTGCTCGGCAGACTTCAAACGAAAGCCGACGTGGGTGTAGACCACGACCTACCTAAACACTCAAGTCTCTAGTCCAGGTTTATCGCCTATTCGGGTTCCATCCGCAGGGAGTCCGGCCGAGGTTTCCACTAACGGCCCCGAACGATGTGAACAGGGTTCCGAGACACCAAACGGGCGCCCGGTTGACCCGGCCACGTGCCTACCGCAACACAGCCCACCCCGATGGTCAGCGCCGCGTGCGGCCCCCAGCATACTACAAACACCAGAAACTAATTGCAACTCCTGGACAGAGGACAAGGGCGGATAAGAAGTCGAGCAGGGTCATATTTCAGGGCCCAATGTGTGGTAGTAGCTGTATCATGGATCACAAACACAGATCTCAGTTCTTAAGGACGGCCTCAATGAAACAACCCACCATGTACTCCTACATGGCCTCTCATCGATTCCTTTACCAAATCGTGTTCAACACTTCACTCTTGTCACCGACACAACCTTTCACTCCAGTTCATCATCCCGATGAGCCAGACCTGACACAACTCTAAGCATAGCAAGCATAGCATGGTAGGAACACACACACATGTATTGGCTCAATCAACTCCTACACATGCTAGTGGGTTTCATCTAGTTACTGTGGCAATGACAGGTCATGCAAAGGAAGTGGGTTCAACTACCGCAACACACAGCAGTTTGAAACGCGTTGTCTTAATGCAGTAAACAAGGGCAGAAGCGAGAACATGGGTTTGTATCGGAATGATCAATGGGTTGCTTGCCTGATGGAGTGGTCGTGGGATACTGCCCTTCAGTTGGATACTCGGAGATATCCTCGGAGGCAGAACCTACCACGATGAACACATCGGAACACAATCAATACATGGCAATATGCAACAATATGATGCATGCTATGACATGGCAATATGGATGTGTCCTGACCTAGTGCAAGTTAAACCAGAAGGGAATGAACCCATTTGAACCAAAGATTCAAATGGTAGCTCATTAATGAAGATCATATTAGTGTATCAACTTGTAATGCCTAAACAGTGGGTTTAACTTGTTCTGACATGCATGAAACCAGTACCAATGGATAGGTTGGATTTTTCTGATAATTTTTCATATATAAAACTTTGCATTTGGAGTTATAGATAAATTTCTATGAATTTTTGAAGTTTGAACTAATTTCTGGATTTTCCTGTATAAAATTAATTCCAGTAAATAAAATTACTGCGTCAGCATGAGGTCATGCTGACCTCAGCAAGTCAACAGCCGGTCCAGGTCAACTGACCAGTGGGCCCAGGGGGTTAGTGATTAATTAAACCTGTTTAATTAGTTTTAAACTAATCCAGTGATTAACAGAAAAGGGCCCCACCTGTCATTGACTCATCAGAGTCAACCAGGGCCCACCAGTCAACGGTCAGGGTCAACTCGCCGGCGTCTAGCCGCCGGCGAGGCCAGACGCGGCGGAGCAGAGTGGATTTGGCCGTTCCGGCCACCAAATGGGGCGCGGAAGGCATCTACGCACTCCTGGGGATGAACCGCGGCTACTGGTGGAGTCAGTTGGGGTCGGGGTGGCCGGAGTTGGCGCCGGCGACGAGTTTGGCGGCGCCGGGGCTCGGGTGAAGGTGAAACCGGGGCTGCGGGGCACGGCGAGGCGCGTGGAGTGATGCTTCGGGGCCCTGGGTGTGCGGTGAGTATGTTAGACATGGTGAGGTGGCCGGAGTTGGCCCGGAGACACGTCAGCGACGAGCTCCGCGGCGGTGCGTGCGGCGAGCTCCGTGTACTCGCTATGTGGCGTTAGAAGGAGAGAGAAGAGGATGGGTAGGCTCAGCAGCTCACTGAGAAGCAGCAGAGAGGGTCAGCGTGCTCGGGGAAGCCTTGGTGCGGTCGGGACGGCGACGGCGATCTGGCGGCCCGAGGTTGAAGACGACGGCGGTGAGGATGATGCAGAGGCTCCGGCGTCGTGTGGCTCGGTGGGGCGAAGCAAGAGGGAGTGGCGGAGCTGTAGGACATGGTGGAGTGGCACGGGGGCGACGGGGAGCGTGGTTTCACGGCGGCGCGGGCGCGGCAGCGTCGGCCATGACCGAGAGGGAGCGAGAGAGAGGGCAGGGGGGAGGAGTGAGGTGTCCACGGGGTCGGGGGTGTGACGTGGGGGTCGCCCAGCGTCCAGGCGCGCGAGGCGGCAAGCTGCTGGCGCCGTGGCGAGCTCGCGCTCGCCGGCGTCAGCTCCCTGCCTGCCTGGCGGGGACGAAGCAGCTGGCTGGCGCGGGCCAGCACAGTGCTGGGCCGCCAGGTGGGCCGGCAGGTGGGTAGCGTCCAGGTTAGTTTTCCTCTGATTAACTGTTTTCTTTTTCTATTATTTCTGCAACTTTGTGGACTTATTTAAAAATACTTAAACAACTCCAAAAATCCCTAAACTGCTGATGCATACTATTTAAAGTATAAACAACATGAAACATTTCAGTTTAGGAATATTTGAACATTTAAAATATTTTATGAATTTTAAATGCCCAAATTCAAATACTTATAACTTAATTCAAAAACCTTAGGATGACCTAGAAAATTATGCACCACTTTTGGCAGAGGTTCTGAACCAAGGCAAAAAAATGATGGACATTTAGAAGGGCATTTCAGGTTCATTGAAAATATTTTTAGTAAACCCTAGATGATTCAGGAGGGGTGCTGGGGGTTCTGCCTTCCCCATTTCAATTTTCTTGTCAAAAGAAAACATGATGCACACTCTAATGCATGAACTAGGTAGGATGTGACAAGACCTTCTATATAGTCATGCAATCTGAATTTATGTTCAGCACTTGAAGGAAAAAACTATACACTCTTTGTTAATTATATAAAGACGTACAACAAATTTCAAATTGAAGCAACAAGTGTGATCCTCAATGAGTCTCAATGTAGGGTGGCCTATGTTTATTGATGGGTCTGGCCCAATGATTGACCATATTTTTTAACACTGGGCTTTTTTTAACACTGGGCCCAACTGAATCAGCACAGGCCTTTTTTTAACACTGGGCTTTGCCACGTGTTGTTTGTCTTGTAAATAGAGCATTGGATCATGCTGAAATTTTGCAGGTACCCCGAGAGGCCCTTGAGTTTGCCGGAATGTCGATTAACTTCCGTTCCGGCAAATTCGGGTACTCCATATGTCCTATTTTCAGCAAAGGTCATGCTGAATTTTTCCGTGAATTTTAGCATGACTTTGCTAAAAATAGGACATATGGGGTACTTGTGACTAATGCATGGGCCGGGGTATCTTAGTAGTTAATTAAGTAGGATCAAGTGCCCCGGCGTACTTGTGACTAATGCATGGCTTTTAGGGTGCCTCAGTGTCGATAAAAACCGAAATGATGAAAGCTTAGGCTTTTAGGGTGCCTCGGCGTCAAAAAACCCTCAATGATAAAAGCTTAGATTTTAGGATGCCTCGGTGTCGACAAACCCTAAATGATGAGACCATGATCTTGTTCCTTGACAATAACCAACTTTTTGACCAAACTTTGTTTCTATTTAGAGAGAATCATGGCCCACAACGATGAGGCCGGGGGTTCGGGCGGCAAGGCATTCTGGGAGCTGTCCCAGGAGATGGAGGAACAACCTCACTTGTATGAGGACCTCGCCTTCCCCACCGATCCTGAGACCACTGATGGTGCCGCCGAGGATGACCCCACTGATGCCACCACTGATGGTGCCGCCGAGGATGCCACCACTGATGATGGCGGCGCACGCACAGATGGCAGCCAGAAGAGGCAACGGAAGGACCGGCGCCCGACCGTGCTCCGCACCCTCAAGGAGGAAGTTACTGAAGTGGACTCCGACGGGAATCCAACGGCGCCCGAACGAATAGTCAAGGGGTACTCACTTCAGCTCGGGTGCATTCTCCGGAGCACCGTCTCGATCAACACCGAGAACCTGAGGCATCCTGACCGAGGGAATTTGCGCAACCTCCTCTTCACGAAGCTGCACGAACGATACAAGTTCCCCGCTGAATTTGAAAACACAAGCCTCAAAGGGAATAAAGTGAACAATGCTGCCCTCACGAAGATGAGCAAGGCCCTGTCTACTTGGAAAAGCAATGTGAAGAGAATGATCGAGAAAGGTGAGAGTTATGAGAAGATCAAGGAGAAAAATCCTTCGATCACCGAAGATGACTACAACGACTTCAAGATCAATTGCTCGAGCACCGCACACTCCGAATCAATTAAGTGGGGGAAAGAAATGCGGGAGATGAACTTAGGGGAACACACACTCGGTCCCGGCGGTTACAGAGTGGTGGAGCCTATATGGGACAAGGAGGAGGAGGACCATGCCGAGCAAGGCCTACCGCCCCTCTTCGATAAATACGGTGACAAGCAGACCAGGAACTATGTCAGGGCCCGGTACAAGAAGGACCCGAAAACAAAGGAGCTTACCACGGATCTGAAGACCAGGGCGCTTGAGCTTGTTCTGGTAAGGAATACACCCCCGCGTAATTAGCTCCATATGGTTGCATTCTAATTAATGAAGCCAAATTTCTAAATGGTTCACATTCCTTCCGCAGGCGACTGAAAGCAGTAGCGCAGGGTCGACTAAGAGCAACCCTTGGGACACCACTCTAAATAGGGCGTTGAATGTAATGAAGAACAAGGATAATCTCAGTAAGCCGACGTCAGCTGGTCGTGTGGCCGGCAAATGCTTGTCGACAAAATGGGGGTCATACTATAACACTGGTGGGCGGAAGGAGAAAAAGACCAGCTCGGAAAGCCAGGCGCGCGAGGTTCAAGAACTCAAGGCACAGGTGGCACGGATTCCGGAGATTGTCCATGAGCAAGTGCAACAACAACTCGGAGCGACGATCACCGCCATTGTGCCTACCTTGATCTCGGGGTTGAGTGTGTGGATTGCGGGCGGCCAACAGGGGCCGCCCCCGATTCCTAGCTTCATGGCCAGCAACTCGCAGAACGCGATGCCGGGGCCATTGGTGTCTCCGGCGGAGGCGGCATTAGTATCACCGAGGCCGGCACGGGAGCTTAATGCACCCGTGTGTACGCCGGCCGGCACCTCTGCAGCAAGCGGCCCCTCCGTCAACTGCACGCCCGCTGTTGGTGGTGCCTCGACATTAGCCGAGCTCGACGCCATCATCATGGTAACTAATTAAGCCTCTCTCGGCCGAGGACTTCATCTCCTTGCCTTTGACTGGGCATCCCTGACGCCCTACATGTTTTCGCAGGGCGCCGCCGACGTTCCGTGCACCCCCCTGCACTTTGTGAACAACGAGTTGGTCGATGTCGCCAAGGGCAAAATCGTTCAACCGGGCAACCCCTTGTTCCACGGTACCCAGATGCCACCCAACTTGTTTAGGGTTCAACTGGTTCGGGTGCTGCCAGGCTGCGACGAGTTGCTACCTCCGATTCGACCCGTCGGGGCCGACGATGATGACGTGATGACCCTCAGCGCCTGCCTGATCGGCTGGCCCCTACTTTGGCCGAAGAGCTAGATTCGTTTGGGGGCGGGGGACACCACCCCAAAGACAACACCGCCAATCGTGCCGGCGCCAAGTCGGCCCCATGGCAAGACCGCCGCAACGGTGCCGGACATCCCTATGCCACTGGATCCAAACATGCATATGGCACAGGATCAGAACGACGACGACGACGATACATTCGGCAACGTCGATCTGTACTTTGCCGATCATGGGTACGGTGGCGACTTCATGGGGCCTCCTTCTCAAGAACCCAACCCAACAAAAGACGTGCGCGATCTAGCTGGTACCACGGAGAAGCCAAGTTGCAACAGGCGTCGTCTGCCGTTCAGCTCTCAGGAGACGCCTCCAGCTGCCGACTTCACCGAGCCTCAGATAGGCGAGGTGCGAAATATTCTCAGCCCCAACACACTCAAGAAGGCGGTCTGTGAGCAGAACTCGGTCCCATTACAGGAGAAGAAGAAGGCACGCAAAAGAAAGACTAACAAGGGTGCGGGCCAGCCGGCACCGAGTACGATCCGTGCTCAGGACGGGCCACCTTCACCTAAGGATTTAATGAGGAGGGTGCATGTGGCGGGTAGGCCGATGCTACCGAGAAATATGCTCGATGTTGCAGCAGGTGCTATGCGGAGTCTGCATGACAGTGTTCTTTCTTTGGAGAAGCGGCGTCTCAGAGAGAAGGATGTGGCATACCCGGTTTTCGTGGCCAAGGTGCCAGAGGGCAAGGGCTTTGTGGATAACTCCATCGCGGGTACGATCGTCCTGCGGTTTGATGACATCCACGCTATGTTGAACCTTCATCCGCTGCACTACACCTTCGTTCGGCTATTTTCGCTGAGTATGGAGATGCGGATCATTCGCGACAAGACCCCGGACATCGTGATAGTGGACCCCTTCTACATGCGTGCCAAGATCTTGGGCAGCGCAGGGGACCGGCAAGTCGCGAGTTCTTACCTCGAAGGCGTCATTCTGGCAAACCCAGATAAGGATAACTTCCTCGTGCCTTACTTTCCCGAGTAAGTCCTCCCCTCAACCGCCCCGTAACATACGAATTCTTAGATTTTGATCGTTTTTCTTTTAACATTCCGTGTTTTCTGCAGTGACACACATTGCACGCTCATCCTCCTAAGCCCCAAATATTCCATGGCCACGTATTTCGACCCGGACCGTCAGTCGAACGTAGACTACACAAATGTCAAGAAGGTTTTTGATGATGTTCTCCCCGGCTACGCCCAATCTGGAGGCACCTTCAACAGGCCTATTCGTAAGTACGGCAAGCACATGTTCTCCCACAATACGACGTTCTGCTGCGTCAAGCAGCCGCCTGGCGGTCAGAAGGGTGCCTACTACGCCATCCATCACATGCGGGCGATCGTACGGGACCATCATCAACTTCTGCTACCGAGTAAACTCAAAGATTGGGCCGCGAGCGTGTCGGCAATCCAGGACGCGGACACCAGACAAGAATTCTTTCGCATCCAGTCGGAGTTTGCGGAAATCATCCATCAAGATCTCCTTCGTACCTCGGGGCAGTTCTACCTCAGAAATCAACCGTCCAACAGTGAGATAGACGGAATGCTACAAATGCAGGCTGACAACGCCCGTAATTTCATGACTCCCACGATAGACGGCGGCTTCATCCACGCTCCGGTCCCTTGAGTCGAGTCGAAAGCAGTGATGCTGTGTCTAGTTCTGAAACATCGATTGGCTCATGTTGTAATTAAACTTTAATGAACTTGTAGTATGTCTCTTTGGTTTCGAGAGTCGTTCAACTTAGATGTAATCGATGCTATTAATGTCTTGCTTTTCTCTTCCGATCGTTCTGTTGCATACTTATATATTGCTTATGTATTGTCTGTGAATTGGTACTAACGTTTCGTTTGGCTAGTGCATAGCGATGCCGTCGTATGTCGTGTACAAGGGTAAGATTCCCGGAGTCTACGACGACTGGGAGGAGTGTCGGAGACAGGTTCACCGATTCAGCGGTAACAGTTAGAAAGGGTACACCACTAGGGCCGAGGCCGAATCTAGATACGCCCGCTATCTAGCGCGAGAGGGGAGGGAGCGTTGGAGGAACCGGATGAAGACGAGTTTCATCGTGATGATGCTCATCGTGATAACCGCAGCTCTCTTCTATGTGATGGTAGTTTTGATGATCGATATCGACTTGTAATGTGAAGACAAACTCGCTACTCGCGGTCTCGAGACTTGTAATATAATGTTCTATCTTTGTTCGGTCTTTTCAATTCGGAGACTAATATGATGAATTGTATTCGGAGACTAATATGATGAAAGTTATTCAGAGACTAATCTTCTATTGTATTCGATGAATCTGTTGTTGATGTGTGCTGTCTATATTTTGTCCAATTATACATTTTGTAACCTGTGCAAAAAAATAGAAAATTAAAAAATTAAAAAAAACCTAATATTCATACTAATGGCGCATCACATAACAGTGCGCCATTAGTATGCCGAGGTTACTAATGGCGCATCACGTTGTGGTGCGCCATTAGTATGCCAAAGCACCTGGCTATACATGGCCCCTGGGAGGCATACTAATGGCGCACCGTGCCCTATACTAATGGCGCACCGGTGGTGCGCCATTAGTATACCAGATACTAATGGCGCACAAGTGGTGCGCCATTAGTAAATATTACTAATGGCGTGCTAGTAATGGCGCACCTCTAATGCGCCATTAATGGCCAAATTAGGTGCGCCATTAGTAGCCCTTTTTCTAGTAGTGTCTAGACACACAAGTTGATCCTGGAGATCGTTCCTTAGCCGTGTGCGGTGCCCCCCTCCACCATATTCCACCTCGGTCATATCGTTGCAGTGCTTAGGCAAAGCCCTGCGTCGGTAGTGCATCAAGATCGTCACCACGCCGTCGTGCTGACAAAACTCGTCCCCGAGAGCTTTGCTGGATCGGAGCCCGGAGAACGTCATCGAGCTGTACGTGTGTCAAGAACTCAGAGGCGCCGGAGTAACGGCGCTTGGATCGGTCGGATCGGGAGGAGGACGTACGACTACTTCCTCTATGTTGTGTCAACGCTTCCGCTTCGGTCTACGAGGGTACGTAGACAACACTCTCCCCTCTCGTTGCTATGCATCACCATGATCTTGCGTGTGCGTAGGAATTTTTTTGAAATTACTACGTTCCCCAACAGTGGTATCAGAGCCTAGGTTTTTATGGTTTGATGTTATGCACGAGTAGAACACAAGTGAGTTGTGGACGATACAAGTCATACTGCCTACCAGCATGACATACTTTGGTTCGGCGGTATTGTTGGATGAAGCGGCCCAGACCGACATTACGCGTACGCTTACGCGAGACGGGTTCTATCGCCGTGCTTTGCACACAGGTGGCTGGCGGGTGTCAGTTTCTCCAACTTTAGTTGAACCGAGTATGGCTACGCCCGGTCCTTGAGAAGGTTAAAACGGAGTCTATTTGACAAACTATCGTTGTGGTTTTGATGCGTAGGTGAGATTGGTTCTTGCTTAAGCCCGTAGCAGCCACGTAAAATTTGCAACAAACAAAGTAGAGGACGTCTAACTTGTTTTTGCAGGGCATGTTGTGATGTGATATGGTCAAGACATGATACTAAATTTTATTGTATGAGATGATCATGTTTTGTAACCGAGTTATCGGCAACCGGCAGGAGCCGTATGGTTGTCGCTTTATTGTATGCAATGCAATCGCCCTGTAATGCTTTACTTTATCACTAAGCGGCAGCGATAGTCGTAGAAGCATAAGATTGGCGAGACGACAATGATGCTACGATGGAGATCAAGGTGTCGCGCCGGTGACGATGGTGATCATGATGGTGCTGCGGAGATGGAGATCACAAGCACAAGATGATGATGGCCATATCATATCAATTATATTAATTGCATGTGATGTTTATCTTTTATGCATCTTATCTTGCTTTGATTGACGGTAGCATTATAAGATGATCTCTCACTAAATTATCATAGTAATAGTGTTCTCCCTGAGTATGCACCGTTATGAAAGTTCTTCGTGCTGAGACACCACGTGATGATCGGGTGTGATAGGCTCTACGTTCAAATACAACGGGTGCAAAACAGTTGCACTCGCGGAATACTCAGGTTTAACTTGACGAGCCTAGCATATAACAGATATGGCCTCGGAACACGGAGACCGAAAGGTCGAGCGTGAATCATATAGTAGATATGATCAACATAATGATGTTCACCATTGAGAACTAATCCATTTCACGTGATGATCGGTTATGGTTTAGTTTGATTTGGATCACGTGATCACTTAGAAGATTAGAGGGATGTCTATCTAAGTGGGAGTTCTTAAGTAACATGATTAATTGAACTTGAATTTATCATGAACTTAGTCCCTGATAGTATCTTGCTTGTTTATGTTGATTGTAGATAGATGGCTGGTGCTGTTGTTCCGTTGAATTTTAATGCGTTCCTTGAGAAAGCAAAGTTGAAAGATGATGGTAGCAATTACACGGACTGGGTCCGTAACTTGAGGATAATCCTCATTGCTGCATAGAAGAGTTACGTCCTGGAAGCACCGCTAGGTGCCAGGCCTGCTGCTGGAGCAACGCCAGATGTTATGAACGTCTGGCAGAGCAAAGCTGATGACTACTCGATAGTTCAGTGTGCCATGCTTTACGGCTTAGAACCGGGACTTCAACGACGTTTTGAACATCATGGAGCATATGAGATGTTCCAGGAGTTGAAGTTGATATTCCAACAGAATGCCCGGATTGAGAGATATGAAGTCTCCAATAAGTTCTATAGCTGCAAGATGGAAGAGAATAGTTCTGTCAGTGAGCATATACTCAGAATGTCTGGGTATTATAATCACTTGAATCAACTGGGAGTTAATCTTCCGGATGATTGTGTCATTGACAGAATTCTCCAATCACTGCCACCGAGCTACAAAGGCTTCGTGATGAACTATAATATGCAAGGGATAGATAAGACTATGCCCGAACTCTTCGCAATGCCAAAGGCTGCGGAGGTAGAAATCAAGAAGGAGCATCAAGTGTTGATGGTCAACAAGACCACTAGTTTCAATAAAAAGGGAAAAGGGAAGAAGAAGGGGAACTTCATGAAGAACAGCAAACAAGTTGCTGCTCAGGAGAAGAAACCCAAGTCTGGACCTAAGCCTGAAACTGAGTGCTTCTACTGCAAGCAGACTGGTCACTGGAAGCGGAACTACCCCAAGTATTTGGCGGATAAGAAGGATGGAAAGGTGAACAAAGGTATATGTGATATACATGTTATTGATGTGTACCTTACTAATGCTCGCAGTAGCACCTGGGTATTTGATACTGGTTCTGTTGCTAATATTTGCAACTCGAAACAGGGACTACGGATTAAGCGAAGATTGGTTAAGGACGAGGTGACGATGCGCGTGGGAAATGGTTCCAAATTTGATGTGATCGCGGTCGGCACGCTACCTCTACATCTACCTTCGGGATTAGTATTAGACCTGAATAATTGTTATTTGGTGCCAGCGTTGAGCATGAACATTATATCTGGATCTTGTTTGATGCGAGACGGTTATTCATTTAAATCAGAGAATAATGGTTGTTCTATTTATATGACTAATATCTTTTATGGTCATGCACCCTTGAAGAGTGGTCTATTTTTGATGAATCTTGATAGTAGTGATACACATATTCATAGTGTTGAAGCCAAAAGATGCAGAGTTGATAATGATAGGGCAACTTATTTGTGGCACTGCCGTTTAGGTCATATCGGTATAAAACGCGTGAAGAAACTCCATACTGATGGACTTTTGGAGCCACTTGATTATGAATCACTTGGCACTTGCGAATCGTGCCTTATGGGCAAGATGACCAAAACACCGTTCTCCGGTACATGGAGAGAGCAACAGATTTATTGGAAATCATACATACAGATGTATGTGGTCCGATGAATGTTGAGGCTCGTGCCGGATATCGTTATTTTCTCACCTTCACAGATGATTTAAGCAGATATGGGTATGTCTACTTAATGAAACACAAGTCTGAAACATTTGAAAAGTTCAAAGAATTTCAGAGTGAAGTTGAAAATCATCGTAACAAGAAAATAAAGTTTCTACGATCTGACCGTGGAGGAGAATATTTGAGTTACGAGCTTGGTCTACACTTGAAACAATGCGGAATAGTTTCGCAACTCACGCCACCCGGAACACCACAACGCAATGGTGTGTCCGAACGTCGTAATCGCACTTTACTTGATATGGTGCGATCTATGATGTCTCTTACAGATTTACCGCTATCATTTTGGGGTTATGCTCTAGAGACGGCCGCATTCACGTTAAATAGGACACCATCGAAATCCGTTGAGACGACGCCTTATGAACTATGGTTTAGCAAGAAACCAAAGTTGTCGTTTCTTAAAGTTTGGGGCTGCGATGCTTATGTGAAAAAGCTTCAACCTGATAAGCTCGAACCCAAATCGGAAAAATGTGTCTTCATAGGATATCCAAAAGAAACTGTTGGATACAGCTTCTATCACAGATCCGAAGGCAAGACTTTTGTTGCTAAATTCGGAGTCTTTCTAGAAAAGGAGTTTCTCTCGAAAGAAGTGAGTGGGAGGAAAGTAGAACTTGATGAGGTAACTATACCTACTCCCTTATTGGAAAGTAGTACATCACAGAAATCTGTTTCTGAAGCACCTACACCAATTAGTGAGGAAGCTAATGATATTGATCATGAAACTTCAGATCAAGTTACTACAGAACCTCGTAGATCAACCAGAGTGAGATCCGCACCTGAGTGGTACGGCAATCCTGTTCTGGAAGTCATGATGCTAGATCATGGTGAACCTACGAACTATGAAGAAGCGATGGTGAGCCCAGATTCCACAAAATGGCTAGAAGCCATGAAATCTGAGATGGGATCCATGTATGACAACAAAGTATGGACTTTGGTTGACTTGCCCGAGGGTCGGCAAGCAATTGAGAATAAGTGGATCTTTAAGAAGAAGACTGACGCTGACGGTAATGTTACTGTCTACAAAGCTCGACTTGTCGCGAAAGGTTTTCGACAAGTTCAAGGGATTGACTACGATGAGACCTTCTCACCCGTAGCGATGCTTAAGTCTGTCCGAATCATGTTAGCAATTGCTGCATTTTATGATTATGAAATTTGGCAAATGGATGTAAAGACTGCATTCCTGAATGGATTTCTGGAAGAAGAGTTGTATATGATGCAACCAGAAGGTTTTATTGATCCAAAGGGAGCTAACAAAGTGTGCAAGCTCCAGCGATCCATTTATGGACTGGTGCAAGCCTCTCGGAGGTGGAATAAACGCTTTGATAGTGTGATCAAAGCATTTGGGTTTATATAGACTTTTGGAGAAGCCTGTATTTACAAGAAAGTGAGTGCGAGCTCTGTAGCATTTCTGATATTATATGTAGATGACATATTACTAATTGGAAATGATATAGAATTTCTGGATAGCATAAAGGGATACTTGAATAAGAGTTTTTCAATGAAAGACCTCGGTGAAGCTGCTTACATATTGGGCATTAAGATCTATAGAGATAGATCAAGACGCTTAATTGGACTTTCACAAAGCACATACCTTGACAAAGTTTTGAAGAAGTTCAAAATGGATCAAGCAAAGAAAGGGTTCTTGCCTGTGTTACAAGGTGAGAAGTTGAGTAAGACTCAATGCCCGATCACTGCAGAAGATAGAGAGAAGATGAAAGATGTTCCCTATGCTTCAGCCATAGGCTCTATCATGTATGCAATGCTGTGTACCAGACCTGATGTGTGCCTTGCTATAAGTTTGGCAGGGAGGTACCAAAGTAATCCAGGAGTGGATCACTGGACAGCGGTCAAGAATATCCTGAAGTACCTGAAAAGGACTAAGGAAATGTTTCTCGTGTATGGAGGTGACAAAGAGCTCGTCGTAAACGGTTACGTTGATGCAAGCTTTGACACTGATCTGGACGATTCTAAATCGCAAACCGGATACGTATTTACATTAAACGGTGGAGCTGTCAGTTGGTGCAGTTCTAAACAAAGCGTCGTGGCGGGATCTACATGTGAAGCGGAGTACATAGCTGCTTCGGAAGCATCAAATGAAGGAGTCTGGATGAAGGAGTTCATATTCGATCTAGGTGTCGTACCTAAGTGCATCGGGTCCAATGAAAATCTTTTGTGACAATACTGGTGCAATTGCCTTGGCAAAGGAATCCAGATTTCACAAGAGAACCAAGCACATCAAGAGACGCTTCAATTCCATCCGGGATCTAGTCCATGTGGGAGACATAGAGATTTGCAAGATACATACGGATCTGAATGTAGCAGACCCGTTGACTAAGCCTCTTCCACGAGCAAGACATGATCAGCACCAAGACTCCATGGGTGTTAGGATCATTACTGTGTAATATAAATTATTGACTCTAGTGCAAGTGGGAGACTGAAGGAAATATGCCCTAGAGGCAATAATAAAGTTATTATTTATTTCCTTATATATCATGATAAATGTTTATTATTCATGCTAGAATTGTATTAACCGGAAACATAATACATGTGTGGATACATAGACAAACAGAGTGTCACTAGTATGCCTCTACTTGACTAGCTTGTTAATCAAAGATGGTTAAGTTTCCTAACCATAGACAAAGGAGTTGTCATTTGATTAACAAGGTCACATCATTAGTTGAATGATCTGATTGACATGACCCATTTCATTAGCTTAGCACCAGATTGTTTAGTATGTTGCTATTGCTTTCTCCATGACTTATACATGTTCCTTTGACTATGAGATTATGCAACTCCTGTTTACCGTAGGAACACTTTGTGTGCTACCAAACGTCACAACGTAACTGGGTGATTATAAAGGTACTCTACAGGTGTCTCCGAAAGTATTTGTTGGGTTGGCGTATTTCGAGATTAGGATTTGTCACTCCGAATGTCGGAGAGGTATCTCAGGGCCTTCTCGGTAATGCACATCACATAAGCCTTGCAAGCATTGCAACCAATAAGTTAGTTGCGAGATGATGTATTACGGAACGAGTAAAGAACTTGCCGGTAACGAGATTGAACTAGGTATTGGATACCGACGATCGAATCTCGGGCAAGTAACATACCGATGACAAAGGGAACAACATATGTTGTTATGCGGTCTGACCGATAAAGATCTTCGTAGAATGTGTAGGAGCCAATATGGGCATCCAGGTCCCGCTATTGGTTATTGACTAGAGATTTGTCTTAGTCATGTCTACACTGTTCTCGAACCGTAGGGTCCGCACGCTTAAGGTTACGATGACAGTTATTATGAGTTTATGCATTTTGATGTACCGAAGTTAGTTCGGAGTCCCGGATGAGATCACGGACATGACGAGGAGTCTCGAAATGGTCGAGACATAAAGATTGATATATTGGACGGATATATTTGGACACCGGAAAGGTTCCGGATGAGATTGGGACTATACCGGAGCACCGGGAGGTTATCGGAACCCCCCGGTAATTATATGGGCCTTATTGGGCCTTAGTGAAAAGGAGGGAGAAGGAGCAAAGGAGGGGGCACGCCCCCCCCACAAGCCCAATCCGAATTGGGAAGGGGGCCGCCCCCCCTTTCCTTCTTCTCTCCCCTCTCTTCCTTCCCTCTCCTACTCCTAATAGGAAAGGGGGGCCAAACCTACTTGGAGTAGGATTACCCCCCCTAGGGCGCGCCTCTCCCCTTGGCCGGCCCCTCCTCCTCTCCCCCTTTATATACGGAGGAGGGGGGCACCTCTAGACACACAAGTTGATCCTTGAGATCGTTCCTTAGCCGTGTGCGGTGCCCCCTCCACCATATTCCACCTCGGTCATATCGTTGCGGTGCTTAGGCGAAGCCCTGCGTCGGTAGTGCATCAAGGTCGTCACCACGCCATCGTGCCGATGAAACTTGTCCCCGAGAGCTTTGCTGGATCAGAGCTTGGAGAACGTCATCGAGCTATACGTGTGTCAAGAACTCGGAGGCGCCGGAGTAACAGCGCTTGGATCGGTCGGATCGGGAGGAGGACGTACGACTACTTCCTCTATGTTGTGTCAACGCTTCCGCTTCGGTCTACGAGGGTACGTAGACAACACTCTCCCCTCTCGTTGCTAGGCATCACCATGATCTTGCGTGTGCGTAGGAATGTTTTTGAAATTACTACGTTCCCCAACACATACTAATCTAGATCATCAATCAAACCAAAGACAAAGGATATCTACTCAAAACATCATAGGATGGCAACACATCATTGGATCATAATATATGGCATAAAGCACCATGTTCAAGTAGGGATTACAGCGGGGTGCGGGAGAGTGGACCGCGTAAAAGAGATGAGGATGGTGATGATGATGGTGATGTTGATGAAGACGATCACCGCGGTGATGATCTACAAGCATAGAAATTTTCAGTAGCATCACATAAAGCATTCTTTTCATGATCTACAAGCATAGAAAATTTTCTACTCTCTATATAAGCAAAATTCTTCTCATTCGGAATAGCGGGATCACTAGTTCCTAAAGTTGACACTCTTCCAAAACCGCTTTAGATGATAGTATTATTCATACTCCAAAAGATACAAGTGAAGTTCATGGAGAATTCTACAATTAATATAGACTAACCAATATCCAAGCTCAAAATATACAAGTGAAGCACACGAAGCATTCTATAAAACCATACTAAAAAAGATTTAAGTGAAGCGCAAAGAGCATTCTATAAGGTCATACTCAAAAGATATAAGTGAATCACATGGATCATTCTATAAATCAATGAAGAGATATCTCATACTAGCATGGTTCTTAAAGAAAAAGGGAAAACACAAGGGACACAAATCATGTGAACAAAACAAAAACCAAGGTATACCGATAATTTTTGAAGAAGAAAGATGGGATGCCAACCGGGGCATCCCCAATCTTAGATGCTTGAGTATCCTTGAAATATTTACTTGGGGTGCCTTGGGCATCCCCAAGCTTCAACTCTTGCCTCTCTTTATTCTTCTCACATCGGTAACTCCTCGTTCTTCGAACACTTCATCCACAAAATCTTAACAAAAACTTTGTGAGATCCGTTAGTATACTAAAGCAAATCACTACCTTTAGGTACTGTTTCAAACTCATTCCAATTTCATATTAGAACTATATCTACTGTATTACAATTTCACCATGGTTCATACCCCTCGATACTAACCATAGATTCATCAAAATAAGCGATCAACACATAGAAAATAGAATCTGTCTAAAACAGGACAGTCTGTAGTAATCTGGAGGTTTAGTAAACTTCTGTAACTCCAAAAATTATGAACTAAATTTGAAAATTTGAAAAAATTTTACGGAAGTAATGTGTAAAATTTTTAAGACTCATTTGACTTTCTAGTAAAAATTGTAAAATCACACGCTACAGCCAAAGTTTCTGTTTTTGTTCTGCACATAGTAAACGATCAATCTAATCATCCTAAAACCAAAGCTTGGCACATTATTTTTATAATACAATGGATATACACAAGGGGATAAATATTTACAGAGAAACTTCCATGAAAAATTCTACATTGTTTCCGTGAGCATGAACACAAGTGCTCAAGGTCGACCCTCACTTCTTCAGTGCATAACTTTCCAATCACTTCTCTTTTTGATAAACTTTTTAGGCATGAGAGGCAAGTAATTTTTTTGTATTTTCATTCTTTTTATTTTTTTGAATGTTTCACCCACAACTAAACAGAAACAAAAAGGAAAAACATAATCTACTTAGTGAAGAAAGCAAACAAGCACACACAAGAATATCAACCCCACGCTATTGCTCCCCGGCAACGGCGCTAGAAAAGAGCTTGATAATCCCCAAGTGAAGGGAATAATTGTAGCAATTTCTAAAGGTGGAAGTGATAAGTATGGAGTGTCAAACCCACAAGGAGCTAAAGGTAAGATCAATATTCTCTCAAGCCCTATCTGCCACTGATACGACTCTACGTATACCGAACGTTTGCTTTCAACTAGAAACGAGATATAAAACTACGTTGTGGGTATGAAGAGGATAACTTTGAATGATATCAGAGAGCTTAAAATATAAAAGTACGTGCTGTTATCATAAAGTTAGAATATATTACTAAGTATAATAAATAGCGAGTGTGGAATAATGATGGATCGGTGTGCGGAATTGTCCTAGGCAATTTTTAACAAGACCGGTAGTCGTCATTGCAATTTCATATGAGGGAGAGGCATAAGCTAACATACTTTCTCTACTTGGATCATATGCACTTATGATTGGAACTCTAGCAAGCATCCGCAACTACTAAAGATCATTAAGGTAAAACCCAACCATAGCATTAAAGCATCAAGTCCTCTTAATTCCCATACGCAACAACCCCTTACTCGGGTTTGTGTTTCAGTCACTCACCAACCCACTATAAGGGAATCATGAACGTATTGCAACACCCTACAACGGGAATCCCTCACGCTTGCGCGACATGGAGGGCACCATAGGACAACACCAAAATAAAACATACAACTCGTACCAATCCAGATCATCAATCAACCCAAAGACAAAGGATATCTACTCAAAACATCATAGGATGGCAACACATCATTGGATCACAATATGTGGCATAAAGCACCTTGTTCAAGTAGGGATTACAGCGGGGTGCGGAAGAGTGGACTGCGTAAAAGAGATGATGATTGTGATGTTGATGAAGACGATCACCGCGGTGATGACTCCCCTCCCGATGGCACTCCGACGCCACCGAGAGAGAGGAGGAGAGGTTCTCCCCCTTGTGCTTCCTCCTCCATGGCGTCCCCCCTAGATGGGGAGAGGTTCTCCCTATGGTCCTTGGCCTTCATGGCAATGATGGCCCCTCCGGGATCCTCCTCCATGGCCTCCGGTGATGATGGCCCCCTCTGGCAGGGTGCCAGAGAGGGCCTAGATTGATTTCTCGTGGCTACAGAGGCTTGCGGCGGCTGAACTTCCGATCTAGGTTAATTCTGGAGGTTTATGTATATATAAGAGGTTTTGGCATCGAGATCAAGTCAGGGGGGTCTCTGGGCTGTCCACGAGGTAGGGGGGTGCTCCCAGGGGGGTGGGCGTGCCTCCCACCCTCGTGGGCAGCCCGGGACTCTTCTGGCCCAACTCTTTTACTCCATGGCCTTCTTCTGGTCCAAAAATAAGCTCCATCAAGTTTCAGGTCAATTGGACTCCGTTTGGTTTTCCTTCTCTGCGATATTCTAAAACAAGGAAAAAACAAAAACTGGCACTGGGCTCTAGGTTAATAGGTTAGTCCCAAAAACCATACAAAATAGCATATAAATGCATATAAAACATCCAAGGTTGATAATATAATAGCATGAATACTTCATAAATTATAGATACGTTGGAGACGTATCACTTCTCTGTTTTCTTGTGCAGCGGGAGCTAGAAGACGACTAAACGGGAGGGGGTATCAAACCCAGGGGCAAATGTGTCCAAAACGTCGAGCCGTCACGGTCAAACGGCGCTGACCAAGTGGAGCTGTGACAGAAGGGCATTCGAGCCAACGGAGGGGAAAAACTAAGGGCAAAACTGAGCATGCCCGAAAAGTAAGGGCAAAACCCGGGGGTGGGAACCAACTAGGGGCAAGAATGGAATTGGCCCTTCATAGAATGTCATTTTATTTTGTTTTTTCTTTCTTTTTTAACAAAATACTTATATCTGAAAGTTTTTAAATAAGAGAGAGTCCACAATTAGCTACCTATTTACTTAACTACTCGCTTGATCTTCACTTATATCTTTTTGGAGTAGCTTGTCAGTTACTCTTGCGCTTCACTTGTATCCTATGAGTAAATTGTTGAATGAATTGAATATCATGAAGTTGAAATTATATCATGCCCAGTGGTAGCTTCACAATGGGTTTATAAAGTGAAATCTTTTGAAGCTTGACAATCACAATATTGGTCATACAAGCAATTCATGAATAATTAGTATAAGGAAGATAACTTTCACATGCAAATGTACTATCTTGGACATCTTCTATGATAGGGAATACAATTTTCAAACTTGAGCAAATTAGTGGAAGTTGGACAAGGAAGACAACATAATGAGTTATGTTTGGGTATATTTGCATAGAAGTTATATTGTTATGGATCCTCCAACATGTGGTGTTTTCCTAGGATCTTTTGCTAGCCAAAAATTTGTACTAAGTAGAGATACTACTTGTGCATCCAAAAACCATTAAACCCAGTTTCTTGCCATGTGTGTCCACCATACCTACCTATGGATTGAATAAGATCTTTTAAGTAAGTTGTCATCGGTGCATAAAGCAATAAAAATTTCTCCTAAATATGTTTGATCTTTTATTGTAAGGGAAAACTGAGCGTTGTACGAACTTGTGATGGAAAAGTAATAAAAGTGACGGACTGCAAAGGTTGATATCATAAGGGGCAATATAAGGTGACGTTCCTTTGCATTAAGAGCTTGGGCATCCAAATAAAAAGTGCATGAAAACCTCTGCTTCCCTTTGCGAAGGGGCTATCTTTTACTTTTCAGTATTTACTTTTATGCAAACAGTCAATAGTATGCATTAATATTTCAATCTCAATTATTCTCTAGTTTTCAAGCATCATGTGGTGGGGAAACATCTAGTCACATATGACCAGTCAAATATATTTGATCAAGATTTATTATTGTTGACAATTATCTCTATGATAAATGAGTTGGGAGGCAAAATATTAAGCCCCTATCTTTCTGTGTGTTCGATGGATGCCATTCGTTCTAAGAATATGCTTTGAGTACTAGCATTCATGGAAGACTATATGATGATTGAGTATGTGGAGATCTTACTTAGACTCTGTTGAATAAGTTGAATTGCAGTTGTCTGGTAACTAAGAATATAGATTGTTGAGTTTCAAGAGAATTCATTGTTTGAACCTTAACATGTGAAATTGGTTGCTACTTAAACATGAAAAGTTTTATAAGAAAGAATTGATGTTATGATACTAGGAAAAGTTATTGAAATTATCATTGATCAAACTTATGCACTTTGCTAGCATTCACACTTCATAAATTATCTCTTTTATCATTTACCTACTGAGGATGAGTAGGAACTAAGCTTGGGGTATGCTGATACATGTCCAATGTAGCTATAATTTATGAAGTATTCATGCTGCTATATTATCATTCTTGGATGTTTTACAATCATTTTATAGCAACTTTGTATCATTTTTTTGGGACTAACCTATTGACATAGTGCCCAGTGCCAGTTGCAGTTTTTTGCCTGTATTTTACATCACAGAAAATCAATTCCAAACGGAGTCCAAACACAGCGAAACTTTTCGGAGATTTTTCTGGACTCGAAGACAACCGGTGGGCCAAAGAAGTACCAGAGGGGAGCTCCGACGGGATCACAACCCACCCAGGCATGCCCAGGTGGGTTGTTCCCACCTCTGTGGCCTCCCGCACCGCCTCTTTGCCCTATTAATTTTCAAATATTCCAAAACCCCCGAAGATAACCCTAGATCAGAAGTTTCACCGCCGAAAGCCTCTGTAGCCACGAAAAACCAATCTAGACCCCGTTCTGGCACTCTACCGGAGGGGGAAATCATCACCGATGGCCATCTTCATCATCCCGACGGCCACCATGATGAGGAGGGAGTAGTCCACCCTCGGGGCTGAGGGTATGTACCAGTAGCTATGTGTTTAATATCTCTCTCTCTCTCTCTCTTTCTCTCTCTCTCTCTCTCTCTCGTGTTCTTGAGATGTCACGATCTTGATGTATCGCGGGCTATGTTAATATAGTTGGATCATATGGCACTAGTATGTGTTGGGTATATTACTACTGGGCGTAAACCGGCCAGGAGAGGACGGGTTAACTTCATCAGTAGTTCATTATACTGGAAGCCCATGAAGACAGACGGTGACGCTGTGTAAAGGCCCAGGGCCCAGAACCGGTTTAAGGCCTGTAGCTATAAACCGGCATTGATATGTAACTTGTATTGTAAGGTAGAAAGAGTGGATACCAAGCCGGACACGTTTATGAGCCGACCTCGGGACTCTGTAAACCGACTGGCGTCAACCCATGTATATAAGGGGACGACCCAGTGGCGGTTCAGGACAACAGACAACAACTCGAGACTCAGGCAAAGCGTATTCGCTCCCTGGTCATCGAAACCCCATAATCCATCACAACTAGATGTAGGATTTTACCTTCATCATAAGGGGCCGAACTAGTATAAAAATCTCTTGCTCCCTTGTCCGCTTTAACCCCTTTAAGCTAACCCGTTGCGATGGCTCCACGACTAAGTCCTTTCATGAGGACATCTGCTGTGACAAAACCACGACAGTTGGCGCCCACTGTGGGGCTATCACACGATGGTTTCAAGTTCTTGGAGTGCAACTTCGAAGGACTCAAGGGTTACGCTGTGGGCCGGATGACCAAGAGTTATCGCGGCAAGCTCTACATCAACGATGCAGGCTGAGGCCCCAAGGTCGGCTCAATCGAGTACGGGTACCGGGTCCCCTTTGGTGGCATACACGTTTTCATCGGCAAGATCGGTGAACCGAGCCCTGAGCCGGACATCTGCACCGACCTCGTCGAAATGGCTCAGCGTGCGAGATCTGCCCGGGTCAAGCCTGTCATGAAGCGTGCCTTCGTGGGAGTCATCCATGGAGGGGAATACAAGGACAAATCGGAATCTGGTGGTGAGACCGTCGTTTATTCCGGAGACGAGTCATCGACCGGAGAGACCGAGTCGTTATATCAGCTACAAGATGGCCGGATTGGGGGCTGTTCCGATGGCGACAGTATTCCGGACCCCTATGATCTGCCCAACCGGGTTGGAATCTTCATGGCCGGTACACAGCCGGCGCTCCACTCTTCGACCGCAGCAGTAATGATTTCCGGATCAGTAGCGGCAACGGCAGCTGGGGCAGGAGGCCCTAGTCGACCGCCAGCTCAGGTTTTATCTGATTTATTTGATGTGTTGGCAACGCTGATGGCGGAGGTTAACCCGGCGGATCAGGATGCACACAATGCGGAAATCGCGAAAGTGAAGGATCAAATTACTCAGGCCAAAGCTGATCTGGCAGCTGAAGATACCAGGATGGCCGCGGAGCGGGCCGCTTTGGATGCACAGGCTTACCGGCTTATGCTGGATCAGAATGCGTCACACGAAGTCCTGAAAAGGAGACACCGCTCTCACCTGCCTCCGGTTTATGATGCTAGGAACCTCTTTAACACCCCGGGAGCAGGGACCAATAATCCGCCGGTGGTGAACCGGGCAGAGGCACCTGGGGCAGGGGCGCCGGTTCAGCTACGTTTGATGGATCCGGCTCGACAGAACAACATTGTGACGCAGCCCGGCCCAACACCACTGGGTCATTATTCTACTCCGATGGACAATCTTGTCGCTACCGCTTCATGGCTGGCGGCCATCCCAATCGAAGGAGATTCTCCAGCGGCGGTTGAGACGTGTCGAGTTAAGGAGCTTCTTCAAACGGCTTTGGTGCAACAGGAGGCTTATTCGTACAGTCGTGATCGAATTTATTCCACCCCCGTCCAAGTCGGAGTTACAACAGGCGTATGGATGAACCGTCCGTGTCAAGCAATGCGCGGAACTGTGAACCGCCCCGGGGCAACAACCCGGCAGGGGGCGCTGGTGATGCTCAGGAGGTGGTGGACCTGGCTCGAGCACGCAGGGAGGCCGAGTTAGCGGCGCAGCATGAAGCCCGTCAGCTTACTCCGGTTCGTCCAACCACATCAGTAGAGCCAGGAGTTACCTCTAGTTCTTTGGGGGTCCCGTGTCTCGTCCCAGCATTGCGCAACATGCGCCTGCCCAAGGATTTCAAAGGCCTGCCTAAGGTGCCGAATTACACTGCCGATTTATCCCCTGAGACATGGGTTGAAAGTTATGAGATGTCCATGGAGATGCTGGATGTGGATGACGCGGCATGCGCAAAGTATTTTACCATGATGTTGGAAGGGACGACCCGTACTTGGCTAAAGAGTTTACCGGCAAATTCTATCAGGTCGTGGGCCGAGTTGAGAACCCAGTTTATCCAGAATTTCAAGGATACATGCAAGAAGCCCATGTCAATTGTGGACTTAGCGGCCTGTGTCCAGGAGGAAGGAGAGTCAACAACCCGGTGGGTGCGCCGGGTCTCAGAAATTTTGCATTTGTCGGACCGCATCGACGCAAATACTGCAGTTCTAACCTTGGAAGGGAATTGCCGGTTTGAACCCCTGAAGTTGAAGTTGGGACGACTCAAACGTCATTGTAATGACATGGGAACCCTCATGGCCGATTTAGTGAAGTATGCCGACTCTGATAGTACCAAGGATCCCGAGTCTGATGATGATAAGACATGGAAGGGAGAAAGGAGTGGCAACGCCAAGGGGCAACAACACAACCCATCGGGTCATGGAAACAGCGGCGAACGTAAAGCGGATCACAACTTGGATTTTGTAGCTAATACTAATGCGCAGGACAAGGGCCAGCAACGTAAGGGTAAACCGCCCCAGCGCGGTGGAGCGCCTAGCCCTAACCCGGACCGCCTGTCTTATCTGTTGAACCAGCCATGCCCAAAGCATGGAACGAAGGAGATTCCGTCCACACATCTCTGGAAATATTGCTACATCATGCAAGAGTTCAAAAATTCTAATTCTTTCTGGTATGATAATGGACCGGGTGGCGGTTCGGGCCACGGTTCTCATGGGCCGGGTTATGGCGTAGGAAATTCCGGTTCAGGCTTCCATGGTAATCAGGGTGGACACAACAACCAAGGTAATCAGGGCAACCAAGGTGGCTACAATAATCAGGGCAATCAACAACAGCAGCAGTCGGGTCACCAGAGCAACCCGAAGCAGTTAAATAGCGGGAAATATCATGTCTTCACCACTAGCTTAGACAAGCATGACCAAAAGCTACACAAGAGGGCAGTGAACTCTGTTGAACCGGCGGTGCCCCGTTATTTACGTTGGTCCGAGCAGCCAATCATATGGAGTAGAGAAGATCATCCACCATGGGTTGACAATCCGGGTCATCTGGCATTGGTGGTGGCACCTCAGGTGGGAGGTTATAAGTTCACCAAGGTACTCACGGATGGAGGGAGCAATATCAATATCCTTTACTATGAAACTTTCCGTCGCATGGGGTTAACAGATAAAAATCTTAAACCGTCCAATACGGTGTTCCATGGTATGGTACCCAGTAAATCGGCTTATCCTGTTGGTAAGATAGCTCTGGAGGTGGCTTTTGGTGATGAGGATGACTCGAGATCAGAGACTTTGACCTTTGAAGTGGTGAAAATCAAGAGTTCGTATCATGCCCTGTTTGGACGGCCGGCTTATGCTAAGTTTATGGCACAACCTTGTTATGTATATCTACAGCTCAAGATGCCGGGTCACAAGGGAACTATAACCGTCCATGGGAGCCGCAAGATTGCTCTGGAGTGTGAAGGAGGTGACGCGACTTATGCTGAGTCGGTTTGTGCCACAGAAGAGTTAAAGTTTTACAAAGATAATGTTGATCCGGTAGATATGACTTCATTGAAGAAGCCAACTACAGAGCATGATCCGGCCCTGAAGTTTAAATCGGCTGATGAGACTAAGCTTGTTGACTTCGTACCTGGTGATTCGTCCAAGCAGTTCAGGATCAACACTAACTTGGATCCAAAATAGGAAAGCGCACTCATCGAGTTCATCCTTGAGAATCGGGACATCTTTGCGTGGAAGCCTTCTCACATGCCAGGTGTACCGAGAGAACTCGCTGAGCACACTCTTAATGTTAATCCTAAGTATAAACCGGTCATGCAGTTCTTGGGGAACGTAGTAATTTCAAAAAAATTCCTACGCACACGCAAGATCATGGTGATGCATAGCAACGAGAGGGGAGAGTGCTGTCTACGTACCCTCGTAGACCGAAGCGGAAGCGTTGACACAACATAGAGGAAGTAGTCATACGTCCTCCCGATCCGACCGATCCAAGCGCCGTTACTCCGGCGCCTCCGAGTTCTTGACACACGTACAGCTCGATGACGTTCTCCGGGCTCCAATCCAGCAAAGCTCTTGGGGACGAGTTTCATCAGCACGACGGCGTGGTGACGATCTTGATGCACTACCGATGCAAGGCTTCGCCTAAGCACCGCAACGATATGACCGAGGTGGAATATGGTGGAGGGGGGCACCGCACACGGCTAAGGAACGATCTCAAGGACCAACTTGTGTGTCTAGAGGTGCCCCCCTCCTCCGTATATAACGGGGGATAGGAGGAGGGGCCGGCCAAGGGGAGAGGCGCGCCCTAGGGGGGGCAATCCTACTCCAAGTAGGTTTGCCCCCCCTTTTCCTATTAGGAGTAGGAGAGGGAGGGAAGAGAGGGGAGAGAAGAAGGAAAGGGGGGCCGGCCCCCTTCCCAATTCGGATTGGGCTTGGGGGGGGGGGCGCCCCCTCCTTTGCTCCTTCTCCCTCCTTTCCACTAAGGCCCAATAAGGCCCATATACTTACCGGGGGGTTCCGGTAACCTCCCAGTGCTCCGGTATAGTCCCAATCTCATTCGGAACCTTTCCGGTGTCCAAATATATTCGTCCAATATATCAATCTTTATGTCTCGACCATTTCGAGACTCCTCGTCATGTCCGTGATCTCATCCGGGACTCCGAACTAACTTCGGTACATCAAAATGCATAAACTCATAATAACTGTCATCGTAACCTTAAGCGTGCGGACCCTATGGTTCGAGAACAGTGTAGACATGACTGAGACAAATCTCTGGTCAATAACCAATAGCGGGACCTGGATGCGCATATTGGCTCCTACACATTCTACGAAGATCTTTATCGGTCAGACCGCATTACAACATACGTTGTTCCCTTTGTCATCGGTATGTTACTTGCCCGAGATTCGGTCGTCGGTATCCAATACCTAGTTCAATGTCATTACCGGCAAGTCTCTTTACTCGTTCCGTAATACATCATCTCGCAACTAACTTATTGGTTGCAATGCTTGCAAGGCTTATGTGATGTGCATTACCGAGAAGGCCCTGAGATACCTCTCCGACATTCGGAGTGACAAATCCTAATCTCGAAATATGCCAACCCAACAAATACTTTCGAAGACACCTGTAGAGCACCTTTATAATCACCCAGTTACGTTTTGACGTTTGGTAGCACACAATGTGTTCCTACGGTAAACGGGAGTTGCATAATCTCATAGTCATAGGAACATGTATAAGTCATGGAGAAAGCAATAGCAACATACTAAACGATCGGGTGCTAAGCTAATGGAATGGGTCATGTCAATCAGATCATTCAACTATTGATGTGACCTTGTTAATCAAATGACAACTCCTTTGTCTATGGTTAGGAAACTTAACCATCTTTGATTAACAAGCTAGTCAAGTAGAGGCATACTAGTGACACTCTGTTTGTCTATGTATCCACACATGTATTATGTTTCCGGTTAATACAATTCTAGCATGAATAATAAACATTTATCATGATATATAAGGAAATAAATAATAACTTTATTATTGCCTCTAGGGCATATTTCCTTCAGTCTCCCACTTGCACTAGAGTCAATAATCTAGATTACACAGTAATGATTCTAACACCCATGGAGTCTTGGTGTTGATCATGTTTTGCTCGTGGAAGTGGCTTAGTTAACGGGTCTGCTACATCCAGATTCGTATGTATCTTGCAAATCTCTATGTCTCCCACCTGGACTAGATCCCGGATGGAATTGAAGCGTCTCTTGATGTGCTTGGTTCTCTTGTGAAATCTGGATTCCTTTGCCAAGGCAATTGCACCAGTATTGTCACAAAAGATTTTCATTGGACCCGATGCACTAGGTACGACACCTAGATCGGATATGAACTCCTTCATCCAGACTCCTTCATTTGATGCTTCCGAAGCAGCTATGTACTCCGCTTCACATGTAGATCCCGCCACGACGCTTTGTTTAGAACTGCACCAACTGACAGCTCCACCGTTTAATGTAAATACGTATCCGGTTTGCGATTTAGAATTGTCCAGATCAGTGTCAAAGCTTGCATCAACGTAACCGTTTACGACGAGCTCTTTGTCACCTCCATACACGAGAAACATTTCCTTAGTCCTTTTCAGGTACTTCAGGATATTCTTGACCGCTGTCCAGTGATCCACTCCTGGATTACTTTGGTACCTCCCTGCCAAACTTATAGCAAGGCACACATCAGGTCTGGTACACAGCATTGCATACATGATAGAGCCTATGGCTGAAGCATAGGGAACATCAATCATCTTCTCTCTATCTTCTGCAGTGATCGGGCATTGAGTCTTACTCAACTTCACACCTTGTAACACAGGCAAGAACCCTTTCTTTGCTTGATCCATTTTGAACTTCTTCAAAACTTTGTCAAGGTATGTGCTTTGTGAAAGTCCAATTAAGCGTCTTGATCTATCTCTATAGATCTTAATGCCCAATATGTAAGCAGCTTCACCGAGGTCTTTCATTGAAAAACTCTTATTCAAGTATCCCTTTATGCTATCCAGAAATTCTATATCATTTCCAATTAGTAATATGTCATCTACATATAATATCAGAAATGCTACAGAGCTCCCACTCACTTTCTTGTAAATACAGGCTTCTCCAAAAGTCTGTATAAACCCAAATGCTTTGATCACACTATCAAAGCGTTTATTCCAACTCCGAGACGCTTGCACCAGTCCATAAATGGATCGTTGGAGCTTGCACACTTTGTTAGCTCCTTTTGGATCGATAAAACCTTCTGGTTGCATCATATACAACTCTTCTTCCAGAAATCCATTCAGGAATGCAGTCTTTACATCCATTTACCAAATTTCATAATCATAAAATGCGGAAATTGCTAACATGATTCGGACAGACTTAATCATCGCTACGGTTGAGAAGGTCTCATCGTAGTCAATCCCTTGAACTTGTCGAAAACCTTTCGCGGCAAGTCGAGCTTTGTAGACAGTAACATTACCGCCAGCGTCAGTCTTCTTCTTAAAGATCCACTTATTCTCAATTGCTTGCCGACCCTCGGGCAAGTCAACCAAAGTCCATACTTTGTTGTCATACATGGATCCCATCTCAGATTTCATGGCTTCTAGCCATTTTGCGGAATCTGGGCTCACCATCGCTTCTTCATAGTTCGTAGGTTCACCATGATCTAGCATCATGACTTCCAGAACAGGATTGCCGTACCACTCAGGCGCGGATCTCACTCTGGTTGATCTACGAGGTTCTGTAGTCACTTGATCTGAAGTTTCATGATCAATATCATTAGCTTCCTCACTAATTGGTGTAGGTGCTACAGAAACAGATTTCTGTGATGTACTACTTTCCAATAAGGTAGCAGGTACAGTTACCTCATCAAGTTCTACTTTCCTCCCACTCACTTCTTTCGAGAGAAAGTCCTTTTCCAGAAAGACTCCGAATTTAGCAACAAAAGTCTTGCCTTCGGATCTGTGATATAAGGTGTATCCAACAGTTTCTTTTGGATATCCTATGAAGACACATTTTTCCGATTTGGGTTCGAGCTTATCAGGTTGAAGCTTTTTCACATAAGCATCGCAGCCCCAAACTTTAAGAAACGACAACTTTGGTTTCTTGCTAAACCATAGTTCATAAGGCGTCGTCTCAACGGATTTCGATGGTGTCCTATTTAACGTGAATGCGGCCGTCTCTAGAGCATAACCCCAAAATGATAGCGGTAAATCTGTAAGAGACATCATAGATCGCACCATATCAAGTAAAGTGCGATTACGACGTTCGGACACACCATTGCGTTGTGGTGTTCCGGGTGGCGTGAGTTGCGAAACTATTCCGCATTGTTTCAAGTGTAGACCAAGCTCGTAACTCAAATATTCTTCTCCACGGTCAGATCATAGAAACTTTATTTTCTTGTTACGATGATTTTCAACTTCACTCTGAAATTCTTTGAACTTTTCAAATGTTTCAGACTTGTGTTTCATTAAGTAGACATACCCATATCTGCTTAAATCATCTGTGAAGGTGAGAAAATAACGATATTCGCCACGAGCCTCAACATTCATCGGACCACATACATCTGTATGTATGATTTCCAATAAATCTGTTGCTCTCTCCATAGTACCGGAGAACGGTGTTTTGGTCATCTTGCCCATGAGGCACGATTCGCAAGTGCCAAGTGATTCATAATCAAGTGGCTCCAAAAGTCCATCAGTATGGAGTTTCTTCATGCGTTTTATACCGATATGACCTAAACGGCAGTGCCACAAATAAGTTGCACTATCATTATCAACTCTGCATCTTTTGGCTTCAACACTATGAATATGTGTATCACTACTATCGAGATTCATCAAAAATAGACCACTCTCCAAGGGTGCATGACCATAAAAGATATTACTCATATAAATAGAACAACCATTATTCTCTGATTTAAATGAATAACCATCTCGCATCAAACAAGATCCAGATATAATGTTCATGCTCAACGCTGGCACCAAATAACAATTATTCAGGTCTAATACTAATCCCGAAGGTAGATGTAGAGGTAGCGTGCCGACCGCGATCACATCAACTTTGGAACCATTTCCCACGCGCATCGTCACCTCGTCCTTAACCAATCTTCGCTTAATCCGTAGTCCCTGTTTCGAGTTGCAAATATTAGCAACAGAACCAGTATCAAATACCCAGGTGCTACTGCGAGCATTAGTAAGGTACACATCAATAACATGTATATCACATATACCTTTGTTCACCTTGCCATCCTTCTTATCCGCCAAATACTTGGGGCAGTTCCGCTTCCAGTGACCAGTCTGCTTGCAGTAGAAGCACTCAGTTTCAGGCTTAGGTCCAGACTTGGGTTTCTTCTCCTGAGCAGCAACTTGTTTGCTATTCTTCTTGAAGTTCCCCTTCTTCTTCCCTTTGCCCTTTTTCTTGAAACTAGTGGTCTTATTGACCATCAACACTTGATGCTCCTTCTTGATTTCTACCTCCGCAGCCTTTAGCATTGCGAAGAGCTCGGGCATTGTCTTATCTATCCCTTGCATATTATAGTTCATCACGAAGCCTTTGTAGCTTGGTGGCAGTGATTGGAGAATTCTGTCAATGACACAATCATCCGGAAGATTGACTCCCAGTTGATTCAAGTGATTATAATACCCAGACATTCTGAGTATATGCTCATTGACAGAACCATTCTCCTCCATCTTGCAGCTATAGAACTTATTGGAGACTTCATATCTCTCAATCCGGGCATTCTGTTGGAATATCAACTTCAACTCCTGGAACATCTCATATGCTCCATGATGTTCAAAACGTCGTTGAAGTCCCGGTTCTAAGCCGTAAAGCATGGCACACTGAACTATCGAGTAGTCATCAGCTTTGCTCTGCCAGACGTTCATAACATCTGGCGTTGCTCCAGCAGCAGGCCTGGCACCTAGCGGTGCTTCCAGGACGTAACTCTTCTATGCAGCAATGAGGATTATCCTCAAGTTACGGACCCAGTCCGTGTAATTGCTACCATCATCTTTCAACTTTGCTTTCTCAAGGAACGCATTAAAATTCAACGGAACAACAGCACCAGCCATCTATCTACAATCAAGCAAGATACTATCAGGGACTAAGTTCATGATAAATTTAAGTTCAATTAATCATATTACTTAAGAACTCCCACTTAGATAGACATCCCTCTAATCTTCTAAGTGATCACGTGATCCAAATCAAACTAAACCATAACCGATCATCATGTGAAATGGATTAGTTCTCAATGGTGAACATCATTATGTTGATCATATCTACTATATGATTCACGCTCGACCTTTCGGTCTCCGTGTTCCGAGGCCATATCTGTTATATGCTAGGCTCGTCAAGTTAAACTTGAGTATTCCGCGTGTGCAACTGTTTTGCACCCGTTGTATTTGAACGTAGAGCCTATCACACCCGATCATCACGTGGTGTCTCAGCACGAGGAACTTTCGCAACGGTGCATACTCAGGGAGAACACTATTACTATGATAATTTAGTGAGAGATCATCTTATAATGCTACCGTCAATCAAAGCAAGATAAGATGCATAAAAAGATAAACATCACATGCAATCAATATAAGTGATATGATATGGCCATCATCATCTTGTGCTTGTGATCTCCATCTCCACAGCACCATCATGATCACCATCGTCACCGGCGCGACACCTTGATCTCCATCGTAGTATCGTTGTCGTCTCGCCAATCTTATGCTTCTACAGCTATCGCTACCGCTTAGTGATAAAATAAAGCATTACAGGGCGATTGCATTGCATACAATAAAGCGACAACCATACGGCTCCTGCCAGTTGCCGATAACTCGGTTACAAAACATGATCATCTCATACAATAAAATTTAGCATCATGTCTTGACCATATCACATCACAACATGCCCTGAAAAAACAAGTTAGACGTCCTCTACTTTGTTTGTTGCAAATTTTACGTGGCTGCTACGGGCTTAAGCAAGAACCAATCTCACCTACGCATCAAAACCACAACGATAGTTTGTCAAATAGACTCCGTTTTAACCTTCTCAAGCACCGGGCGTAGCCATACTCGGTTCAACTAAAGTTGGAGAAACTGACACCCGCCAGCCACCTGTGTGCAAAGCACGGCGGTAGAACCAGTCTCGCGTAAGCGTACGCGTAATGTCGGTCCGGGCCGCTTCATCCAACAATACCGCCGAACCAAAGTATGACATGCTGGTAGGCAGTATGACTTGTATCGTCCACAACTCACTTGTGTTCTACTCGTGCATAACATCAAACCATAAAAACCTAGGCTCTGATACCACTGTTGGGGAACGTAGTAATTTCAAAAAATTTCCTACGCATACGCAAGATCATGGTGATGCATAGCAACGAGAGGGGAGAGTGCTGTCTACGTACCCTCGTAGACCGAAGCGGAAGCGTTGACACAACGTAGAGGAAGTAGTCGTACGTCGTCCTGATCCGACCAATCCAAGCGCCGTCACTCCGGCGCCTCCGAGTTCTTGACACACGTACAGCTCGATGACGTTCTCCGGGCTCCGATCCAGCAAAGCTCTCGGGGACGAGTTTCGTCAGCACGACGGCGTGGTGACGATCTTGATGCACTACCGACGTAGGGCTTCGCCTAAGCACCGCAACGATATGACCGAGGTGGAATATGGTGGAGGGGGGCACCGCACACGGCTAAGGAACAATCTCAAGGATCAACTTGTGTGTCTAGAGGTGCCCCCCTCCTCCGTATATAAATGGGGAGAGGAGGAGGGGCCGGCCAAGGGGAGAGGCGCGCCCTAGGGGGGGCAATCCTACTCCAAGTAGGTTTGCCCCCCCCTTTCCTATTAGGAGTAGGAAAGGGAAGGAAGAGAGGGGAGAGAAGAAGGAAAGGGGGCCGACCCCTTCCCAATTTGGATTGGGCTTGGGGGGGGGGGGGGCGGGGGCGCGCCCCCTCCTTTGCTCCTTCTCCCTCCTTTCCACTAAGGCCCAATAAGGCCCAGTCAGGAAATATGCCCTAGAGGCAATAATAAAAGCATTATTATTATATTTCCTTATTCATGATAATTTTCTTTATTCGTGCTATAATTGTGTTAACCGGAAATCGTAATACATGTGTGAATAACAGACAACAAACATGTCCCTAGTGAGCCTCTAGTTGACTAGCTCGTTGATCGACAGATAGTCATGGTTTCCTGACTATGGACATTGAATGTCATCGATAACGGGATCACATCATTAGGAGAATGATGTGATGGACAAGACCCAATCCTAAACATAGCATAAGATCGCATAGTTCGTTTGCTAGAGTTTTCCAATGTCAAGTATCCTTTCCTTAGACCATGAGATCGTGTAACTCCCAGATACCGTAGGAGTGCTTTGGGTGTGCCAAACGTCACAACGTAACTGGGTGACTATAAAGGTATACTACGGGTATCTCTGAAAGTGTCTGTTGGGTTGACATGGATCGAGACTGGGATTTGTCACTCCGCTTGACGGAGAGGTATCACCGGGCCCTCTCGGTAGTGCATCATCACAATGAGCTCAAGGTGATCAAAGTGTTTGATCACAAGGATCATGCATTATGGAACGAGAAAAGTGACTTGCCAATAACGAGATTGAACGAGGTATTGGGATACCGACGATCGAATCTCGGGCAAGTAAAATACCGATTGACAAAGGGAATCGTATACGGGATTAATTGAATCCTCGACATCGTGGTTCATCCGATGAGATCATCGTGGAGCATGTGGGAGCCAACATGGGTATCCAGATCCCGCTGTTGGTTATTGCCCGAGAGCCGTCTCGGTCATGTCTGCATGTCTCCCGAACCCGTAGGGTCTACACACTTAAGGTTCGGTGACGCTAGGGTTGTAGGGATATGTATGTGCAGTAACCCGAATGTTGTTTGGAGTCCCGGATGAGATCCCCGACGTCACGAGGAGTTCCGGAATGGTCCGGAGGTAAAGAATTATATATAGGAAGTGCTATTTCGGCCATCGGGACAAGTTTTGGGGTTATCGGTATTGTACCGGGACCACCGGAGGGGTCCCGGGGGTCCACCAGGTGGGGCCACCTGCCTCGGGGGGCCACATGGGCCTAAGGGGGTGCGCCTTGGCCCACTTGGGCCAAGGGGAACCAGCCCCAAGGGGCCCATGCGCCTAGGGTTTCAATGGGAAGGAGTCCCACAAGGGGAAGGCACCTCCTAGGTGCCTTGGGGGGGAGGGAAACCTCCCCTTGGCCGCCGCCCCAAGGAGATTGGATCTCCTAGGGCCGGCGCCCCCCCTTGGCACTCTTATATAAAGGGGAGAGGGGAGGGGGCAGCCGCACCCCTGGTCATTGGCGCCTCCCTCTCCCTCTCCAACACATCCTCCTCCTCCGTAAGTGCACGGCGAAGCCCTGCCGGAGTACTGCAGTTCCACCATCACCACACCGTCGTGCTGCTGCTGGAGCCTTCTTCCCCAACCTCTCCTTTGCCTTGCTGGATCAAGAAGGAGGAGACGTCACGCTTTCCGTACGTGTGTTGAACGCGGAGGTGCCGTCCGTTCGGTACTAGATCATCGGTGAATTGGATCACGGCAAGTACGACTACCTCATCCACGTTCACTCGAACGCTTCCGTTGCGATCTACAAAGTGGTATGTAGATGCTATCTAATCTGAATACTCGTTGCTAGATGAACTCATAGATGGATCTTGGTGAAACCGTAGGAAAAATTTTAATTTTCTGCAACGTTCCCCAATAGTGGCATCATGAGCTAGGTCTATGCGTAGTTCTTCTTGCACGAGTAGAACACAAAGTAGTTGTGGGCGTCGAATTGTCAATTCTTCTTGCCGTTACTAGTCAATCTTGATTCAGCGATATTGTGGGATGAAGCGGCTCGGACCAACCTTACACGTACGCTTACGTGAGACCGGTTCCACCGACTAACATGCACTAGTTGCATAAGGTGGCTGGCGGGTGTCTGTCTCTCCTACTTTAGTTGGATCGGATTCGATGAATAGGGTCCTTATGAAGGGTAAATAGAGATTGACAATTCACTTTGTGGTTATTACGTAGGTAAGAAAACGTTCTTGCTAGAACCCTAATTCAGCCACGTAAAACTTGCAACAACAATTAGAGGACGTCTAACTTGTTTTTGCAGCAAGTGCTTTGTGATATGATATGGCCAAAGTTGTGATGTATGATGAATGATCTATATGTGATGTATGAGATGTTCATGCTATTGTAATAGGAATCACGACTTGCATGTCGATGAGTATGACAACCGGCAGGAGCCATAGGAGTTGTCTTTATTTTTTGTATGACCTGCGTGTCATTGAGAATCGCCATGTAAATTACTTTACTTTATTGCTAAACGCGTTAGCCATAGTAGTAGAAGTAATAGTTGGCGAGCAACTTCATGGAGACACGATGATGAAGATCATGGTGTCAAGCCGGTGACAAGATGATCATGGAGCCCCAAGATGGAGATCGAAGGAGCTATGTGATATTGGCCATATCATGTCACGTTTATTATTTGATTGCATGTGATGTTTATCATGTTTTGCATCTTGTTTACTTAGGACGACGGTAGTAAATAAGATGATCCCTCATAATAATTTCAAGAAAGTGTTCACCCTAACTGTGCACCGTTGCTAAAGTTCGTCGTTCCGAAGCACCACGTGATGATCGGGTGTGATAGGTCCTTACGTTCGCATACAACGGGTGTAAGACAGATTTACACACGCAAAACACTTAGGTTGACTTGACGAGCCTAGCATGTACATACATGGCCTCGGAACACAAAAGACCGAAAGGTCGAGCATGAGTCGTATAGAAGATACGATCAACATGAAGATGTTCACCGATGTTGACTAGTCCGTCTCACGTGATGATCGGACACGGCCTAGTTGACTCGGATCATGTAATACTTAGATGACTAGTAGAGGGATGTCTATCTAAGTGGGAGTTCATTAAATAATTTGATTAAATGAACTTTATTATCATGAACTTAGTCTAAATATTTACAATATGTCTTGTAGATCAAATGGCCAACGCAGTCCTCAACTTCAACGCGTTCCTAGAGAAAACCAAGCTGAAAGACAATGGTAGCAACTATATGGACTGGGTCCGGAACCTAAGGATTATCCTCATAGCTGCCAAGAAAGATTATGTCCTAAGAGCACCGCTGGGTGACGCACCTATTCTCCCTGCAGAACAAGACGTTATGAACGCTTGGCAGTCACGCTGCGATGATTACTCCCTCGTTCAGTGCGGCATGCTTTACAGCTTAGAGCCGGGACTCCAAAAGCGTTTTGAGAGACATGGAGCATATGAGATGTTCGAAGAGCTGAAAATGGTTTTCCAAGCTCATGCCCGGGTCGAGAGATATGAAGTCTCCGATAAATTCTTTAGTTGTAAGATGGAGGAAAATGGCTCTGTCAGTGAGCACATACTCAAAATGTCTGGGTTGCACAACCGCTTGACTCAACTGGAAGTTAATCTCCCCGATGAAGCGGTCATTGACAGAATCCTCCAGTCGCTTCCACCTAGCTACAAGAGCTTTGTGATGAACTACAATATGCAGGGGATGGTAAAGACCATTCCTGAAGTATATGCTATGCTGAAATCAGCAGAGGTAGAAATCAAGAAGGAGCATCAAGTGTTGATGGTGAATAAAACCACTAAGTTCAAGAAGGGCAAGGGTAAAAAGAACTTCAAGAAGGACGGCAAGGAAGTTGCCGCGCCCGGTAAGCAAGTTGCCGGGAAGAAGCCAAAGAATGGACCCAAGCCCGAAACTGAGTGCTTTTATTGCAAGGGAAGTGGTCACTGGAAGCGGAACTGCCCCAAATACTTAGCTGACAAGAAGGCTAGCAAAACCAAAGGTATATGTGATATACATGTAATTGATGTGTACCTTACCAGCACTCGTAGTAGCTCTTGGGTATTTGATACCGGTGCAGTTGCTCACATTTGTAACTCAAAGCAAGAGCTGCGGAATAAACGGAGACTGGCAAAGGACGAGGTGACGATGCGCGTCGGGAATGGTTCCAAGGTCGATGTGATCGCCGTCGGCACGCTGCCTCTACAGTTACCTAGGGGATTAGTTTTAAACCTCAATAATTGTTATTTAGTGCCAAGTTTGAGCATGAACATTGTATCTGGGTCTCGCTTAATTCGAGATGGCTACTCATTTAAATCCGAGAATAATGGTTGTTCTATTTATATGAGAGATATGTTTTATGGTCATGCTCCGATGGTTAATGGTTTATTATTAATGAATCTCGTACGTGATGATACACATATTCATAGTGTGAATACCAAAAGAGTTAAAGTTGATAACAATAGTCCCACATATTTGTGGCACTGCCGCCTTGGTCACATAGGTGTCAAACGCATGAAGAAGCTCCATGCAGATGGACTTTTAGAGTCTCTTGATTATGAATCATTTGACACGTGCGAACCATGCCTCATGGGTAAAATGACCAAGACTTCGTTCTCAGGAACAATGGAGCGAGCAACCAACTTATTGGAAATCATACATACCGATGTGTGCGGTCCAATGAGTGTTGGGGCTCGCGGAGGCTATCGTTATGTTCTCACCCTCACTGATGACTTGAGTAGATATGGGTATATCTACTTAATGAAACACAAGTCTGAGACCTTTGAAAAGTTCAAGGAATTTCAGAGTGAGGTTGAAAATCAACGTGATAGAAAGATCAAGTTTCTACGATCAGATCGTGGAGGAGAATACTTGAGTCACGAATTTGGCACACACTTAAGAAAATGTGGAATAGTTTCACAACTCACGCCGCCTGGAACACCTCAGCGTAATGGTGTGTCCGAACGTCGTAATCGCACTCTATTAGATATGGTGCGATCTATGATGTCTCTTACCGACTTACCGCTATCTTTTTGGGGCTATGCTTTAGAGACTGCCGCATTCACTTTAAATAGGGCTCCGTCGAAATCTGTTGAGACGACACCGTATGAATTATGGTTTGGGAAGAAACCTAAGCTGTCGTTTCTAAAAGTTTGGGGATGCGATGCTTATGTCAAAGAAACTTCAACCTGAGAAGCGCGAACCCAAGTCGGAAAAATGCGTCTTCATAGGATACCCGAAAGAAACTGTTGGGTATACCTTCTACCTCAGATCCGAAGGCAAGATATTTGTTGCCAAGAATGGATCCTTTCTGGAGAAAGAGTTTCTCTCGAAAGAAGTAAGTGGGAGGAAAGTAGAACTTGATGAAGTGTTACCTCTTGAACCGGAAAATGGCGAAACTCAAGAAAACGTTTCTGAGGTGCCTGCACCGACCAGAGAGGAAATTGATGATGATGATCAAGATGCTTCTGATCAAGCTCCTACTAAAATTCGAAGGTCCACAAGGACACGTTCCGCACCAGAGTGGTACGGCAACCCTGTCTTGGAAATCATGTTGTTAGACAACGGTGAACCTTCGAACTATGAGGAAGCAATGGCGGGCCCGGATTCCGACAAATGGCTGGAAGCCATGAAATCCGAGATAGGATCCATGTATGAAAACGAAGTATGGACTTTGACTGACTTGCCCGTTGAACGGCGAGCCATAGAAAATAAATGGATCTTTAAGAAGAAGATAGACGCGGATGGTAATGTGACCATCTATAAAGCTCGGCTTGTCGCTAAGGGTTATCGACAAGTTCAAGGGGTTGACTACGATGAGACTTTCTCACCGGTAGCGAAGCTGAAGTCCGTCCGAATCATATTAGCAATTGCCGCATACTATGATTATGAGATATGGCAAATGGACGTCAAAACGGCATTCCTTAATGGTTTCCTTAAGGAAGAATTGTATATGATGCAGCCGGCAGGTTTTGTCGATCCTAAGAATGCTGACAAGGTGTGCAAGCTCCAACGCTCGATTTATGGGCTGGTGCAAGCATCTCGGAGTTGGAACATTCGCTTTGATGAGATGATCAAAGCGTTTGGATTTACACAGACTTATGGAGAAGCTTGTGTTTACAAGAAAGTGAGTGGGAGCTCTGTAGCATTTCTCATATTATATGTAGACGACATACTTTTGATGGGAAATGATATAGAACTCTTGGACAACATTAAGGCCTATTTGAATAAAAGTTTTTCAATGAAGGACCTTGGAGAAGCTGCTTATATATTAGGCATCAAGATCTATAGAGATAGATCGAGACGCCTCATAGGTCTTTCACAAAGCACATACCTTGATAAAATATTGAAGAAGTTCAATATGGATCAATCTAAGAAAGGGTTCTTACCTGTGTTACAAGGTGTGAAATTGAGCTCAGCTCAATGTCCGACCACGGCAGAAGATATAGAAGAGATGAGCGTCATCCCCTATGCCTCAGCCATAGGTTCTATTATGTATGCCATGCTGTGTACCAGACCTGATGTAAACCTTGCCGTAAGTTTGGTAGGAAGGTACCAAAGTAATCCCGGCAAGGAACACTGGACAGCGGTCAAGAATATCCTGAAGTACCTGAAAAGGACCAAGGAAATGTTTCTCGTTTATGGAGGTGACGAAGAGCTCGTCGTAAAGGGTTACGTCGACGCCAGCTTCGACACAGATCTGGATGACTCTAAGTCACAAACCAGATACGTGTATATTTTGAATGGTGGGGCAGTAAGCTGGTGCAGTTGCAAGCAAAGCGTCGTGGCGGGATCTACATGTGAAGCGGAGTACATGGCAGCCTCGGAGGCAGCACATGAAGCAATTTGGGTGAAGGAGTTCATCACCGACCTCGGAGTCATACCCAATGCATCGGGGCCAATCAAACTCTTATGTGACAACACTGGAGCTATTGCACTTGCAAAGGAGCCCAGGTTTCACAAGAAGACCAGGCACATCAAGCGTCACTTCAACTCCATTCGTGAAAATGTTCAAGATGGAGACATAGAGATTTGTAAAGTGCACATGGATCTGAATGTCGCAGATCCGTTGACTAAACCTCTCCCTAAGGCAAAACATGATCAGCACCAGAACTCTATGGGTGTTCGATTCATCACAATGTAACTAGATTATTGACTCTAGTGCAAGTGGGAGACTGTTGGAAATATGCCCTAGAGGCAATAATAAAAGCATTATTATTATATTTCCTTATTCATGATAATTGTCTTTATTCGTGCTATAATTGTGTTAACCGGAAATCGTAATACATGTGTGAATAACAGACAACAAACATGTCCCTAGTGAGCCTCTAGTTGACTAGCTCGTTGATCGATAGATAGTCATGGTTTCCTGACTATGGACATTGAATGTCATCGATAACGGGATCACATCATTAGGAGAATGATGTGATGGACAAGACCCAATCCTAAACATAGCATAAGATCGCATAGTTCGTTTGCTAGAGTTTTCCAATGTCAAGTATCCTTTCCTTAGACCATGAGATCGTGTAACTCCCGGATACCGTAGGAGTGCTTTGGGTGTGCCAAACGTCACAACGTAACTGGGTGACTATAAAGGTATACTACGGGTATCTCTGAAAGTGTCTGTTGGGTTGACATGGATCGAGACTGGGATTTGTCACTCCGCTTGACGGAGAGGTATCACCGGGCCCTCTCGGTAGTGCATCATCACAATGAGCTCAAGGTGATCAAAGTGTTTGATCACAAGGATCATGCATTACGGAACGATAAAAGTGACTTGCCGATAATGAGATTGAACGAGGTATTGGGATACCGACGATCGAATCTCGGGCAAGTAAAATACCGATTGACAAAGGGAATCGTATACGGGATTAATTGAATCCTCAACATCGTGGTTCATCCGATGAGATCATCGTGGAGCATGTGGGAGCCAACATGGGTATCCAGATCCCGCTGTTGGTTATTGCCCGAGAGCCGTCTTGGTCATGTCTGCATGTCTCCCGAACCCGTAGGGTCTACACACTTAAGGTTCGGTGACGCTAGGGTTGTAGGGATATGTATGTGCAGTAACCCGAATGTTGTTCGGAGTCCCGGATGAGATCCCGGACGTCACGAGGAGTTCCGGAATGGTCCGGAGGTAAAGAATTATATATAGGAAGTGCTATTTCGGCCATCGGGACAAGTTTCGGTGTTATCGGTATTGTACCGGGACCACCGGAGGGGTCCCGGGGGTCCACCAGGTGGGGCCACCTGCCTCGCGGGGCCACATGGGCCTAAGGGGGTGCGCCTTGGCCCACTTGGGCCAAGGGGAACCAGCCCCAAGGGGCCCATGCGCCTAGGGTTTCAATGGGAAGGAGTCCCACAAGGGGAAGGCACCTCCTAGGTGCCTTGGGGGGGAGGGAAACCTCCCCTTGGCCGCCGCCCCAAGGAGATTGGATCTCCTAGGGACGGCGCCCCCCCTTGGCACTCTTACATAAAGGGGAGAGGGGAGGGGGCAGCCGCACCCCTGGTCATTGGCGCCTCCCTCTCCCTCTCCAACACATCCTCCTCCTCCGTAAGTGCACGGCGAAGCCCTGCCGGAGTACTGCAGTTCCACCATCACCACACCGTCGTGCTTCTGCTGGAGCCTTCTTCCCCAACCTCTCCTTTTCCTTGTTGGGTCAAGAAGGAGGAGACGTCACGCTTTCCGTACGTGTGTTGAACGCGGAGGTGCCGTCCGTTCGGTACTAGATCATCGGTGAATTGGATCACGGCAAGTACGACTACCTCATCCACGTTCACTCGAACGCTTCCGTTGCGATCTACAAAGTGGTATGTAGATGCTATCTAATCTGAATACTCGTTGCTATATGAACTCATAGATGGATCTTGGTGAAACCGTAGGAAAATTTTTAATTTTCTGCAACGTTCCCCAACAGGAAAGGGGGCCGACCCCCTTCCCAATTCGGATTGGGCTTGGGGGGGGGGGGGGGCGGGGGCGCGCCCCCTCCTTTGCTCCTTCTCCCTCCTTTCCACTAAGGCCCAATAAGGCCCATATACTTACCGGGGGGTTCCGGTAACCTCCCGGTGCTCCGGTATAGTCCCAATCTCATCCGGAACCTTTCCGGTGTCCAAATATATTCGTCAAATATATCAATCTTTATGTCTCGACCATTTCGAGACTCCTCGTCATGTCCGTGATCTCATCCGGGACTCCGAACTAACTTCGGTACATCAAAATGCATAAACTCATAATAACTGTCATCGTAACCTTAAGCGTGCGGACCCTACGGTTCGAGAACAGTGTAGACATGACTGAGACAAATCTCTGGTCAATAACCAATAGCGGGACCTGGATGCCCATATTGGCTCCTACACATTCTACGAAGATCTTTATCGGTCAGACCGCATAACAACATACGTTGTTCCCTTTGTCATCGGTATGTTACTTGCCCGAGATTCGATCGTCGGTATCCAATACCTAGTTCAATCTCGTTACCGGCAAGTCTCTTTAATCGTTCCGTAATACATCATCTCGCAACTAACTTATTGGTTGCAATGCTTGCAAGGCTTATGTGATGTGCATTACAGAGAAGGCCCTGAGATACCTCTCCGACATTCGGAGTGACAAATCCTAATCTCGAAATACGCCAACCCAACAAATACTTTCGGAGACACCTGTAGAGCACCTTTATAATCACCCAGTTACGTTGTGACGTTTGGTAGCACACAAAGTGTTCCTACGGTAAACGGGAGTTGCATAATCTCATAGTCATAGGAACATGTATAAGTCATGGAGAAAGCAATAGCAACATACTAAACGATCGGGTGCTAAGCTAATGGAATGGGTCATGTCAATCAGATCATTCAACTAATGATGTGACCTTGTTAATCAAATGACAACTCCTTTGTCTATGGTTATGTAATGCCCCAGATACAATTTTCCATATTCTTAACCCCAACTCTTGCCTTTTCCGGAGATGTGATATGTTATTTGCTTCATGGTTGGGTTTTTGTCTTCGTTTTGCTTTTTACTCATGTCATGCATTCATCATTGCATCATTTGCATTGCATCTTGTCATCATGCAACCCTTTCAAAACTCTACTAAATAAATCGTATGGATCTTTGGTTTATTTAAATTGAGGGAATTCACATGGTGAGTTCTCTTTATAACATATCCTCTCGATATTTAGAGAGCTATAATTAAATATTCCATTTTGGAATTCACCATAACACACTTGCAAATCCCAATGCCTTTGTTATCTCAATTCTTGGCCTCTAACCTTGCCCATATTTTCTTTCATCATTTTCCGGAGCTCTTCCTTAATGTTCAACATTTTTGGACCTTTCCAACCCTCACTTCCTATTCAAACCATTTGAATTAAATTCAAATGAATTTGAATTTAATTCTTGCAATCATGCCTCTCCTATTTTTCGTGGACCATGCACATTTTTATGAGTCAGTAAAAATTGTCTGGGTGTCAAACTTATTCCTCTAACCCCTCTTTCTTTTCTTTCTTTATCTCTGTTTTTTTATCTCTTCTTTTCTTTTTAGAGAGAGTGAGAGAAGGAGCCCAGCAGCTCCCAACCTCCCGCCTAGGCCCAGCCGCCGGCCTCCTAGGCCCATCCGCCCCCACCATCCCTCCTAACCCTAGCCCGAAAGCCCCCCTGCCCGATCCCCCTCTCCCTCTCGTTCCCTTCCACCCAGCGCCGCCAGCCACCCGCTCCCTCGATCCCATCTCTCTCCCTCGATCTTCCTCTCCTCGATCCCGCGACTCCCCTTCTCTCCTCCCGTGCCTCACCACTCCCTCGCGCCGCCATCTCCCTCGCTTGACCCCCTCGGCCTCCTCCACCTTGCGTCGCCGTTGGCCGCAAGCAGCGCCACCAGCAGCAGGAAGCTGCATCGCCCGACCTGCCCCTCGCCATCCCGCCGCCGCGTCCGGTTGCCGCCGACGACCACGACCCGCGCCGCTCCTGCCCCGGCCTCCTCCTGCCTCAACGGAGCAGGTCCCCGCGCCCCACGTCTTCGTCTGCGTCGTCTCCTGCTCCTCGCCTCGAGCACCGACGCTCCAAGGCCGGCCTCCTATAGTTCGTCGTTGCCGGAGATCCCCACCACCAGCAGGCAGCCGACCTCGCCGCTCGTCGCCATCAACCCCTCCACCTGCGTCCTGCACACCGCTGCCCCGAGCGCCCCTGTCCTCGAGCACCTGTTGAGAACGGTTCCTGTCAAGCGCTCTGACCCGTTGCTGCCATGGCCTTGCACCCATCTGGCCCTGTTGTGTTCTTGGAGCGCTAGCACCGTTGCGAGTCCTGAGCACCACCGCAGGTGGCCGTCGCACTGACCACCTTGGGTTGGCGCTGTACGCTGTTGTTGCCTTCGTGCATCTTCACTTGCTGTGCCCGTGGACATCAAGACCAAGTACCCCTTCGTTTCGTCAATACCGGCAAGTTCAGAAGATCTCAAGTACCACTACGAACGGTGTACCACGACAGACCGCGAGCTCCACGGATGCGCCAAGTACCATGACGACCGTCGAGACCGCCAAGTTCCACTACCGTCGACCCCGAAGCCCTCGGATTCGTCAAGTCCGAAGATGCAAGTCCCACTCCGAACCATGTACGACGACCGTCGCCGGAGACCCGTGTAACGTGAACGTGAACGACTACCGTCGCGAGTACCTCTACCGTCGTCGTGTACAACTACTTCCACTACTTCCTTCGACGAACTTGAACCGTCCCGAATGCACGCTTCGAAGGTATAACCGCCGAGACGACCTTCCTAGAACGAATGCATGTTGTATGAGATGCTCGTGTTTGCACCGTGTCCGAATTGTCACTCGTTGCCATGCCATCGTCTCGTGGGAACCCGGTATCCGGGATCACCCCACCATCATGCTCAACTCGCTTCCGCACACTTCTCTTTTGCACCGGCAACTCAATCGAGTTATCGGAACCGATATGTTGCCGTGGCACCATTTTCGGATTCGTTACCGTGGCACACTTTCTTTCCGCCACGATGACAAATGCTTCCTAATGCTCTTATCAACATTTTCATAAAATTGCTTAAAACTTGCAATTGTCATCCGCATCATGATAACAACATTTAAAAATGCTTAAAATTGTTGTTTGCATTTATTTTGCTCAAATGCCATGTTAAAATGATTTAATTCATAACTATTTAACCGTAACTCGGATTTTAATAAATATTATATGTAAATGGGGTGGAAAAATGCCTAGTTTAACATGTTGCACTTTATTTTCCTGTTTAACAACATTAAAATATGCGTTAGGTCAGATCAGTACCATATCTAAAATATGCACATGAGGTTTTTCCGGAATTGTTGTTCGTTGCTTCCGGCCTCATTTAAACTTGGCTAGATAGGTAGTTTTACTTTGCTTCACCCTCTTGCCATGTTAAATAACATTTAATATTGTTGGGTACATAAACAAGATCGAGCTAAATATTTGTTGTGGTGTTTTGTCAATATGCAACTCGTTGCATATTGAGCTCCACTTAATTTGTACGATTGCTTTTGCATTTTAGCCATGACATGCTTCATTAAACCGGACATGCATCATACTTGTTTGTGCATCATGCCATGTGTATGTGGTGTTTGTTTACTATGTTGCTTGTTTCTTTCCGGGTTGCTCCTCTCGTTAGCTTCGGTTTCGTTCCGGAGTTGTGAGGATCCGTTCGACTTCGTCCATTTGTCTTCTTCATGGACTCGTTCTTCTTCCTTGCGGGATTTCAGGCAAGATGAACATACCCTCGAAATCACTTCTATCTTTGCTTGCTAGTTGCTCGCTCTTTTGCTATGCCTATGCTGCGATACCTACCACTTGCTTATCATGCCTCCCATATTGTTAAACCAAGCCTCTAACCCACCTTGTCCTAGGAAACCGTTGTTTGGCTATGTTACCGCTTTGCTCAGCCCCTCTTATAGCGTTGTTAGTTGCAGGTGAAGATGAAGTTTGTTCCTTGTTGGAACATGGAGTTGTTGTTCCTTGTTGGAACATGTTTACTTGTTGGGATATCACAATATATCTTGTTTAATTAATGCATCTATATACTTGGTAAAGGGTGGAAGGCTCGGCCTTATGCCTGGTGTTTTGTTCCACTCTTGCCGCCCTAGTTTCCGTCATATCGGTGTTATGTTCCTGGATTTTGCGTCCCTAACGCGGTCGGGTGATTTATGGGACCCCCTTGACAGTTCGCTTTGAATAAGACTTTTCCAGCAAGGCCCAACCTTGGTTTTACCATTTGCCTACCACCTATCCCTTTCCCTTGGGCCTGATCAGCCTGAGGGTCATCTTTATTTAGCCCCCCGGGCCAATGCTTGTCTAAGTGTTGGTCCAAACCAGAGCCACTTGCGGTGCCACCCCTAGGCAACTTGGGGTATCGTCGGTTGCCGTACGTAGTGTTCATCCGATGTTGCCCTGAGAACGAGATATGTGCAGCTCCTATCAGGATGTCGGCGCAACGGGCGGCTTTGCTGGACTTGTTTTATTACTGTCGAAATGTCTTGTAGCCGGGATTCCGAGACTGATCGGGTCTTCCCGGGGAGAAGGAATATCCTTCGTTGATCGCGAGAGCTTATCATGGGCTAAGTTGGGACACCCCTGCAGGGTTTGAACTTTCGAAAGCCGTGCCCGCGGTTATGGGCAGATGGGAATTTGTTAATGTCCGGTTGTAGAAAACCCGAAGTTGATCTTAATTAAAATACACCAACCGTGTGTGTAACCGTGATGGTCTCTTCTCGGCTGGGTCCGGGAGGTGAACACGGTTGTTTGAGTTATGCTTGACGTAAGTAGTTTCAGGATCACTTCTTGATCATATTTGCACGACCGTGCTTTTGCCGTCTCTTCTCGCTCTCTTTTGCGTATGTTAGCCACCATATATGCTAGTCGCTTGCTGCAGCTCCACCTCATACCTTTTACCCTACCTATAAGCTTAAATAGTCTTGATCTCGCGGGTGTGAGATTGCTGAGTCCTCGTGACTCACCAGATACTTCCAAAACCAGTTTGCAGGTGCCGATGAGACCGAGCAGGTGACGTACCCGAGCTCAAGGAGGAGCTCAATGAAGATCTTGTCCTTTATGTTGTTCCGTTCTAGTCGATCAGTAGTGGAGCCCAGTTGGGGTCGATCGTGGACCTTTGTCGCTTTTGGGGTTTCTTCTTTTATTTTGGCTCCATAGTCGGGCCCTGATTGTAACTGTATGATGTATTGTTTTATTCATGTAATTGTGTGAAGTGGCGATTGTAAGCCAACTATGTATCTCTTACCCTTATGTAGTACATGGGTTGTGTGAAGATTACCTCACTTGCGACATTGCTCTCAATGCGGTTATGCCTCTAAGTCGTGCTTCGACACGTGGGAGATATAGCCGCATCAAGGGCGTTACAAGTTGGTATCAGAGCCTTTCCCCGACCTTAGGAGCCCCCACTGTTTGATCGTTTTAGCGGCCGAGTTGTGTCTAGAAAAAATGTTTTGAGTCATTTAGGAATTATATATCGGATAGTTTAGGAATTCTTTTTACTCCCCAGTCTCCTCATCGCTCTGGTAAGGCATCCTGACGTAGAGTTTTGACTCTTCTCTTCTCAAATTTCACTAAAAAAATTTTTAGGATCACGCGGGTATATTACAATCGTTCCGATGGTTTTATGATGACAACATTGTCTTGGTTGCCTCCTGACATTTAGGGGTTGTGGCAGTGTCCCGGGGAGTTGAGCTCCGAGGTGTTGTCGTCATAATCTTATCGTTGCGGTTTTGGAATACCTGAGTTTAGTATGCCGACATCGAAAATCTCTTTTGTACAGTTGTTGGTGAGATAACCCTGATAGCCCAGTACTGAGGCGAGTGCGGGAGTATTGCCATGACTCGTATAACGGATGCTTTTCGAAGGTTGAGGTAGACGATTTCCGAAGGATTCTTGGTTATGTGTTGACGGATGGATACAGCTGGATCTAGGTATTGTTAGTTTGGGTGATATATTTTGTGTCCCCTGTATCCCCAACACCTGATTGCATAACCAGAAAGTTTCGGGAGTTTATAAGTGGGAATTCAAGTATCTCATAGGATATCTTTCCAACAGACACATGATACGATATGGGATCTATCATATGTTTGTTTCCGGCTTATTCTGCGAGCCAATCCTTTTGTTTTTGTTTTGTTTTGTGGTATTCGAGTTGCTTCAATGTCAAGTGTTGATTCCATACCTTTCCTAAACGGTGTTCTCATATTCCTATGTGGATGCTAATCCTTCTTGATCATCAAGGTTGTCTTTTCAATCCTTTCCAACCGGTGCGTTTTTCTCCAAGTAAATCCGATCATTTTCAACATCCGCAAGATCAACTCTAAGTATTCTAAACGGTGTTTGTTTCATTCGTCCCAAGTTGTCTTTGTTTTCCCGCCCTCCCACCCTTATTTCTTCAAGGACGCAGATTTCTTAATCAAGTATCCATTTTATTCTTGTGAAGTCTCTCCATTCTTTTCCGCCGATGTTCGTATCCGGTGATTCTCAGGATGATACTAACGGAGCTTCAAGTTCATCATTCGTCATTCTTTTCTTCTCCGGTGGTTCCAATTCAAGCTTTATCGATCATATATTTTCCTCGTTTCTAATGTTTTCTAATGCTGGTGTATCTCTTAATCATTCACCTCTCACTATTCATTTGTTCCGGAGTGATGAAGATATCTCAGAAGATTCAAGTTTCCATTCTCAATTCACTTAAGTTCTTTTGAGGATGCTATTTCATTCAAGCCATTTAATTCAACCGGTACAATATCCCTTTCAAGCAATCGTTCAATGGTGTTTCTTTTGAGTGGGCCCTAACCCACAGGTCTTTTCCCAGGATCTTACCTGACTCTTTTAAGTTTCTTGGAGCTATTCCCAAATTCTTTTCAAAGTTTGACGTAAGAATGAATTCTCATCAGTCATATGTCTTTCTCCAAGATCCTTCAATTCTTTCATCGTTGGTTCAACCTTTCTAATTTTCATTCCGGAGTGCCTCAACAAATTCATGGTGGTGTTTTTCATCGTCATTCTCAACATTTGAAGACCGAAGAAGAGTTTTCCTTAAATCTTGTCCATTCTCTTCAAGATTCATGGTTCTAGCCTGATGCCTCTCATAATTGTTTTCGATTGTGAGAATTCTTTTCACCCATCCGGAGCATTTCAGGAGTCTTTTCAGTTTGATTCTCCGGAGCCATTATCTCAGAATTATTCATTCTCAGCTTCGTCTATCGTTCTCCAAATCTTACCGGTGCATCGTTCGAATATTCTCTAATCAGTTCATGATCTCTTCGTTCTCATGTATCTAAATCCTAGCAAGCATCTTCGTTCATTTGCTAATTCTTCCCGGTGTTTTATTATCTCTTCTTCGTTCATTTTCAATCCTACCGGTGGTTTGTTCAAGTTTTTCTCAAGTTTGTGCTTTATCTCTTGATTCTTTCTACGAGAATAAGTTGCATGCCTAATCAGTTGCTTGTCATCAATCTAAATTGGTGAAGGATACGCATAGTGTAATTCTTATTCTTGTTTCAACCAAGTGATTAATTCCTTATTCCGGAGGTTCATCAAAATTCTTGATTTCTTTTGTTCAACTCTCTTTCCGGAGTTCCAAGTTTTTTCTCGGTTATATCGTCACGAAGATCCATCTAAATCATTGCAAGGCTTCACCTTGTATTTTCAACTTCTCTTTCTTTTTTATCATCTTTTTCTTACCGGAGTTTTTCATGGAGGCTCTACATGATGGTTCATCGAGGATTCTTTTCATTCTTCAATTGTTCATCAAGATTGCTCTCGGAGTTAAGATCCGTCAAGCCATACTCTAAAATAAACATGGTGTTCAACACATGTTTTGTTTGGAGGAGTTCAAGCATTTCTTCATCTTGCATCCCGAAGTGCAATTCTTTCTACCTTATCTTTTGAGGTGGTGTTATGTCATTCTTGACAATTTCCCTTCTTGCTTCATGATTCACATGTTGTCAAGAATGAGGTATATTAAATCCATCAATTTCTTCCTTGAAGTTATCTTGGGTTATATTTCACCTAAAGCCTTCCCTAAGAATTGTTGCTATTTATGGTGCTCATTAATGACCCAAGTTCTTCATTTGTCCTCCCAGTGAAATAAGTTTCTCGTCTCCTTGTTGATATCAGTCCAATCATTTGTTTCCGTTGGTGGTTGAAGCTCACCTCATAATTTTGAGATGTTTCCATAAGCCCACTACAAGCTTATTCTTTTCGTTGTTGGTTCTCCAACAACTCCGTTTCAATCCTTATTTTAAGGAGGCTCTTTCAAATTCAATTGTGATAGAAGTTGTTGTTCTCTTCTCTGTTCTCTTGATTCCACTCTTTCATTTGTCCCGAAGGCATTGTGTTATTGCTCTCTTCGAACCATCTTCTTGTTTTGTCAAGATCATCTTCTTTTCTTGCTTATCCTTTTAACCGGAGTGTTGTATCATCTCTTCAATTTCTTTCTTCTCATCAAGTTGTCTTCTCCTTTTAACCTTCAAGTTCTCATAATACTCCTTGTTCTTCTTTTCTAACAGAGTGTTTTCAAGTTCGTTCAACTCCGTTGTGTTTCTTTCTTTCTACTTTTCAACCTCTCAAGGTTCATAGTTTCACTCATTTGTCAAAGAAGCAACTTAGTTTTACCTCTTATCTTCCTCTTCCTTCTCCCTCCGGTGCCGTCCTAGATCTCGGGACGAGATCCTCTCGTAGTGGTGGAGTGTTGTAATGCCCCGAATACAATTTTCCATATTTTTAACCCCAACTCTTGCCTTTTCCGGAGATGTGATATGTTATTTGCTTCGTGGTTGGGTTTTTGTCTTCGTTTTGCTTTTTGCTCATGTCATGCATTCATCATTGCATCATTTGCATTGCATCTTGTCATCATGCAACCCTTTCAAAACTCTACTAAATAAATCGTATGGACCTTTGGTCCATTTAAATTGAGGGAATTCACATGGTGAGTTCTCTTTATAACATATCCTCTCGATATTTAGAGAGCTATAATTAAATATTCCATTTTGGAATTCACCATAACACACTTGCAAATCCCAATGCCTTTGTTATCTCAATTCTTGGCCTCTAACCTTGCCCATATTTTCTTTCATCATTTTCTGGAGCTCTTCCTTAATGTTCAACATTTTTGGACCTTTCCAACCCTCACTTCCTATTCAAACCATTTGAATTAAATTCAAATGAATTTGAATTTAATTCTTGCAATCATGCCTCTCCTATTTTTCGTGGACCATGCACATTTTTACGAGTCCGTAAAAATTGTCTGGGTGTCAAACTTATTCCTCTAACCCCTCTTTCTTTTCTTTCTTTATCTCTGTTTTTTTTATCTCTTCTTTTCTTTTTAGAGAGAGTGAGAGAAGGAGCCCAGCAGCTCCCAACCTCCCGCCTAGGCCCAGCCGCCGGCCTCCTAGGCCCATCCGCCCCCACCATCCGTCCTAACCCTAGCCCGAAAGCCCCCCTGCCCGATCCCCCTCTCCCTCTCGTTCCCTTCCACCCAGCGCCGCCAGCCACCTGCTCCCTCGATCCCATCTCTCTCCCTCGATCTTCCTCCCCTCGATCCCGCGACTCCCCTTCTCTCCTCCCGTGCCTCACCACTCCCTCGCGCCGCCATCTCCCTCGCTTGACCCCCTCGGCCTCCTCCACCTTGCGTCGCCGTTGGCCGCAAGCAGCGCCACCAGCAGCAGGAAGCTGCATCGCCCGACCTGCCCCTCGCCATCCCGCCGCCTCGTCCGGTCACCGCCGACGACCATGACCCGCGCCGCTCCTGCCCCGGCCTCCTCCTGCCTCAATGGAGCAGGTCCCCGCGCCCCACGTCTTCGTCTGCGTCGTCTCCTACTCCTCGCCTCGAGCACCGACGCTCCAAGGCCGGCCTCCTATAGTTCGTCGTTGCCGGAGATCCCCACCACCAGCAGGCAGCCGACCTCGCCGCCCGTCGCCATCAACCCCTCCACCTGCGTCCTGCACACCGCTGCCCCGAGCGCCCCTGTCCTGGAGCACCTGTTGAGAACGGTTCCTGTCAAGCGCTCTGACCCGTTGCTGCCATGGCCTTGCACCCATCTGGCCCTGTTGTGTTCTTGGAGCGCTAGCACCGTTGCGAGTCCTGAGCACCACCGCAGGTGGCCGTCGCACTGACCACCTTGGGTTGGCGCTGTACGCTGTTGTTGCCTTCGTGCATCTTCACTTGCTGTGCCCGTGGACATCAAGACCAAGTACCCCTTCGTTTCGTCAATACCGGCAAGTTCAGAAGATCTCAAGTACCACTACGAACTGTGTACCAAGACAGACCGCGAGCTCCACGGATGCGCCAAGTACCACGACGACCGTCGAGACCGCCAAGTTCCACTACCGTCGACCCCGAAGCCCTCGGATTCGTCAAGTCCGAAGATGCAAGTCCCACTCTGAACCATGTACGACGACCGTCGCCGGAGACCCGTGTAACGTGAACGTGAACGACTACCGTCGCGAGTACCTCTACCGTCGTCGTGTACAACTACTTCCACTACTTCCTTCGACGAACTTGAACCATCCCGAATGCACGCTTCGAAGGTATAACCGCCGAGACGACCTTCCGAGAACGAATGCATGTTGTATGAGATGCTCGTGTTTGCACCGTGTCCGAATTGTCACTCGTTGCCATGCCATCGTCTCGTGGGAACCCGGTATCCGGGATCACCCCACCATCATGCTCAACTCGCTTCCGCACACTTCTCTTTTGCATCGGCAACTCAATCGAGTTATCGGAACTGATATGTTGCCGTGGCACCATTTTCGGATTCGTTACCGTGGCACACTTTCTTTCCGCCACGATGACAAATGCTTCCTAATGCTCTTATCAACATTTTCATAAAATTGCTTAAAACTTGCAATTGTCATCCGCATCATGATAACAACATTTAAAAATGCTTAAAATTGTTGTTTGCATTTATTTTGCTCAAATGCCATGTTAAAATGATTTAATTTCATAACTATTTAACCGTAACTCGGATTTTAATAAATATTATATGTAAATGGGGTGGAAAAATGCCTAGTTTAACATGTTGCACTTTATTTTCCTGTTTAACAACATTAAAATATGCGTTAGGTCAGATCAGTACCATATCTAAAATATGCACATGAGGTTTTTCCGGAATTGTTGTTCGTTGCTTCCGGCCTCATTTAAACTTGGCTAGATAGGTAGTTTTCCTTTGCTTCACCCTCTTGCCATGTTAAATAACATTTAATATTGTTGGGTACATAAACAAGATCGAGCTAAATATTTGTTGTGGTGTTTTGTCAATATGCAACTCGTTGCATATTGAGCTCCACATAATTTGTACGATTGCTTGTGCATTTTAGCCATGACATGCTTCATTAAACCGGACATGCATCATACTTGTTTGTGCATCATGCCATGTGTATTTGGTGTTTGTTTACTATGTTGCTTGTTTCTTTCCGGGTTGCTCCTCTCGTTAGCTTCGGTTTCGTTCCGGAGTTGTGAGGATCCGTTCGACTTCGTCCATTTGTCTTCTTCATGGACTCGTTCTTCTTCCTTGCGGGATTTCAGGCAAGATGAACATACCCTCGAAATCACTTCTATCTTTGCTTGCTAGTTGCTCGCTCTTTTGCTATGCCTATGCTGTGATACCTACCACTTGCTTATCATGCCTCCCATATTGTTAAACCAAGCCTCTAACCCACCTTGTCCTAGCAAACCGTTGTTTGGCTATGTTACCGCTTTGCTCAGCCCCTCTTATAGCGTTGTTAGTTGCAGGTGAAGATGAAGTTTGTTCCTTGTTGGAACATGGAGTTGTTGTTCCTTGTTGGAACATGTTTACTTGTTGGGATATCACAATATATCTTGTTTAATTAATGCATCTATATACTTGGTAAAGGGTGGAAGGCTCGGCCTTATGCCTGTTGTTTTGTTCCACTCTTGCCGCCCTAGTTTCCGTCATATCGGTGTTATGTTCCCGGATTTTGCGTCCCTAACGCGGTCGGGTGATTTATGGGACCCCCTTGACAGTTCGCTTTGAATAAGACTTTTCCAGCAAGGCCCAACCTTGGTTTTACCATTTGCCTACCACTTATCCCTTTCCCTTGGGCCTGATCAGCCTGAGGGTCATCTTTATTTAGCCCCCCGGGCCAATGCTTGTCTAAGTGTTGGTCCAAACCAGAGCCACTTGCGGTGCCACCCCTAGGCAACTTGGGGTATCGTCGGTTGCCGTACGTAGTGTTCATCCGGTGTTGCCCTGAGAACGAGATATGTGCAGCTCCTATCAGGATGTCGGCGCATCGGGCGGCTTTGCTGGACTTGTTTTATTACTGTCGAAATGTCTTGTAGCCGGGATTCCGAGACTGATCGGGTCTTCCCGGGGAGAAGGAATATCCTTCGTTGATCGCGAGAGCTTATCATGGGCTAAGTTGGGACACCCCTGCAGGGTTTGAACTTTCGAAAGCCGTGCCCGCGGTTATGGGCAGATGGGAATTTGTTAATGTCCGGTTGTAGAAAACCCGAAGTTGATCTTAATTAAAATACACCAACCGTGTGTGTAACCGTGATGGTCTCTTCTCGGCTGGGTCCGGGAGGTGAACACAGTTGTTGGAGTTATGCTTGACGTAAGTAGTTTCAGGATCACTTCTTGATCATAGTTGCATGACCGTGCTTTTGCCGTCTCTTCTCGCTCTCTTTTGCGTATGCTAGCCACCATATATGCTAGTCGCTTGCTGCAGCTCCACCTCATACCTTTTACCCTACCTATAAGCTTAAATAGTCTTGATCTCGCGGGTGTGAGATTGCTGAGTCCTCGTGACTCACCAGATACTTCCAAAACCAGTTTGCAGGTGCCGATGAGACCGAGCAGGTGACGTACCCGAGCTCAAGGAGGAGCTCAATGAAGATCTTGTCCTTTATGTTGTTCCGTTCTAGTCGATCAGTAATGGAGCCCAGTTGGGGTCGATCGTGGACCTTTGTCGCTTTTGGGGTTTCTTCTTTTATTTTGGCTCCGTAGTCGGGCCCTGATTGTAACTGTATGATGTATTGTTTTATTCATGTAATTGTGTGAAGTGGCGATTGTAAGCCAACTATGTATCTCTTACCCTTATGTAGTACATGGGTTGTGTGAAGATTACCTCACTTGCAACATTGCTCTCAATGCGGTTATGCCTCTAAGTCGTGCTTCGAGACGTGGGAGATATAGCCGCATCGAGGGCGTTACAAGTTGGTATCAGAGCCTTTCCCCGACCTTAGGAGCCCCCACTGTTTGATCGTTTTAGCGGCCGAGTTGTGTCTAGAAAAAATGTTTTGAGTCATTTAGGAATTATATATCGGAGAGTTTAGGAATTCTTTTTACTCCCCAGTCTCCTCATCGCTCTGGTAAGGCATCCTGACGTAGAGTTTTGACTCTTCTCTTCTCAAATTTCACTAAAAAAAATTTTAGGATCACGCGGGTATATTACAATCGTTCCGATGGTTTTATGATGACAACATTGTCTTGGTTGCCTCCTGACATTTAGGGGTTGTGGCAGTGTCCCGGGGAGTTGAGCTCCGAGGTGTTGTCGTCATAATCTTATCGTTGCGGTTTTGGAATACCTGAGTTTAGTACGCCGACATCGAAAATCTCTTTTGTACAGTTGTTGGTGAGATAACCCTGATAGCCCAGTACTGAGGCGAGTGCGGGAGTATTGCCATGACTCGTATAACGGATGCTTTTCGAAGGTTGAGGTAGACGATTTCCGAAGGATTCTTGGTTATGTGTTGATGGATGGATACAGCTGGATCTAGGTATTGTTAGTTTGGGTGATATATTTTGTGTCCCCTGTATCCCCAACACCTGATTGCATAACCAGAAAGTTTCGGGAGTTTATAAGTGGGAATTCAAGTATCTCATAGGATATCTTTCCAACAGACACATGATACGATATGGGATCTATCATATGTTTGTTTCCGGCTTATTCTGCGAGCCAATCCTTTTGTTTTTGTTTTGTTTTGTGGTATTCGAGTTGCTTCAATGTCAAGTGTTGATTCCATACCTTTCCTAAACGGTGTTCTCATATTCCTATGTGGATGCTAATCCTTCTTGATCATCAAGGTTGTCTTTTCAATCCTTTCCAACCGGTGCGTTTTTCTCCAAGTAAATCCGATCATTTTCAACATCCGCAAGATCAACTCTAAGTATTCTAAACGGTGTTTGTTTCATTCGTCCCAAGTTGTCTTTGTTTTCCCGCCCTCCCACCCTTATTTCTTCAAGGACGCAGATTTCTTAATCAAGTATCCATTTTATTCTTGTGAAGTCTCTCCATTCTTTTCCGCCGATGTTCGTATCCGGTGATTCTCAGGATGATACTAACGGAGCTTCAAGTTCATCATTCGTCATTCTTTTCTTCTCCGGTGGTTCCAATTCAAGCTTTATCGATCATATCTTTTCCTCGTTTCTAATGTTTTCTAATGCTGGTGTATCTCTTAATCATTCACCTCTCACTATTCATTTGTTCCGGAGTGATGAAGATATCTCAGAAGATTCAAGTTTCCATTCTCAATTCACTTAAGTTCTTTTGAGGATGCTATTTCATTCAAGCCATTTAATTCAACCGGTACAATATCCCTTTCAAGCAATCGTTCAATGGTGTTTCTTTTGAGTGGGCCCTAACCCACAGGTCTTTTCCCAGGATCTTACCTGACTCTTTTAAGTTTCTTGGAGCTATTCCCAAATTCTTTTCAAAGTTTGACGTAAGAATGAATTCTCATCAGTCATATGTCTTTCTCCAAGATCCTTCAATTCTTTCATCGTTGGTTCAACCTTTCTAATTTTCATTCCGGAGTGCCTCAACAAATTCATGGTGGTGTTTTTCATCGTCATTCTCAACATTTGAAGACCGAAGAAGAGTTTTCCTTAAATCTTGTCCATTCTCTTCAAGATTCATGGTTCTAGCCTGATGCCATCCTCTCATAATTGTTTTCGATTGTGAGAATTCTTTTCACCCATCCGGAGCATTTCAGGAGTCTTTTCAGTTTGATTCTCCGGAGCCATTATCTCAGAATTATTCATTCTCAGCTTCGTCTATCGTTCTCCAAATCTTACTGGTGCATCGTTCGAATATTCTCTAATCATTTCATGATCTCTTCGTTCTCATGTATCTAAATCCTAGCAAGCATCTTCGTTCATTTGCTAATTCTTCCCGGTGTTTTATTATCTCTTCTTCGTTCATTTTCAATCCTACCGGTGGTTTGTTCAAGTTTTTCTCAAGTTTGTGCTTTATCTCTTGATTCTTTCTACGAGAATAAGTTGCATGCCTAATCAGTTGCTTGTCATCAATCTAAATTGGTGAAGGATACGCATAGTGTAATTCTTATTCTTGTTTCAACCAAGTGATTAATTCCTTATTCCGGAGGTTCATCAAAATTCTTGATTTCTTTTGTTCAACTATCTTTCCGGAGTTCCAAGTTTTTTCTCGGTTATATCGTCACGAAGATCCATCTAAATCATTGCAAGGCTTCACCTTGTATTTTCAACTTCTCTTTCTTTTTTATCATCTTTTTCTTACCGGAGTTTTTCATGGAGGCTCTACATGATGGTTCATCGAGGATTCTTTTCATTCTTCAATTGTTCATCAAGATTTCTCTCGGAGTTAAGATCCGTCAAGCCATACTCTAAAATAAACATGGTGTTCAACACATGTTTTGTTTGGAGGAGTTCAAGCATTTCTTCATCTTGCATCCCGAAGTGCAATTCTTTCTACCTTATCTTTTGAGGTGGTGTTATGTCATTCTTGACAATTTCCCTTCTTGCTTCATGATTCACATGTTGTCAAGAATGAGGTATATTAAATCCATCAATTTCTTCCTTGAAGTTATCTTGGGTTATATTTCACCTAAAGCCTTCCCTAAGAATTGTTGCTATTTATGGTGCTCATTAATGACCCAAGTTCTTCATTTGTCCTCCCGGTGAAATAAGTTTCTCGTCTCCTTGTTGATATCAGTCCAATCATTTGTTTCCGTTGGTGGTTGAAGCTCACCTCATAATTTTGAGATGTTTCCATAAGCCCACTACAAGCTTATTCTTTTCGTTGTTGGTTCTCCAACAACTCCGTTTCAATCCTTATTTTAAGGAGGCTCTTTCAAATTCAATTGTGATAGAAGTTGTTGTTCTCTTCTCTGTTCTCTTGATTCCACTCTTTCATTTGTCCCGAAGGCATTGTGGTATTGCTCTCTTCGAACCATCTTCTTGTTTTGTCAAGATCATCTTCTTTTCTTGCTTATCCTTTTAACCGGAGTGTTGTATCATCTCTTCAATATCTTTCTTCTCATCAAGTTGTCTTCTCCTTTTAACCTTCAAGTTCTCGTAATACTCCTTGTTCCTCTTTTCTAACAGAGTGTTTTCAAGTTCGTTCAACTCCGTTGTGTTTCTTTCTTTCTACTTTTCAACCTCTCAAGGTTCATAGTTTCACTCATTTGTCAAAGAAGCAACTTAGTTTTACCTCTTATCTTCCTCTTCCTTCTCCCTCCGGTGCCGTCCTAGATCTCGGGTCGAGATCCTCTCGTAGTGGTGGAGTGTTGTAACGCCCCGAATACAATTTTCCATATTCTTAACCCCAACTCTTGCCTTTTCCGGAGATGTGATATGTTATTTGCTTCGTGGTTGGGTTTTTGTCTTCGTTTTGCTTTTTGCTCATGTCATACATTCATCATTGCATCATTTGCATTGCATCTTGTCATCATGCAACCCTTTCAAAACTCTACTAAATAAATCGTATGGATCTTCTGTCCATTTAAATTGAGGGAATTCACATGGTGAGTTCTCTTTATAACATATCCTCTCGATATTTAGAGAGCTATAATTAAATATTCCATTTTGGAATTCACCATAACACACTTGCAAATCACAATGCCTTTGTTATCTCAATTATTGGCCTCTAACCTTGCCCATATTTTCTTTCATCATTTTCCGGAGCTCTTCCTTAATGTTCAACATTTTTGGACCTTTCCAACCCTCACTTCCTATTCAAACCATTTGAATTAAATTCAAATGAATTTGAATTTAATTCTTGCAATCATGCCTCTCCTATTTTTCGTGGACCATGCACATTTTTACGAGTCCGTAAAAATTGTCTGGGTGTCAAACTTATTCCTCTAACCCCTCTTTCTTTTCTTTCTTTATCTCTGTTTTTTATCTCTTTTTTCTTTTTAGAGAGAGTGAGAGAAGGAGCCCAGCAGCTCCCAACCTCCCGCCTAGGCCCAGCCGCCGGCCTCCTAGGCCCATCCGCCCCCACCATCCCTCCTAACCCTAGCCCGAAAGCCCCCCTGCCCGATCCCCCTCTCCCTCTCGTTCCCTTCCACCCAGCGCCGCCAGCCACCCGCTCCCTCGATCCCATCTCTCTCCCTCGATCTTCCTCCCCTCGATCCCGCGACTCCCCTTCTCTCCTCCCGTGCCTCACCACTCCCTCTCGCCGCCATCTCCCTCGCTTGACCCCCTCGGCCTCCTCCACCTTGCGTTGCCGTTGGCCGCAAGCAGCGCCACCAGCAGCAGGAAGCTGCATCGCCCGACCTGCCCCTCGCCATCCCGCCGCCGCGTCCGGTCGCCGCCGACGACCACGACCTGCGCCGCTCCTGCCCCGGCCTCCTCCTGCCTCAACGGAGCAGGTCCCCGCGCCCCACGTCTTCGTCTGCGTCGTCTCCTGCTCCTCGCCTCGAGCACCGACGCTCCAAGGCCTGCCTCCTATAGTTCGTCGTTGCCGGAGATCCCCACCACCAGCAGGCAGCCGACCTCGCCGCCCATCGCCATCAACCCCTCCACCTGCGTCCTGCACACCGCTGCCCCGAGCGCCCCTGTCCTCGAGCACCTGTGGAGAACGGTTCCTGTCAAGCGCTCTGACCCGTTGCTGCCATGGCCTTGCACCCATCTGGCCCTGTTGTGTTCTTGGAGCGCTAGCACCGATGCGAGTCCTGAGCACCACCGCAGGTGGCCGTCGCACTGACCACCTTGGGCTGGCGCTGTACGCTGTTGTTGCCTTCATGCATCTTCACTTGCTGTGCCCATGGACATCAAGACCAAGTACCCCTTCGTTTCGTCAATACCGGCAAGTTCAGAAGATCTCAAGTACCACTACGAACTGTGTACCACGACAGACCGCGAGCTCCACGGATGCGCCAAGTACCACGACGACCGTCGAGACCGCCAAGTTCCACTACCGTCGACCCCGAAGCCCTCGGATTCGTCAAGTCCGAAGATGCAAGTCCCCTTCCGAACCATGTACGACGACCGTCGCCGGAGACCCGTGTAACGTGAACGTGAACGACTACCGTCGCGAGTACCTCTACCGTCGTCGTGTACAACTACTTCCACTACTTCCTTCGACGAACTTGAACCGTCCCGAATGCACGCTTCGAAGGTATAACCGCCGAGACGACCTTCCGAGAACGAATGCATGTTGTATGAGATGCTCGTGTTTGCACCGTGTCCGAATTGTCACTCGTTGCCATGCCATCGTCTCGTGGGAACCCGGTATCCGGGATCACCCCACCATCATGCTCAACTCGCTTCCGCACACTTCTCTTTTGCACCGGCAACTCAATCGAGTTATCGGAACTGATATGTTGCCGTGGCACCATTTTCGGATTCGTTACCGTGGCACACTTTCTTTCCGCCACGATGACAAATGCTTCCTAATGCTCTTATCAACATTTTCATAAAATTGCTTAAAACTTGCAATTGTCATCCGCATCATGATAACAACATTTAAAAATGCTTAAAATTGTTGTTTGCATTTATTTTGCTCAAATGCCATGTTAAAATGATTTAATTCATAACTATTTAACCGTAACTCGGATTTTAATAAATATTATATGTAAATGGGGTGAAAAAATGCCTAGTTTAACATGTTGCACTTTATTTTCCTGTTTAACAACATTAAAATATGCGTTAGGTCAGATCAGTACCATATCTAAAATATGCACATGAGGTTTTTCCGGAATTGTTGTTCGTTGCTTCCGGCCTCATTTAAACTTGGCTAGATAGGTAGTTTTACTTTGCTTCACCCTCTTGCCATGTTAAATAACATTTAATATTGTTGGGTACATAAACAAGATCGAGCTAAATATTTGTTGTGGTGTTTTGTCAATATGCAACTCGTTGCATATTGAGCTCCACTTAATTTGTACGATTGCTTGTGCATTTTAGCCATGACATGCTTCATTAAACCGGACATGCATCATACTTGTTTGTGCATCATGCCATGTGTATGTGGTGTTTGTTTACTATGTTGCTTGTTTCTTTCCGGGTTGCTCCTCTCATTAGCTTCGCTTTCGTTCCGGAGTTGTGAGGATCCGTTCGACTTCGTCCATTTGTCTTCTTCATGGACTCGTTCTTCTTCCTTGCGGGATTTCAGGCAAGATGAACATACCCTCGAAATCACTTCTATCTTTGCTTGCTAGTTGCTCGCTCTTTTGCTATGCCTATGCTGCGATACCTACCACTTGCTTATCATGCCTCCCATATTGTTAAACCAAGCCTCTAACCCACCTTGTCCTAGGAAACCGTTGTTTGGCTATGTTACCGCTTTGCTCAGCCCCTCTTATAGCGTTGTTAGTTGCAGGTGAAGATGAAGTTTGTTCCTTGTTGGAACATGGAGTTGTTGTTCCTTGTTGGAACATGTTTACTTGTTGGGATATCACAATATATCTTGTTTAATTAATGCATCTATATACTTGGTAAAGGGTGGAAGGCTCGGCCTTATGCCTGGTGTTTTGTTCCACTCTTGCCGCCCTAGTTTCCGTCATATCGGTGTTATGTTCTCGGATTTTGCGTCCCTAACGCGGTCGGGTGATTTATGGGACCCCCTTGACAGTTCGCTTTGAATAAGACTTTTCCAGCAAGGCCCAACCTTGGTTTTACCATTTGCCTACCACCTATCCCTTTCCCTTGGGCCTGATCAGCCTGAGGGTCATCTTTATTTAGCCCCCCGGGCCAATGCTTGTCTAAGTGTTGGTCCAAACTAGAGCCACTTGCGGTGCCACCCCTAGGCAACTTGGGGTATCGTCGGTTGCCGTACGTAGTGTTCATCCAGTGTTGCCCTGAGAACGAAATACGTGCAGCTCCTATCAGGATGTCGGCGCATCGGGCGGCTTTGCTGGACTTGTTTTATTACTGTCGAAATGTCTTGTAGCCGGGATTCCGAGACTGATCGGGTCTTCCCGGGGAGAAGGAATATCCTTCGTTGATCGCGAGAGCTTATCATGGGCTAAGTTGGGACACCCCTGCAGGGTTTGAACTTTCGAAAGCCGTGCCCGCGGTTATGGGCAGATGGGAATTTGTTAATGTCCGGTTGTAGAAAACCCGAAGTTGATCTTAATTAAAATACACCAACCGTGTGTGTAACCGTGATGGTCTCTTCTCGGCTAGGTCAGCGAGGTGAACACGGTTGTTGGAGTTATGCTTGACGTAAGTAGTTTCAGGATCACTTCTTGATCATAGTTGCACGACCATGCTTTTGCCGTCTCTTCTCGTTCTCTTTTGCATATGTTAGCCACCATATATGCTAGTCGCTTACTGCAGCTCCACCTCATACCTTTTACCCTACCTATAAGCTTAAATAGTCTTGATCTCGCGGGTGTGAGATTGCTGAGTCCTCGTGACTCACCAGATACTTCCAAAACCAGTTTGCAGGTGCCGATGAGACCGAGCAGGTGACGTACCCGAGCTCAAGGAGGAGCTCAATGAAGATCTTGTCCTTTATGTTGTTCCGTTCTAGTCGATCAGTAGTGGAGCCCAGTTGGGGTCGATCGTGGACCTTTGTCGCTTTTGGGGTTTCTTCTTTTATTTTGGCTCCGTAGTCGGGCCCTGATTGTAACTGTATGATGTATTTTTTTATTCATGTAATTGTGTGAAGTGGCGATTGTAAGCCAACTATGTATCTCTTACCCTTATGTAGTACATGGGTTGTGTGAAGATTACCTCACTTGCGACATTGCTCTCAATGCGGTTATGCCTCTAAGTCGTTCTTCGACACGTGGGAGATATAGCCGCATCGAGGGCGTTACAAGTTGGTATCAGAGCCTTTCCCCGACCTTAGGAGCCCCCACTGTTTGATCGTTTTAGCGGCCGAGTTGTGTCTAGAAAAAATGTTTTGAGTCATTTAGGAATTATATATCGGAGAGTTTAGGAATTCTTTTTACTCCCCAGTCTCCTCATCGCTCTGGTAAGGCATCCTGACGTAGAGTTTTGACTCTTCTCTTCTCAAATTTCACTAAAAAAATCTTTAGGATCACGCGGGTATATTACAATCGTTCCGATGGTTTTATGATGACAACATTGTCTTGGTTGCCTCCTGACATTTAGTGGTTGTGGTAGTGTCCCGGGGAGTTCAGCTCCGAGGTGTTGTCGTCATAATCTTATCGTTGCGGTTTTGGAATACCTGAGTTTAGTACGCCGACATCGAAAATCTCTTTTGTACAGTTGTTGGTGAGATAACCCTGATAGCCCAGTACTGAGGCGAGTGCGGGAGTATTGCCATGACTCATATAACGGATGCTTTTCGAAGGTTGAGGTAGACGATTTCCGAAGGATTCTTGGTTATGTGTTGACGGATGGATACAGCTGGATCTAGGTATTGTTAGTTTGGGTGATATATTTTGTGTCCCCTGTATCCCCAACACCTGATTGCATAACCAGAAAGTTTCGGGAGTTTATAAGTGGGAATTCAAGTATCTCATAGGATATCTTTCCAACAGACACATGATACGATATGGGATCTATCATATGTTTGTTTCCGGCTTATTCTGCGAGCCAATCCTTTTGTTTTTGTTTTGTTTTGTGGTATTCGAGTTGCTTCAATGTCAAGTGTTGATTCCATACCTTTCCTAAACGGTGTTCTCATATTCCTATGTGGATGCTAATCCTTCTTGATCATCAAGGTTGTCTTTTCAATCCTTTCCAACCGGTGCGTTTTTCTCCAAGTAAATCCGATCATTTTCAACATCCGCAAGATCAACTCTAAGTATTCTAAACGGTGTTTGTTTCATTCGTCCCAAGTTGTCTTTGTTTTCCCGCCCTCCCACCCTTATTTCTTCAAGGACGCAGATTTCTTAATCAAGTATCCATTTTATTCTTGTGAAGTCTCTCCATTCTTTTCCGCCGATGTTCGTATCCGGTGATTCTCAGGATGATACTAACGGAGCTTCAAGTTCATCATTCGTCATTCTTTTCTTCTCCGGTGGTTCCAATTCAAGCTTTATCGATCATATCTTTTCCTCGTTTCTAATGTTTTCTAATGCTGGTGTATCTCTTAATCATTCACCTCTCACTATTCATTTGTTCCGGAGTGATGAAGATATCTCAGAAGATTCAAGTTTCCATTCTCAATTCACTTAAGTTCTTTTGAGGATGCTATTTCATTCAAGCCATTTAATTCAACCGGTACAATATCCCTTTCAAGCAATCGTTCAATGGTGTTTCTTTTGAGTGGGCCCTAACCCACAGGTCTTTTCCCAGGATCTTACCTGACTCTTTTAAGTTTCTTGGAGCTATTCCCAAATTCTTTTCAAAGTTTGACGTAAGAATGAATCCTCATCAGTCATATGTCTTTCTCCAAGATCCTTCAATTCTTCCATCGTTGGTTCAACCTTTCTAATTTTCATTCTGGAGTGCCTCAACAAATTCATGGTGGTGTTTTTCGTCGTCATTCTCAACATTTGAAGACCGAAGAAGAGTTTTCCTTAAATCTTGTCCATTCTCTTCAAGATTCATGGTTCTAGCCTGATGCCATCCTCTCATAATTGTTTTCGATTGTGAGAATTCTTTTCACCCATCCGGAGCATTTCAGGAGTCTTTTCAGTTTGATTCTCTGGAGCCATTATCACAGAATTATTCATTCTCAGCTTCGTCTATCGTTCTCCAAATCTTACCGGTGCATCGTTCGAATATTCTCTAATCAGTTCATGATCTCTTCGTTCTCATGTATCTAAATCCTAGCAAGCATCTTCGTTCATTTGCTAATTCTTCCCGGTGTTTTATTATCTCTTCTTCGTTCATTTTCAATCCTACCGGTGGTTTGTTCAAGTTTTTCTCAAGTTTGTGCTTTATCTCTTGATTCTTTCTACGAGAATAAGTTGCATGCCTAATCAGTTGCTTGTCATCAATCTAAATTGGTGAAGGATACACATAGTGTAATTCACATAAATCGGAGGAGGAGACCAACCGGCCGTGGAATATTTCTCATCTTTGGCCCTACTATACTTGAGCTATAGGCTCTGCTTATGTACATATATGACAATGTATATATTATGATCTGTACAATAAACCGGAACCTCAGCTAAAGCGGGGTATCCGTTGTTTTTTCCATCATGTGTGGTTACATGGAGCTTCTGTTTCTAAAGCGGCGTCCGGTTTACCCCTTGATTTAACTTTTCAAAGCTTTATGTCACATCACTTAGGGGCTTGGTCGTATCCGAACCATAGTTACACCTCTTGATTAGCGCAATGCCACCGTATCACTTGGGGGTTTGGTCGTATCCGAACCATAGCTACACCTCTTGATCGGCTCAACGCCAAAACCGGGGCCAAAGAGAGTGTTGTCAGAAAACAGCAACTCAAACATAGGCACCCACTGAGCACTGCTCAAAACGTTACTTGGGGATTCTTTGCTATCGCAATGAACTTAGAATCAACACTTGTAATTGGGATGTCAAGCCATGGCTTGGAAGCCTGGTGTATACACCTAAAACCCCGGGTTAACCTCCCTCTTTAAGTAAGTCACGCCGCCCAGGTAAACCTGGTATGACCCTTCGAACTTTGACATGTTACTCTAAAATACAGACCCTGAACTTGTCGAGTTAAAACGATGATTGGTTAAGGATTTCGGACCATCTTAAAAGGCTTTGCAAAAATGGTTTAACTCAGTGGCCTGGCAGCCCATGAAAAGCCTCCAATTTGGGCCCTGGCAGCCCGTGAAAAGCCTCGACTACAACGGTTTTATTTGCCTTTGATTGAGTTTTGCTCTCTTTTTTGATAAAGATTTATGATGTTTTTTAAAACGGTGTTATCAACCCGGTTAGACTGCCAATTACAAATTGACAGTACACGATCAACTCATAATCCGGAGATTATCAGCCCGGTTGGTTTTGAATCGAGATCCCAGTATGGTGTAAACCAGTGTTTATCATAACCCAGAACGGTTTTACTATAAACCGGCCTTATATAAATAGGAGTTATTTTTCCTCCAAGAGTTGGGTTATAACCCTCACTACAAGGTTGGTCAGCCAATGTCATGCCTAAGAATTGCATGTATTATATATTTCCATATTTGGTTATATTTCACAACCTAGGTTGTAATCCTTGGTCATTTATATATGGGTATCATGACCCGCCGAACGGTAAACCGCCAGGGCTCTTTAAGCTTCTTATCTACAGGAACATCTTGAACAAATAGATACGGATATCATATCTTAAGCATGTCGAATCAAGTAAGCATCAATTGCAGATAAATATGCACGAAGGCATACCAGACCAAGTATTTTAATTAGCCTATTACAAGGCATTCCAGTGCCCAAAAGGATAAGTGTTTTCTCAAATACATGTCGCAGCATGTAGAAGACTAAACCGGCCTCCGGTTCATGATTGGTCACCAGCTTGGCCTCACGGTTGCGGATCATCTCGCGCCGGTTCAACTTCCTCTGCTCTACCCAGCGGAAGGACATCAACAGTTGCCCAGTCGACCCCGGTTAGGGCTTGGAATATAGCTTCATCACTTATCAGCGTGGACGGTTCAATGTCAAGGGCATAAGTGTGCTTACGGATTGGCGGAATAAGATTTTGAGCTTCAGGAATCGGCGTAGCAACCCGTTTGTTCTTATCATCATAGTTTGCTTGATAGTGGGAAAGATCCGCTTCTTCAACCAGTTGACAAGCCAGTGGGCGCACTTCCCGGTTTACGATTCGGAGATCATCTTCACTAAATTCTGTTCCTTCTTCCTTCAAACTGGGATAACCTTGGGCCGCTTCAACAGGATCAAAGTCAGGCACCCATGCTTTTGCCCGGATTAGTGCGGCCAAAGCACCCGTTCTAGCGACAGACTTTTTTAGCTTGTCTACCCGGGCAGGAAGCATAGATAAGCTTTCAATGGTATCCTTGACCAAAGTGGGAGGCGGATTGTTGTGGGAAGCAGTGTAGATGATCCGTTATGCGCCGGTATACAACTGCTCTATTAGAGTGTAGGCCGCTTTTAACTTCTTCCGAACATCAGATCCCAAGTGGCTAATACGAGTTCCTATATCATTGCAAGGATTAGTAAACCGGCAACTACGTGAAAGGATGTGGTCAAATCGGGAGTCAAGGATGCTTACCATACACAGCTGCAGTCATGGCATGAACCTGCCGCTTTACGCTGGTGAGTTCATCAACCACCGGTTTAAGAGCGGCCTCTGCTAACTCAGCCCTTTTGATCAAATTGGATTTTCACTCTCCCAATCCGTCTGCTCTTTGTTGAAGTCTTCTTTCAGTTTCTCCATAGTGCCTAGAGCGCTGGTCAATTCTTCTTTCGCCTTGGAGGTTTCAGCTTGTTGTGATTTCAGGTTCTCTTGCAGATTAGCGGTTTGGCTCTCTTTCTTGCTCAGCTTAGCCTACAAAGAGATAGTCATATGATGAGGTGACAGTACATACTTGAAGTACCAAGTACATAACAAGTTATGCCCTTGATACTTGGGGGATAATGCATATTTGCTCTTCATCATACATTTTCTACAAGTCCCAAGCATAAAACAAGTATTCAACTTGGCACTTGGGGGCTAATGGGTATTTGCTCAAAGAATGTTGATACAAAAATTTTCTTCTACATATCCCCGATTCATCTTCATAAAGTTAAACCGGCACTTGGGGGCTACTTCAGTGAAGTTCAGATGCATTGCTGCAAAGCGTAATTTTTTTTACTAAGTCCCGGTTTAGATTGATATCTTAAACCGTCACTTGGGGGCTACTAAAGTTGATAAACTGAAATTAAACATAAGGGGAAAACATTTGGGGGCTACTGAAGTTCATAAACTGAAATTAAACATAAGGGAAAAACATTTGTGGAGTTACCTCATATCGCTCCTTCATCATATTTACCAAGCCGGCTTCATAGTCACGACTGGTATATAGATGTTTCAGGTAGCCGGAATGAAGTTCTTGAGCATTCAGATGGGCGTAAGTGGACAGATCGACATTCCATTTGCCTTTGCCAATTGCAGAGAATTCCTCTTTGGAGGTATTCCTTGAGAAAGCGACAGGATTTCCTGGGTCAGTATGGCCAATGCCAGTGATCAGAACATCATCATCCTTCTCCTCAGCAGCTCGTACTGGAGTTGCCGGTTTGTCAGCATCTTTTACTGGACTGGCCGTTTTGTCAGTCCGGATAGGGCTTGTTGGTTGATCAGCCTGGCCGGTGGTATCAACTTCTGCCTGCTCAGCAACGAAGTAATGATCTTGAGGCGGTGGATCATTCAGCATATCATCAATATTTGCCTCTTCAGGATCGGGAGTTTTCTCGGGTTCAGTAGCCGTGTCTTCCTCTGTCGGTTTTTTCAGACGAGCTTTCTTACTAGGTATGGACTTGGCACTGGGAAAAATAAAAATAAGGATCAGTACAGTTTATATTAAGTAACATATCAAGGATATAAGTAAGAGTATGCTCACCCAAGCACTGTTTTAACCGGTGGAAGTTTTGTGGCACACGACTCGCCAGAGGATGAATGAGAAGTGCCCTGATAATTTGAGTCAGACGGATTAAGAGGTTGACGAAAACAACTCGCTTTGGGGCGTGAAATGTCAAGTCAATAAGAGACCTCTGATCGGCGTTTTCGAACCGGACTATTCGGTAAACCGGCGGAGGTAACTACCTGGCCGCTATGCCCGGCTGTGCGGAGAGCCTCGTGCTGTTGTGTCTTCACAAGAAAGTTCAGATCCAAGTAAGCAAGAGGATGAGAAAATTTAAGTTTCCGGTTTGCTTGACGGATTTTTTGTGTTGGCAAAGGATTTGAATCAGAGGAAAGAGTAATTACCTCTACAGCTTCGGCTTGGCTAGTCTCAGCGTTATCCTGACAATAATCATCATCAATAAGGCGTATGAAAAATGAACCAAGTGAATCAAGTTCTACCTCTAAATCCGGATTACCCACATCATCATCGACTGGTGGATCGGAGGATGCAGTGGTCCTCTTCCGATTGGCAGGTTTTTTCACAACTTTGGTTTTTTGACGGGTTGGCTTCACGAGTTTGTCTTGCGGGGGTTTCTTGTTCCAGAATGGATCATCACCCTGTCAAGAAAATAATCACACTTTCAAAGAATATTAGGATAGAAGCAATTTCAGATAAACAAGTTATATGATTCTTACAGCTGGCGGTTTGTTGGTGGTGCAGAAAGGGAGTAGTCCGGTTTGGGCACAGACATCCTCCGGTTCATTCAACATCTTTTTTACAGCTTCAGTGACTTCGTCATCTGTAAGTTGAATGTCAATGTGCCGCTGAGCATCCTTCAAGTTCCCTGTATACTCACACATCAAACCGAGGCACCGGCTTAAGGGCAGAACGCTCCAACTTATCCAGCAGCGCGCAAGATCAACTCCTGTCAAACTGTTTGCTATAAAGGCCCTGAGCTTTGATAGTTGAGGAGCATATCTGGCCCTTTGTTTGGCGGTCGGCCATTGAGGAAGAGGATGTGTGTTGCTCAGACATTCAGGATGGTAACCCGATAGGGGGTTTTGGTCAGCTGGAGGCGTGTCCTTGCAATAAAACCAGGTCTGGTTCCACTCTTTGGGTTGACTATGGAGACTGGGATGAGGAAAGGTGACTTCTTTCCTTTTCTGAATCGCCATTCCGCCCAATTCTGTGTTGGGCCCGTCTTTGAATTCCGTGCGACGTTTAGGTGAAAGAAATCCCTGAACAGTTCTATTGTGGGTTCCTCCTGAAGGTAAACCTCACAAAAAACTTGGAAGTGGCATATGTTGGTCACAGAGTTAGGACTGATGTCTTGTGGGCGCAGTTGAAAGCTGGCCAGTACATCCCGGAAATTTTTTGAACCGGGAGGATTAAAACCTTGGCCTAAGTGATCAGCAAATACAACAACCTCTCCGTCCTTGGGTGTAGGAGGACATTCCAGGCCAGGGACCCTCCAGTGAATGATATCTTTCTAGGTTAAAGCGCCTGTTTTGACAAGGTTGTCTAACTGTTCTTCAGTTACTCGAGAAGGGACCCAGTTGCATTCATACACTTGCTTGGCCATGGCAATGAATGATCTACAACATGATAATTACCGGTTTAAGATTTACAGTGGACAACAATGCGGAGGTACAAGGATGAAAGCATGTTGTTAAACCGGAGTTGGTTAATCATAAACCGAAATTTACTAAACAAAGGCTATAAGTTCAAGTACATTGGCGGTTCAACAAGGGGTCTAATGGTATATACCGGGTCATCATTTTTTGAAAGGTTAAAACGCCTAGTCTGACATTGAAGATGCAAGTCTACAGATGCGTAAGTGAAGGAAAAGCAGATTTCGTAAGTTAGCATTATAATTTTCGATCTGGCACATATAAGAAAAGGAAAATATATTCAGACCTAAGAAGTAGTACCGAAACATTGGATGAAGGTTCAGATGGGATCTTCTATTTTAACGAGGTGCATTAGATGGAAAAGAAGGGCTACGACTATTATTAAGCAGGATGAACATCAAGGTTCGGATCAAAAGGCTACTATGCAAGCAATGAACACTGACGAACACCGAAGAACATCGAAACCCTAGAACAGATCTATGGCGGAAAAGCAGAGAGCTTACCAGTGCTGATGAAGGAGCGGAGAAGCACCACAGTTTTCTGGTGCGTTTAGGGTGATGCAGTGGCCAGAGTTGTAGCGGAGGCGATGGTCGACGGTGGCGGCGGAGCTCCAGAGGTTGAGCGGCGCGAGGAAGACGATGACGCGAAGAGTCACAAGGGGGAAAGGTGAAAATGACCCCTCAACCCTATTTATAAAGGCAAGGGATAAGTGTCAGGCGTGAAAATCGAGGAGCCAGAATTTTGGAAATAAGGCGGAGCTGTCGCCTCGATTGTCGGAGACCCATTAATGAAGATGTGTCATACATAGTTTTTAATAATAGATGACATCACGACGGTTTACCGCGGCCCGGGAAGATGACGTCACGACGGTTTACAATTTCTGTGAAGATGTTGAAGACGAAGTTTTCTTGAGGACTGACATGAACCAGTTCAAATCAGTCTGGGGCCTAATGTTGGGTATATTACTACTGGGCGTAAACCGGCCAGGAGAGGATGGGTTAACTTCATCAGCAGTTCATTATACGGGAAGCCCATGAAGAAAGACGGTGACGCTGTGTAAAGGCCGAAGGCCCAGAACCGGTTTAAGGTCTGTAGCTATAAACCGGCATTGATATGTAACTTGCATTGTAAGGTAGAAAGAGCGGAGACCGAGCCGGACACGTTTATGAGCCGGCCTCGGGACTCTGTAAACTGACGGGCGTCAACCCATGTATATAAGGGGACGACCCGGCGGCGGTTCAGGACAACATACAACAACTCGAGACTCAGGCAAAGCGTATTCGCTCCCTGGTCATCGAAATCCCATCAATCCATCACAACTAGACGTAGGCTTTTACCTTCATCGTAAGGGGCCGAACTAGTATAAAACTCTCTTGCGTCCCTTGTCCGCTTTAACCCCTTTAAGCTAACCCGTTGCGATGGCTCCACGACTAAATCCTTTCATGAGGACATCTGCCGTGACAAAACCACGACAGTATGCGTCCGTGCTATACAAACGGTTTTTAACCCCTTTCCGCGACAACATTTGGAACCATCGCCAAGTGAGTGTGGGCGATAGGGGGGTCCTTCCCACACGACCCATAAATCGTCGGGGATAGGCCCTCCCGGGACACCAAATGAGCTCGTGTGCGATCGGGCGAGGCATCGAAACCCAATCATTTCCGTAGGTATGTACATCCCACATGGTGCATCCCAAAAAAACATTTCCGTAGGTATGTATATCACGCATAGTCAATCCAAGGAATATGTTTCCGTTCTTATGTACATCCCACACAGTCAATCCAGGGAAAACGTTTCCGTTCGTATATACATCCCACACAGTTTTATGTATATGCTCGTGTGTGAAAGGTGTAACTATCACACACGCTCTGCCTTGGTTAACTGTTTGCTTTTATGAACTACATCACACATGATTTGATGTGGAAAACTGTGTGGCATTGGGCTATCCATTACAAGCGCTTTTACTGCTAGAACCGTTTGCAAAGTTCCATGACCGTCTGTTCTCTTTTTATATCGCACACGTTGTTTTCTTTCTAACCGTGTGCACATTATTTTATTAGCTCCTGTATATTTTTATTTTTGCCTGTAATTTATTATTCAAATTGGAAATTTTGAAATATGAAACGTACAATTCAAATTCTTAGCACAATGGTTCAACAACGAATCCATAAATAAAATTGCCAGTACAATATGTTCAGTAGTTACAGGATTAGGCAGCAATTAACTATGATGAGCCACAATATTTAAAGGTGGTGAAGAGACAAGTGTAAATCAGTTTGACTGCTGACGGTGTTGAAGAAGCGGAATGCCCATAATGTGCCTTTCTGCATGCCATAGGCACGAACCACTTTTGTCCAACCCCTTGTGACGATCGCCCGCCCCTCCTTCAGCGCCTTCAGGAAGACTTCTAGATCATTATCATGGTAGCATGAATTATATACTTTAACCTTAGTTACCTCCACTCCGGTCATGTACTTTGCAAGGTAATCATAAGTAAATAGCTTCGGAAACCACTGAAATAGAAAAATATCAGATACTGAGGTCTAATAGAGTAACTTGTTATGGGCAGGGGGAAAAGGCAACACATTACTTACCATCCTAAAGTTCACTATTGTCTTGGACAAAGTGTAAATAAAGAGCTTAATTCCAATCACCCGTTTCTTTCGCCTAACAATCTTTCTTAGTTTTCTCACTTGACGCTTGTTCATGAATATCTCATTGCCCCATGCGCAAAAGGGATCGAAGCGTGGATCAATACCGCTCATATATGTACCTACAAGCAACCAGTAAATGTTAGAAGCTAAACTGAGATTGTAAAAATGATGTAAACTACAACTACCTATGTTCCTAGGTACAAGTATTTTTTGAGATTTCAATATGAACTTTATATGGATGTATATAGAATTATAGATATACTTTAGATTAGAATCTAGATTCACTCATTTTGCTCCTTATGTATTCTATATTGGAATCTCTAAAAATACTTATATTTAGGAATAGATGGTGTACAAGACATGGGATGTAGCTAACCTCGATGGCCAACAACAATATCGCCCATTGTAGCCCTGTGTAAGTACATGGAAAGCCAATGTTAACTACAACAGGGTTAACATCCACCAAAAATAGCAAATGGTAATAAAACGGCAGCATGTGTAGTGATATCTTCATTGCGAAAGAGTAGCACGGTAGCAAAGGGACAGATTAAAAAATGGATACAACTGTTAATTGCAACAGGCTTAATGGCCATTGAAACCAGTACTGATAAAAATGCAATTGGCAGAGTTAAACATCATATGGCAGGTGCTGCCAGAGTAGATAATGGCCTAGTTGTCTATCAAAAGGTAGGGAAAATAGCTAAAACATCTTAGGCATGTTTACTAAAACATGCTTAATACATCGATTGTACAAAACATAGCCATTAATTGCAACTGGTATTGGTAAGATTGAACAGGTGAGTGCATACTTGGTAAGTCCTGAGAGGTGGTTGCTGGGGCACTTCATCTTGACCAGAGCCCGCCGAAAGTCAGCGACGACGGAGGCGAGCTGTTCCTCCGGGTCGAAGCACGGATCAGTGCCACTGACATGTGTACCTACAGGCAACCAATAAATGGTAGAAGTTAAACTGCAATTGCACAAATGATGTGAAATACTTTAAGACAAGGGATGCAGCTAACCTCTACGGCAAACAACAGCATCGACCGTTATGACCCTGCGTAAGTGCATGGACATGCATGTTAAGTACAACAGAGTTAGCATCCACCAAAATAGCAAACAGGCAGCATCTCTAGTATATCTTCATTGCGGAGAGTAGCATGGTAGCAAATGGACAGATTAAAAAATGGATGCGACTGTTAATTACAACAGGCTTAACAACATCCTAAGTCATGTTTTGTAATTTTGTATCCATTGAAATACAACTGTTTAAAAATGGATTCAACTATTAATTGCAACAGGCTTAATAGAAATTGAAACCGGTACTAATAAAAATGCAATTGGCAGAGTTAAACATCATATGGCAGGTGCTGCCAGAGTAGATAATGGCCCAGTTGTCTATAAAAAGGTAGGGAAAATAGCTAAAACGTCTTAGGCATGTTTACTAAAACATGCTTAATACATCGACCATACAAAACATAGCCATTAATTGCAACTGGTATTGGTAAGATTGAACAGGTGAGTGCATACTTGGTAAGTCCTGAGAGGTGGTTGCTGGGGCACTTCATCTTGGCCAGAGCCCGCTCAAAGTCAGCAGCGGCGGAGGCGAGCTGTTCCTCCGGGTCGAAGCATGGATCAGTGCCACTGACATGTGTACCTACAGGCAACCAATAAATGGTAGAAGTTAAACTGCAATTGCACAAATGATGTGAAATACTGTAAGACATGGGATGCAGCTAACCTCGACGGCAAACAACAACATCGGCCGTTATGACCCTGCGTAAGTACATGGACATGTATGTTAAGTACAACAGGGTTAGCATCCACTAAAAATAGCAAATGGGCAACATCTCTAGTGATATCCTGAGTCATGTATTGTAAGTCTGTTGCTGGTATTGGTGAAATTGAGCTGCACACGGTAATATTTGAACATCACACAGTGTGCAGTACTGAAATAAACAAGGCACGAACATGTTTAATACATCAACCGTACAAATCATAGTCATTACAAGTGGTATTGGTAAAATTTAGCTCGCCAGATCTTACCTGTTATGTCCTGGGGGGTAGTCGCTGGGGCACTTCATCTGGGTCGGAGACTGCACCATGCCGACGGCAGTGGCGGAGGCGAGGTGTTCCTCCGGGTCAACACTTACAGCGGCCATCACGCGATGGACCGCCATCAGCTCCTGGCGGTGGGGATTTGGAGGCATGAGGATGTTCCGCAGGCGCCATTTAACCAATCAGGCCAGGGCCGTGATAGAGGTCGGTGGGTTACCTGACTGGATCCGAGAAGAACATAGATGTGGTTGAAGTTGTGGTTACGGCTGAGGGAATCTTGGACTAAGGGGTCCTCGGGCGTCCGGCCTGTTACTCATTGGGCCGGACTAATGGGCTATGAAGATATGAAGGCCGAAGACTACACCCGTGTCAGGATTGGACTCTACTTGGCATGGAAGGCAAGCTTGGCGACCAATTATCAAGATTCCTTCTTATGTAACCAACTACATGTAACCCTAGATCTCTCCGGTGTCTATATAAACTGGAGGGCATAGTCCGGATAGGGGACATTCTTTACCATATTCACATAGGCTAGGCTTCTAGGGTTTAGCCATTACGATCTCATGGTAGATCAACTCTTGTAATACTCATATTCATCAAGATCAATCAAGCAGGAAGTAGGGTATTACCTCCATAGAGAGGGTCCGAACCTGGGTAAACATCGTGTCCCCTGTCTCCTATTACCGTCGATCCTAGACGCACAGTTTTTGTTAGGACCCCCTACCCGAGATCCACCGGTTTTGACACCGACATTGGTGCTTTCGTTGAAAGTTCCACTGTGCCGTCGGCAAAGGTCTCGATGGCCCCTTCGGTCGTCAGTAATGGCGCTGTTTAGGGAGAAACCTTCCTCCCGGGACAAACCTTTGTGTTCGGCGACTTCGTACTACGGGCCAACTCACTTGGCCATATGGAGTAGGTCGATAGCCACGCCCCTGGCCATCAGGTCAGATTTGGAAGCTTGAACTATGTTGCGGATATCCGTGGGGACTTGATCTCCAAGGGATTTGAGCCCGCGGCGATCGGTCCCCCTCACCCTGATGAACGCGACTTAAATCTGTCATCGGATCACACCCAGGAGATGGTTCCTGCTACTGCAACGGCCTTAGAGTCAAAGCAGATCATGCCATCCGATGCCGCGGAGTCCGCGGTGTTGGAGCCGCACACGGACTCAACACCCTACAATATTCGCTTTAACGGAACTTCGGACGTGTCTCCGGCTATAAATTCCGGACTGTGTACGCCCGCGGACACCAAGCTAGATTGGTTATCGATCTTCGAGTTCAGCGCCGCTCACGTTTTCCAGCACTCGCCTTTGGGTAACACGCTAAAATCTCTAAAGATTTTGTCCTTGGAGAAGGACTCACAGCCGAACTATGTCCGGTTCGAGCTAGAGACGGACGACGAGGAATTTTGCTTCCCACCCGCCACCCACTTCATAGCCACTGTCGATGACTTAACCGACATGCTTGACTATGGCTCTAAAGACATCGACGGTATGGACGATGATGCCGATATGGTGCAAGGCCAAGACCCGCCATTCACTGGATGTTGGACGGCTACCTCTTCGTACGACGTGTACATGGTTGACACACTGATACGTCTCCAACGTATCTATAATTTTTGATTACTCAATGCTATATTATCTACTGTTTTGGACTATATTGGGCTTTATTTTCCACTTTTATATTATTTTTGGGACTAACCTATTAACCAGAAGCCCAGCCCAGAATTGTTGTTTTTTGCCTATTTCAGTGTTTCGAAGAAACAGAATATCAAACGGAGTCCAAACAGAAAACTCATTTTTGGAACGTGATTTTCTTCCTGAATAAGATCCAGGAGATTTGGACCCTACGCCAAGGAAGTTCCGAGGAGGGCACGAGGTAGGGGGCGTGCCCTACACCCCCAGGCGCGCCCCCACCCTCGTGGGCCCACCGAAGCTCCACCAACATACTTCTTCCTTCTATATATACCCACGTACCCCCAAACGATCAAAACAGGAGCCAAAAACCTAATTCCACCGCCGCAACTTTCTGTATCCATGAGATCCCATCTTGGGGCCTGTTCCGGAGCTCCGCCGGAGAGGGTCGTCATCACGGAGGGCTTCTACATCATCATAGCCTCTCCGATGAAGTGTGAGTAGTTTACCTCAGACCTTCGGGTCCATAGTTATTAGCTAGATGGCTTCTTCTCTCTCTTTTGGATCTCAATACAATGTTCTCCCCCTCTCTTGTGGAGATCTATTTGATGTAATCTTCTTCTTTTGCGGTGTGTTTGTTGAGACCGATGAATTGTGGGTTTATGATCAAGTCTATCTATGATTAATATTTAAATCTTCTCTGAATTCTTTTATGTATGATTGGTTATCTTTGCAAGTCTCTTCGAATTATCCGTTTGGTTTGGCCAACTAGATTGGTAGTTCTTGCCATGGGAGAAGTGCTTAGCTTTGGGTTCGATCTTGCGGTGTCCTTTCCCAGTGACAGAAGGGGCAGCAAGGCACGGATTGTATCGCTGCCATCGAGGATAACAAGATGGGGTTTATTTCATATTGCATGAATTTATCTCTCTACATCATGTCATCTTGCTTAAAGCGTAACTCTGTTTTTAACTTAATACTCTAGATGCATGCTGGATAGCGGTTGATTAGTGGAGTAATAGTAGTAGATGCAGAATCGTTTCGATCTACTTGTCACGGACGTGATGCCTATATACATGATCATGCTTAGATATTCTCATAACTATGCTCAATTCTGTCAATTGCTCAAAAGTAATTTGTTCACCCACCGTAGAAAACTTATGCTCTTGAGAGAAGCCACTAGTGAAACCTATGGTCCCCGGGTCTATTCTCACCATATCAATCTCCATCACTTTAATCTTGCTTTGTTTTTTAATTTGCCTTTTACTCTTCACTTTGCATCTTTATATCAAAAATACCAAAAATATTATCTCTATTAGATCTCACTCTCATAAGAGACCGTGAAGGGATTGACAACCCCTAATCGCATTGGTTGCGAGTTGCTATCGATTTGTGCAGGTACGAGGGACTTGAGCGTGGCCTCCTACTGGGTTGATACCTTGGTTCTCAAAAACAGAGGGAAATACTTACGCTACTGTGCTGCATCATCCTCTCCTCTTCGAGGAAACCAACGCAAGCTCAAGAGGTAGCAATAAGAATTTATGGCGCCGTTGCCGGGGAGGCTCACGCAAAAGTCAAGTCAAGATTCGACTCCCGAGAACGAGCCATTTCTGGCGCCGTTGCCGGGGAGGCTCACGCAAAAGTCAAGTCAAAATTCGACTCCCGATAATGAGCCATTTCTGGCGCTGTTGCCGGGGAGTCCACGCAAAAGGTCAACATACCAAGTACCCATCACAATCCCTATCTCCTGCATTACATTAGTTGCCATTTGCCTCTCGTTTTCCTCTCCCCCACTTCACCCTTGCCGTTTTATTCTCCCTCTCTTTCTCCTTCTCCATCTCCGTTTGCCTTTTTCTCGCTTGCCTTTTATTTGCTCATGTGTTGGATTGCTTGCTTGTCGCTATGTCTGAAATTGGGGAAGTTATCGCCGATATGGGCGATAACAATATTATGGAAAATTCTGATGCTCCTGCTGAAGAACCCCCTACCTACCATACTAAAATATTTCGAATCGGTAGTGGTAATATTATTGGAAAAGGAGATATTCAAGATTTCTTTACTTGTGCTGGTGCTTTGCCCTCTATGGGTGGTTCTATTCTCCATAGAACTAGTAATCTAGCGGACGCTATTGCCATGCTTATTGTTGAACTTGAGAGGCAATTTATGCATATGCACCCTTCTATACAAAGAATTTTCCTAGAATTTTCTAATATCGAACACTCCTCTATTAAGCGTGCCGCTACTATCTTTTTGGCTCATGAATTCAGATTTATAATAAAAGAAGCCAAAAAAATCTTTGCGCATTATAGGGTGGATGCTGGCCGTCCTCCCATAGAATCTATCCTTTTTGATCAAGAAGAAATTATGCGTTTTCAATCTCTTGACTATGTTGCTTTCAATGAAAACCTTAGAAAAAAGTGCCGACCAATATTTTAAATGATAGAATCTCTGAACTTAATGATGATTTGGCTATTCGAAACAATGAGCTAGGATACTCTCTTGAGTGTAGGCTCACAAGGTTCTGTCAAAAGAACGCTTATAATGATGAATTGGTTGTGCATTATGAAGGGCCGAAAGAGGAACCTATACCTCCTAAAGTTGATCTTGGGGATTTTTGCCCAATTAAATTTATCCCTTTTGATTACTTTTGCTTGCCTCAAAGAAAACTTGCTGCCGAACATAGAGAATATGAAATGAGCTTCACCGATCTATCTTATTACTACGGCACAACTTAGATCTATCCTCGCTTTTATGCCTAGCTAGGGGCGTTAAACGATAGCGCTTGTTGGGAGGCAACCCAATTTTATTTTTAGTATTTTATGTTTTTCTTCTGTTAGGGAATAAATAACCCATCTACCTCCTGTTTGTATGTGGTTTTGTGTTTTAATTAGTGTTTGTGCCAAGCTAGACCTATTGGATCTTCTTGGATGATAGTTATTTGATCTTGCTGTAATTTCCAGAAACTTTGCGTTCAGTGCCCGAATTATTGAAAATCATCAGAACATGATAAAATAATGATTCCAATTGCTTCTGATCAATAAAAAAATTGTCAAGGTCGTCTAATTTTGGTAGAGGTTTTGGAGTTCCAGAAGTTTGCATTAGTTACAGATTACTACAGACTGTTCTGTTTTTGACAGATTCTGTTTTTCGTGTGTTGTTTGCTTATTTTGATGAATCTATGGTTGGTAAAATAGTTTATAATCCATAGAGAAGTTGGAATACAGTAGGTTTAACATCAAAATAAACAAAGAATGAGTTCATTACAGTACATTGAAGTGGTTTTATGTTTTCTTTCTCTAACGGAGCTCACGAGATTTCTATTGAGTTTTGTGTTGTGAAGTTTTCAAGTTTTGGGTGAATTCTTTTGATGCATTATGGAACAAGGAGTGGCAAGAGCCTAATCTTGGGGATGCCCATGGCACCCCCAAGATAATCCAAGGACACCAAAAAGTCAAAGCTTTGGGATGCCCCGGAAGGCATCCCCTCTTTCGTCCACTTCCATTGGTAATTTACTTGGAGCTATATTTTTATTCACCAACATGATATGTGATTTGCTTGGAGCGTCTTGTATTATTTGTGTCTTTGTTTGTTAGTGTGCCACAATCATCCTCGCTGTACACACCTTTTGAGAGAGCCATACTTGAATTAAAATTTGTTAGAATACTCTTTGTGCTTCACTTATATCTTTTGAGCTATGTAGTTTTGCTCTATGTGCTTCACTTATATCTTTTGAGCGTTCTAATTTTGCTCTATGTGCTTCACTTAGATCTTTTAGAGCATGGTGGTGGTTTGTTTTAAAGAAACTATTGATCTCTCATGCTTCACTTAAATTATTTTGAGAGTCATAATGGCATGGTAAATTGCTTAATATTAAGAGGCTTGGTATTCATGATTTGTGAAATTTTCTTTTGAGTGCGTTGAATACTAAGAAAAGTTAGATGATTGATAATCGTTTTGAGATATGGAGGTAGTAGTATCAAAGTCATGCTAGTAGAGTAATTGTGAATTTGAGAAGTGCTTGAGTTAAAGTTTGCAAGTCCCGTAGCATGCACGTATGGTTAACATTATGCAACAAATTTGAAACATGAGGTGTTATTTGATTGTCCTCCTTATGAGTGGCGGTAGGGGACGAGCGATGGTCTTCTCCTACCAATCTATCCCCCTAGGAGCATGCGCGTAATACTTTGGTTTTTGATGGCTTGTAGATTTTTGCAATAAGTATATGAGTTCTTTATGACTAATGTTGAGTCCATGGATTATACGCACTCTCACCCTTCCATCATTGCTAGCCTCTATGGTACCGTGCATTGCCCTTTCTCACATCGAGAGTTGGTGCAAACTTCGCCGGTGCATCCAAACCCCGTGATATGGTACGCTCTTTCACACATAAACCTCGTTATATCTTCCTCAAAACAGCCACCATACCTACCTATTATGGCATTTCCATAGCCATTCTGAGATATATTGCCATGCAACTTTCCACCATCCAGTTTATCATGACACATTCATCATTGGCATATTGCTTAGCATGATCATGTAGTTGACATAGTATTTGTGGCAAAGCCACCGTTCATATTTTTTTTCATACTTGTCACTCTTGATTCATTGCATATCCCGGTACACCGCCGGAGGCATTCATATAGAGTCATACTTTGTTCTAGTATCGAGTTGTAATCATTGAGTTGTAAATAAATAGAAGTGTGATGATCATCATTCAATAGAGCATTGTCCCAAAAAAAAGGCCAAAGAAAAAAAAGAAGGCCCAAAAAAAAGGGGGCAATGTTACTATCCTTTTTTCCACACTTGTGCTTCAAAGTAGCACCATGTTCTTCATATAGAGAGTCTCTTAGGTTATCACTTTCATATACTAGTGGGAATTTTTCATTATAGAACTTGGCTTGTATATTCCAACAATGGGCCTCCTCAAGTGCCCTAGGTCTTCGTGAGCAAGCAAGTTGGATGCACACCCACTTAGTTTCTTTTGTTGAGCTTGCATACATTTATAGCTCTAGTGCATCCGTTGCATGGCAATCCCTACTCCTTGCATTAACATCAATCGATGGGCATCTCCCTAGCCCATTGATTAGCCTCGTTGATGTGAGACTTTCTCCTTTTTTGTCTTCTCCACATAACCCCCATCATTATATTCTCTTCCACCCATAGTGCTATATCCATGGCTCAAGCTCATGTATTGCGTGAAAGTTTATGAGTTTCAAATTATTAAGGTATGAAACAATTGCTTGGCTTGTCATCGGGGTTGTGCATGATGAGAGCATTCTTGTGTGACGAAAATGGAGCATGACTAAACTATATGATTTCGTAGGGATGAACTTTCTTTGGCCATGTTACTTTGAGAAAACATAATTCCTTTGTTGGTTTGCTTGAAATGTTATTATTCTTTATGTCAATATGAACTTTTGTCTTGAATCTTCCTAATCAGAATATTCATACCACAATTAAGAAATTTTTCATTGAAATTATGCCAAGTAGCACTCCGCATCAAAAATTCTCTTTTTATCATTTACCTACTCGAGGACGAGCAGGAATTAAGCTTGGGGATGCCTGATACGTCTCCAATGTATCTATAAATTTTGATTGCTCCATGCTATATTATCTATTGTTTTGGACTATATTGGGCTTTATTTTCCACTTTTATATTATTTTTGGGACTAACCTATTAACCGGAGGCCCGGCCCAGAATTGCTGTTTTTTTTGCCTACTTCAGTGTTTCGAAGAAACATAATATCAAATGGAGTCCAAACAGAAAAATCCTTTTTGGAACGTGATTTTCTTCCCGAATAAGATCCAGGAGACTTGGACCCTACGCCAAGGAAGCTTCAAGGAGGGCACGAGGTAGGGGGGCACGGCCTACACCCCCAGGCGCGCCCCCACCCTCGTGGGCCCACCGAAGCTCCATCGACGTACTTCTTCCTCCTATATATACCCACGTACCCCCAAACGGTCAGAACAAGAGCCAAAAACCTAATTCCACCGCCGCAACTTTCTGTATCCACGAGATCCCATCTTGGGGCCTGTTCCGGAGCTCCGCCGGAGAGGGCCGTCATCACGGAGGGCTTCTACATCATCATAGCCTCTCCGATGAAGTGTGAGTAGTTTACCTCAGACCTTCGGGTCCATAGTTATTAGCTAGATGGCTTCTTCTCTCTTTTTTGATCTCAATACAATGTTCTCCCCCTCTCTTGTGGATATCTATTTGATGTAATCTTCTTCTTTTGCGGTGTGTTTGTTGAGACCGATGAATTGTGGGTTTATGATCAAGTCTATCTATGAATAATATTTGAATCTTCTCTGAATTCTTTTATGTATGATTGGTTATCTTTGCAAGTCTCTTCGAATTATCCGTTTGGTTTGGCCAACTAGATTGGTAGTTCTTGCCATGGGAGAAGTGCTTAGCTTTGGGTTCGATCTTGCGGTGTCCTTTCCCAGTGACAGAAGGTGCAGCAAGGCACGTATTGTATCGTTGCCATCGAGGATAACAAGATGGGGTTTATTTCATATTGCATGAATTTATCTCTCTACATCATGTCATCTTGCTTAAAGCGTTACTCTGTTTTTAACTTAATACTCTAGATGCATGTTGGATAGCGGTCGATGAGTGGAGTAATAGTATTAGATGCAGAATCGTTTCGATCTACTTGTCACGGACGTGATGCCTATATACATGATCATGCCTAGATATTCTCATAACTATGCTCAATTCTGCCAATTGCTCAACAGTAATTTGTTCACCCACCGTAGAACACTTATGCTCTTGAGAGAAGCCACTAGTGAAACCTATGGTCCCCGGGTCTATTCTCACCATATCAATCTCCATCACTTTAATCTTGCTTTGTTTTTACTTTGCCTTTTACTCTTCACTTTGCATCTTTATATCAAAAATACCAAAAATATTATCTCTATTAGATCTCACTCTCGTCAGAGACCGTGAAGGGATTGACAAGCCCTAATCGCGTTGGTTGCGAGTTGCTATCGATTTGTGCAGGTACGAGGGACTTGAGCGTGGCCTCCTACTGGATTGATACCTTGGTTCTCAAAAACTGAGGGAAATACTTACGCTACTCTGCTACATCATCCTCTCCTCTTCGGGGAAAACCAACGCAAGCTCAAGAGGTAGCACACACCCAAAGGATCTGGCGATGACAACAAAGAGCCAGATGCGAATAAAACCTCTAAGACGCAGTCCGAGCGCCGACGCCCCAAGCGCCGTTCTAAGCCTCGCCCCTCAAAAGATAGCAATACTGCCACTGGAGAAAATAGTACTCCGGGAGATGCCGAAAACAACGAAGACCCTGTCGAAGCTACATCCGAACAGGAGGAACATGACAACAGGCAAGACAACCCTGATGAACAGGCCATAGAAGATGACTCAGAGGACGATAGTTACCGTCCACCTTCCAAGGAGGAGACAAGCCTTGGCAACAAAGACTTCATCCTGTCGGAGGATCCTCTGGAGCAGGAGCGCTTTAAGCTCCAGGTCATAGCCACTGCAAGGAGTCTGAAAAAGAAACTGCAGCAGCTTCAAGCTAAACAAGATCTGCTCGTCGACAGACGGACTGATGTCCTGACAACCGAAGAATACGGCCTCAGGCGCCCAGCCAAGAGCTACCCGAAACGCAGACTGCTACCTCAATTCGATGAGGAAGCACTGAAGCACACGTCTCCATCGCGTAATGCGGAACGACCACCACGTGGTCGAGACAGGGCGGCCGACCGGCCACCCCGCGGCCGGGATAAAGCGGCAACTCAGGCCGAACAGCAGCCTGCCCCACCGCCCCGTAAAAAAAGAGACAAAAGAGTTCGGGGTCACACGTACGACCTCCGGCAGATCCTGGACAATAGAGCAGGACATACAAGATCGATCTACGGATCGCGAGGGTGTGCCTCGAGGCACGACGATGGCTACCTATTCGGACGTGATAAAACTAACCACGCCCAGGCCGAATACCGCAGACGAACTCCATCAGAGCTACGCCACGACGCGGCCCGCTATAGAGGCGCCGCACACCCTCTCTACATCACAGACGAAGTACTGGATCACGAATTCCCCGAGGGGTTCAAGCCTATCAACATCGGATCATACGACAGCACAACCGATCCCGCGGTATGGATCAAGGATTTCATTCTCCATATCCATATGGCTCGAGGAGATGATCTCCACGCCATCAAATAGCTCGCATTAAAGCTCAAAGGGCCAGCTCGGCACTGGTTAAATAGCCTGCCTGAGAATTCCATCGGCAGCTGGGAGGACTTGGAAGAGGCTTTCCTTGATAACTTCCAAGGAACTTATGTCCGGCCACCAGATGTCGATGACTTAAGCCACATAGTTCAACAACCTAGAGAATCAGCCAGAAAATTCTGGACTAGGTTCCTAACCAAAAAGAACCAAATTGTTGACTGTCCAGATGCCGAGGCCCTAGCAGCCTTCAAGCACAACAACCGTGACGAATGGCTAGCACGCCACCTCGGCCAAGAAAAACCGAAGTCTATGGCAGCCCTTATGACACTCATGAACCGCTTTTGCGCCGGTGAGGACAGCTGGCTGGCTCTAGTAAAAACACAGCCAGCAAGGCACGCTCCACTAAGGCTAAGAACATCACCGACAAGCTCCAGCGCAATAGACACAAACGCCGAAGCAATGGCAACAACACCGATGACACAACAATCAACGCCGGATTCAGTGGCTCCAAATCAGGCCAACGGAAGAAGCCCTACAAACGAAACAACGAAGGACCTTCCAGCCTGGACCGCATACTCGACCGTCTGTGCCAAATTCACGGCACCCCGGATAAGCAAGCCAATCATACCAACAGGGATTGTTGGGTCTTCAAGCAGGCTGGAAAGTTAAATGCCGAAAACAAAGAAAAGGGATCACAAAGTGAGGACGAGGACGAAGAGCCCCGGCAGCCGAACACCAGAGGGAAGAAGAAATTTCCCCCTCAATTCAAAACGGTGAACATGATATACGCTACGCACATCCCCAAAAGGGAGCGTAAGCGAGCACTTAGGGACGTCTACGCAGTAGAGCCAGTCGCCCCAAAATCCAATCCGTGGTCATCATTCCCGATCACCTTCGATCGTCGAGATCACCCAACCAGTATCCGCCATGGCGGCTCAGCCGCACTATTCCTTGACCCAATTATTGACGGGTTTCACCTAACATGATTTCGGATGGACCGCGGTAGCAGCCTCAACCTGCTTTATCAGGACACAGTGCGGAAGATGGGCACTAACCCCTCGCGAATCAAACCAACAAAGACTACCTTTAAAGGAGTTATACCAGGCGTAGAGGCCCGCTGTACGGGCTCAATCACGATGGAGGTGGTCTTCGGTTCTCTGGATAACTTCCGAAGCGAAGAGCTAATCTTCGATATCGTCCCCTTCCGCAGCGGCTATCACACACTGCTCGGACGAACCGCGTTTGCTAGATTCAATGCAGTGCCACACTATGCTTATCTCAAGCTCAAGATGCCCGGTCCACGCGGCGTCATAACAGTCAATGGCAATACGGAACACTCCCTCCGAACAGAGGAGCACATCGCTGTGCTAGCAGCAGAAGTACAGAGTGGCCTTCACAAGCAGCACCATAGTACGGCTGCCGAGCCCTCGGACATCATTAAGAGGTCCCAGACTACACTGCAACAGGACGGCGCGGCTCGTCAAGAGATCGACTAGCAATTCGGCCTCCCTCCCAGTCGCAATGAGGTAGTGGCATTTGTACCATGCGAACACAATTACGCACTCAAAATTCCATGGACATCAACGGAGGCACAAGATAACCCGGGGTCTACAGTTCGGCCAGACAGACCACAGACACACATACTTTTACCTTTTTCTTGTTTCAGGTTCCTTTCTCCACGGGCCTGATCGCAAGCCCTTTAGAAGGATTGGCATACAACAGAGGCAAGAAGCACAGGTGTGTAGGGTAGCCTTTATATGTTCTTCTTGACGATATTCATAATTATTTCTCAGGACCCGCACGCTGCGCCCTACGGATTCCGGCATGTTAAATAGCCCGGATACTTTTCGCACCATCTGTACAGGATACGCCTTGACGTATCCATCCAGTTATAATAAAAATGGTTCGTAGCCCATTTTCTGTGGTTTTCACTTCTTACTCCGTTTTATTTCGATCTGCTTATTTGCTGCATCGATACTCTTCTGTACATTTCATATTCGCCAGGGGCTACTTGTCGCCCCACAATACGACAGTAAAGTCCGAACACTTCTTATGTATAAGTTCGGCACCCCGAATTTAGCATTATATGCATTGGCTCCGAATCATGTCTTTGGTCAATAGTTGGGTTGCACGGCTCCTGTGCTTGCTACCCTACATTCCGCTCTATCGGCTAGGGTAGTAAAGGGAGAACTACTGCGATTGTGCCTTGGCCTTGACCGGATGAGCACCTCTGTAGAGAAAGCCGAAAACTGACTGTCATGATATGGCGAGAGCCGGTCAGCTGTTCGAGGGTTACAAAATCGTTGGAGATTTTTTCCGCGTCATGCGAAGGATCGACACTTCCCGATCAGATGCTGACAGCACCCTGGCTTGGACCAGGGGATGTGCACTTACTTAATTATCAAACTCCCATGGCTAAGTGAGGGCGTTCAAGTCATACAGTCCAATTGCCTTGTTCGTTGCGCTAAACAACTCCTCCAAAGGACCATATAATTGGATCAAGATTGTTTAGGACCCATCCCGAACACCTCCGTACTACCTACGTGAGGGCAGAAGCCGACGACTGGCCAACCCTCAGATTACAAATAACACAGCCGCACAGGAGGAAACAATTCAAAGCATAATAAAATTATTTTACAAATACTGGCTTTGTTCCCATAATACAAGGCAAAGGCAACAAGAATACATTTATTCAAATACAATATCCTGCGAACATTGCACCGCCACCAGTCGAGACCCCTCTACGACATCTGCGAAATATCGCTTGGGTGTGCGGTGCTCCTTGCCCTCCGGCGGCCCGCTGGCAACTTCAACAACGTTCATCTTTGCCCACCACATCTTGTAGCGAGCGAAGGCCATACGGGCACCTTCTATACAGGCGGAGCGCTTGATGACGTCCAACCGTGGACAGGCCTCCACCAGACGCCTCACGAGTTTGAAGTAGCTGCTGGGGATAGCTTCGGCTGGCCATAGCCGGATCACCACATCCTTCATGGCTAGTTCGGCCACCCGATGCAGCTCCACCAGCTGCTTCAACTGATCGGTGAAGAACACGGGATGCTCTGGCGTCGCATACTGCGACTAAAATAGCTTCTCCATAGAACCTCCTCCTCCGGCTTGGTAGAACTCGGCAGCGTCTGATATGTTGCGTGGTAGATCCGCAAAAGCCCCTGGGGAACTCCAAACCTGGGTTAGTAAAAGGTATTTCTTCTCCGCATACTTGCTCTGCATGTTAAATGCCTTACCCGCCGTGATCTTCTTGGCCTCCTGGATCTCCTGGAGGGCGGCCTGGGCCTCATTCCATGCGATCTCCGCGCTCCGACGAGCCTTGGTGAGCTCGGCCTCTTGAGCTGACGCATAATTCTCCAAGGTCTCACATTTTTTCATCGCATCTTGGAGTTCCTGCTGGACTTCTTTGACCCGGGCCTTGAGCTTCTTACGAGCGGCCTACTGCTGGACAACTTTCTCCTTCGCCTCGCCCAAGGCCTTCCTCAGGGCCTCGACCTTGGTCGCGGCTCCTGCACATATTACGACATTACAGTCTTTACACATCGCCTACAGTTTCCAAACACACAGCAAGACATTACTCACCTTGCTTCTCCTGAAGCCGAATTGTAACCTCGCCGAGCTCGTTTTTGGTCCGCTCCAGCCTCTACTTCAATTCAAAGACTTCGGCAGCATGCGAGGTTGCGGCCAACAGCGACGCCTTCTTATGCATCAAAATTCCGTTAGTCTCCAACAATAAAGGATTAATCCCCTGTCCGGTTCTTCTCACCTAACACCGGACAGTGTCTCAGGGGCTACTGACTACATGGGGGTTTTCTCTTTCCATGTCACTTACCTCAAAACCTGTTAACAGGCTGCTGCAGGCTTCATTCAGTCCGCTCTTCATGGACTGAACTTTCTCGATCACCGCACCCATAAGGTCATCCGGCGCTCGTCCATGACGGAAGCGCTTCGTAGCGCCCCCATAAGGTCATCCGGCGCTCCTGGATGGACAGGAGCCACTGGTGGAGGCGGCGCACCCTCCTCCTTCAAAGGGGGCTGCTCGCCCGACTCCAGAGTGATATGGGTCTCCGGAATCATATTCTGCTGAGGGCCTAACTGGATACGGCCCTCTTCGCCAGTCTCCATGGGGATTGGCTCCCCCATGTATCCGGCAGTGGAGGTCTCGCCTTGTGGCGCCTCCCGAACAACGTCCTGGAATCCTCCCTTCGGAGCGGTCCTCCGGGACAGCACTTCGGTGTCGTCCCTGGCCCCGAGGGAGTAAGCGGGCGGTGGCGACTGGCTTGCCATCTTCGATGGAGCCAACAAACCTCCAGCTGAGGATCGCTGGATAAGGTCACGCGCCGGACTGCAATGGTGTAGTTAACCATGTTAAAATAATAAAGATAAAGGGCTGGAGGTGCGCATAAATAAACCATGTCACTTACGATGCGGCCTGGGGCCTAGTACGGGGGCGCCGTTCTGGACTACTATCAACGTCCCACGCGGTATTGACTGCTGGGGCGCCCTTCCCCTTTTTGGGCGCTTTCGCCTCCGGATGTGTCGGGGCTGCCCTCTTCTTCTTCTTCTCCTTGGGAGAAGGGTTGTTTTCGTCCTCCTCCTCCTCTTCCTCGTCATTGTTCTCAGGGACAGAGGAATGGGCCTCGTCGTCTTCGTACGTCATGTCCGAAGTGCCCTTGCGACAGGGGCCATTCTTGGCCCCCTTGGCCTTCTTCTTGGCCTTCTTCTCTGGCGCCTTATATGGCGCCGACACCAGCATCTTCACCAGCCGCGGGATGACCGGTTCTTCGGGCAGCGGAGCCGGACCCTGGATCCGCTTTGCCCTCTCCATCCAGTCCTGAGGGAGCAATAATAAAATCTCAAACATCATCCTCGAAACATTTAAGTTGGGGATACGTCAAAAGTAACATACCTCGCTGGGGGGGTGTTTACAGTCGTGACCACGATCTGTATCCATGGCCGGCGGTTTCTTGTTGCCCTTAAAGAGCAACTTCCAGGCATCTTCGTGGGTGGTCTCGAAGAGCCTCACAAGGGTCTGATGCTTCTTCGGGTTGAAATCCCACAGAGGTCATCCTCTGCGCTGGCACGGAAGAATCCGGTGAACCAACATCACCTGGATCACGTCGACGAGCTTGACGTTCTTGGCTATCATGCTCTGGACGCACGTCTGCAATGCTATCAGCTCATCGGACGAACACCAGACCGGACTCTTCTCGACCCAAGAGATGAGCCGCATGGGAGCACCGGAGCGGAATTCGGCAGCCGCGGCCCAGGTGGTGCCGCGGGGTTCTGTAATGTCGAACCATTGTCTCTGCCACTCCTTCACCGTCTCCACAAAAATACCTTTCGGCCAGGAGACGTTGGGCAGCTTGCTCACCATGGTTCCTCCGCACTCCGCGTGCTGGCCGTCCACCACCTTCGGCTTCACGTGGAAGACTTTGAGCCACAACCCAAAGTGGGGTTGGATGCAGAGGAAGGCCTCGCACATGACGATAAATGCCGAGATGTTGAGGAAGGAATTTGGGTACAGATCATGGAAATCTACCCTGTAATAATACATTAGCCCGCGGACGAAGGGGTGGAGTGGAAACCCCAGCCCGCGGAAGAAATGGGGGTTGAACACTACCCTCTCTGTGAGCTCCGGCGTGGGGACGACTTGTCCCTCGGCTAGCAGACGATAGGCGATCTCGTTCGCCAAATATCCGGCTGCCCGAAGCTCAGTAATGTCCTCCTCCTTGACGGAGGAGACCATCCACTTTCCCTGACCATCGGATCCGGACATGGTTGCTTGAGTGGAAAGGAGATGAGAACTTGGGCGCTGAAGCTTGAGATCGGAAAGGCGTAGACGGAGAGAGCGTGAGAAGTGGAAGAGGGAATCCTTAGGCAGCAAATATTAAATGCCTCCTCACTCGCCTTAGGATTTGCCTGTTTCCAAGGGCTGTATAAACGGCACGGTTGGGTTACCCATGCCCGCATTGATGAGAATCCCGCAATAAGGGCACACGATCTATGCTTCGACAGGACGTGCCAATAGTGACCGCGTCTCGAAACGTGGGATGGCAGATGAAAAACGGTTCAAAATTATGACCGGACAGACGCGATGTCGTGTTGTAAAGAAGCTGTCAACGGATTAGATTCGTGCAAATATTATATTCTCTCTGCGGTGGTGTGTGGTGTATAACAGGTCCAGATACAATCATCACGTCCGAAGACTATCTTGGAGTTCAGAAAAAGGGGAACCCGCCTTGCAATGTCGAAGACAATCTGCACGCCGGACTCGTCATCATTGAAGCCAGGTTCAGGGCCTACTGAGGGAGTCCTAGACTAAGGGGTCCTCGGGCTTTTGGCCTGTTACTCATTGGGCTGGACTGATGGGCTGCGAAGATATGAAGGCTGAAGACCACACCCGTGTCCGGATTGGACTCTACTTGGCGCGGAAGGCAAGCTTGGCGACCAATTATGAATATTCCTTCTTATGTAACCGACTCCATGTAACCCTAGTTCTCTCCGGTGTCTATATAAACCGGAGGGCATAGTCCGGATAGGGGACATTCATTACCATATTCACATAGGCTAGGCTTCTAGGGTTTAGCCATTACGATCTCGTGGTAGATCAACTCTTGTAATACTCATATTCATCAAGATCAATCAAGTAGGAAGTAGGGTATTACCTCCATAGAGAGGGCCCGAACCTGGGTAAACATCGTGTCCCCCGTCCCCTGTTACCATCGATCCTAGACGCACAGTTCGGGACCCCCTACCCGAGATCCGCCGGTTTTGACACTGACAATGGCGGCGGCGGTTTGAGATGCTGGTAGGGGGAGGCGCGAGGGGGGGGGGATACTGAGGGTGGGGATGTGGTTGGAGGAATAATTTCTGAAATCGCGCGCCTAATGAAAATTTCGCTACGAAACTTGAAACTTGCGCAGGGAAACACACAACACAGACGAAGCGCGTAAAATACTCGTGTGCGAGAAAAAAGAAAGTTGGCAGATCCAGTCTCCATACACGCATAGTTGATTTTTTTGGTCAATGGTATGCCTGGTATATTAGGAAACATCGCACAGGTAACTGACTTATGGATCATTAACGCAAAAAAATGCATACGGGTATGGCATAGAAACCGTGTGTTTGTAATCTTCTAATGATTAATGGAAAAAATGCACACGAGCACACATCCTAATCAACGTTCAAAGCCCTCAAAAGATTCTCTTACCGACATTGTACGTTAATACTACAAACTTAAAGTACTACTGGTAATTTGCTCTAATACTACAAACTTAAACTACTTCTCACATGCAGTCATCGGGGCATGCTGGGTAGATGCCGGGGGTTCTCCTTCCCGACGTTGTAGGCGGCAGCCCACCGTGGTTCGATCTCCACCAAGCTCTCCTCACCATGGCGTGCGGCCTCTTTTTTCTTGCGGCGGCGGGACTCTCTTTTCTTGACGGCTTTCTGCCTTTGCCGCTCCTTCTGTGCGGCTTTGGCCGCCTCTAGATCCACCACACATTCGGCCATGGCAGCCTCAAAGTCGTCCCATGTAACTGTCTGGCCACCGGCGGCGATGAACTCGGCGCAGCAAGATGCCATTGCTTCCTTACCATGTGTGCGGTCACAGGCGTGGTGAGATGCCATCGCTTCCTTACCAGTTACTGTGCGCCGGGGTGACGACGCCTGGAGAGAGCTCTGGGACGGAGGAGCCGGGCAGCCGTACAGTGCGGTGGTATTCAAGAGCTCAACGACAAATGACAACAGAAATTTGGTTTCCCTTACAATTTTGCTCGCTCATTATCGCACACGGTTCATCTCCGTCGCTTCCGGAAACAGTGTGCGCTGAGCCTATTGTGTGTTGCGTTATGATTGGCCGGAACCCCAGCCACGCGGATCACGCATGTGCACCATAAGATGCGTCGCGATCGAACGACAATCCATGTCCCTCACATCACACCCGTGCACCTGTAGCTGGATTGGATTTATATGCGCTAAATGCCTAGACAATGCACATAATCCCCTAAATATGGTAAATGAGCCCAGAAAATGCCAAATTTGAACACGGTGATTTGCAGGTTGTATGTTCGTCGTAGAAAAAAACTCCAGGGCAAAGAACGAAGAAAATTTGGATTCCCCTTCAATCTTGGTGATTTCCCTCTCGAAAGCATGGAACTTCCTCGGTGATGGTTCGATTTATGAAGGGCGTGCATGATGACATATAAGCCAAACCTTCTCAAATTTTTACCAGGGCATGGTGAGGTCATACCATGACACACCATGCCGGGAGTCATGTTTTTCAAGCATTTATTTCATTTTTTCTATAGTTGAAAACCCAATAAACAAACGTTTGTGGTTGACTATTGCCACACATTTCATCGAAATATTTGTCCCTTCCTTGTAAAAGGCATGAGAATTTACTAAATGGCACAAGCATGGTTTTCCAGGTTGTTCTTGTGCACCCTTTCATGCACCGATTGTTTGAACTTGAATTATGTGCATTAATGCCTAGGAAATGCACATAATCCCCTAAAAATAGCAAATGAACCCGGAAAAGTGCCAAATTTAAACACGGTGATTTGCAGGTTGTATGTTCATCCTAGAAAAACCTCGTGGACAAAGGACAAAGGAAATTTGGACCCCCCTTCAATCTTGGTGATTTCCCCCTCGAAACCATGAAACTCCCTCGGTGATGGTTTGATTTATGAAGGGCGTGCATGACGACATAAGCCAAACCTTAAGGAAAACATTCTCTAATTTTTACTAGGGCATGGTGAGGCCATACCATGGCACCACGCCAGGCGTCATGTTTTCCAACCATGTGTTTCATTTTTTGTTTAGTTGTTAACCTAGTAAACGACGCGTTTATGGTTGACTATTGCCACACATTTCCTTGAAATATTTTCTCATTCCTTGTAAAAGGCATGAGAATGTACTAAATAACATGAGCATGGTTTTCCAGATCGTTCTTGTGCACCTTTTCCTACACCGATTTTCCGAATTTGAATTGTGTCCATTAATGCCTAGAAAATGCACATAATTCCATAAATATGGTAAATGACTCGGAAAAATGTCAAATTTGAACACATTGCATTTGAGGCGGTATGTTGATCGTTGGAAAAAACTGAATGACAAACTAGGACGGAAATTTGGATTCCCCTTCAATCTTGGGGATTTCCCTCTCGAAAGCATGGAACTTCCTCGGTGATGGTTCAATTTATGAAGGGCGTGCATGACGACATAAGCCAAACCTTCTCAAATTTTTACTAGGGCATGGTGAGGTCATACCATGGCACCATACCAGGCGTCAAGTTTTTCAAGCATTTATTTCATTTTTTCTATAGTTGAAAACCCAACAAACAAACATTTGTGTTTGACTACACACATTTCATGGAAATATCTGTCCATTCCTTGTAAAAGGCATGAGAATTTACTAAATGGCACGAGCATGGTTTACCAGGCCATTCTTGTGCACCCTTCCATGCACCGATTGTTTGAACTTGAATGGCAAATGAACCAGGAAAAGTGCCAAATTTGAACACGATGATTTGCAGGTTGTATGTTCATCATAGAAAAAAAACTCATAGACAAAGGACAAAGGAAATTTGGATTCCCCTTCAATCTTGGTGATTTCCCCCTCAAAACCATGAAACTTCCTCGGTGATGGTTCAATTTATGAAGGGCGTGCATGACGACATTTTTACCAGGGCACGGTGAGGCCATACCATGGCACCACACCAGGCGTCATGTTTTCCAAGCATGTATTTCTTTTTTTAATAGTTGTTAACCCAGTAAACAACGCATTTATGGTTGACTATTGCCACACATTTCCTTGAAATGTCTGCCTATTCCTTGAAAAAGGCATGAGAATGTACTAAATAGCACAAGCATGGTTTTCCATACCGTTCTTGTGCACCTTTTCATGCACAGATTGTTTGAATTTGAATTATGTGCATAATTAATGCCTAGAAAATGCACATAATCCCTTAAATATGGTAAATGAGTTCGGAAAAATGTCAAATTTGAACACATTGCATTTGAGGCGGTATGTTGATCGTTCGAAAAAAACTGAATGACAAACTAGGATGGAAATTTGGATTCCCCTTCAATCTTGGTGATTTCCCTCTCGAAAGCATTGAACTTCCTCCGTGATGGTTCGATTTATGAAGGGCGTGCATGACGACATAAATCAAACCTTCTCAGCTTTTAACCAGGGCACAGTGAGGCCATACCATGGCACCATGCCAGGCGTCATGTATTTCAAGCACGTATTTCATTGTTCTATAGTTGATAACCCAGTAAATGACGCATTTGTGGTTGAGTATTGCCACACATTCTATTGAAATCTCTGCCCATTCCTTGTAAAAGGCTTGAGAAATTACTAAATACAACGAGTATGGTTTTTCAAGACCGTTCTTGTGCACCTTTTCAAGCACAAATTTTTTGAATTGGAATTATGTGCATTAATGCCTACAAAATGCACATAAACCCCTAAATATTGTAAATGAACCCGGAAAAGTGTCAAGTTTGAACACGGTGATTAGCAGGGTTTATGTTCATCGTAGAAAAAAACTCATGGATGAAGGATAAAGGAAATTTGAATTCCCATTCAATCTTGGTGATTTACTATCGCACACGATTCATCTCCATCGCCTCTATGAACCGTGTGTGTTCACTCAAACAAGCAAAAGGGAAAAAGAAAACCCTCGTCCATTTCGTCCCCACTCACTCACCGCGGACTCCTCCGCAACTCTGCACCCTAAGCTCGAGGGCTGTTGGCGACGGGCGAAGGTCGCGCTCCAAACGGCACGGGATTTCGCCCCTACCGCTTTCCGCCGCCTATCTGGACCGACATTCTAGACTCTGGTGGACTGGGGTTTCTGCAGGATTGGGCCAGGGATTTTTCTCATGGAGAAGGTAATCAACTTAGCGAAATATTCACTCATCCCTTATCGCAGTCCGTCCATCACTATTAATCAACCGGCGGAAATCGCCATGGAATCATTTTTGTTCTAGCTGATTCATGGGTGTTCATTCATGTGTCCACAGTGCGAGCACAAATCGGGCAACTGTGGTCATGGCCAGTCGGAAACGAAGTTCTGTCTCACTATTTGGGATGTCTTTAGGGAGCGCTCGGTATGTTCAATCTGAACCTACCACGGTTGGCATGGCCTAAATTTGTGAACATATACCATCTGTTACTACATTAGCTATATATTTGCATCAAATCTTTGTTACATTATCTATTTTTAATTCTATATTTTTTGTACTTTGCTTTCATCTATACATTGATCTGTTCTATCACTTACTCTCATATTTGCATATTGCTCTGTTATTTCAATATATCTAATTTACGATCTCAATTTTAATTTCAAGTAGTACATCCCTTGCTTTGCAAGAACAGGAGTAGAAGGAAATCTTGGGCTTTACTTTGTTGATGACTCCCAGGATGTCAAATTGACAACGCAACATGCATTTACAATGACGATTAGCGTAAAACTTGATAATGATGGGCACTCCTATTTTAATGTGGACCTTTGGAGAAAAATGTCTAAGTGTTATGAACTCAAAGCTGGCAATAAAATTCTAGTGTGTGCACCACAGCCTGGTCTAATTAACATGGATGTTTACTTCCCCAACGACATCAGCCGATCAAAGTCTGATCGAGGTTAGTGTCCTTTCAACTTTCTCCATGCTGTCATATTACTTAGCAAAATCAGGGCATTTGTTTTGACTAATTGATCACTATTTAAGCAACCAATTGTGATATCATATTCTAACTCCGCTCCTAGGTAGTAACAAATTCTATTTACCAATTTATGCGCACTATATATTCTTCTGCCATGTTCTGAATAAGTAATACCTTTCCACTTTTTAAGCAGGATATGATGGATGCATAGTGAATGATCTGTATGTTACTAAGCGTACCAAATTTCAATGGAAGGGCTTGAAGGATATCATAAACTTTGTTGATAATCTGACAGAGATAGCACATCGTATGAATGCTGGATTTTGGATGGGATTAATTAGACCTATGGTGCACACACTGAACAAGACCAATTGTGTGCACAAAACATTGGTAAAAAGTCTTATTTTAATGTTGATGCTCATAAACTATTATATCTTCAATGATATGTTACAATTGGTTTTTATTCTACATGTCAACAGAAATTGCCCGTGTAGCAGTTCCTGGATCGATTTCCCGGCGTGGTCGAATTACACTTGTGCCTGCTAATAATGCCAAAGTGATTGCAAGGTACTGCATTTCCCGCAGAAATGGAACCATTCAAATTAACAAGTTCTCGCCTCTCGTGGCAATGCATCCATATTGGAAAATTGGAGACACTGTTCTACTCATGCTCTACCAAGGCACAGGAGGGCTGTTCGGGATATAACTATTTGTGTAAGCCGCCCAGGAGGGGCCGGGTTACGCAAATAAGGACTCATTAGAATAAGCCCAAGACCAAGCATGAAGATGGCGGTTCAATAAAGGGTCTAAGGCCCATAGGCGACTTAAGGCCCATAGTGGTAAACCGCCATGATGGTATGACTTGTAACATAAGGTAGAATTAACTAGTCATTGAGCCGGACACTGTCTATGAGCCGTCCGGCACTCTGTAGGCCGCAGGGCATCAACCCGTGTATATAAGGGGATGACCCGCGGCGGCTTAGGGCAAAAAACAACTCATCGAGAACCGGGCATAGCATATCTCGCTCCCTGGTCATCGAAACCTCAAGCAATACCAACCCAACTAGACGTAGGCCTTACCTTCACCGTAAGGGGCCGAACTAGTATAACTCTCTCATGTCCTTTGTCCCGATTAACCCCTTTAAGCTTCCTAGTTGCAATGGCTCCATGACTAAGTCCTTGCAAGAGGACATCTGCCGTGACAATGCCACGATAGTTGGCGCCCACCGTGGGGCCAGCGCACGGTGGATTTGAGTTCTTGAAGGGCAGCTTCGAAGGGCTCAAGGGATACGCGGTCGGTCGGATGACCAAGAGTCGTCGCGGCAAGATCTACATCGACGACGAAGGCTGGGACCCCGACGCCGGCTCAATTGAGTACGGGTACCGGGTCCCCTTCGGCGGAATCCACGTCTTCATCGGCCGGATTGGTGAGCCGGACCCTGAGCCGTACTACTGCACCGACCTCGTCGAGACGGCTCAGCGTGCGAGACCCGCCCGAGCTCAACCCGTCGTGAAGCGTGCCTTCATGGGTTGCATCCACGGAGGGGAACTTTGTGAAGGATCTGAAGATGGTGGTGAGACGACCGTCCTCTCTGACGGTGATTCGTCTGCCGGTTCAACAGATTCGCTGTATCCGTTACAAGACGGCGGGCTTGGGGGCTGTTCCGATGGCAGCAGTATTACGGACCCCTCTGAGACGCCAAGCTGGGCAGGAGTCTTCATGGCTGGTACTCAACCCGGCCAAAACTCTACAGCCGCGACAGCAATAATTCCGGGTCAGGAGCGGCCGGGGCAGAAGGCCATGTGCGCCCGCCGGCTTAGGTGCTGATGGATCTCATGGATAAGCTTACGGCCCTGTTCACCACCACAGTTATTCCTGTGAATCAAGACGAGCATAATGCAGAGGTGGCACAGGTCCGCGAGGAGATAGCTCGGGCTAAGGAGGCCTTAGCAGCTGAGGACACCAGATTGGCCATGGAACGGGCGGCTTTGGATGCACGGGCGCAGCAGCTCCTGTCAGAGGCTTTCCAGCTTACGATGAGCCTGAACGCGTCTAACGGGGTGATGAGGAGGAGACACCAGAAAACTCAATCCCGATTGCCTCCGGTTTATGATCTTCAGAATCTTTTCGCTACACCCGGAGCTGGCCCAAGTAACCCTGGAGACGCAAATCAGTTCATGATAGCCGGAGGACCGGTTCAGCCTCAGGTGACGGCACCTCTTCACGGGAATATGGCTGTCGGGGAAACCTAGCTCCACGAACACCTATGGGACCGTGGTCCCTTCTCGGTTCGGCGGGGGGCGGAGGTCGCACAAAGAGCAGATCGAGGCATCACACACACAGGCAATTTTACCCAGCTTCGGGCCGCACGGATGCGTAAAACCCTATTGCTGCTTGTGATTGTATTTGCTTCTTGCTCGAGAGCTATCGAGATCTGGGTGAGAGCTATGGAGTGTCTAGCCCTAAAGTGTCTAACCTCAGAATGTCCAACCCCCTCTACGTTGCGCATGGGCCTCCTTTTATAGGCTAAAGGGGTCACCGACAGGTGGCAACGTAGGTGAGGGCAAAAGCGGGAAATCACTGTAGTTGGTACAGCTGTTTGCACAGTGTACCAAACCTAACTCTGACGGCAGGGGACAAGGGCATTAAATGCCCGTCTGTGTCGCCCAAACAGTGTGAAGAGGGACCGTCAGGGACGTCTCCGTCCTCCATGATGGCCGTCTTGCCATCGCCGCTGGCCACCACGTACCCCTGGCTGCACAGCCGCCCACCACGTGTGCCCGGGAAGAGCCCCAGGGCGACACGTGGGTGGGTGAGCTGGAGCGCGGGCACAGAGCGGCTGTCTGCTGCGGCAAGGGTCTTGCCGCGTCCTCCGTCTTGTCGCGCCCGGCAAGCGCCTCTTGCCGAGGCGTGGTTCGCACTTCCCGGCAAGCTCCTCTTGCCGGGGCCTTGCTTTATCTTCCCGGCAAGCTCCTCTTGCCGGGGCCTTGTTCTATCTTCCCGACAAGCTCCTCTTGCCGGGGCCTTGTTCTATCTTCCCGGCAAGCTCCTCTTGCCGGGGCCTTGTTCTGTCTTGGATACTTTGTCCTTGAATGGCTTCGAAGGAAGAACTGATGGTCTTGGCGGGCGCCCGACAAGCCTTGCCGCGGGGCGCTGCGACTGTCCGTGCACAAGTTCGGGGTACTAAGGTACCCCTACTTTAGTACACCGACAGGAGCCCCCGGGCCTGGGCCACACACGGTGCCGAGCGTTGTTGGGCCAGGTCCAAAACAGTGCACGGGCATGCGCGGTTCGGGGCACGCCGCATCTTCAGCTCCGCATCCCCCATGCCCACTCCGCACGCCACGCGTTGGGTGCGGCCTTGTGGGAGAGATAGTGGGCAGTTTGCGCTTTTACCATAAATGGAGGGAGGCGTGGAGGCGTGGCTCATTTACTGGATGGGGCCGAGGCGCGGTCTTCAAGGCGTCCACTCCCCACGATCACGGGGTGGGGAGAGGTCGCCTCTCCCGTCGCCTCAGCTCTGCACGCCCGCCATGCGGCCTCCATGCGCTTGTGGTGGTGACGGCGGAGGCGGGAATCCGGGCCGTCGCGGTTCGAGGCAGCGGGTCGGTCTTGATTCCCTGCTCCCCTTGCGCCTTGATTGGTGGAGAGGGGCGGCCGAGTCCCCACCCCACTCCTTTATAAGGAGCAGGAGGGGGGTTACGAAGCCCACATCTCCTTCCTCCTTCAGCTTCTGCTTCCCTCCTCTCCCAGTCGCCATGGAGAGGGGAACTCCTGGTTCTTCGTCAGTGGCAGCGAGGGTCGCCGCTAGGCAACGCGCCCCTCCTCCTCCTGCGGTGGCAGAGCCTGCCGGAAGGGGAAGAGGGAGGGGACGTGGCCGTGGGCGAGGCAGAGGTCGAGGTCGAGGTGTGCGGGGAAGAGGTGGTCGGGGCGGCGCGCCGGCTTCGCCCCCGCCAGCGGCTCCCCTTCCCACGGCGGTCCACCTTGGGGACGACCCTTGCGAGTTCCTCGTCAGGCTGCACCGGGTGCCTTGTCGACGCCTCCGGCTCCCGGCGCTGTTCGCGAGCGTGATGGAGGTAGAACAGCCCGATACGCTGAATCTGCGCATGAGGGGCTGTGGGATTAGTGGCACGCGTGTCCACGTTGAATTCCCAGCCCCCGGCGTGATGTATCTTGGTCGAGGGTGGAAGTCGTTCGCCCGTATCCATAGCTTGATGGAGGGGTTCACCCTCCATTTTAAGTTGATGGAGGGCGATCTCCTCTCCGTCAAGGTCTTGGGGGACTTCGACACCCGGGCCCGGTGCTGCGTGGATAGCTCCTCCGACAGCGAAGGCTCCTCCTCGAGCGAGAGCGACGAGGAGGGGAGCGACAGCGACGACGAGGGTAGCGGTCGTCGGGATGACGGGTCCGACTAAGCGTCGGGCACCGCTCCGCGCGGCACCGGCGACCCCATCATACGCGTCGCCGGCTCCGTGAGCTTCCCGGGGTCGTCTCCTTGGGCGGCTGGCGTGGCGAGGCTGTGGAAGAGGAAGAGGGCGGGCGGCAAGGCCGCGAAGTCGGAGTACGGGGGCGCGGCGCCCTCGATAGCTTGCTGACGTTTCGCTGCCTCATCTTCGAGCTCCTCTTCCGGCGTCGCCACCGCCACCTGCCCCGGGATGTTCTCTTGGTGTCTTCTGGCACCCGTAGCTCATCTAGGCGCCCCTTTTGCCCTTTTCGCCTCCTTGTCCTACCTCCTGAAGAGAGGGACAGGAAAAGGATTACGGGCACCTTATCTTTTTTCAACTTGTAAGCCCTTGGGCATTAGCTGCATTTAAAGTTTGTAATCCCATCTTTCATGTTTTTCATTCTCTCTGAACTGTACCTGAGCGGAATGTTTTTAATGAAAAGGGGATGTTTGCCGGGTTATTTGTCTTGCGGGTAGGACCCGCGTCAAGGAGCGAATCCTATTTAACTTGAACATAGACACTCTTTACCCGGCAACAGGCCCTGCCGTCTCCCGCGTCACTCGACCCCCCTCGCGCTCTTGGCGGAGACAGGGACGAGGCGGGTTCGGCCCTTCTCACTTCGTCCCCTCGCCGCCGCGACTTCGACCAAACTTGGCCCTAGGAACGCGCTCTAGGGCCTGTGACGGAGCACGACAACTTTCTGGGAGAAGGAGAGGTTTCGTATTCCTCAGTTCGTAAGAGAATGCATGATGAGGGATGAAAAACTTATCTGAGGTTGCAGCCCCCGGCAACTCTGGCTTGCCGGGACCCGAATTCTTGTGCTCGCAGCCCCCGGTGATGCTGGCTTGCCGGGGTCCCGATGCTGTTCTGCCCTTCTCCTCTTTCTCCGCCCTTAAGTGTTCTGGCCAGGGTATGTGAAACCTGCGAACCAAGGGAAGCAAAAGAACGGCAAAAAGGGACTCACACACTCGACCTCTAGTTAAGGGGTTAGTCGCTGTTAGGCACTACCAACCCTAACCAAGGACGAGACTCAAACTAGCATGCATGCTATAGCTTAGGGTGCCAGCGCTTCACTTATGCTCGGGATCTGCTCCCGGCTCTGTACAAAGGATTACATGCAACAGCGGCAAGACTTGTACAAAGAGGTGGTTGCCGGAGCAGGGCCCGACAACCGCACCTTACGGGTAAAACTTGCGAAGATGCTCTATGTTCCAGGAGTTGCTCACTGGAGAGCCATCCTCGGTCTCAAGGCGGACAGCGCCAGGCCTAGTGACTCGTTTCACCCGGTAAGGGCCTTCCCACTTCGGCGTCAACTTGTTGGAATTCTTGGCGGACGGAGCGCGCCTAAGAACAAGGTCGCCTTCCTCGAGACTTCTGGCATTCACTTTGCGGCTATGGTAGCGGCATAAAGCTTGCTGGTATCGAGCAGCTCGTACAGCAGCCTGAAGACGATCTTCCTCGAGGAGCAGCGCGTCATCTTCACGCAGCTGCTCTTGCTCAAGCTCATCTTAAGCGAGCACTCGAGGCGATCCGTATACGAGTTCCGTGGGGGTAACTGCCTCCGCTCCATAGACTAGAGCGAAGGGTGTCTGACCAGTGGCTCAATTTGGCATTGTCCTGATCGACCAAAGAACCACCGGTAGCTCCTCGATCCAGTTTCTTCCGCACTTGTGCAGCCTGTCGAAAGTTCTGGTCTTGAGTCCACGCAGCACTTTAGCGTTTTCCCTCTCCGCTTGACCGTTGCTTCTTGGGTGAGCAACAGAAGCGAAGCAGACCTTAGCGCCAAGGTCTTGGACGTACTGCATGAAGGCGCGGCTTGTGAACTGCGTGCCGTTGTCGGTGATAATCCTGTTAGGGACTCCGAAGCGGCAAACAATCGACCTGAACAACTTGACCGCTGACTGTGCTGTCACCTTCCTCACTGGTTCCACTTCCGGCCACTTTGTGAACTTGTCGATTGCGACGTACAAGTACTCAAAGCCCCCGACGGATCGGGGGAAAGGGCCGAGGATGTCGAGCCCCCAGACCGAAAAGGGCCAGGATAAAGGGATCGTCTAGAGAGCTTGAGCTGGCTGGTGTATCTGTTTGGAATGGAACTGGCACGCTTCACACTTGGTTACTTGTGCAGTTGCATCCTAGAGGGCTGTCGGCCAGAAGAAACCTTGTTGGAACGCTTTGCCGACAAGTGCTCTTGCGCCAATGTGGTGACCACATATGCCTCCATGTATCTCTGCCAACAGCTTATGTCCGTCTTCCCGGGGAATACACTTCAATTTCACACCGTTGAGTCTCCTTCTGTACAGTTCATTGTCGAAGAACTGGTACATACTTGACTGCCGGGCTACTTTCTCAGCTTCTCCTGGCTCTTCGGGAAGGTCTCCTGTCTGAAGGAAATGGACAATCTACTGCACCCATGCCGGAGCTTGTGGCTCGACGACAAGGACCAAAGGCATATCTGCTGCTGCGGGAGCATCCGCTTCAACGGCAAGGGCTGATGGCCCTGCCGGAGCTTGATGTTCCCCGGCAAGCTTGCCGGAGCAAAACTTGTCGGGAGCGTTTGCTTCGACGGAACAGACCCTGGGGTCTGCCGGAGCAGACTGCTCCTCAACAATCTTGCCGTCGATCTTGGGGATTTTCTTGGCGGCGGCTTCGGGGAGCTCTGCCGGAAAGTGATCACCCAAGACCAACTTCCTCTTCTTGCTTTGCCCGGTAGATGGTGTTACGGATGGCTGAGTCAGCTTGAGCACAAAGATCCCTGGTTCCACAGGTAGCTTCAGTGCGGCGCACCTTGACAAGCCATCTGCAATGTCATTCTTAGACCTTGGAATGTGCTCCATTTGCAGGCCGTCAAAGCGCTCCTCCAGCTTCCTCACTTCATCAACGCACGCTTCCATCAAAGGGCTCTGGTAATCCTTGTTCACTTGGCGGACGACGAGCTGTGAGTCACCCCTGACTATAAGCTTCTTGATCCCCAGGTCTGCCGCGATCCTAAGACCGGCAAGCAAACCTTCATACTCAGCAGTATTGTTCGTTGCCTCCTCCCTGGGGAAGTGCATCTGGACCACGTACTTGAGGTGCTCCCCGGTGGGTGCGACAAGCAGCACACCGGCACCGGCGCCTTGCAGCGAGAAGGAGCCGTCAAAGTACATTAGCCACTCCTTACTTGCCTCCTTGACGGGAATGCTTGTCTCCGGGGTTTCTTCGTCTGGTGTCGGCGTACACTCTGCAATGAACTCTGCCAATGCTCTGCTCTGGATAGTTGAAGTGCTCTCAAACTTAAGACCAAAGCTTGACAGTTCCAGTGCCCACTCAACTATCCTGCCTGTCGCTTCCGGATTCTACAATATCCTCTTCAGCGGGTAGCGAGTGACAACTGTGATCTCGTGTGCTTGGAAGTAATGGCGCAGCTTTCTCGAGGCCATAAGAAGGCCGCAAAGCAATTTCTGAACACCAGAGTACCTTCATCTAGCCCCCTGCAAAAGGGAACTGACAAAGTAAACTGGGCGCTACACCATTTTCTTCTGCACCTCCTCCTGCGCAGATCCGTCCTTGTCGGGACCAGAGCTTGCCGGCGAAGCCCTCTGCTTGTCGCTGGACTCGCTTTCCGCTGTTGTTGGCTCACCATCCGCCTCCCTCTCCGCTACTAACGCAGCACTAACCACTTGATTGGTTGCCGCTAGATACAGCAGCAACTTCTCTTGTGGCTTAGGCGCGACAAGCACTGGTGTCGGTGTCAAAACCGGCGAATCTCGGGTAGGGGGTCCCGAACTGTGCGTCAAGGTTGGATGGTGACAGGAGACAAGGGACACTTTATTTTACCCAGGTTCGGGCCCTCTCGATGGAGGTAAAACCCTACTCCTGCTAGATTAATATTGATGATATGGGTAGTACAAGAGTAGATCTACCACGAGATCAAGGAGGCTAAACCCTAGAAGCTAGCCTACGGTATGATTGTGTATGAAGATGGTTCTATATCCCCCTACGGACTACAACCCTCTGGTTTATATAGACACCGGATAGGGTTAGGGTTACACAGAGTCGGTTACATTGGTAGGAGATCTCTGAATATCCGCACGCCTAGCTTGCCTTCTACGCCAAGGAAAGAACCTTCCGGACACGGGACGAAGTCTTCAATCTTGTATCTTCATAGTCCTGGAGTCTGGCGGGAGGTATAGTCCGGCTATCCGAACACCCCCTAATCCGGGACTCCCTCAGTAGCCCCTGAACCTGGCTTCAATGACGACGAGTCCGGCGCGCAAATTGTCTTCGGCATTGCAAGGCGGGTTCCTCCTCCAAGTTCTTCAAGAAGATGAATAACACCAAAAAATAGTGTCCGGCTCTGCAAAATAAGTTTCCACGTATTGCCATATAGAGAATAATATTAACACAAATCAAATCTGCTGATGTATCCCGCCATGCATCATAACACCGCGGCCAAGCCTTCTGTATGGAATATTTTCACTGTTCCACCGCTACACGTTCAACGAGGCGGTTTCCTTGGCACGTCTTATCGAAGCAAAGATCGTGCGCCCCTTTTAGCGGGATTCTCATTAATACGGATGTGGGTAACCCAAACGTGCCTGTCAGCACGTCCTGCCTTAACTCAAGGCTAGTCCAAGACGGTTATGGGGAGGGCTCTTGGTATTCTGACTCTTATAAAGAGACCAAGGCTCCGTCCCCTCTTCTATTCTCAAAACGAGATCGCCCGTCGCCTCGAGTTCCAACACCCTAGGCTTCCAGATTTCAGGCGCACCGAACCTTCAACAATGTCCGGTTCTGATCTTCAGGGTCGATGGATGCCCTCCTCTATTACGGAGGAGGACGTATCAAAGTTGAGGGAAGCTAGATTTCTAACCAGCGAGATTCCGAACAGGTTGCCTGTTCTAGGACAAGCGATCCCTAGCCCTCAGCCAGGCGAGAGTGTAGTATTCATCTCCCACTTCCTCTGGGGATTAGGCTTCCCAACGGATCCTTTTGTAAGGGGGCTGATGTTCTATTATGGGCTAGAATTCCATGACCTGGCTCCGGAGTCCATCCTCCATATCTCCTCTTTCATAGTTATGTGCGAAGCATTCCTCCATGTTACCCCTCACTTCGGATTATGGCTCAAGACCTTCAAAGTAGAACCGAAGATAATCGAGGGGCGCCACGCAGAGTGCGGAGGTGCTATTATAAAAAGAAATGCCGACTCCCCATGGCCCGGGGGCGTTCTTCAAGAAGAGCTCGGCTTATGGCAACGGGAGTGGTTCTACATCACCGCTCCTCGGGGCACCACATGGGTGGCGCCTCCTGCCTTTCGCTCGGGTCCCCCACCACGGCTAGCATCGTGGATCAATACGGGGTTAGATCGGGGTTTGCCCAAAGACGTTCCTCTGCTACAGGGCCGCATTAAGGATCTCCTGAAAGGGGGCCTCAACCTGGTCAAGGTGACACAAGTCATGCTAGTTCGCTGGACACTGCCCGGCCAACATCGCCCCCTTCGCTTATGGGAGTTCAACCCAGAGGGACCGCGAGCTCTCCAAAATTTTATGGGCGTAACGCCTATGGAGATGTATAAACTATTCTTCGGATCGCAAGAAACGAGTCCGGACCTGACCGAGGATGCTGGCCTAAGCCGCAATCGCCCGGATACTCAGGTAGGTGCCCTTGTATTCGGATCTTCCATCCGCATAATTAACTTGCTTTTTAACAGCATTTCTCCTTTTAAGCAGGAGTGGATAGCAAAGGCGAAGCTGATCCGGTGTCCGTCTCCCCTTCCCGAAACCAGGCTGGATCCCGTGCTAGTCAGGATGCTGGAGGTAGTTCCTTTGGAGGGAAATAAGGGGATCGACAAGGAACCCATGGCCTCTTCGAGAGAGGCCACTCAAAAGGGGGCAATTGAAAGTTCCCCTCCTAGGGGAAAGAAGAGGGCCACCTCTGACGACCCGGAAGTCCAAGCTTCAAAACGGGGGAAAGAATCCATGTCAGAGGACCCGTCGCCGAGGAGCCCCTCGGCCGAACTGAATCCACAGGGGGAGCAGCTCTCCAACGAGCCGTAAGTAGAAAAGGAATTGTCCTTAAGAGAAATCCTTGTTTTATATCTGAAAAGTTTTTAACCGAAACTTTACCTTGTAGTTCGGACCTCGACCCCTCTCAGCAGAACTCATCATCGAGAGATCTCCTTCCGGAGATGATGGAGAGAGGAACGCCTCCTCCTTCTATTTCGCCTGGCAAGGCGGACAACGTCAAAGTGTCGTCGCAGAGGATCTCTCCGAATCTGCCAGAGGCAGAAGGTGATCACATGACCCCTCAAGGTTCTCCACGCCCAACCTCCGAAGAGGGCCATGGGGCGAGTCCGGCGACAACTGGTGTCCGGCCGGGGGAGCTGAAGGTTCTGGTGGGTCGAGCTTCTATTTCAGAGGAGCATCGTGTGTTGATGCACACGGTGATTGAGAAAATTGCAGCCGCGGAAAGCGGGCTGAACGAGGCCGTCAAGAGTTTATTGGCGGGCTTTGAGGTACGTTTTTTGAATAACAAACATTAGTGTTAATTACGCATAATATCATGCGTCCTGTGTAGATAGTAGCCCCTGCGACTCTGTGTGGCGCAAAGATGTGCGGCGCGCAGAGGATCTTAATCCCAGGTCCTTAAAATGGCGCCTGTATATGCAGGCGGCTGATTGTTCGGGGTCGAGCCGGACTCAAGATTTTGCCGAAATGAAATGGCAACTTGACGAGGCAGAAGCCGACATCGCGCTGGTTAACCAGCGGCTTGATGATGCTCAAGGTATTGATTTTTCTTGGCGATTGTTGGTAAGAGGAGATTTAGGTCAACATCTCACCATGTGTATACTTGATGCAGATGGCGCGGCAGCCGTGGAAGGACTTAGGGCCTAACTCGCCAAAGCGAAGGGCCAAGCCAGAAGAAGCGATGCGGCCGCCGAGAAAGCTCGTGAAGAGCTGAAGGCCGAACAGGCTGCCCATTGCCGAAGCAGGGAGGAGATGGCTAATATTGCCATAGAGTTGAAGAGTGCTACTGACCGTTGCAAATATCTCGAGGAGGAAGGTCGAGCCAGGCAGACGGATTTGGAGAAGGCCGTTGCTGACCTCAAGGACGCCCGCTCTATGGTGAGAGCGACAAAGGAAGAGCTACGTCAAGACGGACTGATTGCGGATGGAAAGCCCTTCTTGCTGCGGAGGCAATTTTGTGATCCGAGGTTTGCCCTATTGGACAAAGCATGGAGCGTGAAGGATATCTACCTGGATTTGGCGGCTAGTGCTGCCGATGCGACCAGATACTTTCAGGATAAGGAGGGTCATGAAGTGGAAAAACTCTTCTGGTCGCAATTCACCAATCCAAGAAGTCCACTTGCAGTGGACGATCGCCTGGCCCAATGGGCCGAGCTGAATAGGTTGTCCAGACTCGCCATGATGTATGCCATGGATCGCCTATGCTCGGGCGGATCGAAGCCGACAAGCTATTTTAGCTTGGTGCAACAGTTTCTTGACGTGGTGCCTCGAGTAGAAGCTTTGAAGAGGTCGGCGTGCACAGAGGGCGCTCGGCTGGCTCTTGCCCGTGATAAGACATATTGGGCAGATATGGAGCCCACCATTGTTGCATCTCGTGATTCGGCTGAAGGTCGAATACCTGCCGAACACTATTTTGAGGAGGTCCTCGCGGGCGCTCGTATAATAGAGACGTAGTGTTCGAAAGACGCTGCATTATGACATCATATGTAATCATAGATCAGTATTTTTGTAGATGGCATATTTTAGGCTTGTGCCTTCAAGTAATAAAAGCACCTCCTGTGTGGCCGTTTCAATATATATAAATTCTGAAAGATTGCAGTCGTTGGCTTCAGCCCCCACGCACATAGTGCGGGGGTGCGCGCTGAAAACGCAATATCACACTTAACCCAACGTCTTGGTCCTACAAAGGAGGTGATAGCGCAGCGGGCTAGGCAATCTGGACTATAATGCTTTAACACTTTCACTTAGCCATAGGAGCTTGATAATGGGACTCTTTAGGTAGCCCTGGAATGGCAACTGCGCTCATCCGAATTCGGGACGCATGTGAGACTGACCGGGAAGCGGCCCTTCGTCAAAACGGAGGAGTTCGAGAAACCCCTATGAGTCATCGAGTGGCGACCAGTCTCTCGCTACATCATGATAGTCGGTTTTCGGCTTTCTCTACTGAGGCGCTCGCCCAGTCGAACCGGGGCGCAATCGCAGTAGTTCTCCTGGAGCTACCTTAGCCGACAGAACGGAACGTAAGGTGGCCGAACGCAGGAGCCGGGCAACCCAACATGTGACCAAAATCATGACTCTGAGCTGATGCATATAGTGCCAAAACTCGCGATGCCGAACACTCCCTAAGGTGTTCGGTCTCTGTGGGTGTGTGCGGAACAACACCCTCCCCCTTTTATATAAAAAGAAAGGAGAAAAAAGCCCTTCGTGTCCAGGTACGAGCAATAATTCTGGCATGGCCACATGCCAAGACGCCAGTCTCCTCCTTGGTTATGGTAAAATGAACCAGGGGATGTGTAACAGCAAGAGACACTAAAAAAGGTTTACGCAGGGCCTTAATCTAAAAAGAATCCTTTGGGCGGGTCCCTACTGCACGTCTGCGCCTGTGTCTCCGTTGTGCCGTGTCTTGGACGGGCGCCGTACGACATTCATCTGTAAAAGAGAGGAATTTAAATTGAAAATGGGTCGTGCGGGACAAAAAGAATAATAAACAGAATATAAAGTGAGAAATAAATGAGGTCGAGCTTTATTGTCTCTGTGTGCAGCCCTTGGTATGGCGTAATAAGCCTACAATGATGATGGGCTCTTGCCGAACTCATGGAGTCCGGGTCCATGGCCTTCTATGACTTATATCGAAAAAGTCTGTTGACTGGCGAGGCCATTTTATTGTGCGGCTGTTTAAGCAGCCGCACAGTCCTCCTTTTGGAGGAAACGTATTTTAGTGTGTTCCCTTTAAAGAGATGATGCCTCGAGGACCGGGCATCTTTAGCGTGAGGGATGCATAATCCGGTATTGCGTTAAAGCGTGCAAAGGCTTCTCGTCCCAGTAGTGCTTGATAGCGACTTGAAAACGGGACTATGTGGAAGATCAGCTTTTCGTGGCGAAAGTTATTGGCAGAGCCAAATATAACTGCCAGCCGGAGAAAACCCATGCACTGGGTGTCCGGGCCGGGTGCTACCCCTTGAAAGGAGGTTTTACTGTGACGGATTCTTGCTGGGTGTATGCCCATGCTGCGAATTGTATCTTGATATATCAAGTTTAGTTCACTGCCCCCGTCCATAAGGACATTGGTAAACTGGAATCCGTCTATTATTGGTTTAAGTACCAAGGCGGTCCGGCCCGCATGCTTGATATTTCGAGAATAATCTAGCTGATTGAAGATTATTGGCTTTAATGACTAGTGGCGGGACGCCTGAGGTTTAGGCTTGAATGTGCGGACCTTTATGGGTGCCTCATGCCTTGTTATGTGAAGTGAGTTCACTGTTTTGACTTCTTGTGGGAAGTTCTTTTGCTTCCTGGTGTGCTGCTTTTGGGGTTCGTCTTCTTCCTCACCAGGTGTGTCAAGCCCCTTGTATTCGGCGTTGAGCCTTCCGGATTGTTTGAAAACCCAACAGTCTCTGTGGGTATGATTAGCAGGTTTCCCAGGAGTGCTGTGTATCTGACATATCCTGCCCATGATTCTTTTTAGGCTGGACGGATCTTCCCTATTATCCTGAGGGGTTGGTTTTGTCTGATTGTGCGGTGAGCTTTTGAATCCGGCGTTGACTGCCGTGCTCTTCAGACTTTTCTTTTTGATTCAGCGATGATCCTTATTTCGTCGCGGCTTCCCATTTCCATCTCTGATTTCTGATGTACTTGGGTCACTGGGGCTACATCGTGCCAACCAGCTGTCCTCTCCTGCGCAGAAGCGGGTCATGAGGCTTGTGAGTGCGGCCATTGTTCTTGGCTTTTCCTGGCCGAGGTGTCTGGCTAGCCATTCGTCTTGGACATTGTTCCTGAAAGCCGCTAGGGCTTCGGCGTCCGGACAATCCACTATTTGATTCCTTTTAGTGAGGAATCTGTTCCAGAACTGCCGAGCTGATTCTCCGGGCTGCTGAGTTATGTGACTGAGGTCGTCTGCATCCGGGGGACGGACGTAGGTCCCTTGAAAATTTGCTCGGAAAGCGTCCTCGAGCTCTTTCCAACTTCCGATTGTATTTTCAGGAAGGCTTTTCAGCCAGTGCCGAGCTGGCCCTTTGAGCTTAAGAGGTAAATACTTTATGGCGTGGAGATCATCTCCTCTAGCCATATGTATGTGGAGGATATAATCCTCGATCCAGACTCCAGGGTCTGTTGTTCCATCGTATGACTCTATGTTAACGGGTTTAAACCCCTCTGGGAATTCATATTCCAGAACCTCATCGGTGAAGCATAGGGGGTGTGCGACACCCCTTTATTTGGTTGCGCCGGATTCTGATGGTGTGTTTTGTACATTGCTCATGAGAGCGTGCTTCCTTTGTCCGTAAATGGATCTGGCTGGGGCATGATGCGAATCTTTAATTGGGTCGCATGCCGCATTGTGTGCGGCGCCGTTTGCCGTTTTGAAGTGGTTGGTAGGTCGTCCATCCGACCGTGCAGCCTTTTTTTGTCAAGTTTGGGGGCTCTAGGGCCTCCTGATCGAATTCGGGCAGTAGCTTTCTCTTCAGATAGCTTTTGGTGTGGCGGCTGCCGCTGTATTTGTCTGCGGTCTTGATTACTTTGCTCCATCGTGTCTTGAGTGCGTTTTCCGCCGTCCTTAGCTTTTGCTTCTGTTTTTTCAGGCTGCATATTGTGGCAGCGAGCCTTTCTTGGAGATTCTTCTGCTCCATGGTTTTGTCCGGCGTCGTATCGTCTGGAGTTCGGTCATGACCGGGGGAAGACTGTTCGTCTTCTCTGCCCGTGTTGCGATGTTCAGGCGGCTGTTCTGAGACGTGTTCGTCACCTGCCGACTCGTCCTGCTCTATGGCGGGGTCTTGATCGAGGCGGGGCTTAGCTCGGCGTTTTCGTCGCCGCTTTGAGTGCTTCTCGGAGGGTTTACCCTTCTTTGCGCCTCGTTTTTCCTCATTGTCAATATTTTCCGGTGTATCCACCATGAGTACGTAATTGGGTGTGGTGGATATCCAGTGCCCTGTGGGTGCTGGTTCCGGTTCGTCTCTGTATTCATCGTCCGTACCGTCGAATTCTTTGGAGCCGAAGTCAAGCATGTCGGTTAAATCTTCGATAGTGGCTATCAAGTGGGTGGTGGGTGGGCTTTGAATTTCTTCGCCGTCCGAATCCCATCCTCGCAGACCATAATCCGGCCTGGGCTCTCCTGATAAAGAGAGAGACTTGAGAGAATTCAGGATGTCACCAAAAGGTGAGCACTGAAAGATGTCCGCGGCGGTGAACTCCATTACAGGCGCCCAATCAGATTCGATCGGCGGGGGCATGAAAGGCCCGGAGTTCAGAGAAGAGTCCGGCTCCTTGGAGTCATGGGCAACACGGAGTGCGGGACCGGCGTTCGGCTTGATTGCCTTTAACGTCGCAGCCCCTGAGGTGACGTCCAACCGTTCTTCCTCAACGAACGCGGCGGGCTCCGAATCAAGGATCGGGGGCCGGAGCATATGCGGCCTCCAGGACACTGTTCGAAAGTGGAGCTATATCATGTCCTTCTTGACAGTGCGGCACGCTTGGCTGTGGCTCGAATCCGTTGAAGATCGAGTCTCCGCGGATATCCGCCGTGTAGTTTAAGCTTCCAAAACTGACTTGATGGCCAGGGGCGCAGCTTTCGATCTGCTCCGGATGGCCAAGTGAGTTGGCTCGCAGAGCGAAGCCGCCGGAGACGAAGATCTGTCCGGGGAGAAAAGTCTCACCCTGGACCTCGTCGCCGTTGATGATCAAAGGAGCCATCGAACCTAAAGGTGACGACACAGAGGAACTCTCAATGAAAGCACCAATGTCGGTGTCAAAACCGGCGGATCTCGGGTAGGGGGTCCCGAACTGTGCGTCAAGGTCGGATGGTAACAGGAGACAAGGGACACTTTATTTTACCCAGGTTCGGGCCCTCTCGATGGAGGTAAAACCCTACTCCTGCTAGATTAATATTGATGATATGGGTAGTACAAGAGTAGATCTACCACGAGATCAAGGAGGCTAAACCCTAGAAGCTAGCCTACGGTATGATTGTGTATGAAGATGGTTCTATATACCCCTACGGACTACAACCCTCCGGTTTATATAGACACCGGATAGGGTTAGGGTTACACAGAGTCTGTTACATTGGTAGGAGATCTTTGAATATCCGCACGCCTAGCTTGCCTTCTACGCCAAGGAAAGAACCTTCCGGACACGGGACGAAGTCTTCAATCTTGTATCTTCATAGTCCTGGAGTCCGGCGGAAGGTATAGTCCGGCTATTCGAACACCCCCTAATCCGGGACTCCCTGAACTGGAGTGGAGGACAGGTATTCCTTCAGGTCCTGCAGCGCAGCCTCCGCTTCTGGAGTCCACTGCATCGGACCTGCCTTCTTCAGGATTTTGAAGAATGGCAGGGCGCGCTCAGCAGACCTAGAAATGAACCTGCTGAGGGCAGCCACACAACCGGCAAGCTTCCATACATCCTTGACGCGCTTCGGTGCTTCGATCTGCTCGATGGCCTTGATCTTGTCGGGGTTGGCTTCAATTCCCCACTGAGACACGAAAAACCCGAGAAGCTTGCCGGAGGGGACTCCGAACACACACTTCTCGGGGTTGAGCTTGAGGTTGATCTTGCGCAGATTTGCAAAGGTCTCGTCTAAGTCTTGAACTAGGGTAGCCCTGTCCTTGCTCTTGACCACTATGTCATCCATGTAGGCTTCCACATTTCTGTGTATCTGTGGCTCAAGAGCTGTGTGGACTACCCTTGCAAACGTTGAACCCGCGTTCTTCAAACCAAAAGGCATGCGTACAAAACAGTACGTGCCACACGGAGTGATAAACGCGGTCTTCTCCTCATCTTCCTCCGCCATGAATATCTGATGATATCCTGAGTATGCGTCAAGAAACGAAAGCAGGTCACATCCAGCCGTGGAGTCAACAATCTGGTCGATACGCGGCAAGGGAAATGGATCTTTGGGACAAGCTTTATTGACGTCAGTGAAGTCAATACAGAGCCTCCACTCCCCGTTAGCCTTGCGCACGACAAAAGGATTGGCCAGCCACGTGGGATGGAGCACTCCTCTGACAAGGCCCGATGCTTCCAACTTCTTGATCTCTTCTGCTATGAACCCTTGGCGCTCTACTGCTTGTTTTCTGACTCTCTGCTTGACGGGCCGCGCATGAGGACAAACGGCAAGGTGGTGCTCAATTACTTCCCTGGGAACGCCGGGGATGTCAGACGGTTGCCATGTAAACACGTCGACATTCGCCCGCAGGAAAGTAACGAGCGCGCTTTCCTATTTGGGGTCAAGCGTGGCACTGATGGTGAAGGTACCACCAGTGTCGTCTTCCTTGGCGGGCACCTTCTTGGTCTCTGGTGGAGCCGCCATCGCCTTCTTGCACTTGCTGGTGGAGCTCGATGGTACGTCCTCGACGGTAGCGCAGCACTCCGAAGAGGCGCGCTTGCCGGAGTGGGTACCAGAGCTCTTGCCGGACCTGGTCTTCTTCTTTCCCCCGGGAGCTTCAGCGGCAAGTGATTTGCTGTCTGCCACGGCTGCTGCTTCATGGTAGATCTTGTCGGCACAGATAAGAGCATCTTTCTTGTCGCGATGGACAGTGATGACGCTTATCGGGCCAGGCATCTTGAGCATATTGTATGCATAGTGAGAGGCTGCCATAAACTTGGCAAGCGCTGGACGGCCGAGTATCCCATTGTATGGCAACGGGAAATCAGCGACGTCAAAAGTGACCCTCTCTGTCCTGTAGTTCAGCTCGCTGCCAAATGTCACCGGCAACGTAATCTTCCCCTTCGGCTTACTCCTTCCCGGGTTAATTCCTTGGAATGTACCGGACTCTTCGAGCTCGCTGTCGCGGATCTGGAGCTTATGGAGCACTGCGGAGGAGATCAGATTCAAGTCGGCCCCGCCGTCAACTAACATCTTAGTGACCTTGAGGTTGCGGATAGTTGGTGAAACCAACATCGGCAAGCACCCGACCGCAGTTGTGCGGTCAGGGTGGTCCTCAATATCAAAGATGATAGGCGTGCTGGACCATCTCAGAGGTCTGCGCGATTCGACAGGGGGTTCTGCCGCATTGACTTCCCGCACCCACTGTTTGAGTTGGCGGTGTGAAGCATGCAGAGAAGCACCGCCGTCAACGCAAAGAACCTCTGTGGCTTTCTGGAACTCCTGCTCGCTGGTCTCCTCATCATCCATCTCTTTGCTGTCGTCGTCTTCATCCTTGTCGTGACCGCGGGGAGGTCTATCTCCTTGCCGCTGCATTTCCTTGCCGCGGCGTCCTCCCCGGCCGGGCCGCTTCGTGCCGGATCCACCAGTATCTCCTTGGGCCTTCTCCTTGTCGCGCCGCTCGTACTCAGCTCTCTGCAACTGGACAAGCTGCTCGACCTTTTTGCAGCTCTGGAGGTCGTGGCCCTTGGTGCGGTGAATCTTGCAGTACTGTTTGTTGGTGCCGTCCTGCTTGTCGGCGGCTGCCACAGCCTTGCAGTTGTTGCACGCGGCAACCTCCTTGCCGGAGCTGCCATCTTTGGCTGCCTTGGCGCCACCTCCATCGCCGGACTGCTAAACAGCTAGCACTTCTTTGCTCTGTCTCTTCTTGTTGTTCCGCCGCCGGTTTTTCTTTGCCGGGGTAGAATCATCACTGTCAGACCCTTCCGCTCCCACAGTCTCTCCGGGGAGTCTCCTTCCCTCCTCGGCACGAGCACACTTGTCGGCCAGGGCGTATAGCTCACTGACGTCCTTAATCTTGCGCATCGCCAGCTCCTCCCGCATCCTGCGGTTGCGCACGTTCTGATGGAACGCGCTGATGACCGCAGCGGGGTGGACGTCTGGGATGTTGTAGTGTACACGGCTGAATCTCTGAGTGTACTTGCGTAGGGTTTCTCCCTCCTTCTGGGCGAGCAAGTGAAGGTCACTTTCTTGGCCATGGGGTTTGTGACCGCCGGTAAAGGCGCCAACAAACTGATGGCACAACTCTGCCCAGGAGGATATGGAGTTGTCTGGCAAGTGCATGAGCCAGGATCTGACGTTGGACTTGAGTACCAGCGGGAAGTAGTTGGCAAGGATCTTGTCATCTCGTCCCCCAGCAGCCTGCACCGCGATGGTGTAGATGCTGAGGAACTCCGACGGGTGCGATCTGCCGTTGTACTTCTCCGGTACGTCTGGTTTGAAGTTCTTCGTACTGGGCCACTGGACTTGCCGCAGCTCACGAGTAAACGCATGACAGCCTACCGCGTACGGCAGGTCGCCTGGTTCCCCTGGCGCATGCATGTCGACAGCGGGCCCAGCGCGCAGGTCTGATTGATGCTGCGTCTCTCTTCGGCGCTCGATGCGAGTTCGAGCGTCTTCTTGTTGTCGCTCGTGGAGAACTTGGCGCTGATCGCGACGAGTTCGCGGGTCTGACGACGCAGTGGAGTCGGCGCCGTTGTTGGCCCGGCGAGTCGGCGATCTTGGCCTTCGGGGTGGAGAGTGCATGGTGGTGGCGCCTCCACCGGTCTTGTCACCATCGGCTCGCGTCTGGCGATCCTGCCGCGGCCGCGACGCGCTCGGCTGCCGCGGGGTGTCGCCGTTGGCGAAGCCGATGAGGCTCTGAATGGTGGCCCTCCATTCGTCAATCTTGTCCGCCGCTGGAGGGAAATCCAAAAGCAGTTGGGCTCTCGCCAGAGCTTCCGCCGGAGTGGTAGGCGGTAGCGGCGAACGGAGCGAGGAGCGGGATGTGCTCGGACTCCTAACCATGTTAGAAGGAGCAGTCCCCCGCCCAGGCGACCGCACTCCGCTCGGGTCAGCATGTTGGCCTTGAGCACCTTGAGGCCCAACGTCTTGTTCTTGATTCAGCACGCGCGTGGTGCTAGGAGCACCAGGGTGCTGCTGGTTTTGCACGCCCTGAGATGGATGCGGAGCATGCACGGACGCCGAGGTTTACGCGGCCTTGTCCTTGGACTTAGCAGCGGCATGAGCTTCCTCGCCGGCGCTCGTTCCTCCGCCAGCGCCTTCCCCACCGCCCGTTTGCTCCGGCGGCGGTGGGTCCGACGCCGAAGGTGCGATCACCCCCGAAGCCTTCTTCTTCGGTGGCATGCTGATGAAGTCGATGAAGATCTAGTCCGTGCGGATGCCGGATCAGGTTCACACAACCTCGACGCCCCCTACCTGGCGCGCCAAAGATGTCGGGGAAACCTAGCTCCACGAACACCTATGGGACCGTGGTCCCTTCTCGGTTCGGCGGGGGGCGGAGGTCACACAAAGAGCAGATCGAGGCGTCACATACACAGGCAATTTTACCCAGCTTCGGGCCGCACGGATGCGTAAAACCCTACTGCTGCTTGTGATTGTATTTGCTTCTTGCTCGAGAGCTATCGAGCTCTGGGTGAGAGCTATGGAGTGTCTAGCCCTAAAGTGTCTAACCTCAGAATGTCCAACCCCCTCTACGTTGCGCATGGGCCTCCTTTTATAGGCTAAAGGGGTCACCGACAGGTGGCAACGCAGGTGAGGGCAAACGCGGGAAATCGCTGTAGTTGGTACAGTTGTTTGCACAGTGTACCAAACCTAACTCTGGCGGCAGGGGACAAGGGCATTAAATGCCCGTCTGTGTCGCCCAAACAGTGTGAAGAGGGACCGTCAGAGACGTCTCCGTCCGCCATGATGGCCGCCTTGCCATCGCCGCTGGCCACCACGTACCCTTGGCTGCACAGCCGCCCACCACGTGTGCCCGAGAAGAGCCCCAGGGCGACACGTGGGTGGGTGAGCTGGAGCGCGGGCACAGAGCGGCTGTCTGCCGCGGCAAGGGTCTTGCCGCATCCTCCGTCTTGTCGCGCCCGGCAAGCGCCTCTTGCCGGGGCGTGGTTCGCACTTCCCGGCAAGCTCCTCTTGCCGGGGCCTTGCTCTATCTTCCCGGCAAGCTCCTCTTGTCGGGGCCTTGTTCTATCTTCCCGGCAAGCTCCTCTTGCCGGGGCCTTGTTCTGTCTTGGATACTTTGTCCTTGAATGGCTTCGAAGGAAGAACTGATGGTCTTGGCGGGCGCCCGACAAGCCTTGCCGCGGGGCGCTGCGACTGTCCGTGCACAAGTTCGGGGTACTAAGGTACCCCTACTTTAGTACACCGACAATGGCACCGCCCCGTTATGTACCGATACCGCCGGGTCACTTTTCCAACCCCATGGAGAACCTGATTGTAGCGTCGGTGCGCCTGGCGGCTCTCCCAGTAGACGGTGACGATCCAACAGTGGTGGAGACACGAAGGAATAGAGAACTCGTCCAGACGGCTCTGGCACAGCAGGAGACTTATTCCTATAGCCGGGACATGATTCATTCAACTCCTCCACCCTGGTTAGCTCCGTCTCGTGCAAATCGGAGCCCGAGTTATAGCAGACACATGGAGTCAGAGGCCTTGTCAAGCAATGCTCAACGCTGTAAACAGCCTGGCAGGTATAACCTGGTACAGGACCGGATACGTCAGGAGGATGAGCGGGCGGCTCAGCTAGCGGCTCAAAAGAAGGCTCATCAGGACTTTCTAGATTATCCGACGACTTCCGTTGAGGCGGGAGTGGCTACCAGAACCGGCGGTGTTCCTTGTTTGGTGCCGGCTCTACGTAATGTACGTTTACCCAAGGACTTCAAGGGACCTCGAAATGTGCCCAATTACACCGCCGACTTACAGCCCGGAGCGTGGACTGAAAGTTATGAGATGACCATGGAGCTATTGGAGGTCAGTGACGCAGCAATGGCTAAGTACTTCACCATGATGTTAGATGGAACGGCCCGATTTTGGTTAAAGGGTTTGCCACCCAATTCCATTAGTTCATGGGCAGAGATAAAGGCTCGATTCATCCAGAACTTCAAAGACACTTGCAAGCAATCTATGTCGATTGTGGACTTAACAAATTGTAAGCAAGAGTAAGGTGAATCCACAACTCATTGGGTGTGCCGGTTTAAGGAAATAATACATTCATCTAACAAGATGGGTGCCGGCTCCGCAATTCTCATGTTGGAGAAGAATTGCCGCTTTTAGCCGCTGAGACAGAAATTGGGGCGCCTTAAGTGTGATTGCAATGATATGGGTACGCTGATGGTAGCTTTAGTCAAATACGCCGACTCTGATAGTACCAAGGATCCCGCGTCTGATGAGGAAAAGACAGAGAAGGGAAAGAAGAACGACAATGGAAAGGGTCAGCAGCATAACCCGATGAATCAAGGAGGCAATAAGCGTAAGGTGGAGGGTAACCCGGAGTTTGTGGCCAACGCCAATGCACAGGGTAACAATCAGAGACGTAAGGGAAAACCTCCCCCTCAATCTGGCGGGTCAGGCCCATCTCTTGAGCAGCTACTCAATGAGCCCTGCCCGAGACACGGTACCCGGGAACGACCCGCCACCCACTTGTGGAAAGATTGCGCGATCATGAAGGCTTTCAAGAATTGCAACGCGCTTAATGGCAGTCATGGGTCAGGTGGCGGCTCAGGTGCCGACGGCTTTCATGGCCCGGGCGGCGGTTCAAATTCCGGCTTTCAGGGAAATCAAGGCGGCTATAATCAACAGCAGTCTGTTCAAGGAGGACAACAGCAGCAGCAGTCGGGTTATCAAAGCCATCCAAAGCAGCTGAATAGTGGGCAGTATCATGTGTTCACCACTAGCTTGTGCAAACGTGACCAGAAGGTTCATAAGAGGGCCGTGAACTCTGTTGAGCCGACAGTTCCCCGTTACTTGAGGTGGTCAGAGCAGCCTATTGTACGGAGCAGGGAAGGTCACCCTCCCCGGGTTGATAATCCGGGTCAGTTAGCCTTGGTGGTGGCACCTCAAGTCGATGGATATAATTCACCAAAGTACTCATGGACGGAGGTAGCAGCATCAACATCCTCTATTACAAGACCTTTCGACGCATGGGTTTGACTGACAAAAATTTAAGGACATCCAACACCGTTTTCCATGGAGTGGTGCCTGGTAAGTAGGCGTACCTAGTCGGTAAGATTGAATTGGAGGTGGCCTTTGGAGTTGAGTATGATTCCAGCGCTGAGAAATTAATGTTTGAGGTGGTCAAAATCAAGAGTCCATATCATGCTCTGTTTGGGCGGCCGGCTTATGCCAAGTTCATGGCACGACCGTGTTATGTTTATCTGCAGCTTAAGATGTCGGGTCACAAGGGCACCATCACTATGCATGGGAGTCGAAAGATAGCCCTGGAATGTGAAGAAGGCGATGCAGCTTATGCTGAGTCTGTGTGTGCAGCAGAGGAGTTGATGTTTTATCAAGATAATGTTGACCCGGCGGATATGACCTCTCTGAAGAAGCCAACCACAGAGCATGACCCAGCAATGAAGTTTAAATCGGCTGCTGAAACTAAACTTGTTGATTTCACTCCAGGCAACTCATCTAAGCAGTTCAGCATCAGTGCCAACTTGGATCCTAAATAGGAAAGCGCGCTCATCGAGTTCATCCGTGAGAACCGAGACATCTTTGCATGGAAACCTTCTGACATGCCGGGTGTACCGAGAGAACTCGCTGAGCACACTCTTAATATTGATCCGAAGTATAAGCCGGTCAGGCAGTTTCTTCAACGGTTCAATGAAGAGAGACGGAAAGCTATTGGAGAGGAGGTGGTCCGGCTCTTAGCGGCCGGGTTCATTATTGAAGTTTTTCACCCGGAGTGGTTGGCTAACCCGGTGCTCGTCCTCAAGAAGAACGGCACTTGGCATATGTGTGTGGATTACACGGACTTAAATAAGGCTTGTCCGGCTAATCCCTTTGCTCTACCCCGTATTGATCAAATCATTGATGCTACGACGGGTTGTGAGCGTTCGAGCTTTTTGGATGCTTACTCCGGCTATCATCAGATCAAGATGGCAGTTAAGGACCAGGAGAAGACGGCTTTCATCACTCCGTTTGGAGCCTTCTGCTATGTATCTATGCCATTTGGGCTCAAGAGTGCCCAGGCGACTTATCATCGATGTGTACAGAACTGTCTCCACGATCAAATCGGGCGCAATGTTCACACTTATGTGGATGACATCATGGTGAAGTCCAGAGAGAAGGAAACCTTGATATCTGTTTTGAAAGAGACCTTTGATAGTCTCCGGGTTTATAAGATGATGCTTAACCCGACCAAGTGTGTATTTGGTGTACCTGCAGGCAAGCTTTTGGGTTTTCTGGTCTCAAACAGAGGCATTGAAGCTAATCCGGAGAAGATCAAGGCAATTACCACTTTGGCTAAGCCGGCGCGCATCAATGATGTTCAACGACTGGCGGGTCGTGTTGCTCCTTTAAGCCGGTTCATAAGCCGGTTAGGTGAGAAGGCCCTACCGCTGTATCAGATGATGAAGAAAACGGACACTTTTGTCTGGAGTGATGCTGCTAATATTGCCTTTGAATATTTAAAGAGACAGTTGTCTGAGCCGCCAGTCCTTGCGGCTCCCATTGATAGAGAGCCATTGCTGTTATATGTGGCTACTAACTCACGAGCTGTCAGTGTTGCCATCATGGTGGAGCGCAAGGAGGCTGGCAAGGAGCATCCGGTTCAACGGCCGGTTAACTACATCAGTGAGGTGCTCATTGAGTCTAAACAAAGGTATCCACATTGGCAGAAACTTGTTTACAGAGTGTTCATGGCAAGCCGGAAGCTGAAGCAGTACTTCCAAGGTCATCCTATCACTTTGGTAAGTTCTGCCCCCTTGGGAGACATCATCCAGAATAGGGAGGCCACAGGACGAGTCGCCAAGTGGGCCATTGAGCTTGGGCCTCATGGTTTGAAGTACATGCCATGTACTGTTATTAAGTCTCAAGCCTTGGTGGATTTTATCAATGATTGGATAGAGTTGCAGGCACCTGAGGAGAAGCCAGATAACACATATTGGACTATTCACTTTGATGGGTCCAGGTAGTTAGAAGGCTCGGGGGATGGAGTTGTTTTAACCTCCCCTCGAGGTGACAAATTTTGTTATGTGCTCCGGCTTATGTTTCCTTGTACTAACAATGCAGCTGAGTACGAGGCCTTACTCCATGGTCTCCGGATGGCCAAAGAGATGCATTTGAGCCGGGTAAGGTGCTTGGGGGACTCAGATCTCGTGGCTCAACAGGTGTCAGGCAAGTGGGACTCCAAGGATCCCCTTATGGCGGCTTACCGTCATGAAGTTGATGTCGTGGCTGGGCACTTCAAAGGTTATCAAGTGGAGCACATTGATCGAAGGAAGAATGAGGCGGCTGATGCCTTAAGCCGGCTGGGATCTCAGCATAAGCCGGTGCCGCCTAACACCTTTCTCGATGTTTTGCATAATCCTTTATGTCAAAGTACCCACAGAGGAAGACCTAGCGGTGCCAGACCCGGAGGCACAACTAGTAGGGGCTCTTCACGTCATCCCGGATTGGACAGTGCCATATTTGGCCTATATGACCCGGGGAGAGTTACCTGAGGATGAGACCTTGGCAAGACAAATCATCCGGCGGTCCAAGTCCATGACAATTGTTCATGGTGAGTTACATCATCGCAGCGTCACTGGGGCGTTTCAATGTTGTGTGTCACCTGCGGAGGGTCAGGAGATACTTCGTGAGATCCATGAAGGGGATTGTGGTCATCATGCCGGTTCAAAATCTATCGTGGCCAAGGCTTTCCGTCACGGCTTCTATTGGTTGGGCTCATGCTGATGCGCAGGATCTGGTCAGTAAATGTGACGGATGTCAGAAATTCTCACGACAAGCTCATGTGCCGGCTCAAGAGCTGAGGATGATCCCAATTACTTGGCCGTTCGCAGTCTAGGGGCTTGATATGGTCGGGCCTTTCAAAAGGTCTAAGGATAAAAAGACGCACCTTCTGGTGGCAGTGGACAAGTTTACAAAGTGGGTTGAGGAAGAGCCGGTCAGTAAGTGTGATGCAGCCATGGCGGTTCAGTTCATGAAAAAGGTGATCTTTCATTTTGGTTTTCCACACAACATCATAACTGATAATGGCACTAATCTCTCCAAAGGTTCCATGGAAGAGTTCTGTCAACGAGAACATATCCGGCTTGATGTTTCGGTTGTTGCTCATCCTCAATCCAATGGTCAAGCAGAAAGAGCTAATCAGGAGATCTTGAAGGGTATCAAACCCCGGCTCTTGGTCCCCTTATAGCGGACGCCGGGTTGTTGGGTGGAGGAGTTACCTTCTGTACTTTGGAGTATCAATACTACGCCTAACAGATCTACGGGTGACACACCTTTCTTCATGGTGTACGGAGCAGAGGCGGTCCCGCCAAGTGACATCCGGCATGAATCACCCCGCGTGGCGGCTTACGTTGAGGCTGATAATGAAAAAGCTCGTCAGGATGCATTTGACTTGTTGGATGAGGAGCGAGATTTGGCAATAGCCCGCTCGGCGATTTACTAGCAAGACCTGCACCGCTATCACAGCCGTCGGGTTAGAAGCAGAACCTTTCAGGAAGGCGACTTAGTGCTCCGACTCATCCAGGATCAGTCTGATATGCATAAGTTATCCCCTCCTTGGGAAGGACCCTTTGTGGTCAGCAAGAATCTGAACAACGGGTCATACTACCTTATCGATGTTCGAAAGCACAAAGACTCACATAAGTCGGAGGAGGAGACCCGCCGGCCGTGGAATATCGCTCATCTTCGGCCTTACTATACTTGAGCCACTGTCTCTCAAGATGTATATATTTTGACGGTGTATATATTATATAAAGCAATAAAGCAGGACCTCTGTCCTTTTCACCCTCAAAAGTTTACATGTCTTCCTTATCATGTGGTGGAAACAACCAACAGGGAGCGCATCATATCTGAATCTGGCTTTCCCTTTGGTCCGGCTTATAATCATATCTGAATCTAGCCATGATCACTTGGGGGCTTCTTGTTCAAACATAGGTCATATTCGAACCAAAGAGAACATAGCTGTCGATACCCTCTTGATTGGCATACTGCCAAACACACTTGGGGGCTTCCTGATCATATCTGAATCATAGCTTAACCCCTTTGGGTTTGACGTGGATCATATTCGAATCAGTGTCATTAAACAACTCTTATGGTCACTTGGGGGCTTCCTGTTCAAACATAGGTCGTATTCGAACCAAAGAGAACATAGCTGTTGATACCCACTTGATCGGCATCGCCAAAGCCACTGGGGGCTATATGATCGTATCTGAATCTTAGCTTAACCCCTGCATCGCCAAAGCCACTGGGGGCTATATGATCGTATCTGAATCTTAGCTTAACCCCTTTGGAACGGTTCACTGATCGTATTCGAATCAGAAGCCTTTAATTTTTTTTATTATTCATCATACTTTGTAAGCGTAAGTATTTGACTATCTTGAGGCCCTCTTGAAAATATTATGGAGTGGTTCTCGTTCCACCAGTTTAATATTGATCACCTCAGATTGTTAAGTGACAGGTGAACATTATATGTGCCAACTTTCAGGAGTTAAACTTACCCTCATGGGTTGGGTCATATAAGCCGGTGAGATTACCAAAAGGATTGCAGGTATGATGTTGTGATTATGTTTAACAGATGTAATCATAAACTGACCTTTATGTGATGTTTTGGTTCACACTCCGGGTTATCAGTACCTTATGTGACCCCCGATGCGATAAGTTGCCAAGGGAATTATGTTTGTTTTATATGCAGGACAAAGCAAGCAACTTTTTATTTAAACATAAAGGAAATAGAAGATCAATATAAGCTGGAAGTGTATAGCGATGGCGGTTTAAAGAAAGTATTGAGTGCCATAAACATGCGCTAGGGCATGGCAAAAATTGAGAGTTTTTCTACCCGACTAAAAGACTCCCCGAGTCTGAATAATGAAGCATTGTTTTCACAAAAACATAAGCATATGACGCTTGGCGGTTCATGTTGGGGAACGTTGCAGAAAATAAAAAAAATCTACGCTTCACCAAGATCAATCTATGGAGTCATCTAGCAATGAGAGAGAGGAGTGCATCTACATACTCTTGTAGATCGCGAGCGGAAGCGTTCAAGTGAACGGGGTTGAGGAAGTCGTACTCGTCTGTTGGAAATATGCCCTAGAGGCAATAATAAATTGATTATTATTATATTTCCTTGTTCATGATAATCGTTTATTATCCATGCTATAATTGTATTGATAGGAAACTCAGATACATGTGTGGATACATAGACAACACCATGTCCCTAGTAAGCCTCTAGTTGACTAGCTCGTTGATCAATAGATGGTTACGGTTTCCTGACCATGGACATTGGATGTCGTTGATAACGGGATCACATCATTATGAGAATGATGTGATGGACAAGACCCAATCCTAAGCATAGCACTAGATCGTGTAGTTCGTATGCTAAAGCTTTTCTAATGTCAAGTATCATTTCCTTAGACCATGAGATTGTGCAACTCCCGGATACCGTAGGAATACTTTGGGTGTGCCAAACGTCACAACGTAACTGGGTGGCTATAAAGGTACACTACGGTTATCTCTGAAAGTGTCTGTTGGGTTGGCACGAATCGAGACTGGGATTTGTCACTCCGTGTAAACGGAGAGGTATCTCTGGGCCCACTCGGTAGGACATCATCATAATGTGCACAATGTGATCAAGGAGTTGATCACGGGATGATGTGTTACGGAACGAGTAAAGAGACTTGCCGGTAACGAGATTGAACAAGGTATCGAGATACCGACGATCGAATCTCGGGCAAGTTCAATACCGCTAGACAAAGGGAATTGTATATGGGATTGATTAAGTCCTTGACATCGTGGTTCATCCGATGAGATCATCGTGGAATATGTGGGAGCCAACATGGGTATCCAGATCCCGCTGTTGGTTATTGACCGGAGAACGTCTCGGTCATGTCTGCATGTCTCCCGAACCCGTAGGGTCTACACACTTAAGGTTCGGTGACGCTAGGGTTATAGAGATATTAGTATGCGGTAACCCGAAAGTTGTTCAGAGTCCCGGATGAGATCCCGGACGTCACGAGGAGTTCTGGAATGGTCCGGAGGTAAAGAATTATATATAGGAAGTACTATTTCGGCCATCGGGACAAGTTTCGGGGTCATCGGTATTGTACCGGGACCACCGGAAGGGTCCCGGGGGTCCACCGGGTGGGGCCACCTGCCCCGGGGGCCACATGGGCTGTAAGGGGTGTGCCTTGGCCTATATGGGCCAAGGGCACCAGCCCCAAGAGGCCCATGCGCCAAGAGATAGGAAAAAGGGGAGAGTCCTAAAGGGGGAAGGCACCTCCAAGGTGCCTTGGGGAGGATGGACTCCTCCCCACCCTTGGCCGCACCCTTCCTTGGAGGAAGGGGCAAGGGCTGCGCCTCCCCCTCTCCATTGGCCCTATATATAGTGGGGAAAAGGAGGAGCAAACCAATCTAAGGCCTGGCGCCTCCCTCTCCCTCCCGTGACACATCTCCCTCCTCCCGCAGCGCTTAGCGAAGCCCTGTTGGAATCCCGCTACTTCCACCACGCCGTCGTGCTGCTGGATCTCCATCAACCTCTCCCTCCTCCTTGCTGGATCAAGGCATGGGAGACGTCTCCGTTCCGTACGTGTGTTGAACGCGGAGGTGCCGTCCGTTCGGCACTAGGATCATCGGTGATTTGAATCACGACGAGTACGACTCCATCAACCCCGTTCTCTTGAACGCTTCCGCGCGCGATCTACAAGGGTATGTAGATCCACTCCTCCCTCGTTGCTAGATGACTCCATAGATTGATCTTGGTGACACGTAGGAAAATTTTGAATTTATGCTACGTTCCCCAACAGTGGCATCATGAGCTAGGTCTATTGCGTAGATTCTATGCACGAGTAGAACACAAAGTAGTTGTGGGCGTTGATTTTGTTCAATATGCTTGCCGTTACTAGTCTTATCTTGATTCGGCGGCATCGTGGGATGAAGCGGCCCGGACCAACCTTACACGTACTCTTACGTGAGACCGGTTCCACCGACAAACATGCACTAGTTGCATAAGGTGGCTGGCGGGTGTCTGTCTCTCCCACTTTAGTCGGATCGGATTCGATGAAAAGGGTCCTTATGAAGGGTAAATAGCAATTGGCATATCACGTTGTGGTTTTGCGTAGGTAAGAAACGTTCTTGCTAGAAACCCATAGCAGCCACGTAAAACATGCAACAACAATTAGAGGACGTCTAACTTGTTTTTGCAGGGTATGCTATGTGATGTGATATGGCCAAAGGATGTGATGAATGATATATGTGATGTATGAGATTGATCATGTTCTTGTAATAGGAATCACGACTTGCATGTCGATGAGTATGACAACCGGCAGGAGCTATAGGAGTTGTCTTTATTTATTCATGACCTACGTGTCAACATAAACGTCATGTAATTACTTTACTTTATTGCTAACCGTTAGCTGTAGTAGTAGAAGTAATAGATGACGTGACAACTTCAAGAAGACACGATGATGGAGATCATGATGATGGAGATCATGGTGTCATGCCGGTGACGATGATGATCATGGAGCCCCGAAGATGGAGATCAAAAGGAGCAAAGTGATGATGGCCATATCATGTCACTATTTGATTGCATGTGATGTTTATCATGTTTATACATCTTATTTGCTTAGAACGACGGTAGTAAATAAGATGATCCCTTACAACAATTTCAAGAAGTGTTCTCCCCTAACTGTGCACCGTTGCTACAGTTCGTCGTTTCGAAGCACCACGTGATGATCGGGTGTGATAGATCCTTACGTTCACATACAACGGGTGTAAGACAGTTTTACACATGCAAAACACTTAGGGTTAACTTGACGAGCCTAGCATGTACAGACATGGCCTCGGAACACAGAAGACCGAAAGGTCGAGCATGAGTCGTATGGAAGATACGATCAACATGAAGATGTTCACCGACGTTGACTAGTCCGTCTCACGTGATGATCGGACACGGCCTAGTTGATTCGGATCATGTAATCTCTTAGATGACTAGAGGGATGTCTATCTGAGTGGGAGTTCATAAGATGAACTTAATTATCCTGAACATAGTCAAAAGGTCTTCGCAAATTATGTCGTAGCTCGCGCTTCAGTTCTACTGTTTAGATATGTTCCTAGAGAAAATTTAGTTGAAAGTTGATAGTAGCAATTATGCGGACTAGGTCCGTAGACTGAGGATTGTCCTCATTGCTTCTTAGAAGGCTTATGTCCTTAATGCACTGCTCAGTGTGCTGAACCTCGAACGTGGTCTGTGGATGTTGCGAACATCTGACATACACATTTTGATAACTACATGATAGTTCAGTTAAACGGTTTAGAGTTGAGGCACCGAAGACGTTTTTGAAACGTCGCGAAACATATGAGATGTTTCGAGGGCTGAAATTGGAATTTCAGGCTCGTGCCCGCGTCAAGAGGTACAAGACCTCCGACGATTTTCTTAGCCTACAAACTAAGGGAGAAAAGCTCAATTGTTGAGCTTGTGCTCAGATTGTCTGAGTACAAAAATCATTTGAATCAAGTGGGAGTTGATCTTCCAAGATGAGATAGTGATGTTTCTCCGAAGTCATTACCACCAAGCTGCTAGAGCTTCGTGATGAACTATGATATATCAGGGACATATATGATGATCCTTGAGATATTCGCGATGTTTGACACCGCAAAAGTAGATATCAAGAAGGAGCATCAATTGTTGATGGTTAGTGAAACCACTAGTTTCAAGAAGGGCAAGGGCAAGAAGGGATACTTCATGAAACGGCAAATCAGCTGCTGCTCTGGTGAAGAAACCCAAGGTTGAACCCAAACCCGAGACTAAGTGCTTCTGTAATAAGGGGAACAACCACTGGAGCGGAATTACCCTAGATACTTGGTAGATTAGAAGGCTGGCAAGGTCGATAGAAGTATATTGGATATACATTGTGTTGATGTGTACTTTACTAGTACTCCTAGTAGCACCAGGGTATTAGATACCGGTTCGGTTGCTAAGTGTTAGCAACTCGAAATAAAAGCTACGGAATAAACGGGGACTAGCTAAAGGTGAGCTGACGATATGTGTTGGAAGTGTTTCCAATGTTGATATGATCAAGCATCGCACGCTCCCTCTACCATTGAAATTGGTGTTTGCGTTGAGCATAGACGTGATTAGATTATGTCTATCGCAATACGGTTATTCATTTAAGGAGAATAATGGTTACTCTGTTTGTTTGAATAATACCTTCAATGGTCTTACACCTAAAATGAATGGTTTATTGAATCTCGATCGTAGTGATACACATGTTCATACCAAAAGATAGTAATGATAGTACCACCTACTTGTGGCACTGCCACGTAAGTCATATCGGTATAAAACGCATGAAGAAGCTCCCTGTTGATGGATCTTTGGACTCACTCATTTTTGAAAGGTTTGAGACATGCGAACCATGTCTGTTGGTGTATATGCGTGAAGAAACTCCATGCAAATGGACCGTTCAAACTCACTTGATTTTGAATCACTTGAGGCATGCAAATCATACCACATGGGCGAGATGACTGAAAGCCTCGGTTTCAGTAAAATGGAACTAGAAAGCAAATTGTTGGAAGTAATACATTTTGATGTGTGCAGTCCAATGAGTGCTGATGCATGTAGTGGATATCGTTATGTTCTTTCTTCACAGATGATTTGAGTAGATGTTGAGTGCATTTACTTGATGAATCACGAGTCTGAATTATTGAAAGGTTCAAGTAATTTCAGTGTGAAGTTGAAAGATCGTCGTGACAAGAGGATAAAAGATCTATGATATGATCATAGAGATGAATATCTGAATTACGAATTTGGCACAGAATTAAGACATTGTGGAAATTGTTTCACAACTAATACAGCCTGGAACACCATAGTGTGATGGTGTGTCCGAACATCATAACTGCACCCTATTGGATATGATGCATACCATGATGTCTCTTATCGAATTACCACAATATTTTATGGGTTAGGCATTAAAGACAACCACATTCACTTTAAATAGAGCACCACGTAATTCCGATGAGATGACACCGTATGAACTATGGTTTAGAGAAACCTAAGCTGTCATTTCTTAAAAGTTTGGGGCTACGACGCTTATGTGGAAAAGTTTCAGGCCGATAAGCTCGAACCCAAAGCGGATAAATGCATCTTCATAGGACAACCCAAAAACAGTTGGGTATACCTCCTGTCTCAGATTCGAAAGCAATAAGGGATTGTTTCTAGAATCGGGTCCTTTCTCGAGGAAAAGTTTCTCTCAAAAGAATTGAGTGGGAGGATGGGGAGACTTGATGAGGTTAACGAACCGTCACTTCAACTAGTGTATAGCAGGGCACAAAGAGTTGTTCCTGTGGCACCTACACCAATTGAAGTGGAAGCTTATGATAGTAATCATGAAACTTCGGATCAAGTCACTCCCAAACCTCGTGGGATGACAAGGATGCGTACTACTTTAGAGTGGTACGTAACCCTGTCTTAGAAGTCATGTTGCTAGACAACAATGAACCTACGAGCTATGGAGAAGCGATGGTGGGCCTGGATTCCGATAAATGGCTCGAGGCCATAAAATCCGAGGTAGGATCCATGTATGAAAACAAAGTGTAGACTTTGGAAGAATTACTTGATGGTCATAAGGCTGTTGGGTACATATGGATTTTAAAAGGAAGACGGACAATGATGGTAAATGTCACCATTAAGAAAGCTCGACTTGTCGTTAAGATGTTTTCTGACAAGTTCAAGGAGTTGACTACGGTGAGATTTTCTCACTCGTAGTGATGCTAAAAGTCTGTTGGAATTATATTAGCTATTACTGCATTATTTATGAAATTGTGCAGATAGGATGTCAAAACATTGTTTCCTCGACGATTTTCTTGAGGAAAGGTTGTATGTGATACAACCAGAAGATTTTTTGATCCTGAAAGATGCTAACAAGTATGCAAAGCTCCAGCTATCCTCCTGAGGACTGGAGTAAGCATCTCGGAGTTGGAATGTACACTTTGATGAGTTGTTCAAAGATTTTAGGTTTATACAAAGTTTATGAGAAACTTGTATTTCCAAAGAAGTGAGTGGGAGCACTATAGAATTTCTGATGAGTATATGTTGTTGACATATTGTTGATCAGAAATGATGTAGAATTTCTGGAAAGCATATATAGGGTTATTTGGAAAGTGTTTTTCAATGGAAAGCCTAGATTAAGCTACTTGAACATTGATCATCAAGATCTATAAGGATAGATCGAAACGCTTAATGGTACTTTCAAATGAGCACATACCTTAACATGATCTTGAAGGTGTTCAAGATGGATCAGTCAAAGAAGGAGTTCTTGCCTGAGTTGTAAGGTATGAAGTTAAGACTTAAAGCTCGACCACGGCAGAAGAAAGAGGAAGGACGAAGGTCGTCCCCTATGCTTTTGTCATAGGCTCTCTACAGTATGCTATGCTGTGTGCCGCACCTGAAGTGTGCCTTGCCATGAGTCAGTCAAGGGGGTACAAGAGTGATCCAAGAATGGATCACAGGACAGCGGTCAAAGTTATCCTTAGTAACTAGTGGACTAAGGAATTTTCTCGATTATGGAGGTGGTAAAAGAGTTCGTCGTAAAGGGTTACGTCGATGCAAGCTTAACACCTATCCGGATAGCTCTGAGTAGGGATACCGGATACGTATAATGGAGCAACAATTTAGAATAGCTCCAAGTAGAACAGTTATTTGGAATAGCTCCAAATAGAACGTGGTAGCTACATCTAGGAGATGACATAGAGATTTGTAAAGCACACACGGATCTGAAAGGTTTAGACCCGTTGACTAAAACCTCTCTCACAAGCAACATGATCAAACACAGAACTCATTGAGTGCTAATCACATAGTGATGTGAACTAGACTCTTGGATGTTGGTTACATAGCGATGTGACCTGTGAGTGTTAATCACATGGCGATGTGAACTAGATTATTGACTCTAGTGCAAGTGGGAGACTGTTGGAAATATGCCCTAGAGGCAATAATAAATTGATTATTATTATATTTCCTTGTTCATGATAATCGTTTATTATCCATGCTATAATTGTATTGATAGGAAACTCAGATACATGTGTGGATACATAGACAACACCATGTCCCTAGTAAGCCTCTAGTTGACTAGCTCGTTGATCAATAGATGGTTACGGTTTCCTGACCATGGACATTGGATGTCGTTGATAACGGGATCACATCATTATGAGAATGATGTGATGGACAAGACCCAATCCTAAGCATAGCACTAGATCGTGTAGTTCGTATGCTAAAGCTTTTCTAATGTCAAGTATCATTTCCTTAGACCATGAGATTGTGCAACTCCCGGATACCGTAGGAATACTTTGGGTGTGCCAAACGTCACAACGTAACTGGGTGGCTATAAAGGTACACTACGGTTATCTCTGAAAGTGTCTGTTGGGTTGGCACGAATCGAGACTGGGATTTGTCACTCCGTGTAAACGGAGAGGTATCTCTGGGCCCACTCGGTAGGACATCATCATAATGTGCACAATGTGATCAAGGAGTTGATCATGGGATGATGTGTTACGAAACGAGTAAAGAGACTTGCCGGTAACGAGATTGAACAAGGTATCGAGATACCGACGATCGAATCTCGGGCAAGTTCAATACCGCTAGACAAAGGGAATTGTATATGGGATTGATTAAGTCCTTGACATCGTGGTTCATCCGATGAGATCATCGTGGAATATGTGGGAGCCAACATGGGTATCCAGATCCCGCTGTTGGTTATTGACCGGAGAACGTCTCGGTCATGTCTGCATGTCTCCCGAACCCGTAGGGTCTACACACTTAAGGTTCGGTGACGCTAGGGTTATAGAGATATTAGTATGCGGTAACCCGAAAGTTGTTCAGAGTCCCGGATGAGATCCCGGACGTCACGAGGAGTTCTGGAATGGTCCGGAGGTAAAGAATTATATATAGGAAGTACTATTTCGGCCATCGGGACAAGTTTCGGGGTCATCGGTATTGTACCGGGACCACCGGAAGGGTCCCGGGGGTCCACCGGGTGGGGCCACCTGCCCCGGGGCCCACATGGGCTGTAAGGGGTGTGCCTTGGCCTATATGGGCCAAGGGCACCAGCCCCAAGAGGCCCATGCGCCAAGAGATAGGAAAAGGGGGAGAGTCCTAAAGGGGGAAGGCACCTCCGAGGTGCCTTGGGGAGGATGGACTCCTCCCCACCCTTGGCCGCACCCTTCCTTGGAGGAAGGGGCAAGGGCTGCGCCTCCCCCTCTCCATTGGCCCTATATATAGTGGGGAAAAGGAGGAGCAAACCAATCTAATGCCTGGCGCCTCCCTCTCCCTCCCGTGACACATCTCCCTCCTCCCGCAGCGCTTAGCGAAGCCCTGTTGGAATCCCGCTACTTCCACCACGCCGTCGTGCTGCTGGATCTCCATCAACCTCTCCCTCCTCCTTGCTGGATCAAGGCATGGGAGACGTCTCCGTTCCGTACGTGTGTTGAACGCGGAGGTGCCGTCCGTTCGGCACTAGGATCATCGGTGACTTGAATCACGACGAGTACGACTCCATCAACCCCGTTCTCTTGAACGCTTCCGCGCGTGATCTACAAGGGTATGTAGATCCACTCCTCCCTCGTTGCTAGATGACTCCATAGATTGATCTTGGTGACACGTAGGAAAATTTTGAATTTATGCTACGTTCCCCAACATCGTCGTGATCCAAATCACCGATGACCAAGTGCCAAACGGACGGCACCTCGCGTTCAACACACGTACGGTTGGGGAAGACGTCTCCTCCTTCTTGATCCAGCAAGGGGAGGGAGAGGTTGATTGAGATCCAGCAGCATGACGGCGTGGTGGTGGAAGTAGCGGGATCTCGGCGGGGCTTCGCCAAGCGCAAGCGGGGAGGAGAGGTGTTACGGAGGGAGAGGGAGGCGCCAGGAGCAAGGGTGCGGCTGCCCTCCCTCCACCCTCTTTATATAGGGGCCATGGGGGGGAGCCGGCCCTGGGAGATCCAATCTCCAAGGGGGGCAGCGGCCAAGGGGGTGGCTTCCCCCCCCCCCCCAAGCCAAGTGGGGCCCCGCCCCACCCCTAGGGTTTCCCACCATAGGCGCAGGGGTGGCCCAAGGGGGGCGCACCAGCCCACCAGGGCTGGTTCCCCTTCCCACTTCAGCCCATGCGGCCCTCCGAGATAGGTGGCCCCACCCTGTGGACCCCCGGGACCCTTCTGGCCGAACAACTTTCAGGTTACCTCCGGATGACTGATGACCCCCAAAACTTTCCCGATGGCCGAAACTGGACTTCCTATATATAAATCTTTACCTCCGGACCATTCCGGGACTCCTCGTGACGTCTAGGATCTCATCCGGGACTCCGAACAACTTTCGGGTTACCGCATACTCATATCTCTACAACCCTAGCGTCACCGAACCTTAAGTGTGTAGACCCTACATGTTCGGGAGACACGCAGACATGACCGAGACGACTCTCCGGTCAATAACCAACAGCGGGATCTGGATACCCATGTTGGCTCCAACATGATCCTTGATGATCTCATCGGATGAACCACGATGTCGAGGATTCAAGTAATCCCGTATACAATTCCCTTTGTCAATCGGTACGTTACTTGCCCGAGATTCGATCGTCGGTATCCCAATAGCTCGTTCAATCTGGTTACCGGCAAGTCACTTTACTCGTACTGTAATGCATGATCCCGTGACCAAACACTTGGTCACATTGAGCTCATTATGATGATGCATTACCGAGTGGGCCCAGAGATACCTCTCCGTCATACGGAGTGACAAATCCCAGTCTTCATTCGTGCCAACCCAACAGACACTTTCGGAGATACCCGTAGTGCACCTTTATAGCCACCCAGTTACGTTGTGACGTTTGGAACACCCAAAGCACTCCTACGGTATTCGGGAGTTGCACAATCTCACGATCTAAGGAAATGATACTTGACATTGGAAAAGCTCTAGCAGACGAACTACACGATCTTGTGCTAAGCTTAGGATTGGGTCTTGTCCATCACATCATTCTCCTAATGATGTGATCCCGTTATCAATGACATCTAATGTCCATAGTCAGGAAACCATGACTATCTGTTGATCAACGAGCTAGTCAACTAGAGGCTCAGTAGGGACATGTTGTGGTCTATGTATTCACACATGTATTACGATTTCCGGATAACACAATTATAGCATGAACAATAGACAATTATCATGAACAAGGAAATATAATAATAATAATTTTATTATTGCCTCTAGGGCATATTTCCAACAGTCTCCCACTTGCACTAGAGTCAATAATCTAGTTACATTGTGATGAATCGAACACCCATAGAGTTCTGGTGTTGATCATGTTTTGCTCGCGGAAGAGGTTTAGTCAACGGATCTGTGACATTCAGATCCGTATGTACTTTGCAAATATCTATGTCTCCATCTTGAACATTTTCACGAATGGAGTTGAAGCGACGCTTGATGTGCCTGGTCTTCTTGTGAAACCTGGGCTCCTTGGCAAGTGCAATAGCTCCAGTGTTGTCACAGAAGAGAGTGATCGCCCCCGACGCATTGGGTCTGACTCCTAGGTCGGTGATGAACTCCTTCATCTAGATTGCTTCATGCGCTGCCTCCGAGGCTGCCATGTACTCTGCTTCACATGTAGATCCCGCCACGACGCTTTGCTTGCAACTGAAACAGCTTACTGCCCCACCATTCAAAATAAACACGTATCTGGTTTGTGACTTGGAGTCATCCAGATCTGTGTCCAAGCTAGCGTCGACGTAACCCTTTACGATGAGCTCTTCGTCACCTCCATATACGAGAAACATGTCCTTAGTCCTTTTCAGGTACTTCAGGATATTCTTGACCGCTGTCCAGTGTTCCATGTCGGGATTACTTTGGTACCTTCCTACCAAACTTACGGCAAGGTTTACATCAGGTTTGGTACACAGCATGGCATACATGATAGACCCTATGGCTGAGGCATAGGGGACGACGCTCATCTTTTCTCTATCTTCTGCCGTGGTCGGACATTGAGCTGAGCTCAATTTCACACCTTGCAACACAGGCAAGAACCCCTTCTTGGACTGATCCATATTGAACTTCTTCAATATCTTATCAAGGTATGTCCTTTGTGAAAGACCTATGAGGCGTCTCGATCTATCTCTATAGATCTTGATGCCTAATATGTAAGCAGCTTCTCCAAGGTCCTTCATTGAAAAACACTTATTCAAATAGGCCTTAATGTTGTACAAAAGTTCTATATCATTTCCCATCAAAAGTATGTCATCCACATATAATATGAGAAATGCTACAGAGTTCCCACTCACTTTCTTGTAAACGCAGGCTTCTCCATAAGTCTGCATAAACCCAAACACTTTGATCATTTCATTAAAGCGAATGTTCCAGCTCCGAGATGCTTGCACCAGCCCATAGATGGAGCGCTGGAGCTTGCATACCTTGTTAGCATTCTTAGGATCGACAAAACCTTCCGGCTGCATCATATACAATTCTTCCTTCAGAAAGCCGTTGAGGAATGTCGTTTTGACGTCCATTTTCCATATCTCATAATCATTGTATGCGGCAATTGCTAACATGATTCGGGCGGACTTCAGCTTCGCTACGGGTGAGAAGGTCTCATTGTAGTCAACCCCTTGAACTTGTCGATAACCCTTAGTGACAAGTCAAGCCTTATAGATGGTAACATTACCATCCGTGTCCGTCTTCTTCTTAAAGATCCATTTATTCTCTATCACTCGTCGATCATCGGGCAAGTCTGTCAAAGTCCATACTTTCTTTTCATACATGGATCCTATCTCGGATTGCATGGCTTCAAGCCATTTGTTGGAATCTGGGCCCGCCATTGCTTCTTCATAGTTCGAAGGTACACCGTTGTCTAACAACATGATTTCCAGGACAGGGTTGCCGTACCACTCTGGTGCAGAACGTGTCCTTGTGGACCTACGAAGTTCAGTAGCAACTTGATCTGAAGTTTCATGATCATCATCATTAATCTCCTCTCTAGTCGGTGAAGGCACCACAGAAACATTTTCTTGAGCTGCGCTACTCTCCGGTTCAAGAGGCAATACTTCATCAAGTTCCACTTTCATCCCACTTACTTCTTTCGAGAGAAACTCTTTCTCCAGAAAGGACCCGTTCTTGGCAACAAAGATGTTGCCTTCGGATCTGAGGTAGAAGGTATACCCAATGGTTTCCTTAGGGTATCCTATGAAGACGCATTTTTCCGACTTGGGTTCGAGCTTTTCAGGTTGAAGTTTCTTGACATAAGCATCGCATCCCCAAACTTTTAGAAACGACAGCTTAGGTTTCTTCCCAAACCATAATTCATACGGTGTCGTCTCAACGGATTTAGATGGTGCCCTATTTAAAGTGAATGTGGATGTCTCTAGAGTGTATCCCCAAAATGATAGCGGTAAATCAGTGAGTGACATCATAGATCGCACCATATCCAATAGAGTGCGATTATGACGTTAGGACACACTGTTACGCTGAGGTGTTCCAGGCGGCGTGAGTTGTGAAACGATTCCACATTTCCTTAAGTGCGTACCAAATTCGTGACTTAAATATTCTCCCCCACGATCTGATCGTAAGAATTTTATCTTTCGGTCACGTTGATTCTCTACCTCATTCTGAAATTCCTTGAACTTTTCAAAGGTCTCAGACTTGTGTTTCATCAAATAGACATACCCATATCTACTTAAGTCATCAGTGAGAATGAGAACATAACGATAGCCACCGCGAGCCTCAACGCTCATTGGACCGCACACATCAGTATGTATAATTTCCAACAAGTTGGTTGCTCGCTCCATTGTTTCGGATAACGGAGTCTTGGTCATCTTACCCATGAGGCATGGTTCACACGTGTCAAATGATTCGAAATCAAGAGACTCCAAAAGTCCATCTGTATGGAGCTTCTTCATGCGTTTGACACCTATGTGACCAAGGCGGCAGTGCCACAAGTATGTGGGACTATCATTATCAACCTTACATCTTTTGGTATTCACACTATGAATATGTGTAACATCACGTTCGAGATTCATTAAGAATAAACCATTCACCAGCGGGGCATGACCATAAAACATATCTCTCATATAAATAGAACAACCATTATTCTCGGATTTAAATGAGTAGCCATCTCGCATTAAACGAGATCCAGATACAATGTTCATGCTCAAAGCTGGTACTAAATAACAATTATTGAGGTTTAAAACTATAGGTAAATGTAGAGGTAGCGTGCCGACGGCGATCACATCGACCTTGGAACCATTCCCGACGCGCATCGTCACCTCGTCCTTCGCCAGTCTCCGTTTATTCTGCAGCTCCTGTTTTGAATTACAAATATGGGCAACCGCACCGGTATCAAATACCCAGGAGCTACTAAGAGTACTGGTAATGTACACATCAATTACATGTATATCACATATACCTTTAGTGTTGCCGGCCTTCTTGTCCGCTAAGTATTTGGGGCAGGTCCGCTTCCAGTGTCCCTTTCCCTTGCAATAAAAGCACTCAGTCTCAGGCTTGGGTCCATTCTTTGGCTTCTTCCCGGCAACTGGCTTATGGGGCGTGGCAACTCCCCTGCCGTTCTTCTTCTAACCCTTGCCTTTCTTGAACTTACTGGTTTTATTCACCATCAACACTTGATGTTTCTTTTCGATCTCCACCTCCGCTGATTTCAGCATTGAATATACCTCAGGAATGGTCTGTTACATCCCCTGCATATTGAAGTTCATCACAAAGCTCTTGTAGCTCGGTGGGAGCGACTGGAGGATTCTGTCAACGACCGCGTCATCTGGGAGATTAACTCCCAGCTGAGTCAAGCGGTTGTGCAACCCAGACATTTTGAGTATGTGCTCACTGACAGAACTATTTTCCTCCATCTTACAACTGTAGAACTTGTCGGAGACTTCATATCTCTCGACCCGGGCATGAGCTTGGAAAACCATTTTCAGCTCTTCGAACATCTCATATGCTCCGTGTTGCTCAAAACGCTTTTGGAGCCCTGGTTCTAAGCTGTAAAGCATGCCGCACTGAACGAGGGAGTAATCATCACCACGCTGCTGCCAAGCGTTCATAATGTCTTGGTTCTCTGGGATGGGTGCTTCACCTAGCGGTGCTTCTAGGACATATTGTTTTCTGGAAGCTATGAGGATGATCCTCAGGTTCCGGACCCAGTCCGTATAGTTGCTGCCATCATCTTTCAGCTTGGTTTTCTCTAGGAACGCGTTGAAGTTGAGGTTGAGATTAGCGTGGGCCATTTGATCTACAAGACATATTGCAAAATTTATTTAGACTAAGTTCATGATAATTAAGTTCATCTAATCAAATTAATTAATGAACTCCCGCTCATATTAGACAACCCTCTCGTCATCTAAGTGATACATGATCCGACTCAACTAAACCGTGTCCGATCATCACGTGAGACGGACTAGTTATCATCGGTGAACATCTCCATGTTGATCGTATCTTCCATACGACTCATGTTCGACATTTCGGTCTCTTGTGTTCTGAGGCCATGTCTGTACATGCTAGGCTCGTCAAGTCAACCTAAGTGTTTTGCATGTGTAAATCTGGCTTACACCCGTTGTATGTGAACGTTAGAATCTATCACACCCGATCATCACGTGGTGCTTCGAGACAACGAACTTCCGCAACGGTGCACAGTTAGGGGGAACACTTTCTTGAAATTATTGTGAGGGATCATCTTATTTACTACCGTTGTTCTAAGCAAATAAGAAGCATAAACATGATAAACATCACACGCAATCAAATAGTGACTTGATATGGCCAATATCATATTGCTCCTTTGATCTCCATCTTCGGGGCGCCATGATCATTTTCGTCACCGGCATGACACCATGATCTCCATCATCATGATCTCCATCATCGTATCTCCATGAAGTTGTTCGCCAACTATTACTTCTACTACTATGACTAATGGTTTAGCAAAGAAGTAAAGTAATTACATGGCGTTATTCAATGGCACGCGGGTCATACAATAAATAAAGACAACTCCTATGGCTCCTGCCGGTTGTCATACTCATCAACATGCAAGTCGTGATTCCTATTACAAGAACATGATCAATCTCATACATCACATATATCATTCATCACATCTTTTGGCCATATCACATCACACGGCACATGCTGCAAAAACAAGTTAGACGTCCTCTAATTGTTGTTGCATGTTCTTACTTGGATGCATTAGGGTTCTAGCAAGAACGTTTCTTACCTACGTCAAAACCACAACGTGATATGCCAATTTCTATTTACCCTTCATAAGGACCCTTTTTATCGAATCCGATCCGACTAAAGTGGGAAAGACAGACACCCGCAAGCCACCTTATGCAACTAGTGCATTTCAGTCGGTGGAACCTATCTCACGTAAGCGTACGTGTAAGGTCGGTCCGGGCCGCTTCATCCCACAATGCCGCCGAATCAAGATAAGACTAGTAACGGCAAGTAAATTCGAAAAATCGACGCCCACAACATCTTGTGTTCTACTCGTGCATAGAAACTACGCATAAACTTGGCTCTGATACCACTGTTGGGGAACATTGCAGAAAATAAAAATTTTCTATGCTTCAGCAAGATCAATCTATGGAGTCATCTAGCAACGAGAGAGAGGAGTGCATCTACACACCCTTGTAGATCGCGAGCGGAAGCGTTCAAGTGAACAGGGCTGATGGAGTCGTACTCGTCGTGATCCCAATCACCGATGACCAAGTGCCGAACGGACAACACCTCCGCGTTCAACACACGTATGGTTGGGGAAGACGTCTCCTCCTTCTTGATCCAGTAAGGGGAAGGAGAGGTTGATGGCGATCCAGCAACATGACGGCGTTGTGGTGGAAGTAGCGGGGATCTCGGCAGGGCTTCGCCAAGCTCAGCGAGAGGGAGAGGTGTCACGGGAGGAAGAGGGAGGCGCCAGGGCTTAGGTGTGGCTGCCCTCCCTTCCCCCTCTGTATATAGGGGTCCAGGGGGGCGTCGGCCCCCTAGAGATGCATCTCAAGGGGGGAGGGCGGCGGCCAAGGGGGGACTTGCCCCCCAAGTCAGGTGGGGCGCCCACCACCCCTAGGGTTTTCAACCCTAGGCGCAGGGGGAGGCCCAAGGGGGGGCGCACCAGCCCACCAGGGGCTGGTTCCCCTCCCGCTTCAGCCCATGGGGCCCTTCGGGATACGTGGCCCCACCCGGTGGACCCCCGGGACCCTTACGGTGGTCCCAGTACAATAATGATTAACCCGCAACTTTCCCGTTGGCCGAAACTGGACTTCCTATATATAAATCTTCACCTCCGGACCATTCCGGAACTCCTCGTGACGTTCGGGATCTCATCCGGGACTCCGAACAACTTTCGGGTTACCGCATACTCATATCTCTACAACCCTAGCGTCACTGAACCTTAAGTGTGTGTAGACCCTACGGGTTCGGGAGACACGCAGACATGACCGAGACGACTCTTCGGTCAATAACCAACAACGGGATCTGGATACCCATGTTGGCTCCCACATGCTCCTCAATGATCTCATCGGATGAACCATGATGTCGAGGATTCAAGTAATCCGTATACAATTCCCTTTGTCAATCGGTACGTTACTTGCCCGAGATTCGATCGTCGGTATCCCAATACCTCGTTCAATCTTGTTACCGACAAGTCACTTTACTCATAACGTAATGCATGATCCCGTGACCAAACACTTGGTTGCATTGAGCTCATTATGATGATGCATTACCGAGTGGGCCCAGAGATACCTCTCCGTCATACGAAGTGACAAATCCCAGTCTTGATCCGTGTCAACCCAACAGATACTTTCGGGGATACCTGTAGTATACCTTTATAGTCACCCAGTTATGTTGTGACGTTTGGCACACTCAAAGCACCCCTATGGCATCCGGGAGTTACATGATCTCATGGTCTAAGGAAATGATACTTAACGTTGGAGAAATCTTAGCAAACGAACTACACGATCTTGTGCTAGGCTTAGGATTGGGTCTTGTCCATCACATCATTCTCCTAATGATGTGATCCCATTATCAATCACATCTAATGTCCATAGTCAGGAAACCATGACTATCTGTTGATCAACGAGCTAGTCAACTAGAGGCTCACTAGGGACATGTTGTGGTCTATGTATTCACACATGTATTACGATTTTCGGATAACACAATTATAGCATGAACAATAGACAATTATCATGAACAAGGAAATATAATAATAATCATTTTATTATTGCCTCTAGGGCATATTTCCAACATATAAAGGGACGACCCAGCGGCGGTTTGGGGCAAGAAACAAGAGATCAAGAACTAGGTCAAGCGTATTCGCTACCTGGTAATCAAAACCCTAGCAATACAATCCCAAACTGGAGTAGGCGTTTACCTTCACCGCAAGGGGCCGAACCAGTATAAACTCTCTGTGTCCTTTGTCCCGTTTAACCCCTTTAAGCTAACCTAGTTGCGATGGCTCCACGAATAGGTCCTTCTGCTAGGACATCTGCCGTGACAATTCCACGACAGTTGGCGCCCACCATGGGGCCAGCGCACGGTGGTTTCGAGTTCTTGAAGGGCAGCTTCGAAGGGATCAAGGGATACGCTGTGGGCCGGATGACCAAGAGTCATCGTGGCAAGCGCTACATCGACCATGCAAATCAAGGGCAGAGCTAGATGGCAGTTCCTTACCTCCCCTCGTAGTTGAGGGATAAATTTTTAGACTAAGTTCATGATAATTAAGTTCATCTAATCAAATTATTTAATGAACTCCCACTCAGATTAGACATCCCTCTAGTCATCTAAGTGATACATGATCCGACTCAACTAGACCGTGTCCGATCATCACGTGAGACGGACTAGTCATCATCGGTGAACATCTCCATGTTGATCGTATCTTCCAGACGACTCATGTTCGACCTTTCGGTCTCTTGTGTTCCGAGGCCATGTCTGCACATGCTAGGCTCGTCAAGTCAACCTAAGTGTTTTGCATGTGTAAATCTGGCTTACACCCGTTGTATGTGAACGTTAGAATCTATCACACCCGATCATCACATGGTGCTTCGAGACAACGAACTTTCGCAACGGTGCACAATTAGGGAAACACATTCTTGAAATTATTATGAGGGATCATCTTATTTACTACCGTCGTACTAAGCAAATAAGAAGCAAAACATGATAAACATCACATGCAATCAAATAGTGACATCATATGGCCAATATCATATTGCTCCTTTGATCTCCATCTTCGGGGCGCTAGGATCATCTTCGTCACCAGCATGACACCATGATCTCCATCATCATGATCTTCATCATCATGTATCCATGAAGTTGTTCGCCAACTATTACTTCTACTACTATGGCTAACGGTTTAGCAAAGAAGTAAAGTAATGACATAGCGTTATTCAATGACACGTAGGTCATACAATAAAAAAAGATAACTCCTATGGCTCCTGCCGGTTGTCATACTCATCGACATGCAAGTCGTGATTCCTATTACAAGAACATGATCAATCTCATGCATCACATATATCATTCGTCACATCTTTTGGCCATATCTCATCACACGGCACAAGCTGCAAAAACAAGTTAGACGTCCTCTAATTGTTGTTGCATGTTTTTACGTGGCTGCAATAGGGTTCTAGCAAGAACGTTTCTCACCTACGTCAAAACCACAACGTGATATGCCAATTTCTATTTACCCTTCATAAGGACCCTTTTCATCGAATCCGATCCAACTAAAGTGGGAGAGACAGACACCCACTAGCCACCTTATGCAACTAGTGCATGTCAGTCGGTGGAACCTGTCTCACGTAAGCGTACGTGTAAGGTCGGTCCGGGCCGCTTCATCCCACGATGCCGCCGAATCAACATAAGACTAGTAACGGCAAGTAAATTGACAAAATCGATGCCCACAACATCTTGTGTTCTACTCATGCATAGAAACTACACATAGACCTAGCTCTGATATCACTGTTGGGGAACGTTGCAAAAAATAAAAAATTTCTACGCTTCACCAAGATCAATCTATGGAGTCATCTAGCAACGAGAGAGAGGAGTGCATCTACATACCCTTGTAGATCGCGAGCGGAAGCGTTCAAGTGAACGGGGTTGAGGAAGTCGTACTCGTCGTGATCCAAATCACCGATGACCAAGTGCCGAACGGACGGCACCTCCGCGTTCAACACACGTACGGTTGGGGAAGACGTCTCCTCCTTCTTGATCCAGCAAGGGGAGGGAGAGTTTGATTGAGATCCAGCAGCACGATGGCGTGGTGGTGGAAGTAGCGGGACCCCGGCAGGGCTTCGCCAAGCGCAAGCGGGGAGGAGAGGTGTTACGGAGGGAGAGGGAGGCGCCAGGAGCAAGGGTGCGGCTGCCCTCCTTCCCCTCTTTATATAGGGTCCATGGGGGGCGCCGGCCCTGGGAGATCCAATCTCCAAGGGGGACGGTGGCCAAGGGGTGGCTTCCCCCCCAAGCCAAGTGGGCCCCCCCACCCCTATGGTTTCCAACCCTAGGCGCAGGGGATGCCCAAGGGGGGTGCACCAGCCCCCCAGGGGCTGGTTCCCCTTCCCACTTCAGCCCATGGGGCCCTCCGGGATAGGTGGCCCCACCCGGTGGACTCCCGGGACTCTTCTGGTGGTCCCGGTACAATATCGATGACCCCCAAAACTTTCCCGATGGCCAAAACTGGACTTCCTATATATAAATCTTTACCTCCGGACCATTCTGGAAGTCCTCATGACATCCGGGATCTCATCCGGGACACTGAACAACTTTCGGGTTACCGCATACTCATATCTCTACAACCCTAGCGTCACCGAACCTTAAGTGTGTAGACCCTACGGGTTCGGGAGACACGCAGACATGACCGAGACGACTCTCCGGTCAATAAGCAACAGCGGGATCTGGATACCCATGTTGGCTCCCACATGCTCCTCGATGATCTCATCGGATGAACCACGATGTCGAGGATTCAAGTAATCCCGTATACAATTCCCTTTGTCAATCGGTACGTTACTTGCCCGAGATTCGATCGTCGGTATCCCAATACCTCGTTCAATCTCGTTACCGGCAAGTCACTTTACTCATACCGTAATGCATGATCCCGTGACCAAACACATCGTCACATTGAGCTCATTATGATGATGCATTACCCAGTGGGCCCGGAGATACCTCTCCGTCATATGGAGTGACAAATCCCAGTCTCGCTTCGTGCCAACCCAACAGACACTTTCGGAGATACCCGTAGTGCACCTTTATAGCCACCCAGTTACGTTGTGACGTTTGGCACACCCAAAGCACTCCTACGGTATCCGGGAGTTGCACAATCTCATGGTCTAAGGAAATGATACTTGACATTGGAAAAGCTCTAGCAAACGAACTACACGATCTTGTGCTAAGCTTAGGATTGGGTCTTGTCCATCACATCATTCTCCTAATGATGTGATCCCGTTATCAATGACATCTAATGTCCATAGTCTGGAAACCATGACTATTTGTTGATCAACGAGCTAGTCAACTAGAGGCTCACTAGGGACATGTTGTGGTCTATGTATTCACACATGTATTACGATTTCCGGATAACACAATTATAGCATGAACAATAGACAATTATCGTGAACAAGGAAATATAATAATAATCATTTTATTATTGCCTCTAGGGCATATTTCCAACAGTTCACTCCTTTGGTTGGCTTGAAGATTCCGAGTTATCCTTCTCCGTCTCTCCGTCGGCTGCCCTGTCCTGGAAGGTGGATGATGCCCAGTCAATGCCACTCAAAGCTTCAAACTCAGCTTCGTCATCTATTAAACCGGCTGGGTCAACTTCAGGGGCAAAGGTATGCTTACGGATTGGAGGGATCAGGCTGACGTCGTCATAGAGAGGTGTTGGGATTCTCTGATTCTCGTTGTCATAACCCGGCTGATATATGGTAAGATCAGTATCGTTCCCAATAAGAGTAGCCACAGGGCGTATATCTTTGATACAGGCGGTGAAATCCTTTTCATCAAACAAGGTTCCATCCTCCTTCAACCTTGGGTATCCAAGAGCGAGGTCGGCCGGGTCTAGTTCTGGCATCCATGCTTTAGCCTGGCTCAACGCGGCTATGGCCCCGGCTCTCACGGACGCCCGCCTTAGTTCTTGGACCCGCTGAGGTAACACAGCAAGCCGCTTCATCACGTCTTGCAGGAGATGAGGAACGTCATTTGATAAAGCTACAACGGCCAAAGCACGTTGTGACCCGGTGTAGAGTTGTTCCACCAGAGTATAAACCGCCTTCAGCTTGGTCAACATGTTCTGCTTGAGGTTTGCGCTCCTGGGGCCTGCATTATTAAACATAAGGTGAGCCAGAGGTAACAATTGAAGTAATCATTGAAAGAAGGTTTGCAATATTTAAAGTTTCTATGAGTAACTTACCAAAGATTGCTGAGACCATTTGAGATATCTGGCGCTTTAAGCCGGACAGCTCGGCTGTTGCTTCTGCGAGCAATGCCTCTGCCGTCTCGGCCCGGGTCACCAGTGAAGCCTTTTCATCAGCCAAGGTTTTCTTATCCGTTTCAAAGCTTTTCTTCAACTTCTCTTGTTCAGAGACACTGAATTCAAACTTGGAGTTGGCCTTTTGATTTTCAAGTTCTTGAGCTGCTAGGCGGCTCTTCAGGTCAGCAATCTCTGACTCAAATTGACTTATAGTGGCCTGCATTGATGTCGGGTTATAGTCAGAATCATTATAAGATAACATTAGGTCCCAAGCACTTTACAAGCAAAGGTACTTGACACTTGGGGGCTAATGTATGCTAAAGAATTCTAAATTACTATGCCGGTTCATGGAAATTAAGTCCCAAGCACTTTGCAAGCAAAGATACTTGACACTTGGGGGCTAATGTGTATCACAAGTTCAAGGTATCATGCTACAGCCGTGTTAAATATCTTCTTTCTAAGCTGGACAAGCAGTGCTAGGCATTTTTCTAAGTCTACAACATATTTACTTATAAGCAATAGACTTGGGGGCTGGTACAGTAAGTATGGTTAAGGAAAAGTAGCATAAGTCATACCTCAGATTTTTGCTGTATCTACTTCACCATGTCAATTTCCAGGTCACGGCTACTATGTACTTGACTGATATAGCCAGAGACGATCTCCCCAATACTCAAATGAGTGTAGTCAGCAATGTCTAACTTGGCCTTTCGGCACTCCAAAAGCTCCGCCTTGGCAGAGCACTTGGCAAGGACAGTGGGCTGACCCGGCTCAACAAACTGAGTCTTGAGAATCTCAACTTCCGGATCAATTGTCTTGGCCGAGCTAGGAGTTTCCGGTTTATCAGAACCATCGAGAGTTTCTTCAGCGGGCGGATCAGAGGTTGGTGCTGGAATGTCATAAACCGGTTCAGGCGGCGGCTGATGAGTGGAAGTGTCAGGGGCAGCTGTGCCAAGCTCTGGTTCAGTCACAACAGGGTCTTGGGCCGGCTTATTTTTCTTCGCTTTATTCATGGGCTTCACTTGCACGCTGTGGACAATGTAGAAGAGTGAGTACAAAAGCATGAGTAAGGTAAAGCATAAGGCAAATAAATTTACATTATCCGGGGTGATTTTGAAAGCCGGCATGTTGGATTGCATAGACTCGCCGGAGGAAGGAGAGGTATCCTGATAATTGGAGTCAGAAGAATTGAGAGGTTGACGAATTAAACCCGCCAAAGGTAAAACAGAACGTAAATCGGAGATAACCTCATTCCGACGCTTCCTGGTTACATCAGGTAAGCCGGAGGAGAGCTCTGCATCCTTGCTGGTCCGGGTCTGCCTCCGGCTTTCATATAGCTCTTGCTTCAAAAGAAATTGAGGATCTTGGTAAGCCAAAGGATGTGAAAATCTTACTTTCCGGGTCACTCTTCGAATTTTCTGCCGCGGCAAAGGCTCGGAGTCAAAGGAGATTATAGTTACCTCTTACTTGACGGCTTGGCTGTTTCCCGTGTCTTCCTGAAAGGAATTAAGGTCAGTAAGGTCATGACAAAGGAGTCAAGGGAGTTAAAAGTTACCTCTTCATCATCATCAGTATCATCAAGTTTTAACATATCTGAAGCACTTGGCTTCCTCTTCTTTGAAGTTCTTGTTTTGGCGTCTTTTCTTGCGGCCCTCGTGGCTGCTCTGGCTTGTTTGGCAGCCTCATGGTCATACTTAACCTTCCAGAAGTTGTCATTGCCCTGTGAAAAATGATAAAGGGTTATGAGTAAAAGCAAGGTATAACACAGTAAGGAGTAATTATTGAGGTTGATGACTCACTGCAGGGGCCGGGTTCTTCTTGCAAAAAGGAAGTAAGCCAAAGGCATTACTAGTCACTGTGCCCTCTTTCAACAAAGACTGGGTCGTAGCCTCCACCGCATCATCTGGAAAGTCATCAGGACTATGACGCAGTGGGTCATCCTTCTCGCCTGAGTAGGTGCACATTAAGCCGGGGCAGCGGCTTAACGCAATCACTCGCCAAGAAACCCAGACTCGGACCAGGTCGATGCCATCTAAGCCATTCCCCAAAAGAGCTTTGATTTTCTTAATAGTGGGAGTGAGTGGCAGACGTTTAACAGCAGTCAATTTGTCCGGCAGCGGGTGGTTGGATTCAAGGCGCAAGGTGCGGAAGCCGCGCAGTGGATTTTCATCAGCCGGAGAAGTGTCCTGGCAGTAGAACCACGTCTGGTTCCAATCCTTTGGATGACTCGGCAGTTCAGCATAAGGGAAAAGGCAGTCTCTCCGCCGGTGAATTGAGATGCCACCAAGTTCTAGACTGGGCCCGTTGGCGCGTTCGTTCTGCCGGTTTAAATAAAACAATTCTCTAAATAAAAGTAAGCTGGGGTCTTCTCCAAGGTACACCTCGCAGAAGACTTGGAAGTTGCAAATATTTGACACGTAATTGGGCCCGATGTCTTGAGTTCTTAGGTCAAAGAATTGCAAAACATCCCTGAAGAATTTTGAACCGGGTGGAGCAAATCCCTGGCTCATATGATCAGTAAAATTGATCACCTCCCCCTCTTTGGGTTGAGGTTTCACCTCGGATGGGTCAGGAGCATGATAAGACATGACCTCCTTCTTGGGCAGATAGCCGGACTTCACAAATTCAGACAGTGTGCTCTCCGTGACAACGGACTTGACCCAATTACAGGTCACAGGAGCCTTGGGAGCCTTAGGTGCCATTAGGCAAGTGGAAGCCTATGACAAAATAAAGAGTTCCGGTTCAATTTTAACCCGGAAGGAAAATATTTTTAGGTCTATTCAAAATGGCGGCTTAAGATGGGGCCTAATGATATTTGGCTAATGGTATTTCTTACATTTAAGCCGCGACGTGTTTCTGAAGCAGTTAAATTATGTAAAGTCGCCGGAAACAAGCAAGACTGACAACTGGTGTTGTCTTAAACCGGCCGTATGGATTACTGTGGTTAAATAGATTCAACAGATGCAGCTTTTGGCTAAGTGTGGAACAAATAGGTTTCAAGAGTTGTAGTTATTATTTTGGATCAAACGGTCCCTCTGAAAAGAAAATTTTCTAGACCTAAAACCAGTACAGAGGAGTTCATACCCTCGAAGGAGGCCTTTAAACAAGGGAATGAGATCTTTTTCTATTTGAAATGGGTGCGGAGCAGCCACTGTCGGTGTCAAAACTGGCGGATCTCGGGTAGGGGGTCCCGAACTGTGCGTCTAGGCGGATGGTAATAGGAGACAAGGGACACGATGTTTTTACCCAGGTTCGGGCCCTCTTGATGGAGGTAAAACCCTACTCCTGCTTGATTAATATTGATGATATGGGTAGTACAAGAGTAGATCTACCACGAGATCAAGGAGGCTAAACCCTAGAAGCTAGCCTATGGTATGATTGTTGTATGTTGAAGTTGTGCTACGGACTAAAACCCTCCGGTTTATATAGACACCGGAAAGGGTTAGGGTTACAGAAAGTCGGTTACAATGGTAGGAGATCTGAATATCCGCATCGCCAAGCTTGCCTTCCACGCCAAGGAAAGTCCTATCCGGACACGGGACGAAGTCTTCAATCTTGTATCTTCATAGTCCTGGAGTCCGGCTGAAGGTATAGTCTGGCCATCAGAACACCCCCTAATCCAGGACTCCCTCAGTAGCCCCTGAACCAGGCTTCAATGACGACGAGTCCGGCGCGCAGATTGTCTTCGGCATTGCAAGGCGGGTTCCTCCTCCAAGTTCTTCATAAAAGTCTATAAACACCAAGGGTAGTGTCCGGCTCTGCAAAATGAATTTCCACGTATTTCCATAGAGAGAATAATGTTAACACAAATCTAATCTGCTGACGTATTCCGTAGCGTGACATCACACTACGGCCAAGTCTTTATTTGAATTGTTTTGCCTTCCCCACCTCAGCGCGTTTTGCGAGGCGGTTTCCTTGGCACGTCTTGTCAAAGCAGAGATCGTGTCCCCCTTATTTATGGGATTCTCATCAATACGGACGTGGGTAACCCAATCGTGCCCGTTGGCATGTTTTCTTGATTAAAGGCGAGTCCCAAACGGTTACGGGGAGGGCTCTTGGTATTCAACCTCCTATAAAGAGACCAAGGCCTTACTCCTTTTTTTCAATCTCAAACGAGTTCGCCCATTGCTTCGAGTTCCAACACCCTAGGCTCTAGATTTCAGGCGCTTCGGACCTTCGACAATGTCCGGTTCCGACCTTCGAGGCCGATGGATGCCCTCCTCCGTCACGGAGGAAGACGTGCTAAAGTTGAGAGAGGCCAAGTTCTTGACCGGCGAAATTTCGCATAGGCTGCCTGCTCAAGGGCAGGCTATTCCCAGTCCCCAACCTGGTGAGAGCATGTTGTTCGTGTCTCACTTCCTTCGGGGGTTAGGCTTCCCAATGGATCCCTTCGTGAGGGGGCTAATGTTCTATTATGGGCTGGAATTTCACGACCTAGCTCTGGAGTCCATCCTCCATATTTCCTCATTCATCGTTGTCTGTGAAGCATTCCTCCGAGTCACTCCTCACTTCGGATTATGGCTCAAGACCTTTACAGTAGAGCCGAAGATGGTTGAGGGACGGCACGCGGAGTTCGGAGGCGTTGTTGTAAGCAAGAGTGTTGGTGTTCCATGGCCCGAGGGACCTTTTCAAGAGGAGCTCGGCTTATGGCAACGAGAGTGGTTCTATATCACCGTCCCCAGGGGCACCAAGTGGGTGGCGCCGCCTGCCTTTCGCTCGGGTCCCCCACAGCAGCTAGGATCGTGGGTCAATAAAGGCCTAGACTGGGGGCCATCCAAGGACGTGCCTTTGTTGCAGGGCCGCATCAGGGGTCTCTTAGAAAGAGGCCTCAACTTGGTCAAAGTGACGCAAGTCATGCCGATCCGCCGAACCCTGCCCGGTAAACGTCGCTCCCTTCGCCTGTGGGATTTTAATCCGGAGGGACCGCGAGTTCTCCAGCACTTTATGGGCGCAACGCCCGCGGAGATGTATAAACTATTCTTCGGATCACAAGCAATGTGTCCGGATTTGACCGAGGACACAGGTCTGAGCTGCAATCGCCCGGATACTGAAGTAAGTAGCCTTGTGTCCGGACTCGTTATCCATATATTTGTCATAAAGTTGCCCCTAAAAGAGTTGTTCCTTTTAAACAGGAGTGGATAGCGAAAGCAAAGCTGATCAGGTGTCCGGCTCCCCTCCCCGAGACCAGGCCGGATCCTGTGCTCGTCAGGATGTTGAAGATTGTGCCTTTGAAGGAAAGCGAGGGAGGGGACAAGGAACCTACGGCCTCCTCAAAGGAGGCTGTTCGGAAGGGAGGAGCCGATAACTCCTCCCCTCAGGGGAAGAAAAGGACCGCCTCTGAAGACCCGGAGACCATGGCCTCAAAGCGGGGGGAAATCCTCGTCAGAGGGTCCTGAGCCGGGGGTACCTCGGGCGAACTACGCCCTCGAGGGGATCAGCCCTCCAGCGAGCCGTAAGTAGAGAAAGATTTTCTTTTTGAAAGATGAGAGAAATCCTTGCTTTATATCTGAGAAGATAACCGAAATTTTACCTTGTAGCTCGGACCTCAACCCTTCTCAGCAGAGCACATCCTCGGGGGACCTTCTTCCGGAGATGATGGAGAGCGGAACACCTCCCCCTGCCGTACCACCTAGCGAGGCGGGCGACCCTGAGGTGTCGTCGCGGAGGGTTTCTCCAAATTCGGCAGGGGCAGAAGATAGCTATGTGGCCCCCAAAGTTCCCCGTGTCTGGCCTTCGAAAGAGGCCATAGGACAAGTCCGGCACCGCCTGGTGCTCGGCCGGAGGAGCTGAAAAATCTGCTGGGGCAAGCTTCTATCTCAGAGGAACATCGTGCCTTGATGGGCATGGTGATTGAAAGAGTTTCGTCCGCGGAAAGCGGATTGCACGAGGCCGTCAGAAGTTTACTGACGGGTTTTGAGGTACGTTAGATAATGTACACTTTTGTCCATTGCGCATAAATAAGATGCGCCCTCTGTAGATAGTAGCCCTAAGACTCTGTGCGTTGTCAAAAGTGACGGCGCGCAGAGGATCATAATCCCAGGTCTAACATGTCGCCTTTGTATATAGGCGGCGAAGTGTCTGGAATCCAGACGGACTGATGAATTTGCCGAGCTAAAGCGGCAACTTGACGTGGCAGATGCCGACATCACGCTCGTCAACAAGCGGCTTGATGAGGCACAAGGTATGTAATTCCTCAGGCGGCACCTGGTAAGAGGAGCTTTATGCCAGTATCTTACAACATGTGTGCTTGACGCAGATGGTGCGGCCGTCATGGAGAGTCTCCGGGCAGAACTTGCCCGAGCCAAGGAACAAGCCATGAATAGTGATGCGGCTGCCGAGAAGGCCCTTGAAGAGCTGAGAGCCAAACAGGCTGCTCACTGCCGAAGCAAAAAGGAGATGGCCAAGATGGCCGTGAAGCTAAAAAGCACTGCTGACTGTTGCAAGCTTCTTGAAAAAGAAGACCGGGCGAGACAGACGGTCTTAGAGAAGGCCGTTGCTGATGCCAAGGATGCGCGCTCTGTGATGAGAGCTGCAAAGGAGGAGCTGCGTCAGGCGGAAGAGATTGTGGCTGGAAAGCCCTTTATGCTGCGGAGGAAGTTTTGTGATCCGAAGCTTGCTCCGTTGAACCGGATGTGGAGTGTGACGGACACCTATCTGGATTTGGCAGCGAGTGCTGCTGATGCGACCGAACACTTTCGAGACCAGGAAGATCGCGAAGTGGAAAAACTTTTCTGGTCGCAGTTCCATAATCTAGCACGTCCACTATCCGTGGACGATCGTCTGGCTCAATGGGCCAAACTGAATAGGTTGGCCAGACTCGCCATGAAGTGCGTCACGAGTCATTTGTGGCCGGAGAGATCGGAGCCGAAGAGTTACTTCAGCTTGGTGCAGCAATACCTTGGTGCAGTGCCGCGTATTAATGCAATTAAGAGGTCAGCATGCATAGAGGGTGCGCGGATGGCTCTTGCCCGTGTCAAGACATACTGGGCATAAATGGAGACCACCGCTGTTGCATCCCAAGATTCGGACAGAAGCCGAGTACCTGCTGAGAACTATTTTCAGGAAGTTATGCAAGGCGCTCGTGTAATAGAGACAGGGTGCTCGAAGGATGCTATCTTTGAATAGCATATGCGATTGTAAAACGATATTTTGATAAATTATAGGAACTTTTTATACTTGTGCCTGCAAGTATTTTAACACCTCCTGTGCGGCCGTTTATATAAAATCTAAAAGATGGCAATCGTCGGCTTCAGCCCCCACGCACATAATGCCGGGGTGTTCGCAGAAGGCGCTTTTTCACACTTAATCCAACGTCTTGGTCCTACAAAGGAGGTGATAGTGCAGCCAACTAGGCAATCGGACTATAATGCTTTATCAATTTCACTTAGCCATAGGAGCTTGACAGTGAGGCTACTTAGATAGCCCCTGGTAGCGACTGCGCTCGCCTGAACTCGGGGCGCGTATGTGCCTGGCCGGGAAGCGGCCCTTCGTTAAAGCGGAGGAATCCTATAGATTCCGGTAGGTCATCTAGTGGCTGACTAGTCTCACGCTATATCATGACGTTCAATTTTCGGCTTTCTCTACTGAGGTGCTCGCCTGGCCGAACCTGGGCACAATCGCAGTAGTTCTCCTGGTGCTACCTTAGCCGATAGAGCGGAACATAAGGCAGACGAATACAGGAGCCGGGCAACCCAACATTTGACCAAAGACATGATTCGGAGCTGATGCATATAAGGCCAAAACTCGCGACGCCGAACACTCCCTAAGGCATTCGGTCTTTATGAGTGCGGGCAAAACAACACCCTTTGTTAAAAGCCCCTAGTGTCCAGGTACGCGCAAAAATTCTAACGTGGCCACATGCCAACACGCCAGCCTCCTCCTTGGTTATATCAGAGAAAACCAGGCGATGTATATCAACAAGAGACAGTAAAAAGGTTTACGCAGGGTCTTAATCTGAAAAGAATCCTTGGAACGGGTCCCTACTGCACGTCTGCGCCTGTGTCTCCGTTGTGCCGTATCCTGGACGGACGCAACACGATGTTCATCTGTAAAAAAGATGAACTTAGTTGAAAAAAGGTCGTGCCGAACAAAAGTTATATTAAATAAACATAGTATAAAGTAAAATATGTAAAATTGGGCTTTATTGTCTCTTAATTTATATGTGCGGAGCCCCTAGGGCAGGGGTATATGGCCGCTAAGCCTTTATCAATGATACTTTTGTGCCGGACTCCTCTATCCGTGTCTGTGGTCGTAATGACCTGTTCGGATGTTTTGGCTGGTGAAGCCATGTTATTGTGGGGCTGTTAAAGCGGCCGCACAATCCTCCGCTCGGGGGAGGCGCACTCAACGCTTCCATTTCAAAGAGATGATGCCTCATGGACCGGGCATCTTAAGCGTAAGAGATGCATAGTGCGGTATTGCATTAAAGCGGGCGAAAGCCTCACGTCCAAGCAGTGCTTGATAGCGACTTGAGAATGGGACGATGCGGAAAATCAGCTTTTCGCGGCGGAAGTTATCGGTAGAGCCGAATATAACTTCGAGCCGGAGAAAACCCATGCAATGGGTGTCCGGACCTGGCGTTACCCCTTGAAAGGAGGTTTTGCTGTGGCGAATTCTTGTTGGGTCTATCCCCATGCGGCGGATTGTGTCCTGATATATCAGATTTAGTCCACTGCCGCCGTCCATCAAGACATTTGTAAACTGTAGTCCGTCAATTATTGGATCGAGTACCAAGGCAGTCCAGCCTGCGTTCCTGATACTTCTAGAATAGTCCAGATGGTTGAAGATGATTGGTTTTGACAACCAGTGGCGAGACTCCTTCGGGATAGGCCGTATGGCGCGTACCTTTATGGGTGACGCACGTTTTGTAACATGAAGTAAGTTTACTCTTTTCACTTCTTGTGGGAAGTTCTTTTGTTTCCTGGTGCTCTGCTTTTGGGGTTTGTCATCGTCTTCGCTTGGTGTGTCGAGCCCCTTGTGTTCGGCATTGAGTCTACCGGACTGTTCGAAGACCCAACAATCTCTGTGGGTATGGTTAGCAGGCTTCCCGGGAGTACTGTGTATTTGACATATCCTGTCCAGGATTTGTTTAGGTTGGATAGGTCGTCCCTGTTATCCTGGAGGGGCGGCTTTTTCTGATTCTGCCGCGAGCTTTTAAATCCGGCATTGACTGTCGTGCTCTTCGGACTGTTTTCCGTAGTCCGGCGACGATCCTTGTTGAGTCGCGGTTTCCCGTTTCCATCCCTAGTTTCGGATGTACTTGGGTCGCTGGTGCTACGTCTTGCCAACCAGCTGTCCTCTCCTGCGCAAAAGCGGGTCATGAGGCTTGTTAATGCGGCCATTGTTCTTGGCTTTTCTTGGCCGAGGTGTCTGGCGAGCCATTCGTTTCGGACGTTATGCCTGAAAGCTGCTAAGGCTTCGGCGTCCGGACAGTCGACTATCTGATTCTTTTTAGTAAGAAATCTGTTCCAGAATTGCCGAGCTGAGTCTCCGGGCTGTTGAGTTATGCGACTGAGATCGTCTGCATCCGGAGGGCGAACATAGGTCCCTTGAAAATTTGCTCGGAAAGCGTCCTCGAGATCTTCCCAACTTCCAATTGTGTTTTCAGGAAGGCTTTTAAGCCAATGCCGGGCTGGCCCTTTAAGCTTGAGGGGTAAGTATTTTATGGCGTGGAGGTCATCTCCTCTAGCCATATGTATGTGGAGGATATAATCCTCGATCCAGACTCCATGGTCTGTTGTTCCGTCGTATGCCTCTATGTTTACGGGTTTGAATCCCGCTGGAAATTCATAATCCAGGACCTCATCGGTGAAACATAGGGGATGTGCGGCGCCCCTGTATTTGGGTGTGCCGTGATGTTCGGATACTGGTTTTGTTGCATTGCTTATGAGAGCTTGATTTCTTGGCCCATAAATGGACCTGGCTGGGCCATCTTTTTGATGTGAATCCTTGAGTGGGTCACATGCCGGCTTGAATGCGGCGCCACTTGCCGCTTTATGCTGGCCATGGGGTCGTCTATCCGACCGGGTGGCTTTCTTATTTTTTGAATGCGAGAGCTCTATGGCCTCTTCGTCGAATTCGGGCAGTAGCTTTCGCTTCGGATAGCTTTTAGTGTGGCGACTGCCGCCATATTTGTCTGCGGTATTGATTACTTTACTCCATCTGATTCTGAGTGCATCTTCAGCAGTTTTTAGCTTCCGCTTCTGCTTTTTCAGGCTGCGTGCGGTTGCAACGAGCCTTTTATGGAGGTTCTTCTGCTCCGTTGGCTTATCCGGAGTAAGGTCGTGCGGAATGCCGTTTTTGCCGGGGACAGGTTGTTCGGATTCTTTATCCGAGTTGCCATGTTCGGACGGTTGCTCTAAGGCATGCTCGTCGTTTGCCGGCTCATCCTGCTCTATGGCTGGGTTTGTATCGAGGCGGGGCTTGGAGCGGCGTTTACGCCGCCGCTTTGATTGTTTTTCGAGAGATTGATCCCTCGTTGCTTCACCGTGGTCCTCGTTGTCGCTTCCTTTAGGTGTATCCACCATGCAGACATCATGAGATGAGGTGGCTGTCCAATGCCCTATAGGTGTTGGTTCATATGCGTCTCCTGTATCGTCGTCCATACCGTCGGTGTCTTCGGAGTCGAAATTGAGCACGTCGTGTAAATTATCGACGGTTGCTACCAAATGGGTGGTGGGTGGGTTTTGAATTTCTTCATCGTCCGTATCCCAACCTTGCTGACCGTAATCCGGCCAGGACTCTTCTGATAAAGAGAGAGACTTTAGTGACTTCAGAATATCGCCAAAGGGCGAGTGCTGAAAGATGTCTGCGGCGGTGAACTCCATAATCGGCGCCCAATCGGATTCGATTGGCAGGCGCACGGGGGGCTCGGAGTCTGGAAAGGAATCCGGCTCCTCGGAGTCACGGGCTGTGAGGAGTGCGGGGCTGGCGTTCGGCTCGATCGCCTTTGGGATCGCAGCTCCCAAGGCGGCATCCAACCACTCATCCTCGATCGGTGCAGTAGGCTCCGAACTAAGGGTCGGGACCAGTGCGCGTGCGGCCTCCAGGACACTGTTCGGCGGCAAATCTAGATCATGCCCATCGAGACAGTGCGGCACGCTTGGCTGTGGCTCGAATCCGTCGAAGATCAAGTCCCCGCGGATGTCGGCCGTGTAGTTTAAACTTCCATGTCTGACCTGATGGCCAGGGGCGTAGCTTTCGATCTGCTCAAGGTGGCCAAATGAATTGGCCCGCCGTGCGAAGCCGCCGAAGACGAAGATCTGTTCGGGGAGAAAAGTCTCACCCTGGATTGCATCGTTGTTGATGATCAAAGGAGCCATCGGGCCTAAAAGCGACGACACAGAGGAACTCTCAATGAAATCACCAATGTCGGTGTCAAAACCGGCGGATCTCAGGTAGGGGGTCCCGAACTGTGCGTCTAGGCGGATGGTAACAGGAGACAAGGGACACGATGTTTTTACCCATGTTCGGGCCCTCTCGACGGAGGTAAAACCCTACTCCTGCTTGATTAATATTGATGATATGGGTAGTACAAGAGTAGATCTACCACGAGATCAAGGAGGCTAAACCATGGAAGCTAGCCTATGGTATGATTGTTGTATGTTGAAGTTGTCCTACGGACTAAAACCCTCCGGTTTATATAGACATCGGAAAGGGTTAGGGTTACACAAAGTCGGTTACAATGGTAGGAGATCTGAATATCCGCATCGCCAAGCTTTCCTTCCACGCCAAGGAAAGTCCTATCCGGACACGGGACGAAGTCTTCAATCTTGTATCTTCATAGTCCAGGAGTCCGGCTGAAGGTATAGTCCGTCCTTCCGAACACCCGCTAATCCAGGACTCCCTCAGCCACCGCAGTAGTTTTAACTGTCTAAAGATCAAAAAGGTGCACTGGAGAGGAAAACTATCAAGGGTTTGCAACAGGTGGCGATGAACACCGACGAACTCGGGAGGCCGCAATGCAGATCTAAAAGCAGGGAAGGAAAAGGACTTACGGATGCAGAGCTGTTGCAGGGTTCCGTCGCATATCTCTGGTCAAGTCAGGTTGATGCAGCGACCTGAGTTGGAGAAGACGAGGAGATTTGCGGCGGCGGCAGAGCTCGAGCGGCAGAGAAACATTGTGAGGAGGAAGACGACCAAAGAAGGAGAATGGGAAAGACCTAGGTCGCACCTATTTATAAGGAAAGGCCGACTGAGACAGCGCGAGAAATGAGGAGATGGAAACATCATTATCCAGCATCCCCGACGCCTCGGTTTTCAGAATGGCAAGTAAAGGCAAAGATCCGTTGGAGGATATGACGGAGTAAAATATGAATTTAATTGAAGATGACATCATGACAGGTTAACACGGATCCAGAAGATGATGTCATGGTGGGTTAAAGCCTTTGTGCAGACAGAAGACTGAAGGCTTGTTTCTTAAGGTATTTTAAGATAGAAATGAACCGGTTCAAATCAATCTGGGGCCTAATGTTGGGGATATAACTATTTGTGTAAGCCTCCCAGGAGGGGCCGGGTTACGCAAATAAGGACTCATCAGAAGAAGCCCAAGACCAAGCATGAAGATGGTGGTTCAATAAAGGGTCTAAGGCCCACAGGCGACTTAAGGCCCATAGTGGTAAACCGCCATGATGGTATGACTTGTAACATAAGGTAGAATTAACTAGTCATCGAGCCGGACACTGTCTATGAGCCGGTAGGGACTCTCTAGGCCGTAGGGCGTCAACCCATGTATATAAGGGGACGACCCGCGGCGGCTTAGGGCAACAAACAACTCATCAAGAACCAGGCATAGCATATCTCGCTCCCTGGTCATCGAAACCTCAAGCAATACCAACCCAACTAGATGTAGGCCTTACCTTCACCGTAAGGGGCCGAACTAGTATAACTCTCTCGTGTCCTTTGTCCCGATTAACCCCAAGCTTCCTAGTTGCGATGGCTCCAAGACTAAGTCCTTGCAAGAGGACATCTGCCGTGACAATTCCACGACAAGGGCTCTTCCTTTTCATTGACGAGATGCCGAGTCGCCGTGATCAAGCTGCTTCTAGTGGATAGTTGTGGTTGTTGGCCTTCATCCTCTTAAAATGTGCTAGTTGTTACTAAATATGTTAAGTATGTAGATATGGACCATATTGTTGTTGGCCCTTTGCCTCTTAAAATGTGATCATTGTTACTATGTTAAATATGTATATATGGACCATATGTTGTCAAAACCGTGTTACGAAGGTCCTCCTTTTGTCGAATAGTGTAACCACTATAAATATGTTAGTCAAATGTTGTTACCCAAGTTCATAAATTTTCATGGAAAGTATTAGTATCATACACAGTTCATTGAGTTGAAGCGTGTGCCCGATGTCCAGAAGGCATTTGCATATTAACTGTCCATATTGCAAATTCACACACATGTTAACATAAGGAAACATATGTGTAACATACTAAACATCGCACACGAGTACTCGCAGACGCATCGTGTGCGATACTTCTAGGCACCGCAAGCAACTAGTTTGCATTTTTCAAAGTTTTTTGTACACACAGAATCGCACACGAAGTAACTGTATTGACCATCTGTGTTGTAATTTCTCATCGCAAACAGTTCATCTGAGTCAGTTGTTTGCCACGTATCACACACATCTTGTTTACATGACTCGTTTGTGTTCTTTTGTCTCATCGCAAACAGTTCATCCATGTGAACTGTATGCCGCATATCACACACATCTTGTTAAGTTGAATCATTTTTGTTGTGTTCCCTAATCGAAAACAGTTCAGCCGAGTGAAGCGTATGCCGTATATCGCACACACATTGATATGGTTGCCCGTTTCTGTTGTTCTACCTCATCGCAAACAGTTCGAATGGATTAACCGTGGGTCCTGCATCGCACACACATTGATATGGCTGCCCGTTTCTGTTGTTCTGCTCATCGCAAACAGTTGGAATGGATTAACCGTGTGCCCTGCATCGCCCATGCAACAAAAATATGAACCGTGTTTGATGGCTCCGCCATCGCAAACGTTTTGCACCTTTTTTGACGGTTTTTTACCACCACTGTTTGCGATTATTGCATTGCATACAGTTTCGGCAAAGGGTCTCTGATCGTACTGTTGCGTTAGCAGTATCCTGCAGTACTGTGGTGTTTTTCCCTCTCTATCTTGTTGTGATCAATTGAGTTTCCCCATCGATATTTCATTCTTATCGGATTGAATATTTTTATGGATTTGAGAGCACTTGATATATGTTTTGCATATGAATACCCGTGGTGACAATGGGGTATTATATTGATTCACTTGAGATATGTTTTCACACTCAACTCGTGGATTCCCGAGGTGACATTGGGGTAATCTATGCATAGGGGTTGATGCATGTTCTCATCTTTTGTTTCTCCGGTAGAAATCTTGGGGCACTCTTTGAGGTTCTTTGTGTTGGATTGACTATTAGCAATCTGAATTTGCTTTGGTGTTATTTTAGTACGAACTCTTGATAGATTGATCGATCGGAAAGAATAACTTGGTGTTATTTTAGTACGAACTCTTGAAAGATCGATCGGAAATAATAACTTGGTGTTATTTTAGTATGAACTCTGGGATAGATCGATCAGAAAGAATAGCTACAAACAATTTCTTCTTATGTTCTTCGCTAGATAGGAACTTTGGAGTGATTTTTCATCGCCCTTTGAGGGATTTTTATATGATCCAATTAGATTAGCATTGTTGAGAGATTGCACTAGCGAAAGTACGAACCTAGGACTCATTTTCAAGCATTGCAATACCGTTTCTGCTCACTTTTGCTACCCGTTATCTTGCTATTTTTTATTGTTCTTATTACAAAAATCAATACCTACTATCATTACTACACTTGTATCACCATCTCTTCGCCAAACTAGTGCACCTATACAAATTATCATCGTATTTGATGTGTTGGGGACACAGGAGACTCTTTGTTATTTGGTTGCAAGGTTGTTTGAGAGAGACCACCTTGATCCTACACCTCTCGCGGATTGATAATCCTTAGGTCATCTACTTGAGGGAAAATTGATACTTTCCTACAAAACTCTGCGCTTGGAGGCCCAACACGAGTCTACAAGAATAAAGTTGCATAGTGGATATCAGGCATTGAGGTGCTGAAGGAAGGCCTAATTTGGCGTATCGGGGATGGGACTAATGTGTGGATCTGGGAATTTCCATAGATCCCGAGGGGTGTTACTCACAAACCAGTATCATGCCAAGGCCCGAACCTCCTCAAAATGTTTCCGATCTAATCAATCCAAACATAGGTTGTTGGGATGGTAATCATATGTCAGACTGTTTCCACCCGGATGACGTCCCCATCATTTTAAGTATCCCATTCAACGAGCATGGGGCGGATTTTATGGCATAGCATTTTGACACCAAGGGCATCTTCTCTCTGAAATCAGGCTACAAAATCCATGTCCAAATGATGAATGAAGAAGCAAGGCATCAGACGGGATAAAGTTTGTCTACTGTGGAACCAAACTCTGAAGTTTTTCAAGCCATTTGGAAGATTAAATGCCCACCAAGAGCCCTCCATTTCCTTTGGAGATTAGCACATAACAGTCACCCAATGTATATGAACATTAGCAGACGTAGGGTGGAGCTTCACACATGCTTTGCAGTATGTGGGAAGTATTTTGACGACAACAACCACCTATTTCTCAACTGTAAACTAATCAAGCAACGACAGCGAGCATTGCTACTTTAGGATATTAGACTCAAACTACTCCAATGTATATCTGCCAAACAAAATCTTTCAGTTATCCTTGGAATGCCTGAAGAGAGGAAGCTGCTATCCTTTGCTTTGCTCTGGTGTTGGTGGACTGTGAGGAACAGAGGCAATCATGGGGAGAACCATCTCGAGGTTGAAGCATTTTGATATGCTATTCGTCATCATGCAAATGACTAGAAATAGTTCTTGAGCTCAAAGCCTACTAAACCGATTCGGCAGCAGCGCAAATGCGTGAAGCCTCCTACTAATATGGTTAAAATTAACATTGATGTTGCATTTGCTAAACAAACAAGGTCCAGAGGATGGGGCATAATATGCAGATCTGAAGCACATGGCATTCGTTTTGCTACAGGTGGATCTTGTCTTGATCTGAACAATGCCCTACATGCTGAAATGATAGCCCTTTCCGAAGTCGTGGCGCGCGGACAGGCTCGAAGTTAGGCCCATGATTTTTGAAATCGACTTCCTGGTCCTTCAGCAAGTGATGAACTCAAATGTCTATGCTTTCTCGCCCCTAGGTGTTCTGTTTAGGGAGATCGGGTTTAAACTTAGGAACCTTTTCATTGAGGCCCAGGTGTTGTTTCTGCCAAGACTTTGTAACGGCCCAACGCATATGTTGGCTTACATAGGTGCAAGCTTAGCTGATGGTGGGTACCAAGAATGGTTCACCAGCTACCCCGATTATGTACTCAGTGCTGTGCCCGGTGCCCGAGCCATGTCTTAATGGGATACAAGTGTTCCATTAAAAAAATATTTTCCTACATCGACTGATACAAAAGCTTTTACATGAGAGATAGAGACTTTAGTTGAACTTGCAGCTGAACTATAAAGGTTAGGCAAACTTGTGCAAACCTCTGTGGTATGCAAACAAGATATTGTTGAACAAACAATAAACCTATAATACAGAAAGAACCATTGATGGGTCATGACTCTGGAAATGGCTATATGCCAGAGTAATCTGATATAGTATCCGTATACTTGAATCAAGTTTCGAACTTGATGAACCCTCTGGAAGACTTAGAGTCTAACGTATAGTAATGGATCTATAAAATGACAAAGATAAAAATGTTTTATAAAGATTGACTTGTCACAACTTACAAATAGTTTATGACAAGATCAAGGAGTTCACTATGACGAGATTGTCTTGTCATAGCAATACTGAAAGTCAGTTCATGTTAAACTATCAATTACTAAATATTTAAAATATGAGATATAGTGCAAGACAAAAGGATTCCCATATGATGGAAATAGAACCAATGTTGTATATATGATACGGCCCAAGGTAATTTTATCGATCTAGAGGATGCAAGTAAGTGTGCAACCTTCAAGAGATTCTATAAGTGATTGGAAATTACATAAATTTGTTGACAAGAAAGTAAGTGTGAGCATGATGATATTTCTAAAAATTGTGTGTTCATGACACATTGTTGATTGGAAATTACATAAATTTCTTGACACGGATTAGGACTTTATTGAAACTAGTTTTCAGTAAAGTACTTAAGCAATATTGCTTTGGTATTAGGTAAAATAATCTATGGAGATAGTAGTGGTTAATCAGGGTTAGCCAAATACATATTGGCAAGATACAAAAGCAGTTTAGTATGAAAAAGGTCAAGAAATATTTCTTGGTGAAGTCACATGGAAGGCGTTTTAGGCAAGAATCAATATCCTGAAATACTAATGAGTGAAATACATAATTGAGATTTTAATCACACTTGTGTTAATCATGTTCCATGGTATGTAAAAAAAACCAAATATGCCTAGTACTCCAAGTAAGTTGTGAGTAAAGTTACCAGAGTGATCAAATTGTTAATCATAGTACACCAGTGAAAATGTCATTAAGTGCTAAAATGAGAAAGACGACATGTTTCTCGCAAATGGAGAAAATGAAGAAATTGTTGTAAGGAGTTACATCAATACGAGAATAGTTACGTCGATAAAGTCTTCATCGTTGCTTTAGAAAAATTTCAATTTCAAATTAAAAGGAATTGTGTCAATTGGTGGTACAATAAGTTGGAATTAGTCCAAGAAAGTTGTTGTGGCGAATTCTATAACAAAGGTTGAGTATGTTGTCGCTTTAGAAGCATGCAACAATGGAGGGTGATGAATCAAAATTTCATTTATGAACTTGGTATGGTTTCTAGATGGTTTGTGCCAATGGAACACTATTTTGAATAGTGGTTCCATAGCTCAGTCTAAGGAATCAAAGGTCTTGCCAATGATTTAATATATACAAAGCTAATTTCACACAAATTATGAATTCTTGTGAAAGCATAATAAATACATAATAATGCAAATATACACTCGGATCTGAACTTCTCAGATTTAATGGGACGAAGGCTATACCACAAGCATAATATGGACTAACACCGGATTGCCATTGATGTAAAAGGAAAATGTGCTACTAGGTTATTTACTCTAGTGCAAGTGGGAGTCTGTTGGAATATGCCCTGGAGGCTATAACATTGTACTATTTGTTTCCACTTTTATAATTAAGTGTTTATATTATATTCTATAACTGATATGATTCTTGAATATGTGATTCAGGGGGAAAACTCATAAGCACGCGTGGAATGATAAACGGTAAAACATGATTCCTAGTCTTGCCTCTAGGACTAGGTAAAGTGTTATATGTTGATCATGTTTTTCAGATCTTGGGATTTTGTTAAGTGTAACAATAATCCTAGAACAACATTGAGAGTATGGTGTTAGAATAACAATCCCATTGGATTGACCCAACTTTTTTGTTATACTTTGAGATGTAATCGTCACAAGTCTATTGATATAACACGAAGAGTTAACATATGTTTTAGTTCCTTAGACCATGAGAGTATTGTAGTCACATCATACTGGACGTTGGACTTTGGTGTTGCGCAAACGTCATCTATAACATTGTGATCATAATGACAACTTTCTTGTTCATCAGAAAGTGTGACATGGGGCTAGATAGCTCAAGAGTGGGGTTTGCTCTTCCGACGATGGAGATATATTCTTTGGGCCCTGTCGCTGCGACGGTGATACATCTCGAATGTATATATCATTTTTATTGTTTCATGCTATTATATTATCACTTTTATATGCTTTATATGCCATTTTATATTATTTGTATGGACTAACCTATTAACTTAGTGCCCAGTGCCAATTACTATTTTTGCATGTTTTTTGTTTCGCAGAAAAACCATACCTACCGAAGTCCAAACACGATGAAACTTCACCGTGAATTTTTATAGAACATAAGAGACCCTAGAAGCTTTGGGGAGAGACTAGAAGATACACGAGGGGGCCCCAAGCCCACATGGCACACCCAGGGGTAGGCACGCCTAGCAAGCTTGTGGGCCCCCTGATGCTCCGTTTGCCCTAATTTCTGGCCTATAAATTCCCATATATTCCAAAACCCTCAGACTGAGACCCAAAACAAATCTTCCACCGCCAAAAGCCTCTGTTCTTCCGTGATCCCATCTCGAGGCCTTTTCCGGTACTTTGTCGAAGGGGGAAACCATTGGGGAGGCAATCTTCATCAACCTTTCTGCCTCCATAATGATATGTGAGTGGTTCCTTCAGGACCTATGGGTCCATAGTAGTAGCTAGATGGCTTTCTCTCTCTCTCTCTCTCTCTCTCTCTCTCTCTGATCTTCAATACAATGATCTCATTTGAGATATGAGATCAATCCGATGTAATCTTTTGCGGTGTGTTTGTTGGGATCTAATGAATTGTGGCTTTATGATTAGAATTATCCATTTAACTAGAGTCTCTTCAGATTTATCTTTTGCGTAATTTATAGATTTGTTTTTCTCTTCGACTATCCATCTTCTTTGGCCAAGTAGATTCATTTATCTTCAATGAGATAGATGCTCTGTGGTAGGTTCAATCTTGCAGTTAGTCTTGCCCTATGATAGTAGGGGCCGAGACGCATATTTGTATTGTTGCCACTAAGGATAAAACAATTGGGTTTGGTCATATTAATTGGCCTTACTTTGTCCACATTATGTCATCTTTCTTAATGCATTACTCTGTTTTCATGAACTTAATACTTTGAGATGCATGCTGGACAATGGTCTTGGGGTGGAGTCATAGTAGTAGATGTCAGTAAGTCTAATAGTCTACTTGTCATGAAAGTAATGCCTATGTATGGATTATGCCTTGGATTATCATCGTAACTATGTGCAATTCTGGCAATTGCCCAACAGTAATTTGTTTACCCACTGATTCTATGCTTATGAGAGAGATGCCTCCCGATAACCTATGGCCCCTGGGTCCATTCTCAATTATCATCAAGAAATCCTACAATTAACTTGCCATTTTATTTTATTTATTTCCTATCACTACCAGATCTGATACTTGCAACTAGCAAGAACAAGGGAAATGACGACCCCCTTGACTTTGTTGGATGCAAGCATTTGCTTTGTATGTGTGTGCAGGTATTGTTCATGTTGTTTGTGTGTCGTCTCCTTCTGGTTCGATAACCTTGGTTCTTTACTGAGGGAAATACTATCTACTATTATACTGCTTCACCCTTCCTCCTCGGGGAAATCCAACAACTCCATCACGAGTAGCAGACGACATCTATCATTGTCTGGCCAGACCCAGGTGACTAGGTCACAGGGATGCCGGAACATATCAACCATAAATAAGAACAAAACAGGTAATGAGGAGACTGGTATAACGAGCATGAGATTGAATCAAGAGGATACCAATATATCTCACCTTGGGTTTCGTAAAGTACTGCAAAGCAAAGGGAATAGCATATGATAAGCAAAGGTTCACTCAAATATCATTTGTTTATTCATAGGGATAAATATGGATGTCCACGGTGTGTTAGTGGAGTGAGACTTATGACAAAATGTTCTTGGAATAGTTTCGGGAACATAAGAAATAGTTTAGAGAAAAACTAGAAGCGTTTCGGGTTACCAGAAGAGTTTCGGGGTTTACTGGGTAATACCAGGAATTGATATATAGGTAGAATTTTTTTGGAGATGTTAAATAAATGATAAAAGGTTATAATATTGATTAGGAGGCTTTTAGAATATATTTAATATAAATGAGCTAAAGGAAATATCAATAAGGTCTAATACGGGAGAGTTATTGGGCCTATAGGTCAATAAGAGTATGGCGCCCCCTAGCTTGTTGGATGAGCTTTGGGGGCCGAATTGGATTGAGAGAGAGAGAGAGAGAGAGAGAGAGAGAGAGAGGGACTTCCTCTCCCTTCGGGGCGCACCAAGGGGAGGATCCCTCCCCCAAGTAGGCCGTCCCCTTTCCCCTACACCTATATATACACATGAGGAAAGGCGTCCCCTAGAGACACAACTTTCTCCCGTTGTCTCGGGCGCCCCCTCTCTCCCTCTCTGGTTCTAATCTGGTTCTAGACTTGATCTAGTTCTAGTTCTCTAGTTCCTCATAATAGAGAAACCTCATGAGGTTATGTTCTCCCTCCTCTAGTTCTCCGGTGACGCAAAGCTCTGGATGACGATGCGTTGCTAGGATTGTGAAGCCTGTACGCCTACCGTAGAGAGTTTGTGCTTACGTTCTTTGGTTCAAGGGATCATTCATGAACAGTTCGAGGGACTTCGTCAATGAACACCAACTCTTCTTCCGCTACAACTCAAAGTTGGTAACGATTCAGTCTAACCTTGTATGCATCTTCATAGTGTTCCTAGGATCGTGATCGTAGGGCTAAATTATTTGTTTTCTACTAGTTTTCCCAACACCAATTAGCTTCAGTACTGCACAACTTACTTAACTTATTTTTCTTTTGTTGCCAAGTTACCTTTTCCTGGAGGTATTTCATATTTGGTTCGCCCTCCCGAAGCCAGCTAACACTTGATCTTTGGCGCTATATGATTTCCTCTCTGTTCGGATATTCATCTAGCTCAAGAGATTCCCTACGAATTAGCTCATTTCTCTAGGCCGAAGGAGCTCCATCCCATAAGTTGGAGAGTTTTTTTCCAAAGTAACTACACATTCTTGGCAATATATCCAAATTTTTTACTACTCCATTACTGAAGGCCTCGCTTCACATTAGTCAAATTCTAGGCAACCCCTGGAGACCCGAATTTGGCACATTCTTCTTCTTCCAAGCTTCCTCAATTTCAGCTGAAAGTGTTTCATTTCTCTCCCACATGGCCTCATACCAGAATAATCTTGAGATTCTTCACCTTTCAGGTGCACCTTCATAGTTTGTAATAAGGTAAAGTGATCAAATCGCGAGGAAATAATATGTGTGAGCTGAATCTTTTTGAATATGTCACTCTAACATGGAGAGGCCACAACTCTATTAATTCTGGTTTTAACATTCTTCCACCCATCCTTCTTATTGTCATTAAGTCCAAGGCTTTCCTTTTTATCCAACATAATGAATATTGGGGCATCTCCATGTTGACCCGTAAATAGACATGTAAAAGTTTATTTTATGTCTGGACATGGTCCACGGACATCATGCAGAAGAGAGCCATCCAATGTTATTCACAAATTAATCTGGTTGGGAGGAGAGGTAGTAGAGGGGGACCATGCATGTGGTGGAATATGTGGTGTGGCGTCTAGTTGGGAGGAGAGAGAGAGGAGATGGGGACCATGCATGAAAAGAGAGAAGAGAGGAGGACTATGTGGAGGATTTGCGTTGGTCAAATGGATGTCCGGACTCCGGCAAAACTCCCCCATGTCTATTACTGGGATACCAAAATCTGTACGTCCGGACTGCTAAGGGAATCTCCAACGTTGACCTGCAAATTTGCTCTGGCATCTGTCCGCAGACAGGGGGACAGTACATAGACACGGATGCGGGAGCCGACCATCCAACGATGCTCGCATACATTTCAACCACTGTTTGAATCAACCAGACGAAATTCATGCAAATAGGGTAGATTCCATATAAACTAGACGAAATTCATGACATATTAGACATTTTTCATATAAACTGCATGAAATTGATTACATTTCTCATATAAACTAGACTAAACCCTACACTAAACATAATCTAAATGATTGTTAGCGCCCGTTCCCCATGCCTGGCCATGAGCCCCGAGAACTAAAGCTCTGGCTCTTGCCTTCGTCTTCTCCAGTTCTACCTCGGCACTCTCCAGCTTCGGCTCCGTAACGTCCGGCTACAGAGCCCTGGGAAGTGAAGTTGTTCGCCTCCACGTCACTGCTAAGTGGCTAATCGGCCGTCGATGTTCATCCCACCAAGCTTGGCTTCAATGGGAGGGGAGCAGTGGTGGCCTTCTTGGGATCCAAGCGGCGGGGACCTACCATGCACTATGGTTCCTTGCTACCAGCTGTGCCTGCGGACGTGCCAACTTCATGGTCGTGCCGACGGGGCACGGCCAGGGCAGAGCTGGCGATCTCCTCCTTGTTGTCACTCTTGCCCCACACCTCATCCTCCGCCTCGTCGAACTCCTTGTAGGCGATGTCCAATTCCGTCTGATGGAGGCGATGCCGCCAACGGTCGCGGCGGATGTCACAGGTGGAGCGCTAGGAGTCGACCAGCGCCTTCTACTCCGCCACGTCCACATCCGGTACAATGGCCGTGCTGGCCGTGAGTTGCACCTCCACACGCCGGTGCTCCTCGAGGAGGCCGAGGTTGTAGGCCTGGTTATCCTGCACCTATTAGAACTTGTCCTCCTGCTCCTGTCACAGCATGTCCATGTAGTGCGCATGGGCCTCGCTGATGGTGAGGCCGGCATGCACCAGTGGGGAGGGTGGCGCCGACTCATCCTCCATTGTGGCGTCGTCGTCCTCCGTCTGCTGGCCGTCCTGCCAGCCCGTAGCAATGTCGGTAATCTCCTTCTTCTGCTCCGACGAGAGGGTGTCCCAGAGGGATTTGGAGTGTGATGAGGCCATGGCAGGCGTGGTGCGGAGAGGAGAAAGGGATTGGAGGAGGATGATTACGGGTATGGCCGGGCCTGGAGTTTATATAGTGGGTGGATGGCAATGGGCTGCGGCGTTGTGGTTAATGGTGGGCGGCAGACTGACGGACGGGTGGCATCGGAGTAGGTTCCTCGGCAGCCACATATCATTAATGTAGGGCAATGGACTGACGGGCTGTCTTTTGAACATGGAGCAGTCGCCTGCACCGGGAAGTGGCGCAGGCGGCGCTCTATCGACCGGCACGCGTGCTTCAATGCTTACAACAGTGAGAGGTTGCGTCCGCTCTGGTCAGGCAGGAAGCGCGCGTGGGCTATGGAGGGGGTTAATGGTGGGCCAATGATGTGAGAAGCGGATGTGGCAGCGGTCTGGACTGCCGAGCTGGCCGATACATGCCCGCATTGGATGGAACACCACGTCTAGACCGCGCGTCCAGACGGTTGCAGATGGTTTGAGGGTCGGCGTTGGAGATGCCCTAAATGGACACATAAGGGTCCTCGTTGGATGACAAATGTGGTCCGGACACTGTGTCCGCTTTGCAGATGCCGTTGCAAAATATAACATATCACTGAACCTAGCCGTTTGCCCTTCCGATCTCCGGGAACACGAGAAATGTTCAGCTTGCCATGTGGTTTCATTAAAATCCCCCATCATCATCCAAGGTTCACTCGCAGCCTAACTGTTGTATGGCTTCTTTGCATACCAAGTAACTAAATAAGTGCAACACAACTCATTTCAACTTCAACACGACGAAGAAAGTTTAAGAAAAACTTCTCTTGTGCCCGATAATGTATCCATTCCACCCCTCACAGTGTTACCATTTTGATTTTCTACGTGCCACGACTTCCTAAATATTGTGGTCTTATGTTACATTTAGGGTTTAGCCTTCATCAAATGCTCGGTCACGCACGGTCCCTTTTCTCTCAAACCGATGAAAATTATGTGGACCCACCTCTCGACCCCGCATCGTCCTCAACCGTGCGACACGGGGGAACCCAACCTCCAGCTGCTGGCGGCCCCTCCCTCACCTCCTTTCCTGCAGCTGCTGTCGCCGGAGGAGGCCGTCCTCATTTTTTCCTTCCTTTTTTCGTTCGCCCTTGTTCATTCTCATATCCCCACATGCGTTGTTAATCTGATATGATATGATATGCCGAGACAACATGGCCAAGTTCATGGCACCGATCATGACGTGGACAGCGGCGTTCGGTCATAATCTGGCGAGCCGTGCACGCCTCCAGCTCCAGTTGTCCACGGTGAGGCGAGGGGCATGATGCCATCCGCGGCTGCCCACTGTTCCTTATCTGGCCATTACCCGAGATCTTCGCAGCTGCGCACGGATCAACGTGACGAGGTACAAGCGGCGGCGCCACCACTTCGCATTATTCACCTCATCTGCCAGGGATAAACGGAGGTGGGTATGTCAAGATGGATGGAAGGCCAGAGTTTCGACACACTTATATTGTGTGAGACTTCTTGGTAATGGCGGTGATGTAAGAAGAAGACCAAATGGGAGAGATGGGAAGAGTTTGTGTGTTAGACGATTGGAGTTTTGCAGCAGTAATCTCAACGAGTGGGGCGGTGACACTAGCAAACTTCGTTCTTGGTGGTCTCAGTTTCCGGGGTGAAAACCCTAGGTATTTTACCTAGCAATGGCGGATTTCTAGTCGTTTCCTTGTTGAAGACATTGTTTGGAAATTTGACCTTCTCCGGGATGAAAACACAGGATCTGACTATGATGGTTGGACCTGACAATGATGGTGTTTGTGCACTATACCCTTTCTAAAGGCAATAATGTTACACCTACGTGATGATTTACGAAACCTTACGTAAATCCACCTCACCCTAACTAAACAAGCCGCCCTGAATTTCAGGGTGTGCCCGTGTCCCCATATAAGGCCCAATAGAAAACTACCACGTCGGATCCTACATAAGATACGTAACAATCGTTACGTAAGTGTAGCATCTCTCTTCTGAAGGTGTCGATTTTGAAGAATCTTTTTCGGAGTCTAGGTGTTGCCACCATTGGTGGTGCTCTTGCTGCTGCGAGTCTCTCGTTGTTTCGACGGGACCTTTGTTTTCCTTTTTCTTCTTCTATTTTTTGGCTGTGTGCATCCGTGATGTCTAGACTTGCTTTGGATATTATGTTGTTGAAGAGGCTGGGTGTAATTAATATCATCTTGATATTAACATATTCCTGTTGTCAAAAAAATTGAAAATGACGCCCACAACTAGAATATACTATAACCAAACTTATAATCAACAGTATCGAACTGTATCAATATTCAACAGTACCGAACTATGGCGAATGTTCCTCGAAATCCCAGGATGTGGACACATGCGGTGGACCCAAACTGCATGCTAGCTACAGGCATACAGCTCAATTCTCACAAGTTGAATTCATCAACATCAAGTTTCATCACGAAAGTAAAGGTTTCATCACAAAAGTAAAGAAGGACACCCTAGCTAGCTAGCTAGTACTTACTAGCTAGTTACAGACTATGAGTCTCCGTTTAAGCCGTGCGTCTGAACAAAGATCTGTATCTGAACTCACTGGATATTACCACTAACTTTCACACGGAGATGCACGTCGCTTCCATGTAACTAATCACTAATTACCGTATGTTTTGCTTGTACAACTCACTGCTCGCTTGTACTCTGGCCATGCTGACGCTGTGTCCATGAACCTGCCGGCGACAGCGTTGGGCGTCGTGGCTGATTGGCCGCGCTGCAGCTGCCTCAACGTGGAGAAAATAGCGGGCTGCTCCAGAGAAAAACCTCCGCCATCGTCATCGCGTCCAGGCTCAGTGAGTGTCCACTGCGGGACGGCATGTACGCCGCCGGATCAATCGAGCTCGCTTCCATGGGCGGCGGCGGCGGCGGCAAGGACGACAACGACCATGGAGCCCCGGGTGCCTCGGCCGGAGGAAATGGCGAACCGCATGAGAAATACATCTCGTCCATCATCGTCTCGTCCAGGCACATGCTCAAGTCCAGCAGGCTCGGCGACTGTCCGCCACCCGTGTCGTACGACGCCGGATCGCTCGGGCTCGCTTCCACGGGAGGCGGAGACGGCAAGGGCGACAACGCTGGAGCAGCAGGGGTAGCTCCGCCGATGACCGTGCTGAAGGTCGAGGTCATGATTCTGTCCTCTAACTCGCCGTTCCCGCCGACGTGGAGGTGGTGGCGTGCAGGATGAACGTCGGCGCCGTTCCTCGTCGTAGAGCTCGTCGCGGCTAAATTTGCATTGGTGATGTTCACGTTAGGAAACGCTTGGTGGCATGTGTGCTCGTTCAGGCATGTGACCTTGTACAATGGAGGACTGCCGATGCTGTTATCCTGCTGCTGCACCTGCTTCTTCGCCCTGCAGCCGCGCTCATGACTATGCATGCATCGGAAGTACAACCTGCACATACAGGTAGAGAGTCGGTCGATCAGCTGGGCCACGCAAAGAACGTACGGGTACACGAATGTGAGGAACTGACGACGAGGATGTGCCGAAATTATTGCCTGGTCCCAATCGAAATTATTGTACTGTATCTAAATGTACCATCCTTTTTTGGACACCGGTACGCTGTTCACGAGCTTAATTAGCTAGCTTGACGTTTTTGGCAAGTCGTTGGCATGGCGCATGCATGTCATTAGTTCCTGAAAGCGATTCATGCAACTTGCTTGCTGAGTTTAGATTCCATTGTACTCACTCAGATTGGCAGACTAGCAAATTCATTGCTCTGAGGTGGCTTCGACACCATGTTGCAGCTCCTAGGACGTAGGTGACCAGTCTAGCTAGCGTGTGAGGCCGAAAATAAGGCACATGCATGCATGTTCATTTGCTACATACTTATTCCGGGTAAGCAAATCCATCGCAAAAAGGAAGCGTTTTTTGTGTCTTGATTTCCCATGTACCTTTTGTTGGTTGACAGCTTATTGACTGTTAAATCACTAACAAATATACTGCTGTGGGTTGAAAATACCATTTTACTCTCAGTATTTCAACAACATTCTGGCAACATTTCAGCATCATTAAGTATGTACTTTGATAGCTTTTGTTTGTATTTTGAAACCACTCAACATGGTTTTAAAATATGAGAAATTTCCCACTTATACCTATATCCGTTACGAGAAAGGGTGAGTATCTTAAGGTTTCTAGAAAACTTATAAGGTTCGACCTCAATAAAGAAATATTTGCATATTGGGAGTAAATGAGGAAACTTTGATGGCTTATTCTGATCTAGATCAAAAAAATTCTATCACACACGAGTTCTCTCAATTAATGCATTTGGCGGAAATATAAACGAACACAAGTTTATAGAATTGCAAGTTGAAATTTTCCAAGAAATAACTAAGATAATGAGATTTGTGCAAGCAGGGGTGTTATGTTCCATGTCTCCATGAAATTTCGTAACTATTAACAACATATGAGAAGGACTACGAAGTTTTTCTAACACTACTGTTTTATTTTATTTTTACTTATTTTGTTTATAAATAAATGAATGATAATACACAGAAAGGGCATGTTATCGCTAGCAAGATGATTCTAACTCACTTCACAATATAAAGATGATTCTAATTCACTCTTGGTCCGTAAATCAAATATATAAATCAATGCGCTATGTGAAGTTAGCTATAGGTCCAGCCCTCAAATCTACCTTAGTTCACACCTCATCCAAAAGTGTTGGGCTTCTATGATATGAATGGGGTATTTGGAAAACTATTTGCGGTAAAAATAATAATTAGAGTCTGGTCTTGACTTTTTCATATGTATAATGTATTGAAAATGTATCTCATAGTCTTAACATGTCGAAAGTCCTTATGTCTCTACATATAACCATTGCTCAAACACTTGTATACAATTCATCCAACAATGTATGTGCACCAATAATTTGTATTGGTCTTGTTAGTGATGTATTAAACAAACGAGTAAATGGCACTGTGATTTGGCTACAGTTGGGGTAAGTACCATGCATGATATTTGCGGATAAATAGGAGAAATCGCATCAAGAAAACTACTTCACCTTGCAAACTTTCTGTTCTTAATGTTCTTTTGCCCATATTTTTTCCATTTGTAACCATCCTTGTAAGGCTCGGCTGTAATCTCTTCTTCTTTACCTATTCTTGGGGGAATAACTTCTTCTCCACTAAATTGGTTCATGGAAACAAGAGAGTAAGGAAGCAGCCAGAACAAACAACTAACCAGGAAAGTGCTAATCGAGATGGATCAGTGTTAGTAAATCAGCAGTGCACCTGATGATCGCCGGAGTGGCCTGGCTGATGCTACCCTCCATGATCGCAGCCTCAGGTGCTATCGCCCTGCCTTCCACCAGCCTACCACTGTTGCCGGGGTTGAGCATCGACAGAGACGCCCTGAACACCTGAGAAAGCTCTTGGCTTATGGTCACAGCCATCTCCTGGCCATGGCTATCGAGGAGGTGGCTGGGTTGGCTGAGCAAAGCCAGAAGCTTGGCGCTGAGATTGTAGCCGCGGCCGAGCTCCTCCCACAGCTTTCCTACGGCCTCTTGCTGAAATGCCATCCTGATCTCGTGAGTTGCAAGAGGTTACAGCAAGAGAGTGGATTTTTTTTTTAGCTGAGATGTAGCCACTCTGTTAGGAGGTGGTCAGTTTGTGGAGTACCTACCGATATTGCCGGAGCTAGTTTTATAGACGGACGCTCCTCTGCCGTCAGCCAACTACATAATCGTTCAGAGGTTCCATTTCATCTTATTTTTCACGTCCAGAGACCGTGTATTAAAAGAATCCAACCTTTACCAGGCAATTCTAAAATAGAATAGCAAACCAACCCGTGATTGAATGTTTAGAAGACAGTGGTCAGGCGAGTTTAAGGGGTGCCCATATAACCTAAGGGGAAGTTCACAGGTGAGGTCTTTTCTAAGTTTCCGGAAAACATGTAACGCAACACCGGCACCGGGTTTCGGCAGCGGCGTAGAGCGGACGACGGTGGTCGGCGGCAGCGGTCAGCGATGGCGGCGCAGCGGCAGATGCTGTGCAGCGACGCAGTGCGTCTGGCGATGGCGCGCTGCTGTGGCATTTTATGGGAAGTGCCATCTCTAAAATATTTAGGAAGTTGGGCGGATTACACTGAATCCCTGAAAAAATAGCATTTATTATGGGATCACTTGGAGTTCTTCTTTTGTCCAACTTCCCCTAAACCAAAGAAAACCGTTGGCGATGCTCTTAGGCGAAGACGTTGCATTACATTCACCTTCGTGTCAAACTCTGTTCACGTTCAGAGATATTTTTACGCTCATCATAATTGTCAACGGTAGGGGCATTTGATTATACTGGTCCACGATCTGACAAACGGGCCCACCGATTGATTTTCTTCGTCCTTGATATAGGTTGACGGGTGCGTCTTGTGGCATATGGTAGATGCGGGTACGTACAAGAAAAATTATTAGGAAGGTTGACTGGTGTTGCTTTCTCTAGCAGAACTAGAAATGTTCGGGATCTGCCTCCGGTCGTGTCAACACGTCGTCTCATGTATGTATAGTGTGATGCAAAGTTGATACAGGTAGTGCGAGTTGAGTTGTTCCAGAACCTGCAATAAACATAGACCGCGGAAGCGTGTGCATTGATGTACTACGGTGACTCCCGGAAGAGACGTCGGACAGCGACGCCCTAGCCAGGCTACGGGACGCTGCGCGGAGCAGGTCAAGAGGAGACCAGGCAGATTATGATCTTCATCCTACAGGATTATGGTACAGCTCGAGAGCTAATGCCCAATGCGAAGTTGACCAGCTAAGCAACAAGAAGCTGCTCGATCGTCTGACAGTCAAAGAGGGTGACCTTTGCCCTTGGATTGCAATTTTTATCAGACGACAATGCCCTTTTATTATGAGATATGCAAGAATATATGACCATTAGTGCAAGATTTTATTTTATTTTTTGCTGCAGATGAGAGCTGGATCATTTTCATACTATATTTCTTGTCATAACATGTATTCCCTCTATAACTTTTTGTAAGACATTTTTAGAGTCCATTTTATAAGGTGTTTTTAGAGTCCAGTGTCAAAAAGCATCTTATATTCCCTTCGTTTTTATTTAGTCTGCGTATTAGCTTTGATCAAAGTTAAGCTTTGTAAGTTTTGATAAAGTTTATAAACAAAAATATTAACATATACAATAACAAATCAATACCATTAGATTTATTATTAAATGTACTTTCACATCATATAGATATGTTATATGGTAATTGTTTATATTTTTTTCTATATACTTGGTCAAACTTTACGAAGTTCTGTTAGCGTGTAGTAGACTTGTATATCTTTTCTGTTGTAACAAACACTGTATGACATGGACTCGTTGTAATCCTCTCCTCCCTATTCTGTAGGATCTAGCTGCACTAGTCCCGCACGCCTAGGCAGGTCGTGCCTAACCTCCAGGGAGCCCGTTGGTGTTCTCCCCTTTATATATAACCTCAACCTGTGAGCTAATACAGTGTGTGAAAGTAATCCCATAACTTGGTATCAGTCGCTAGCCATGGCCTTCGAAGATATCTTCGGCTCCCCCACCTCTCCGGCGACCAGCCCCTCCTCCTCAGCTGCCATCTCCTCTGGGACCTCCCCCACTGCTCCGGCTACTTTCTCTGCCACCACCGCTGCTCTCTCCACCACCGCTGCCCCCTCCACCACCACAGCTCCCTCCTCCGGCCTGTCCCCCCTCAACATCCACCATGACCACATCTCCAACTACATCAAGTTCAAGTTGGATCCAGCCGAAAACAACTTCTCCAAGTGGCGCACCTTTTTCCGCATGGTCCTCCTTCAGTACCGCGTCCAGGATCACGTCGACCGCCCTCCTCCACGTACCGCCGATGCCGACTGGCTCGCGGTCGACCAACGCCTCGTCCTGTGGATGCTCTTCACCCTGGCCGATCCTCTTCTGGAGCTCATCTCCGGCGGGGTTCTTCACGCCTACACCGCCTGGCAGCGCATCGCCGACTACTTTCTGGCCAACCAGGGCGCCCAGATCCTCCACCTCACTCGCCGGTACCGGAACCTGCAGCAAGGTCATCTCCCTATCGTCGAGTATGCCCGCCGCCTCAAGGCCCTGGCGGACGGCCTGGCGGACGTGGGCGCCGCCGTCAGCGACAACGACCTCACCATGCAGCTTCTTCACGGCCTCGCCCCTCGCATCGAGACGATCCGCATCGTGCTGGGCGACACCAACCCGCTCCAGCCCTTCGGCGTCGTTCGCTCCCGCCTCGAGCTGGCAGAGTACAACCTCTCACTGCGCACGGCCACCGAAGGCGCCGCCGCTCTCTCCATCACCCACGGCGGCTCCGGCGGATCGGGTGGCCACGGTGGTCCCGGTGGCTCTGGCGGCCCCGGTGGCTCCGGTGACCGCGGCGGCTCGTGCCCTCCTTCTGGCGATCACGCCGGTCCTGACGGCGCTCCAGGGCGTGGCGGCGGCTCCCGCGGTGGCTCCAACGGTGAGCGCGGCCGTGGCCGTGGCTGCGGGCGTGGTGACTCGTCTGGTCGCGGCGCTCCATCGGCCCCCACCGCCCCATTCACAGGCTACTTCGCCCCATACGGCATGGCGCTGCCATCTCCCTGCCCCGGCTGGTCTGCACCCAACGCCGCGGGCGTGCTCGGTCCTCGTCCGGGTGTCCACTCGCAGGCCTATCCGGTCATGCTCTCTGGGCCTTCGCCGCCGTACTCTGCGCCGGCCGGGCAGCTGCAGTTCCACCCGCCCGCGCCTTCCTGGGATCATGCCGCCCTCTTCAATCACGCCGCCAACCAGTCGGGCTTCCCCTCCAACGAGTGGTACATGGACACCGGCGCCTCATCTCACGTAACGGGCAACCAAGGTATCCTCTCGTCTCCATCTCTTCCAAAGAATGATTTTTCCAGCATAATAGTTGGCAATGGGCAGCACCACCCAATTGTGGCCATCGGTTCTATTTCCCTTTCCCCAACCAAATTTTCCCTGTATAATGTTCTGGCATCTCCTTCCATTGTTCGTAATCTCATATCTGTCCGCCAATTCACTATTGATAATAATGTCTCTGTAACCTTTACTCCCTATGGCTTTTATGTGAAGGATCTTCGCACTCAGACGGTACTCATGACGTCCAGTAGCTCCGGCGACCTCTACCCCTTCTTCGGCAATAACTCTACCGGCGGTCGCGCTTTCTCCATCACCACAAGCGATCTTTGGCACCGGCGGCTCGGGCATCCAGGCAAATCTTTGTTAGCTAGCACTATTAGCGCTTTTCTTCCCAATTGTAATAACTATGCTCCCTCCTTTTGTGAGGCATGCCACTTAGGGCGCAAACCTCGTTTGGCCTTCCCTTTCTCAAATAATGTAACCACTGCCCCATTTCAATTAGTGCATTGTGATCTTTGGACATCCCCGGTCACAAGCTTCTCGGGTTTCGAATATTATCTTGTTGTTTTGGATGAATACACGCATTACTCCTGGACCTTTCCCCTTCATGCCAAATCTGACACCTCCTCTACCATCCTACGCTTCTTTCAATACATTCTCACTCAATTTCATGTTCTTATCAAATGTATGCAATGTGACAACGGGGGGGAGTTCATCAATACGGCCCTTCGTTCCTTTTTCTCTCATCATGGGATTTTGTTTCGCATTTCTTGCCCCCACACCTCACCCCAAAACGGGAAGGCCGAACGCCTGCTACGCACAACCAATGACATAGTTCGCACCCTCCTTGTCCAAGCCAAGCTTCCTCCCCAATTTTGGGTCGAAGCCCTTCACACCACCACGCATCTGCTCAACCGGCGTCCCTCCACGGCCATCCGCTCCCTCACACCTCACTTTCTTCTCACCGGTCATCACCCTCGCTACGATCATCTCCGCGTCTTTGGATGCTTGTATTTTCCCAACCTATATGCCACAAGTCCCCACAAACTTGCCCCTCGCTCCACTAGATGCGTCTTCGTCCGCTATCCTCTTGAACACAAAGGATATCGCTGCTTCGATCTCACTTCACGCAAAGTTATTGTCTCTCGTCATGTTACGTTTGACGAAACTGTGTTTCCCTACGAACCAGCCATCCCACAGGCCACACGGACGTCTCCCACAGCCGATCCCGCGTCTGACCCGCCCCCTGGCCTGATCCGCTCTGGGATCTGCGCCCCACCTTGTCCACCGCCCGCCCCCGGACCCAGGGGATCGATATCGGATCCCGCACCCGCCGCGCAGCCTCCCACCCCCTCCCACGCGTCCAGCGGGCCCGCTCCCTCTCCTAATCCCGGGTCCCTCTCCCCACCCACCAACCATGACGCTCCCTTACCACCGACCCCACCCTCGTCCGTTGGCTTTGTCGCACCCAGCCCCACCGAATCTGCCTCAAACTCCACCCCTGACGCATCTGTCTCCTCCCCCATTGTCAGGACCCCGATCCTAAGCCACATCGATCCAGCATGTAACACATCATATCACTTTGCGGCCTCACGCACGGTACTCCCACGGGTGCCACCTTACCTGGCCTGGGACCGTTTGCGTCTTTTGGCTCACGTATATGATAGTGTCGCTAGCATCCATATGGCAGACAACCCGGGCCGACATGGCTAGTCATGAACCCAAAGCGGCGCTAACCTATGAGGACAGGCATACATGAATCACATCGAGCATGTCGGTCATCAACGTGTGAATCCAGGCTGTAGCACTGGGCTAACAGGACTCCGGTAACCCGGGCTGTAGCAGGCTAGGCAGGACTCCGGATGTCACCGCGTGACATTTCCCCGAAGGGACAGACACAGGAACGAAGTGAATCACATGCCGGCCAGTCAAGTGTTCCGAGCAGTAGTGCTGGGCTAGTAGGACTCCGGTGAACCGGGCTGTAGCGGACTACTATCGCTCAGAAGCACTAGACTACATTTCCCCATATGATAGGCTGCCAAGGATAAACAACTAGATAGTCGGATCCCACCCATACCAAGCATTTCAATCATACACACAATATGCCCGATATGAGTAGATACAACATGGCATCACAACATAACTCTACGACTCAAAGTATTTATTCAATAGGCTCCGAGGAGCGAGATATTACAAACATGGGTCTCATGACCCAACATTCAGAGCATACAAGTCAAACACATGCGGAAGCTTAACATGTCTGAGTACAGACATCTACAAATGAAAAAGGCTGAGAAGCCTGACTATCTATCAGATCCTGCCGAGGGCACAAGATCGTAGCTGAGGTAACAAGCTAAACGTCGAAGTCCACACGGAACTACTAGCGAGACTGACTTCTCTCTCTGCAAAACATAAAATAGGCAAACGTGAGTACAAACGTACTCAGCAAGACTTACATCAGAACTAACTACGTATGCATCAGTTTCAATAAAGGGGGTGGTGGAGTTTGACTGCAGCAAGCCAGCTTTGACTCAGTGGCTAACCTGAACTACGACTGCAAGCAACTCTTTTGAGGTGGCGCACACGAGTCCACATATTCACCATATCAATACACCACTATGGATCCACTTCCGTCTCCCTACGAGAAGGCCATCCATAGCACTCACGCTTATCTTGCGCATTTTAGAGTATCCACTTTCACTTGTCTATGAACTGCTATAGGCAACCCAGAAGTCCATTACCGCGGACACGGCTATTCGAATAGATGATGTTAACCCTGCAGGGGTGTACTTCTTCACACACGCTCTCACCACTTACCGCCGTTTACACGACATGTACTCGACAACCTTCAAGCGGAAGCCCAGCGAGGGTGTCGGCCACGGCCTACCTAAACACTCAAGTCTCTAGTCCAGGTTTATCGCCTATTCGGGTTGCATCCGCAGGGAGTCCGGCCGAGGTTTCCACTAACGGCCCCGAACGATGTGAACAGGGTTCCCGAGACACCAAACGGGCGCCCGGTACACCGTGCCACGTGCCTACCGCAACACAGCCCACCCCTACGGTCAGCGCTGCGTGCGGCCCCCAGCATACTACAAACACCAGAAACTACTTGCAACTCCTGGACAGAGGACAAGGGTGATTAAGAAGCCGAGAGAGTCAATTAAGGATCCCAATGTGTGGTAGTAACTGTTTCATGGATCACAAACACAGAACTCAGTTCCTGAGGACGGCTTCAATGAGACAACCCACCATGTACTCCTACATGGCCTCTCACCAATACCTTTACCAAATCGTGTTCACACACTTAGCTCACACACAGTAGGGCATGTTCATCACCATTCCAATTCATTCCCGATGAATCAGACCCGACTCAACTCTAAGCAGTAGCAAGCATGACAACAAGCATGAATGAGTAGGCACATCAGGGCTCAATCAACTCCTACTCATGCTAGTGGGTTTCATCTATTTACTTTGGAATGACAGGTCATGCAAAGGATAAAGGGGTTCAGCTACCGCAGCAAGTAACACATGAATCGTTGTTGTCCTAATGCAGTAAAAGAGAGCAGAAGCGAGAGAGTGGGATTTTATCGGAATGAACAAGGGGTTTTGCTTGCCTGGCACTTCTGAAGATAATATAGCTCTTCATCGGTGTCATCGATCACATCGTCGGAACATCGTCTATCGAGAGGGGACAGTTACCGGCAACAAGAAGGAAACGCAATCAATGCAATGCAACAGTATGATGCATGATCATGACATGGCAATATGATGTGTTTTGACTAATGCATACTAGGACAGGTTGATTTGAACCCATTTGAATCAAAGATTCAAATGTAAGCTCATTTATAAAGTCATAATGGTGCATTATCTTGTTTCACCTAAACAGCAAGGTTGCAGTGTTCTTACATGCATGAAAATGGTACAGATGGATAGATTGGATTTTTCTGATAATTTTTCATATATAAATTATTTCATTCTGAGCTATAGATTATTTCCTATGATTTTTAGAAGTTTATAGGATTTTCTGGAATTTCTTGAATAAGAATAAATCCAGAATATGAGTTATTGCGTCAGCAGGGTCAACAGTGACGTCAGCAGGTCAACAGGATTGACCAGGGTCAAACCAGACACGTGGGACCCAACAGTCAGTGCCTCAGTGCCAGTTAGAGTCACTGACATGTGGACCCAGTCAATGGCCACGTCAGCATGGTCAACGCTGACGCGTGGGGCCACTAAGATTAATTAAAACTAAATAGAAACTAATCTAAGTTTAATTAGCAGGTGGGGCCCTGCTGTCAGTGTGAGAGAGGGTTAGTTAGCTGGGTCATTAGCCCCTAATGGCGGAGCCACGTCAGCACGCCGGATCGTCGCCGGCGACGACCACAACCGCGGCAGGAGCTCGCCGGGGTGGTGCTACAGGCGGTGTTGGGCAAAGCCAAGGGCACCAGAGGGTTGCCCTTCCTCGCGCGCATCCAGGGGAGGCACGCGGGAGGCGCGGGGTGGCCGGAGCTCGCCGGAAACGAGCTCGCGGCGGCGCCGGAGTTCGGCGAGTGCGGGGTTGGCGCTGTGGTGCACGGGAGGGCAAGTTAACGTGCGCGTTATGCTCCTGGTGGCTTCCTAAGCACGGCGACGCGCTCCGAATCAGGCTCGAGCGGCTGGAGTGACGGCGGCGACATGGCCGGCGGCAGGGGAAGCTCGGCCACGGCAGGGCTACGGCCTAGAGGGCGAGCGCGACTAGGGGAGAAGGGGGAGAGGACGCGGGTGCTCACAGCGATGACGAGGGAATGCTCGACGAGGTCGGGGACGGTCCGGAGCCGACGAATTTGATGGAGATGGCCGGCGGTCCCGAGGTTGAAGAAGGCAACGATGGCGGTGAAGCAGGGCACCCGACGTCTCGTGGCTCGGCGGTGAGGAAGAGGACGGCGAGGCGGAGCTCCTAGGCGCATTGGTGAGGCGTGCGGTGGCCGGTGGCCGTGGCAGCAGCGAGCGGCGGCGATGAGCGCGCTCGGGCGCGAGAGGGAGAGAGCCAGAGGTAGGGGGAGAGAGCGGCGAGTGAGGGGGAGGAGCGAGGGGGTCGGGCAGAAGTGCGTGGCGCCCTCGGGTGAGTCCAGCGGCGAGCAGGTAAGCAGGAGGTGGCCGGCGCGTGCCGGCGTGCGATGGCCACACGCCTCGGTCCTTCTGGCGGAGGGAGGAGAAGACACGGGAGCCCCTGGTGGGCTGGGCCGCCAGCTGGGCCACCAGGTGGGCTAGAAGGCCAGGTAAGTGCTGGGCTTCTCTCTCTCTCTTATTTCTGTTTTTTTTTGTTCTGTTTGTTTTTATTTATCTTTGCCACTGCTTTTAAAATTCAAAACAGTTTCAACAACAGTGCTAATTATCCTCTAATAAATTTCATGTTGCAAAATGGACTTTTCCAAATGCACATAAAATATATCAGAGGTATTTGGAGATATATCCTATATATATTTGGGTATATTTCCAAATTCAGATAGGATAGTGATTTAAATTCAGTGCCCAAAATATTCCACAAAAATGTTCCCTAATTTTGGTTTGGTCTCAAAACCTTGCCAAAATTAACAAACATTTATGAAGGCATTTTGGAAACAATGAATGCAATTTAAAGGGTTCTTGCCCTTCTTTTAAATTGATTTCTGAGGCTTTCACTTTCCTCATTTCAAATTCATTGAATTTTAAACATGAGGCACACATGACTAGCTAGCCCAGAGCAACCCAGAACTAGGGATGTGACACCCATGCAATCTACCTCCACTTCCGCTCCCTCCACTCCTGTTCCACCCGCGTTGTACCTGTTCCCTCCCCCACAGAATTCACATAAAATGACAACGCGTGCAAAATCTGGTTTTGCTCAACCCAAACGATTATTTTCTGTCTCTACTTCTACCACTGCTATTTCTCCCTTACCCTCCTCTTACAGGTCTGCCATTAAGGACCCCCATTGGTATGCTGCTATGCTTGATGAATACAATGCTTTGTTAAAGAATGAGACGTGGAGTTTGGTACCTAGGCCTGCAGGTGTTAATGTGGTGAACGGGAAGTGGATTTATCGCCACAAGTTCCATCCAGATGGCACGTTGGCCCGCTACAAGGCCCGTTGGCTGGTCCGTGGGTTCACACAACGTGAGGGTGTTGACTACACCGGATCTTTTAGCCCAGTTGTCAAACCGGCCACCATTCGTGTTGTGCTCAGCATTGACACCTCCAATTCTTGGCCCATCCACCAACTTGATGTTAAAAATGCGTTCCTTCATGGCAACCTTGGTGAGACAATCTATTGTGCACAACCGGCGGGTTTTCTCGATGCCACCCACCCCAACCATGTGTGCCTCCTCAAGAAATCGCTTTATGACCTCAAGCAAGCGCCTCGGACTTGGTTTCTTCGCTTCAAGTCTTTTCTCCTATCTCTAGGTTTTATTGCCTCCAAATGTGACTCATCCCTCTTTATTTATCATCGTGGTCCTCATGTGGCCTACCTTCTTCTATATGTCGATGACATTATCCTCACGACCAACACTACCACTACCCTCCACTCTGTCATCTCCTCCCTCAAGTCCGAGTTTGCCATGACAGACTTAGGGGATCTCCACCATTTTCTTGGGATCAATGTCACCCGCTCCTCCACCGGTCTCTTCTTGTCCCAACAGCAATACACCCTAGAGATCTTAGAGCGTGCACACATGCTCAACTGCAACACCATCGCCACCCCCATTGACACCAAAGCAAAATTGTCTGCCACTGCTGGTCCTCCTGTTTCCGATCTGACTCTCTATCGCAGCCTCGCTAGGGCCCTCCAGTATGTCACGCTGATGAGGCCAGATGTGTCATATGCTGTTCAACAAGTCTGCTTGTTTATGCATGATCCCCGTTCCTCACACCTCAATCTCGTCAAACGCATCTTGCGGTATCTCAAGGGCACATCCCACTATGGGCTTCGGTTTTATAAATCACCCACTCATGATCTCGTCGCATACTCCGATGCTGACTGGGCCGGTTGCCCCGATACTCGCAAGTTCACCTCGGGCTTCTATATCTTCCTTGGATCGAACCTTGTTTCTTGGTCATGCAAGCGTCAGCCCACTGTTTCTCGCTCCAGCGCTGAGGCCGAGTATCGCGCTGTTGCCAATTGTGTCGCGGAGTCATGTTGGTTGCGCCAGCTACTCTTTGAGCTGCATCGCCCGCTAGCTCGGGCCACCATGGTTTATTGTGACAATATCAGCGCCACCTACATGTCCTCGAACCCTGTGCAGCATCAACGGACAAAGCATGTGGAGATTGATTTGCACTTCGTTCGTGATTGAGTGGCTCTTGGCGAAGCACGCGTTCTTCATGTTCCATCGAGCTCACAGTTTGCTGATGTCTTCACCAAAGGCCTCCCCACTGTCGTGTTTCAAGATTTTCGTTTCAGCCTCAACATCCTTCGAGAATGAGTTCCGGCTGCGGGGGGGGGGGGGGGGGGGTGTTAGCGTGCAGTAGACTTATATATCTTTCTGTTATAACAAACACTATATGACATGGACTCGTTGTAATCCTCTCCTCCCTATTCTGTAGGATCTAGTTGCACTAGTCCCGCATGCCTAGGCAGGTCGTGCCTAACCTCCAGGGAGCCCGTTGGGGTTCTCCCCTTTATATGTAACCTCAACCTGTGAGCTAATACAGTGTGTGAAAGTAATCCCATAACTAGTTCGACCTCAATCAAACCTAATATGCAGAGCAAATAAAAACGGAGGGAGTACTATTTTATGATCTTTTGGACTAAGATATTGGCAGAGTGTGAGAAAAGCCGGTTTTCTATCTTCGTGTCTATGTTTGCAAAAAATTACAAAGATATAAAATCGAAATAAAATAAAATACGTCGGTACAAGAAATGTGGGACCTAAGACACCTGCGAAATCACAACATGGGAGGAGCCCTATGGGCCCACATGGGTGCCCCGTGCTCCCCCCCCCCTCCTTGGGCCGCCTCGCTACGGTGGTAGAGATCCACAATGGTGTAATGCCTCGGCCAAACCCAGCGATTCCTGGGTGTTACATCCGGATTTAGATTGGTCCTGCAAACCAACACTACTCTTTTCTGCGCATTTTGTCCCCACTCGTGCGCAACTGAGATCAACTTCCTAGTCGGCCACCCATCCTTAAATAGCTCCAAGCCAAGCACGCTTAACTTTGAGATTCCTTTCACATGGGATCTCAGAAAAGAAGGTCCACCTTATTTTTATGAATAGTTATCATTCCTATTAAGCGGAAATGTCACAAGAGGTCCCCTCGTTTCCTACCTTTGCCTCGACGCTTCTATATACCTCGTGAGTCACAACATATTTATTATGTAATTTTTTCCATCGTCGCAAGTTCGCGATCCGAGGCAGAACTCATCTCTAATTCACATTCCGACACTCTGCAAAAGGGAAGTTCTATTGCCTTGTTCTTCTACATCGATCGCTACTCCCATGATAAGATGCGAGTAATCCATCCACTGAACTATGTGTTCATAGTAGTACAAAGACGATCTAATCTGGAATCTTCTCGTAGTCCGCCGGAAGGGGGAAATTGTTGTCAAAGTTATCTACCTCAACTTTGTTGCTCCGATTATCATGTGTGGGTAGTTGAAAGTACAATCATACCCTCAAACCATATGTTGATGTTGATGATAATACATATTTAAGGGACTAATTATGTTTCCTAAGTGTATCACAGGTTTTAGTCCCCATGTGACTATTGTGTGTGGATCATGGACCCATTGAAATGAATATAGCTCAAGAAAGGAGATCAACAATATTAAAAGCATAGCTTTTCTCGTTTCGCTCTTGAGTATAGGGATCATGCACTATTAAGAGGGGATCAATGGGGTTCGTAAATATCCAAGGCCATATACCTTACCAAATACCCACATGACTTATGCGAAAAGGATGCACAAGTATATATGGCCAGATGTTCGGACCTCTGGCCAAAACTCTGACCAGACATCAGTAGCTTCTGTTAACGTAGTCGGATGTTCAGGCCATCAACCAAATGTCTCGGCTTTAGCTACTTTGACGGATGTGCGAGCTCTTGGTCGGATGTTTGGGGTCTCACTAGGTCGCCAGATGTCCTGGCCCTTGTCTAGAAATCTGGCAAACTTCTAGTAGCTTGTGCCGCTATTGCTGGATACCCAGTTTCATGCACGGATGTATGGGCTCTCGATGAATGGTGGGATGTTCGGGCTTCCTGACGGATGCCCGGGTCCTGTATCTGAGCAAATACTCTATAGCCTATGTGTACACAAATCGAGGGGGCGGACAACCGGACTTATATCCGGACATCCTCGACACTGTCACTTACTCTCAAATGGATAATTCTAGGCCTCCACTATATATACCCCTGTAACACTTCAGTAGAGGGTTGACCACTCATTTTGAACAAACCATAGAACACACAAGTGCTCCCTCTCATTGTCTCTTGCACCAAATCTTAGATCCCAGAGAGATATTCCACAAAGTGATAGATCTACTTCTTCCCCAACTCTTGACCAAAGGGATTCGTGATTTGAGTCAGTCTTAAGCTTTTCCCCTTCGATCTTGTTATTCTTGGAGGTTGGGAACTCCTAGGCGGTGGGAGTGCTCCAGTGAGGAGTCGGTTATTTCGATTCACACTGAAAATTTTGTGAAGGCTTGGAGGCTGCCTCAAGGTCTACAACTAGTGGTTGAGAATCACATTTGTCGTGATATCTTATGGAGAATTGGGCGAGCCTTCGTGGTAACACCCATCCCTCCAACGGTGACTAGCTTCCCTCCAAGGAAGTGAACATCGGGATACATCCTCGTCTATGGAGTTTTGGTTATCCCTAACCCTAGTTCCTTACTTGTGGTTACTTTGTCTCCTTGTTCTCTACTTGTTTATCATATTTTTGTTGTTCATTATATTGCTAACACTAGAGTCGCCTTTACAATTATTGGGCTCACTTTCATATTCTGCATATAGCCTAAAATTGCTAAAAGTAATTAAAAATTGTAGTTGTACCTATTTACCCCCTCTAGGTCCATATCAATTCTTTCAGTTGGTATTAGAACCTCATGGAGAAGGAGGTTGCTAGGACATCAGAGCTAGGTGATGTACTATCGAAAGTTGAAAAGATATTTAGCTCTGAGGATTTAGCTAATGAAATAGCCGAACATGGAATTATCTACAAGGTCGGATTGATCAAGCCACGAAAGCAAAAAATGGCATTGTTGACCTCGATGGTGTATCTATCACTATGGTGGACGGTACACCATTCGCAGCGATGCTCATGTCACTCCTCCCATCCAAAATTTGGGTGCCAATCCCACTGTATTGGGTGGATTTATCCAAAGTCTAAAATTAAGAAACCCAAATATAACAGTGCCAAAAGCACCTTCCTGCATAATACGGGGTTGGTTGTTACGTAACCTTGTCGAAGACACCTCATGAACAAGATCTTCAAGCTCGACAAAATGGTATATATGTGCTCCACACACAAGTTCAATCCCTAACTAAGACCATTTGAAACAAGAGCACACAAAGATAGACCATTTTAAACAAGATACGTGTGATTTTGAAACCAGAATATTAGACAGTTGCTTCATTGTTCAATAGCACATGGGAAAAGAAGACAAAGATTAAGGTGCTCCACCGGATTTTTACAACATGAAACCCTACCACTAAGGTCAAATGATTTGTGCTTCTGAGCTTCTGGTGGTGCATTTATCTGCTCGTGATATCAAATTCTATGCCAACCAGCCTTTTGTTGTTATTGAATTTATTTTGTATGTGTAATTTCATTTGTTGTGATATATCATTTATCTCAAACAGGCCATTAATAACCCACACGTATACGGGATCGCAACAGTTTTCGAGGGTAGAGAATTCAACCCAAATTTATTGATTCAACACAAAGGGAGCCAAAGAATATTTTTGGGTATTAGCAGTTGAGTTGTCAATTCAACCACACCTGGAGATTAATTATCTTCAGCAAAGTGATCAGTAGCAAAGTAGTATGATAGTTTTGATAGTAGTAGCAACAACAATAGTAACGATAACAGTGATAGCAATGATTTTGTAGCAAGTGCAACAGTGACAATAGCAATAGTAACTTAGCAAGAACAGTATAAGAGAAATTCGTAGGCATTGGATCAGTGAATTCGTTGGATGATATTCATCGTATAACAGTCATAACCTAGGGTGAGACGGCACTAGCTCCAGTTCATAAATATAATGTAGGCATGTATTCCGTAAATAGTCATACGTGCTTATGGGAAGAACTTGCATGACATCTTTTGTCCTACCCTCCCACGGCAGCGGGGTCCTATTGGAAACTAAGGATATTAAGGCCTCCTTTTAATAGAGAACCGGAACAAAGCATTAACACATAGTGAATACATGAACTCCTCAAACTACGGTCATCACCGGGAAGTGTCCCGACTATTGTCTCTCTGGGGTTGCCGGATCATAACACGTAGTAGGTGACTATAACTTGCAAGATCGGATCTAGAACATAGATATAATGGTGATAACATAAACGGCTCAGATCTGAATTCATGGCACCTGGGCCCAAAGTGACAAGAATTAAGCATGGCAAAGTCATAGCAACATCAACCTAGAACATAATGGATACTAGGGATCAAGCCCTAACAAAACTAACTAGATTACATGATGAATCTCATCCAACTCCTCACCGACCAGCGAGCCTATGAAGGAATTACTCACTCCCGGTGGGGAGCATCATGGAATTGGTGATGGAGAAGGGTTGGTGATGACGAAGATCGAAGGTCCCCCTCTCCGAAGCCCCAAACGGACTGCAGATCTAGCCTCCCGATGAAGAACAGGAGGTGGCGGCGGCTCCATCTCATGAAACGCGATAATTCTTTCTCCCTGATTTTTTTCTGGAAATATGTGATTTCATAGCGTCGGTTTCTGGGTCTGCGGGGCCACCAGGTGGGGACAACCCACCTGGGTGCGCCTGGAGTGGACTAAGCTGGAATTTGTAAACATTTTGTTCAACAGGAGAAGACAAAGTAATAAGGGCTCTTTGTTAGATCAACAATAATGCATATGAGAGCCACTCAACATTTTCATCGTGGTCTTCTCCTCGGTATGACTCAATAAAAAGGGAAAAGAAATTCAGAGAAACACACTGAAATATTTTTGGAGTTTTTGGTTTTTCTGAAAGAAAGCAACTTAAAGAAAGAAAAACAAAAAACAAGAAAAACTATTTACACGGGAAAACTCCCAATAAGCAAAAGAAGAATAAGGAAATATTTTTGGGTTATCTTTTTAGTACTACAAAATCTAAACTAGGAAGAAAACCGAAAAGAGGCAGGAAATATATTTTTGGATTTTGTCAAAGTTTTTCAAACACACAAGAAGAAAGCGAGAAAATAAATTTAGCATGGATAATACAATGAAAGAGTGTGGACACCGACAACTGGAATGAAATATGTGAGCATGAATGTAACGTCGGTGGAAATACGTACTCCCCCAAGCTTAGGCTTTTGGCCTAACTTGGTAATCACCACTCAAAGAAGCCTTCAGGTCCCACGTTGAAGTGTTGGGGAGCGGGCACCTGAGGATCCCACTGCTGAGGCTTCGCCTGTGCTACAGCTAGGTTGTTCCGGTAGGCAACGATGTCCTCGGGCATAATCATGTATCCACCCCTGGCATTAGGATCAAACTAAGTAGGTGCAGGCAAAGGAATAACATCACAAGTACTCTCACTAAAGACCAAGTTATAAGGAATATCCATAGTGGTGTTCTCGATATCAATGAAGTGGTGGTGTGCAATAGCCGCGCGATCTAGGTAAACCTTGAGCAAGGGATAATCATGCTGGCGTAGCTGGACATTAAAGTGACTCGCTAGGCGAGTAGCATAATTGCCACAATGTATTTTACCCTTGGATCTATTAATGTGGAGGTGACGTGCCACAATAGCTCCCAAGCTATAAGTGTTGTTGCCGTACAGTGCATGCTGTAAAACAACGAAGTCTGGGGCACTGAGTGCACCTACCTTCTCTCTAGCAAGCAACCACTTCATAATGAATGGAGCAAAATAATGCACAACAGGAAAGTGTAAGCCAGTGGCGGTGACACTTGACACCCCTCTCTCATCCCCCACTGTCAGAGTGCGGTAAAAACCATCAAACTTCACTGGCCTAGGTTCTACTAAACCACCATCAGAAGGGAGAAAGCATATGTCACAAATCAGTAAGCGGTATCTGATGGGGTTCGGCATATAAATAGAATTGCACCTCGGGTGGATTATTCCTAACTAAGAAATGAAAACTTTGCACAAAGGAATTTGTGAGGAGATGATACTGTTCACATTCAGCTGCGATGAAGTCGGTGAGCATATTGTGCAAACTCTTGAAGGATTCCGTCCCCTTCCAAGAACAGGTTATGCGGCCATTCGCACGGCCGTGCCTCCGCCATTCTCCAGGTATGGAGATCACTGTCAGATGACTCCCCAATAACTCCCTTAGAGTTCTCCTTGGAAGCAAACTTCCAAAACATACTCATCTTTTTCCTATGAACAAAATTTTAAAATTTTTAGTCCACGGAAATTTTCTCAACAAAAATTTATAAGATTGGTAGCAACTACTCATAGGTATGCATAGAGGCCATATCAAGCATTCAAACTACTTAGAACTCTTAAGAATTCAACATGCAAGCTCATCTACAGCAGCACCAAGAGTAACTAATTATTCAAAATATAAACCACTAAAGAAAAAACTAATTGGGCCAATGGAGGAGTCACATACCAAGCAACAATCCCCCGAAACAGTTTCGGAAATGGAGCTTCGAGCAAAGAGATCGAAATCCATGGGTTTGAGAGCAAGAACGCGCGAGAGAGAGAGAGAGAGAGAGAGAGAGAGAGAGAGAGAGAGCAATGACTATTTTTTTGGAGGTAGGTGATGATGTGGGACGAAGAGATAAGTGAGAGGGGGCACGTGGGGACCACAACCCACCAGGGCGCGCCTGGGGGTCCTGGCGCACCCAGGTGGGTTGTGCCCACCTGGTGCACCTCCCTCTGATATTATTTGCACCAAAAATTCTTAAATATTCAGAAAAAATCGTATTAAAATTTCGGAGCATTCTGAGAACTTTCATTTTTGGGTCATTTTTTTTTTGCACGGGAAATTCAGAAACAGACAGAACATGACATTTTATTTTATTCAACTAGTAAAAACAGAAAACAAAAGGTAGGGACAGAAGGTAGTGCTCACTGAGTTCATCACTTTATACTTCTCAAAAATGACCCATAAATAAGGTTGGTCAAGTCTTATTAACAACCACTTCCGATTAGCATGAAACCGAAGAACTTTCGTAAATCACTAAGTTACCTCAACGGGGATATGAATCACCCCAACAATAAGCATTTCATATTTCTTTTTGGCAGTAGGTAGAAGTAGTTGAAAACTTCCAACAGTGATTGTCGGAGATTTTTCAATAACATTAATACCATTCACTTGGAATTGTTTCTTCGGAAAGTGCACCATATGTCCATTACCATTGATATGAAAAGTGACCTTGCTTTTATTGCAATCAATAACAGCCCCAGCAGTATTCAAGAATGGTCTACCAAGCAAAATCGACATGTTGTCGTCTGGGCATCTCAAGTATAACAAATTCAGTCAAGATAGTAACATTAGCAACAACAACAGGCACATCCTCACAAATAACGATAGGTATGGCAGTTGATTCATCAGCCATTTGCAAAGATATTTTAGTAGGTGTGAGTTTATTCAAATCAAGACTTTTATATAAATAGAAAGGCATAACACTAACAACAGCTCCTAAATCACATAAAGCAGTTTTCACATAGTTTCTTTTGATGGAGCAAAGTTGGTATTCCCAGATCTCCAAGTTCTTAGGTACTCCATCTTTAAAAGTATAATTAGCAACCATGGTGGAGATTTCAGCTTCCGGTATTTTTATTTTGTTGGTGATGATATCTTTCATGTACTTTGCGTAAGGAGGCATTTTCAAGATATCAGTCAAGCGAATACGCAAAAAGACTGGCCTAATCATTTCAGCAAAGCATTCAAATTCTTCATCATCTTTCTTTTTAGTTGACTTAGGTGGAAAGGGCATAGGTTTTTGAACCCACGGTTCTCTTTCCTTGGCGTGTTTCCTACCAACAAAGTCTCTTTCATCATATCTTTTGTTCTTGGGTTGTGGGTTATCAAGATCAACTGTTGGTTCTATCTCAACATCATTGTCTGCTTCTTTATTATTTGTTTGAGTGTCTTCATGAACCTCATCATTATCTTTTTCAATATCAGAAGGTGAGTGTTCACTAGAGGCATGCAAAGTCCTGTCATTTTTCTTCTTTTTTTTCTTTTTAGAAGGACTAGGTGCATCAGGGTTAACTCTTTGAGGGTCTTGTTCAATTCTTTTTGGGTGTCCCTCAGGATAAAGTCGGTCCTGAGTCATTCTACCTCCTCCAGTCATTACTCTAACAGCATCATCATTGATATTATTATTCATTTCATCAAGAAATTTTCTTTGAGATTTAACAACTTGTTCTAATTGAGTTTGAACCATAGAGGCATGCTTTCCTACACCTCTAACATCATTTGAGACTCTAGATAACAAGTCACTCAAGTGAGCAATCATATCAGAATTGTATTTCAATTGTTTCATAACATTTGCATTGAAGTGATCTTGCTTTCTAATGTAATTTTCAAACTCATAAAGGCATTGACTAGGATGCATATTGTGAGGATTATCATTGTCATTGAATTTCATTAGAGAATTTACCTCTACCACCTTAGGTGGTGGTGGTTTATCAAGCCCATATATTTCTTCAATAGGAGGCAAATTTTTGACATCATCAGCATTAATACCTTTTTATTTCATAGATTTCTTTGCCTCTTGCATATCTTCAAGACTGAGATATAAGATACCCATCTTCTTCGGAGTAGGTTTAGGCGGTCGTTCGAGAAGAGTCCAATCTTCATAATTTTTCAATATGTTATTCAATAGTTCTTCAGCTTGTCCAATAGTCTGTTCCCTGAAAACACAACCAGCAAACTATCTAGGAAATCCCTAGAAGCATCGGTTAGTCCATTATAGAAGATATCAAGTATTTCATTTTTCTTAAGAGGATGATTAGGAAAAGAATTAAGCAATTGGATAAGCCTCCCCCAAGCTTGTGGGAGACTCTCTTCTTCAATTTTCACAAAGTTAAATATTTCTTGTAAGGCAACTTGTTTCTTATGAGAAGGAAAATATTTTTCAGATAAGTAATAAATCATATCCTGGGGACTACGCACACAACCAGGAGCAAGAGTATTATACCAAGTATTAGCATCACCCTTTAATGAGAATGGAAATAGTTTGAGAATGTAATAGTGGCGAATTTTCTCATCATGAGCAAAAAGAGTGGCTATGTCATTCAACTTAGTAAGATGTGCCACAACAGTTTGAGTTTCATAACCATGGAAAGGATCAGATTCAACCAAAGTAATTAACTCTGGGTCAAAAGAGAATTCATAATTCTTATCATCAACAAATAGATGAAGTAGCAAACTGAGGATCACATTTCATTTTAGCATTCAAAGTCTTTTATTTATACTTGCATAATAATTTTTCCAGATCAGTTCTATCCTTACAAGGAAGAATGTCTCTAGTTGTCTCCTCATCCATAACATAATCTTCCGGTATCTTAGGCAATTCATATCTAGGAGAACTAGTTCTAATAGGTGTTTCAAGATTTTCAGTTTCAAGCTCTTAATCATTTTCAGCAATTTCAAAAGCTTTAGTTCTAGCAATTTGTTCATCAAGAAATTCACCTAGTGGCACATTATTATCAAGCAAGGTACTAGCATCATCATAAATATCATTCATAACCAAAGTAGCATCATCAATAACTTGCGACATATCAGGATTAATAGCATGTATTGGTGTTGCAAGTTTACTTATATCAAAAGGTGAATCAAGTGTAGAGCTAGAGGGCAAGTCCTTACCTCCCCTCGTCTTGGAGGGAAAAATCTTAGTCTTAGCGTCCTTCAGATTCTTCATAGTGATAATTTCATAATAATCCCAAGTGACTCCACAAATATAGCTATGCTCCCCGGCAACGGTGCCAGAAAAAGGTCTTGGTAACCCACAAGTATAGGGGATCGCAACAATTTTCGAGGGTAGAATATTCAACCCAAATTTATTGATTCGACACAAGGGGAGCCAAAGAATATTTGTGGGTGTTAGTAGCTAAGTTGTCAATTCAACCACACCTTAAGATTAATTATCTGCAGCAAAGTGATCAGTAGCAAAATAGTATGATAGTTTTGATAGTAGTAGCAACTGCAATAGTAACGGCAACAGTGACAATATAAATAGTAACTTAGAAAGAACAATATAAGAGAAATTCGTAGGTATTGGACTCGTGAATTCGTTGGATGATATTCATCATATAACAGTCATAACCTAGGGCAATACGGCACTAGCTCTAGTTCATAAATATAATGTAGGCATGTATTGCATAAATAGTCATACGTGCTTATGGAAAGAACTTGCATGACATCTTTTGTCCTACCCTCCCGTAGCAGCGGAGTCTTATTGGAAACTAAAGGATATTAAGGCCTCCTTTTAATAGAGAACCGGAACAAAGCATTAACACATAGTGAATACATGAACTCCCCAAACTACGGTCATCACCGAGAAGTTTCCCGACTATTGTCACTCCGGGGTTGCCGGATCATAACACGTAGTAGGTGACTATAACTTGCTAGATCGGATTTAGAACATAGATATAATGGTGATAACCTAAACGGTTCAGATCTGAAATCATGGCACCCGGGCCCAGAGTGACAAGCATTTAGCATGGCAAATTCATAGCAACATCAATCTCAAAACATAGTGGATACTAGGGATCAAGCCCTAACAACAGCGTCAGTCCGGGTTAGTTTCATTCAAATCATGCAAATTAGAGTCCAAAACAAGAGGAAAAGCTTTAGGAAAAGTAGATACGATGGAGACGTATCAACTCCCCCAAGCTTAAACCTTTGCTTGTCCTCAAGCAATTCAGCTGATAAACTGAAAGTGAAAAAGAAAAACTTTTACGAACTCTTTTGCTCTCGTTTGCAGAAATAAGATTAAACAGCACCCAGGTTTTCAGCCAATATTATAACTAACCATGTCGACAATAACTCTTAAAAATTATATTCACTCATATCAATGAGATAATCAGCTAGCAAGCAATAATAAGATATCTCAAACAACAACACGTTATCAAAACAACCATGATATTATATGACAATAGTGGTATCTTGCTAGCCCTTTCTGAGACCACAAAACATAAATGCAGAGCATCTCCAAAGTTGAAGCAGCAACTAAACATTGTAATTCATGGTAGAAAATATCCAGCCATGATGCACCCAACATTAGCTACATATAGTGCATAAGCATGACAGAAGTGCTCTGAGGTTCTGGCGCTTATTTTAGAAGGTGATGACACAACATAAACGTAAATAGATAGTCCCTTCGCAGAGGGAAGCAGTGATTTGCAGAGATGCCAGAGCTCAAGTTTTTAAAACAGAGGTAAATGATATTTTGAGAAGCGCACCCTTTTTGTTTACTTCGCGACTATCAGTTATCAATATCTTCCATGCTAAACACATTAGTAGCTCCCAAGCAATAAAGTAAAGGTTATGACTCCATAGGAGTTTTTGTTTGATTATTTGTAAGCTTTTTCTATTTGCAGTTTGGGACCGGGAATCCCTATTACCGCCCCTTTCTCATGCAGTGGCGAGTGAATAAACACTCAACCTGAGAATAACCCGCTTAGCATGGAAGATACCGACTACCTCCTGTCGCTTGATGAACAATCCAGGCACACAAAAAGGATATTTATTTGAAGTTTTTAGAGATGGCACATGCAAATTTACTTAGGACGGCAGGGTAATACCGCATATAGGTAGGTATGGTGGACTCATCTGGAATAATTTGGGTTTCAAGGTTTTTGATGCACAAGCAGAATTCCCACTTAGTATAGATGAAGGCTAGCAAATAGGCTGGGAAGCGGCCAGCTAGAGAGCAACAACGGTCATGAACATGCATTATGCATAGGTAACATTGGAAACTAGCATGAGTAGGATATGAACACCATGAACATAAGTATCATAGAGGCTATGTTGGTTTTGATTCAACTACATGCATGAACATGTGCCAAGTCAAGCCACTCGAACATTCAGAGGAGGATACCATATCATCATACTACATCACAATCATTTTAATGCAATGTTGACATCCAAGATAAATCATTATCCACTCCTAGCTACTTATGCATGGCATGAGAAACTATAATCTCTAATTGTCATTGCAAACATGTTTAATTATAATGAGCTGAATCATGGATACTAGGTTAAACATATTTACAAAAACAGAACAAGTCGAGTTCATACACGTTTCTCTCTGCCACGGCCAGTTCATCAAATGTCATCATTATTGCCTTTCACTTGCACGACCGAATGATATGAAAATAATAATAGTGCAAGAGTGTCGTGGACTAAGCTGGAATTTGCAAGCATTTTATTCAACAGGAGAAGACAAGGTAAAATGGGCTCTTTGTTAGATCAACAATAATGCATATGAGAGCCACTCAACATTTTCATCATGGTCTTCTCCTCGGTATGACTCAATAAAAAGAAAAGAAATTCAGAGAAACACATTGAAATATTTTTGGAGTTTTTTGGTTTTATCTGAAAGAAGCAAATAAAGGGGAAAAGCAAAAACGAGAAAAACTATTTACACGGGAAAGCTCCCAACAAGTAAAATAAGAACAAGGAAATCTTTTTGGGTTTTGTTTTTAGTGCTACAGCTAACTACTCTAGAAAGAAAAATAAAAAAGAAGCAGGAAATATATTTTTGTATTTTCTCAAAGTTTTTCAAACACACAAGAAGAAAGTGAGAAAATAAATTAAGCATGTATAATACAATGAAAAAGTGTGGACACCGACAAATAAAATGTGTGAACATGAATGTAATGTCGGTGGAAATACGTACTCCCCCAAGCTTAGGCTTTTGGCCTAACTTGGTAATCAGTAGTCGAAGAAACCATGGGGTCCTACGTCGAAATGTTGTGGAGCTCGTGCCTGTGGATCCCACTGCTGAGGCTCCACCTATGCTGCAGCTAGGTTGTTCCGGTCGGCGACGATGTCCGCGGGCATAATCCTGGACCCACCCCTGGCAATAGGATCAAATAAAGCAGGTGCAGGCAATGGAATAATATCGCGAGTTTTCACACTGAAAACCAGGTTATAAGGAATAGGAATGTTAGGGTAATCGACTGCAATAAACTGGTGGTGTTCCATGGCTGCGCGATCTAGGTGAACCTTGGGCAATGGATAATCATGTTGGCGTATCGGAATGTTAAAGCGATTAGCCAAGCGAGTAGCGTAAATACTTCCATGTATTTTGCCCTTGGATTTATTAATGTGAAGGCGGCGTGCCACATTAGCTCCCAAGCTATAAGTGGTGTCGCCTTGGAGTGTATGGCATAGAACAACAAGGTCTGGGGCACTGAGTGCACCCACCTTCTCTCTAGCAAGCAGGCACTTTGCAACGAATAGAGCAAAATAATGCACGGCGGGAAAATGCAAGCTAGTAGCAGTGACACTTCACTCCCCTCTCTCGTCCCCTACAGACAGAGTGCAGTCAAAGCCTTCGAAGTCTGCAGGCCTAGGCTCTGCCAAACTCCCATCGGAAGGGATCAAGCATACGTCACAAAATTCAGTAAGTGGTATCTGATGAGGTTCAACGTATAAATTAAACTTCACTTTAGGGGGATTATTCCTAGGAAGGAAATTAAAACTTTGCACAAAGGAGTTTGTGAGGACATGATACTATTCACATTTAGCTGCGATGAAGTCGGTGAGGACGGCATTAGCAGCATATTCTGCAAACTCTTGAAGGATTCCAGCCCCTTCCATGGACGGTTTATGCGGCCATTCGCACGGCCGTATCTCCGCCATTCTCCGGGTATGGAGATCATTGTCAGATGACCCCTAATCAGTCCCTCGGAGTTCTTCTTGGAAGCAAACTTCCTAAAGATACTCATGTTTTTTCCTATGAACAAAATTCTGAAATTTTTAGTCCAAAAAATTTTCTCAACAAAACTTTACAAGATTGGTAGCAACTACTCATAAGGATGCATAGAAGCCATAGCAAGCATTCAAACTACTTAAAACTCTAAGAATTCAACATGCAAGCTCGTCTACAGCAGCACCAAGAGTAGCTCATTATTAAAAATATAAACCACTAAAGCAAAACTAATTGGACAAACGTAGGACTCACATAACAAGCAACAATCCCCCGAAACAGTTTTGGAAACGGAGCTTCGAGCAAAGAGATCAAAATCCGTGGGTTTGAGAGCAAGAACATGAGAGAGAGAGAGAGAGAGAGCAATGGCGATTTTTTAGAGGTAGGTGCTGATGTGGAATGAAGAGATAACTGAGGGGGGCCACGTGGGGACCACAACCCACCAGGGCGCGCCTAGGGGACCTGGCGCACCCAGGTGGGTTGTGCCCACCTGGTGCACCTCCCTGTGATGTTATTTGCACCAGAAATTCTTAAATATTCAGGAAAAATCGTATTAAAATTTTTGAGCATTCTGAGAACTTTTATTTTTGGGTTATTTTTTATTCCACAGGAAATTCAGAAAACAGACAAAACATGGCATTTTATTTTATTTAACTAATAAAAACATAAAACAAAGGATAAGGACAGAAGCTAGTGCTCACTAAATTCATCAACTTCATACCTCTCAAAAATGATCCATTAATAAGGTATCAAGTCTTATTAACAACCACTTTCGATTAGCATGAAACCGAAGAACTTTTGTAAATCACAAAGTTACCTCAACGGGGATATGAATTTCCCCAACAGTAAGCATTTCATATATCATTTTGACAGTAGGTAGAGGTAGTTGGAAACTTCCAATAGTGATTGTCGGAGATTTTTGAATAATATTAATACCATTCACTTGGGATTGTTTCTTCAGAAAATGCACCGTATGCTCATTACCATTGATATGAAAAGTGGACTTGCTTTTGTTGCAATCAATAACAGCCCCTGCAGTATTCCAGAAGGTTCTACCAAGGATAATCGACATATGGTCGTGCTCGGGCATCTCAAGTATAACAAAGTCAGTCAAAATAGTAAAATTAGCAACATCAACGGGCACATCCTCATAGATACCGATAGGTATGGCAGTTGATTTATCAGCCATTTGCAAAGATATTTCAGTAGGTGTGACTTTATTCAAATCAAGTCTTTTATATAAAGAGAAAGGCATAACACTAAAACCAGCTCCCAAATCACACCAAGCAGTTTTCACGTAATTTCTTTTGATGGAGCAAGGTATATTTGGTATTCCCGGATCTCCAAGTTTTTTTTCGTACTCCATCTTTAAAAGTGTAATTAGCAAGCATGGTGGAGATTTTAGCTTCCGGTATTTTTCTCTTATTGGTGATGATGTCTTTCATGTACTTTGCATAAGGAGGCATTTTCAAGATATCAGTCAAGCGAGTACGCAAAAAGACTGGCCTCAGTATTTCAGCAAAGCATTCAAATTCTTCATCATCTTTCTTTTTAGTTGACTTAGGTGGGAATGGCATAGGTTTTTGAACCCATGGTTCTCTTTGCTTACCATGTTTTCTAGCAACAAAGTCTCTTTCATCATATCTTTTATTCTTAGGTTGTGGGTTATCAAGATCAACTACTGGTTCTATCTCAACATCATTGTCTGGTTCTTTATTATTTGTTTGAGTGTCTTCATGAACCTCATCATTATCTTTTTCATTATCAAAAGGTGAGTGTTCACTACCAGATTGAGTTTCAGCATTAGAGATAGAAACTTCATTATCAGGAGGTTTTACTACTTCAGTTTCACTAGAGGCATGCAAAGTCCTATCATTTTTCTTCTTCTTTTTATTTTTAGAAGGACTACGTGCATCAGTGGTGACTCTTTGAGAGTCTTGTTCAATTATTTTTGGGTGTCCCTCAGGATAAAGTGGTTCCTAAGTCATCCTACCTCCTCTAGTCATTACTCTAACAGCATGATCATTGATATTTTTATTCATTTCATCAAGCAACTCTCTTTGAGATTTAGCAACTTGTTCTAACGGAGTTTGAACCAAAGAAGCATGCTTCCCCACACCTCTAACATCATCTGAGATTCTAAATAACAAGTCACTCAAGCGAGAAATCATATCAGAATTGTATTTCAACTGTTTCATAAGATTTGCATTGAAGTGATCTTGTTTTGTAATGTAATTCTCAAACTCATAAAGGCATTGGCTTAGGGTGCATATTGTGAGGATTATCATTATCATTGAATTTCATTAGAGAATTTACCTCTACCACCTTAGGCAGTGGTGGTGTATCAAGGACATGTATTTCTTCAATAGGAGGTAAATTTTTTACATCCTCAGCTTTAATACCTTTTCCTTCATAGATTTCTTTGCCTCTTGCATATCTTCAGAACTGAGATATAAAATACCCCTCTTCTTCGGAGTGGGTTTAGACGGTGGTTCAGAAAGAGTCCAATCATCATAATTTCTCAATATGTTATTCAATAATTCTTCAGCTTGCCCAATAGTTCGTTCCCTGAAAACACAACCAGCACAACTATCTAGGAAATCCCTAGAAGCATTGATTAGTCCATTATAGAAGATATCAAGTATTTCATTTTTCTTAAGAGGATGATCAGGCAAAGCATTAAGCGATTGGAAAAGCCTCCCCCAAGCTTGTGGGAGACTCTCTTCTTCAATTTGCACAAAGTTAAATATTTCCTGTAAGGCAGCTTGTTTCTTTTGAGCAGGAAAATATTTTTCAGAGAAGTAATACATCATATCCTGGGGAGTGCGCACACAACCAGGAGCAAGAGTATTATACCAAGCTTTAGCATCACCCTTTAATGAGAACGGAAATAATTTGAGAATATAGTAACAGCGAATTTTTTCATCATGAGAAAAAAGGGTGGCTATGTCATTCAACTTAGTAAGATGTGCCACAACAGTTTCAGTTTCATAACCATGGAAAGGATCAGATTCAACCAAAGTAATTAACTCTAGGTCGACAGAGAATTCATAATCCTTGTCATCAATAAAGATAGGTGAAGTAGCAAACTTAGAATCACATTTCATTCTAGCATTCAGAGATTTTTCTTTGTACTTGCGTAATAATTTCTCTAGATATCTCTATCCTTACCAGCAAGAATATCTCTAGTTGCCTCCTCACCCATAACATAACCTTCCGGTACCTTTGGCAATTCATATCTATGAGGGCTAGTTCTAGTAGGTGTTTCAAGATTTTCAGTTTCAAGCTCATCATCAGTTTCAACAATATCATGTTGTCTTACTCTAGCAATTTGTTCAGCAAGAAATTCACCTAGTGGCACATTATCATCAAGCAAGGTACTAGCATCATCATAAGTATCATTCATAGTAGAAGTAGGATCATCAATAACTTGCGAGATATCAGGATTAATAGTATGTGGTGGGGCTACAAGTTTACTTATAACAGAAGGTGAATCTAAAGCGGAGCTGGATGGCAGTTCCTTACCTCCCCTCGTCTTAGAGGGAAAAATCTTAGTCTTAGCATGCTTCAGATTCTTCATAGTGATAAATCTATACCTACTAATAAAGCAAGGTGCGTTTCGCTGATTTTTTAATCCGTTCACCAATATTACTATTATTGATTTTTTGAGATTTTTTACTATATACGAGGTGGTACTAATTTTTAGGCATGGTGTACCCTCAATTAAAAAAGTCAGTCTCGGAATTTCATATATGTCGGTGTACTAGAGTAGGGGTACCCTAGTATCCCGAACTTGTGCACGGGCAGTCGCAGCGCCCCGCGGCAAGGCTTACCGGACGACCGCCAAGGTCCTCGTGGTTCCTCTGGAGCCATTCAAGAACAAAGTATTCAAGCCAAGGAGACAAGGCCTCGGCAAGAGGAGCTTGCCGGGAAGGCCAACCAAGGCCCCGGCAAGAGGAGCTTGCCAGGAAGGGCAGCCAAGGCCCCGGCAAGAGGAGCTTGCCGGGCGCGACAAGACCACAACCGCGGCAAGGCGCTTGCCGCGGCAAGCTACTACTCTGCAGCCCGCGCTCCAGCTCATCCACCAACGTGTCGCTCTGGGACCTTTCCAGGCGCACGTGGCGGGAGGCTGTGCAGCCAGGGGTATGCGGTGGCAAGCGAAGCTAACAAGATAGCCATCGTGGCGAACGGTGGCGCCCCTGACGGTCCCTTTTTGCACTGTTTGGGCGATGCAGACGGGCATTTAATGCCCTTGTCCCCTGCCGTCAGGGTTAGGTATGATACACTGTATGAGTAGCTGTACCAACTACAGCGCTTTTACACTTTTGCCCTTGCCTACGTTGCCACCTGTCGGTGACCCCTTTAGCATATAAAAGGAGGCCCGTGCGCAACATAGAGGGGGTTGGACATTCGAGGGTTAGATATTCCAGAACTCTCACGCTCGGTTTGGTAGCTCCCATCGCTCCCGAGCAAGAAAGCCATACAATCCACAAAGCAGCAGTAGGGTTTTACGCATCCGTGCTGCCCGAAGCTGGGTAAACTGCTCGTGTGCGTCGCCTCGATCTGCTCTTCGTGCGGTCTCCGCCCCCCGCCGAACCGAAAGGGGCTCCGGTCCCATAGGTGTTCGTGGAGCCAGTTTCCCCGACATCTTTGGCGCGCCAGGTAGGGGGTGTCGAGATTGTGCGAACCCGATCCGGCGTCCACACGAGCTAGATCTTCATCATCTTCATCGACATGCCACCAAAGAAGAAGGCTTCGGGGGCGATCGCTCCGTCTGCGTCGGACCCACCACCACCGGAGCAAGCGGGTGGTGTGGTAGACGCCGGCGGAAGAACGGGCGCCGGCGAGGGGGCTCTCGCTGCTGCCAAGTCCAAGGACAAGGCGGCACAGACCTCGGCGTCCGTACATGCCCCGCGTCCATCTCAGGATGCACGGGACCAGCAGCGTCATGGTGCTCCCAGTACCATACGCATGCTGGACCAAGATCGAGATGGTGGGCCTCAAGGTGCTCAAGGCCAACATGCTGGCACGAGCGGAGTACGGTCGCCTGGACGGGGTGCTGCTCCTTCTAACATAGTTAGGAGTCCGAGCACATCCCTCTCCTCGCACCGTTCGCCACTGCCACCCACCACTCCAGAGGAAGCTCTGGAGAGAGCTCAACTGCTCTTAGATTTCCCTCCAGCGGCGGACAAGATCAACGAATGGAGGGCCACCATCCAGAGCCTCATCGGCTTCGCCAACGGCGACACCCCACGGCAGCCGAGCGCATCGGAGCCGCGGCAAGACCGCCAGACGCGAGCCGATGGCGACAAGACCGGTGGAGGTGCAACCACCATGCACTCTCCACCCCGAAGGCCAGCATCGCCGACTCGCCGGGTCCCCAATGACAACGACTCCACTGCATCGTCAGATCCGCGAACTCGTCGCGATCAGCGCCAAGTTCTTCATGAACGACAACAAGAAGACGCCCGTACTCGCATCGAGCGCCGAAGAGAAGCGCGGCGTCAATCAGACCAGCGTGCTGGGCCCCCTGTCGACATGCATGCGCCAGGGGAACCAGGCGACTTGCCGTACGCGGTAGGTTGTCCTGCGTTTACTCGTGAGCTGCGGCAAGTCCAGTGGCCCAGTACGAAGAATTTCAAGCCAGATGTACCGGAGAAGTACGACGGCAGGTCGCACCCGTCGGAGTTCCTCAGCATCTACACCATCGCGGTGCAAGCTGCTGGGGGGAGAGACGACAATATCCTTGCCAACTACTTCCCGCTGGTGCTCAAGTCCAACGTCAGATCTTGGCTCATGCACTTGCCGGAGAACTCCATATCCTCTTGGGCAGAGTTGTGCCATCAGTTTGTTGGCGCCTTTACAGGCGGCCACAAACCTCCTGGCCAAGAGAGCGACCTCCATATGCTCGCCCAGAAGGAAGGAGAGACCCTGCGCAAGTACATCCAGAGATTCAGGCGCGTGCACTACAACATCCCAGATGTCCACCCCGCCGCGGTTATCAGCGCGTTCCATCAGAACGTGCGTAACCGCAGGATGCGGGAGGAGATGGCGATGCGCAAGATCAAAGATGTCAGTGAGCTATATGCCCTGGTCGACAAGTGTGCACGTGCTGAGGAGGGGAGGAGACTCCCCGGAGAGAATGTAGGAGCAGGAGGATCTGACAGTGATGATGCCGCCCCGGCAAAGAAAAACCGGCGGCGGAACAACAGGAAGAAAAGCAAGGAAGTGCTAGCTGTTGAGCAGTCCGGGGACGGAGGTGGCGCCAAGACAGCCAAAGATGGTAGCTCCGGCAAGGAGGTTGCCACATGCAACAACTGCCAGGCTGTGGCGGCCGCCGACAAGCAGGACGGCACCAACAACCAGTATTGCAAGATCCACCGCACCAAGGGCCACGACCTCCAGAGCTGCAAGAAGGTCGAGCAGCTTGTCCAACTGCAAAAGGCTGAGTACGAGCGGCGCGACAAGGAGAAAGCCCAAGGAGGTGATGGGGGATCCGGCAAGAAGCGTCCCGGCCGGGGAGGGCGCCATGGCAAGGTCAAGCAGCGGCAAGGAGACAGGCCTCCCCGCGGCCGCGACAAGGATGAAGATGACGACGACGAAGAGATGGATGATGACGAGACCAGCGAGCAGGAGTTCTAGAAAGCCACAGAGGTTCTGTGCGTTGACGGCGGTGCTTCTCTGCATGCTTCACACCGCCAGCTCAAACGGTGGGTGCGGGAAGTACATGCGGCAGAACCACCTGACGAATCACGCAGGCCCCTGAAATGGTCCAGCACACCTATCATCTTTGATATTGAGGACCACCCTGATCGCACAACTGCGGTCGGGTGCTTGCCGATATTGGTTTCACCAACTATCCGCAACCTCAAGGTCACCAAGATGCTAGTTGACGGCGGGGTCGGCTTGAATCTAATCTCCTCCGCGGTACTCCAGAAGCTCCAGATCCCTGACAGCGAGCTCGAAGAGACCGGCACATTCCAAGGAATCAACCCGGGAAGGAGCAAGCCGAAGGGGAAGATCACGTTGCCGGTGACATTTGGCAGCGAGTTGAACTACAGGACTGAGAGGGTCACTTTTGACGTTGCTGATTTCCCATTGCCCTACAATGGGATACTTGGCCGTCCTGCACTCGCCAAGTTCATGGCAGCCTCTCACTATGCATATAATATGCTCAAGATGCCCGGCCCGATAAGCGTCATCTCTGTCCCTGGCGACAAGAAAGATGCCCTTATCTGCACCGACAAGATCTACCGGGAAGCAGCAGTCATAGCAGATAGCAAGTCACTTGCCGCTGAAGCTCCCGGGGGGAAGAAGAAGACCAAGTCCGGCAAGAGCTCCGGTACCCACTCTGGCAAGCGCACCTCTTCGGAGTGCTGCGCTACCGTCGAGGGCGCACCATCGAGCTCCACCGGCAAGTGTAAGAAGGCAATGTCAGCTCCGCCAGAGACCAAGAAGGTGTCCGCCAAGGAGGACGACACTGGTGGTACCTTCACCATCAGTGCCACTCTCGACCCTAAATAGGAAAGCGCGCTCATTGCTTTCCTACGGGCGAACGTCGACGTGTTTGCATGGCAGCCGTCTGACATCCCCGGTGTTCCCAGGGAAGTAATTGAGCACCACCTTGCCGTATGTCCTCATGCGCGGCCCGTCAAGCAGAGAGTCAGGAAACAAGCGGTGGAGCGCCAAGAGTTCATAGCAGAAGAGATCAAGAAGTTGGAAGCAGCAGGCCTTGTCAGAGGAGTGCTCCATCCTACGTGGTTGGCCAATCCTATCGGCGTGCGCAAAGCAAACGGGAAATGGAGGCTTTGCATTGACTTTACCGACGTCAATAAAGCTTGTCCCAAAGATCCATTTCCCTTGCCGCGCATTGACCAGATTGTTGACTCCACAGCCGTATGTGACTTGCTTTCATTTCTTGATGCATACTCAGGCTACCATCAGATCTTCATGGCAGAAGAGGATGAGGAAAATACCGCATTTATCACACCGTGTGGCACGTACTGCTTCGTACGGATGCCTTTTGGTTTGAAGAATGTTGGTTCAACATTTGCAAGGGTAGTCCATACTGCTTTTGAGCCACAGATACACAGAAATGTGGTAGCCTACATGGATGACATAGTGGTCAAGAGCAAGGACAAGGCTACTCTGATTCAAGACTTAGATGAAACCTTTGCAAATCTGCGCAAGATCAACCTCAAGCTAAACCCCGAGAAGTGTGTGTTTGGAGTCCCCTCTGGCAAGCTTCTCAGGTTCTTCGTGTCTCAACGGGGGATTGAAGCCAACCCCGACAATATAAAGGCCATCGAGCAGATTAAAGCACCAAAGCGCGTCAAGGATGTACGTAAACTTGCCGGTTGCGTGGCTGCTCTCAGCGGGTTTATCTCTAGGTCTGCTGAGCGTGCCCTGCCGTTTTTAAAATTTTTGAAAAAGGCAGGTCCAATGAAATGGACTCCGGAAGCGGAGGCTGTGCTGCAGGACCTGAAGAGATACCTGTCCTCCACTCCAGTACTTGTCGCACCTAAGCCACAAGAGAAGTTGCTGCTGTACCTAGCGGCAACCAATCAAGTGGTTAGTGTTGCGTTAGTAGCAGAGAGGGAGGCGGATGATGAGCCAGCAACCGCGGCAAGTGCATCTAGCGACAAGCAGGGGGCTTCGCCGACAAGCTCTGGTCCCGACAAGGATGGATCTGCGCAGGCACATGAGGAGGTGCAGAAGAAAATGGTGCAGCGCCCAGTTTACTTTGTCAGTTCCCTTTTACAGGGAGCTAGGTCAAGGTACTCTGGTGTGCAGAAATTGCTTTTCGGCCTTCTCATGGCCTTGAGAAAGCTGCGCCATTACTTTCAAGCACATGAGATCACAGTTGTCACTCGCTTTCCGCTGAACAGGATACTGCAGAATCCAGAAGCAACGGGCAGGATTGTCGAGTGGGCACTGGAGCTGTCAAGCTTTGGCCTCAAGTTTGAAAGCACTTCAACTATCCAGAGCAGAGCATTGGCAGAATTCATAGCAGAATGGACGCCAACACCAGATGAAGAAATTCCAGAGACGAGCATCCCCGTCAAGGAAGCGAGCAAAGAGTGGCTGATGTACTTTGATGGTTCCTTCTCGCTGCAAGGCGCCGGTGCGGGCGTGCTACTTGTTGCACCCACCGGAGAGCACCTCAAGTACGTAGTCCAGATGCACTTTCCTAGGGATCAAGCAACGAACAATACCGCAGAGTATGAAGGATTGCTTGCCGGTCTCAGGATCGCGGCAGACCTTGGGATCAAGAAGCTCATTGTCAGGGGTGACTCGCAGCTTGTCGTCCGCCAAGTTAACAAGAATTACCAGAGTCCGTTGATGGAAGCATACGTTGATGAAGTGAGGAAGCTGGAAGAGCACTTTGACGGCCTACAGATGGAGCATATTCCAAGATCTGAGAACGACATTGCCGATGGCCTGTCAAGGTGTGCAGCACTTAAGTTGCCTGTGGAACCAGGGATCTTTGTGCTCAAGCTGACTCAACCATCCGTAACACCATCAACTGGACAGAGCAAGTAGAGGAAGTTCGTTTCGGGTGACTACTTTCCGGCAGAGCTCCCCGAAGCCGCCGCCAAGAAGGTCCCCAAGATCAACGCCAAGAGTGCTGAGGAGCAGTCTGCTCCGGCAAGCCTTAGGGTTTGTTCCGTTGAAGCAGACGCTCTCGACAAGATTTGCTCCGGCAAGCTTGCCGGGGAACATCAAGCTCCGGCAGAGCCGCAGGTTCTTGTCGTAGAAGCGGATGTTCCCACAGCAGCAGATGTGCCTTTGGTCCTTGTTGTCGAGCCGCAAGCTCCAGCATGGGCGCAGCAGATTGTCCGTTTCCTTCAGACAGGAGATCTTCCCGAAGAGCAAGAAGAAGCGGAAAGAGTAGCCCGGCAGTCTAGTATGTACCAGTTTGTCGGCGACACGCTGTACAGAAGAAGACTCAACGGTGTGAAATTGAAGTGTATTCCCCGGGAAGACGGACAAAAGCTGTTGGCAGAGATACATGGAGGCATTTGTGGTCACCACATTGGCGCAAGAGCACTTGCCGGCAGAGCATTCCGGCAAGGTTTCTTCTGGCCGACAGCCCTCCAGGATGCAACTGCACAAGTAACCAAGTGTGAAGCGTGCCAGTTCAATTCCAAGCAGATACACCAGCCAGCTCAAGCTCTCTAGACGATCCCTTTATCCTGGCCATTTTCGGTCTGGGGGCTCGACATCCTCGGCCCCTTCCCCCGAGTTGTCGGGGGCTCTGAGTACTTGTACGTTGCAATCTACAAGTTCACAAAGTGGCCGGAAGTGGAACCAGTGAGGAAGGTGACAGCACAGTCAGCAGTCAAGTTCTTCAGGTCGATTGTTTGCCATTTCGGGATCCCTAACAGGATCATCACCGACAACGGCACGCAATTTACGAGCCGCACCTTCATGCAGTACGTCCAAGACCTTGGCGCCAAGGTCTGCTTCGCTTTTGTTGCTCACCCAAGGAGCAACGGTCAAGCGGAGAGGGCAAATGCTGAAGTGCTGCGTGGACTCAAGACCAGGACTTTCGACAGGCTGCACAAGTCCGGAAGAAACTGGATCGAGGAGCTGCCGGTGGTTCTTTGGTCGATCAGGACGACGCCAAATCGAGCCACTGGCCAGACACCTTTCACTCTAGTCTATGGAGCAGAGGCAATTATCCCCACGGAACTCGTATACGGGTCACCTGGAGTGCTCGCTTATGATGAGCTTGAGCAAGAGCAGCTGCGTGAAGATGACGCGCTGCTCCTTGAGGAAGACCGTCTTCAGGCTGCTACGCGAGCTGCTCGATACCAGCAAGCTTTGTGCCGCTACCATAGCCGCAAAGTTAATGCCAGAAGTCTCGAGGAAGGCGACCTTGTTCTTCGGCGTGTTCAGTCCGCCAAGAATTCCAACAAGTTGACGCCGAAGTGGGAAGGCCCTTACCGGGTGAAACGAGTCACTAGGCCTGGCGCTGTCCGCCTTGAGACCGAAGATGGCATTCCGGTGAGCAACTCCTGGAATATTGAGCATCTTCGTAAGTTTTACCCGTAAGGCGCGGTTGTCGGACTGTTCCGGCAACCACCTTTTGTACAAGTCTTGTCGCTGTTGCATGTAATCCTTTGTACAAAGCCAGGCGCAGACCCTGAGCATAAGTGAAGCGCTGGCGCCCTAAGTTATAGCATGCATGCTAGATCGAGTCTCGTCCTTGGGTAAGGTTGATAGTGCTTAACAGCGGCTAACCCCTAGCTAGAGGTCGGGTGTGCGTCCCTTTGCTGTTCTTTCGTTTCCTTTGGTTCACAGGGTTCGCATATCCTGGCCGGACCACTTGAGGACGAAAAAGAAAAGAAGGACGGACCAGCATCTGGACCCTGGCAAGCCAGTGTTGTCGGGGGCTGCAAGTACAAAGATTCACCCACGGCAAATCAGAATTGCCGAGGGCTGCAATCTCAGATAAGTTTTTCATCCCTTATCATGCATTCTCTTACGGACTGAGGAATGTGAAACCTCGTTTCTTCCTAAAAGCTATCGTGCTCCCTTAACTCTAGGCCCTAGGGCTCGTCCCTGGGGCCGGGTTTGGTAGTAGTCGCGGCAGCAAAGGGACGAAATGAGGAGCCCGAACCCGCCTCATCCCTGCCTTCGCCGAAAGCGTGAGAAAGGTCGAGCGACGCGGGGAGATGGCAGGGCCTGCTGCCGGGCAGAAGTGTCTATCTTAAAGATATCAAGGATTCCTCCTTAACGTGGGTTCCACCCGCGAGACAAGTGACCCGGCAAGCATCCCCTTTTCATTAAAAAAACATTACACTCAGGTACAGTCCATAGAGAATGAAAAACATGAATGAGGGGATTACAAGTTTCAAATGCAGCTAATGCCCGAGGGCTTACAAATTAAAAAGAGATAAGGTGCCCATAATCCTTTTCTTGTCCCTCTCTTCAGGAGGTAGGACAAGGAGGCGAAAAGGGCAAAAGGGGCGCCTAGGCAAGCTACGGGTGGCAGAAGACACCAGAGAACATCTCGGTGGCCATCCAAAGGCTGGATGGTGATGGCGGCGCCGGAAGCAGGGCTCGAAGATGAGGCGGCAGGACGTCAGCACGCTGTCGAGGGCACCACGCCCCCGTACTCCGACTTGACGGCCTTGCCGCCCGCCCTCTTCCTCTTCTGCAGCCTCCCTACGCCAGCCGCTCAAGGAGACGACCCCGAGGAGTTCAAGGAGCCGGCAACACGGATGATGGGGTCGCCGGTGCCGCACGGAGCGACGCCTGACACCTAGTCGGACCCGTCATCCTGCCGCCCGCTACCCCCTTCATCGCCGCTGCCGTCCTCCTCGTCACTCTCGCTCGAGGAGGAGTCTTCGCTATCAAAGGAGCTCTCCACGCAGCACCTAGCACGAGTACCGAAGCACCCAAAGACCTTGACGGAGAGGAGACCGCCCTCCATCAGCTTAAAATGGAGGGTGAGTCCCTCCGTCAGGCTGTGGATGCGGGCAAACGTCTTCCACCCTCGACCAAGATACATCACATTAGGGGCTGGGAAGTCAACGTGGACTCGCGTGCCGCTGATTCCGCAGCCCCTCATGTGCAACCTCAGTGTTTCGGGCGGATCCGACTCCATTTCGCTCGCAAAGGGAGTCGGGAGTCGGAGGCGACGATGAGGCGGCCGACGCAGCCTGACAAAGAACTCGGAAGGGTCGTCTCCAATATGGACCGCCATGGGAAGAGGGACCGCTGGCGGAGGCGAGGCCGGCGCGCCGCCCCGTCCACCTCTTCCCCGAGCACCTCGACCTCGTCCTCGACCTCGCCCCCTCCCTCTTCCCCTTACGGCTGGCTCCGCCGCCATGGGTGCAGGAGAGGGAGGGGCGCGTTGCCTAGCGGCGACCCTCGCCACCACCGTTGAAGGACCAGGGTTCCCTTTCTCCATGGCAAATGAGAGAGAGGGGAGCAGAAGCTGAAGGAAAGAGGAGATGAAAGAATGCGGGCTTCCGTCCCCCCCCCCTCCCGCTCCTTATAAAGGAGCAGGGTGGGGGCTCGGCCGCCCCGCTCAGCCAATCAAGGCACAGGAGGAGCAGGGAACTGGGGCCGACCCGCTGCCTCGAACCACGACGGCCCGGATTCCCGCCTCCACCGTCGCCACCCCAAGTGCATGGAAGCCGCGTGGCAGGCGTGCAGAACCGAGGCGATGGATGAGGCGACCTCTCCTCACCCCGTGATCGTGGGGGGTGTACGCCTCGAAAACCACGCCTCGGCCCCGCCCAGTAAATGAACCACGCTGTCGGGGAAACCTAGCTCCACGAACACCTATGGGACCGTAGTCCCTTTTCGGTTCGGCGGGGGGCGGAGGTCGCACAAAGAGCAAATCGAGGCGTCACACACGGGCGATTTTACCCAGCTTCGGGCCGCACGGATGCGTAAAACCCTACTGCTGCTTGCGATTGTATTTGCTTCTTGCTCGGGAGTTGTCGAGCTCCGAGTGAGGACCATGGAGTGTCTAGCCCTAAGGTGTCTAACCTCAGAATGTCCAACCCCCTCTACGTTGCGCATGGGCCTCCTTTTATAGGCTAAAGGGGTCTCCGACAGGTGGCAACATAGGTGAGGGTAAAAGCGGGAAATCGCTGTAGTTGGTACAGCTGTGTGCACAGTGCACCATACCTAACTCTGACGGCAGGGGACAAGGGCATTAAATGCCCGTCTGTGTCTCCCAAACAGTGTGAAAAGGGACCGTCAGGGACGTCTCCGTCCGCCATGATGGCCGCCTTGCCATCGCCGCTGGCCACCACATACCCCAGGCTGCACAGCCGCTCGCCACGTACGCCTGGGAAGAGTCCCAGGGCGACACGTGGGTAGATGAGCTAGAGCGCGGGCACAAAGTGGTTGTCTGCCGCGGCAAGGGTCTTGCCGCGTCCTCTGTTTTGTCGCGCCCGGCAAGCGCCTCTTGCCGGGGCGTGGTTCGTACTTCCCGGTAAGCTCCTCTTGCCGGGGCCTCGTTCTATCTTCCCGGCAAGCTCCTCTTGCCGGGGTCTTGTTCTATCTTCCCGACAAGCTCCTCTTGTCGGGGCCTTGTTCTATCTTCCCGGCAAGCTCCTCTTGCCGGGGTCTTGTTCTATCTTCCCGGCAAGCTCCTCTTGCCGAGGCCTTGTTCCTTTGTCTTGGATACCTTGTCCTTGAGTGGCTTCAAAAGATAAACTGATGGTCTTGGCGGGTGCCCGACAAGCCTTGCCGCGGGGCGCTGCGACTGTCCGTGCACAAGTTCGGGGTACTAAGGTACCCCTACTTTAGTACACCGACACACGCCTCCAAGCCTCCCTCCGTTTATGGGGAGGGCGCGAACCGCCCACGACCTCCCGCATGATGCCGCACTCAACGCGTGGCGTTGGGGGAGGGCGCAGTGGATACGGAGTAATGATACGACGTGGCCCAGGCCGCGCGTGCCCGTGCACTGTTTTGGGCCTGGCCCAACAGCGCTCGGCACCGTGTGTGGCCCAGGCCCGGGGGCTCCTGTCGGTGTACTAGAGTAGGGGTACCCTAGTATCCCGAACTTGTGCACGGGCAGTCGCAGCGCCCCGCGGCAAGGCTTACCGGACGACCGCCAAGGTCCTCCGTGGTTCCTCTGGAGCCATTCAAGAACAAAGTATTCAAGCCAAGGAGACAAGGCCTCGGCAAGAGGAGCTTGCCGGGAAGGCCAACCAAGGCCCCGGCAAGAGGAGCTTGCCGGGAAGGCCAACCAAGGCCCCGGCAAGAGGAGCTTGCCGGGAAGGACAGCCAAGGCCCCGGCAAGAGGAGCTTGCCGGGCGCGACAAGACCACAACCGCGGCAAGGCGCTTGCCGCGGCAAGCTACTACTCTGCAGCCCGCGCTCCAGCTCATCCACCAACGTGTCGCTCTGGGACCTTTCCAGGCGCACGTGGCGGGAGGCTGTGCAGCCAGGGGTATGCGGTGGCAAGCGGAGCTAACAAGATAGCCATCATGGCGAACGGTGGCGCCCCTGACGGTCCCTTTTTGCGCTGTTTGGGCGACGCAGACGGGCATTTAATGCCCTTGTCCCCTGCCGTCAGGGTTAGGTATGATACACTGTACGAGTAGCTGTACCAACTACAGCGCTTTTACACTTTTGCCCTTGCCTACGTTGCCACCTGTCGGTGACCCCTTTAGCATATAAAAGGAGGCCCATGCGCAACGTAGAGGGGGTTGGACATTTGAGGGGTAGATATTCCAGAACTCTCACGCTCGGTTTGGTAGCTCCCATCTCTCCCGAGCAAGAAAGCAATACAATCCACAAAGCAGCAGTAGGGTTTTACGCATCCGTGCGGCCCGAAGCTGGGTAAACTGCTCGTGTGCGTCGCCTCGATCTGCTCTTCGTGCGGTCTCCGCCCCCCACCGAACCGAAAGGGGCTCCGGCCCCATAGGTGTTCGTGGAGCCAGTTTCCTCGACAATATATGGGCCTCGCATACGGTCCACACAAGGGTTCGGCATCCTCTCTATTATCTTTTCAATGACAGCCAGCAAACTGGAGACCTCCCCTTTTGTGTCGATGAAAATTATCTTATGATTTGCGTTCTAAGACAGAGATATAGTCCCACCTCGCTCATTTATAGCTAATTCTATCTATTCTTATATGTCTGTGAGTTGTCCGAGGAAGAGTAGCGCGAGCTCTCGAGGCGGCGCTCGGGCAGTGGCGCGAGACCATGGTCGTCCGGCGAGGCGGCTGCAGAGGCGAGAGCGAGACGCGAGGCTCGCCGTAGGGCGCGCGCGCTCGCGTGTGAGGCGGCCGGGGCACGCTGCCCGGGCGAGAGGAGCCAGGAGGGAGGCGTGGTTAGCGGTCGTCCCTGGCATCGGGGCAGGATCCATCAGACGCTCGAAGCAGGGGGAGGGAGGCGCGGGCACTGCCCGGACGAGAGGGAAGGATTAGGAGGGGGAGGTGGCGGACGAGGCGGGTCGGGTCGATGCAGGAGAGGGACGAGGAGGCCCGCGTGAGGGCCGGCGGCGCGCCACTGCTCGCGCCGGGAATGGAGCAGAGACGGGGATGGATCTGGCGATTCCGCAGGTAGGGGCGGCGGCGACCTGTACGCGGCCAGGGGTGGCGGTTCTGATGCAAAGAGCGAGACGCGGAGCAATCGCAGGGCAGGAGAATTCCTGATGCAAAAGGTAACTGACCCAAGCCTGAATAAAGCCCAGAATGGCACATACAGGCTTACTATGCCATGTCAAACACATTTTATTTTTCAAGCTCACATAGGGCAAATACATTGGAGTGCTTAAAAACCGGCCGAGTCTCTGGTTCCAGTTTTTTTGGGTCCAACCGCTGGTCCGGTCCGGTCTTTTAAACTACGGGTACCAGATGAACCCCCGCGCGTGCAGTGGGAACACACATGAATTGGTTGCAATATATTATTTTGATGAGATTTGACTGTCTTGAATTTGAATATGCGACTAAAGTTTAGAAAATACATATGTTTTTTGTATTTGGTTATATATTTATATCTATACATCTATATCTATATCTACTAATAAAAGGACTAACGCTTCTTACCACCATAATTTTCGTCCGCTTCTTCGTAATTTTCGTCCGTCCGTCGCCTTTCCCGGTTCGTCAGTCTGGTGGCCCAAGTAACTAGGCCCACCTGTCCGAGCCAGGCCGCGGCACAAAAAAAGGTGTCGGCATGAAGGATCAAACTCCCAACCTCCTGTTTTGTACAAGATCCGTTACCAATAAGCTACACCATGTTGCGTGTTAAACTATAGGTCAATTTGCCTCTTAAATAGTACCACATCGCCCCCTTACACCTAACCCCTCCAATTTATATACTTTTTTGACTTTCCCAGGTGTTAAGGAGTGCCACAGCTGAGACGATGGCATGCCACTGGGTGTCGACGACGAAATGGAGGCCGAGGGATGAGGAGAGGATTGAGCCGACCGCACGAGCGTTCATAATCCCCCCCCCCCAACATAGTGCATTCTTCGCTCAGCTCCTTGCTCTGTGTTTGCAGCTTGCTTGTTACATGTATGCATTTTTTGCCTTATCCACTTCAGCGCATCAATTAAGGTTTTTTATATTGGACCGATATTTGTTTTGTTGACTTTGATAGAACCTTTTACAACCAACTGCATAGTATGGTAAATCACTAAATTGTAATGCTTCAGTTTTCCCGTGTTCTAAAACTAAAAATACTTCGCACTTTAGGCTATCAAGCAATAATTTTATTTACTCATCTGTGTATGTTTGATTCAGAGGAAAAATAACTTTTGATCAACTATAGGGAGAACACTATCTTATCTTAGAAACAGATGTATTATTAAGTTTAGAATAATCAATGCAATAGGCTTCACAATCTGCCATGTAATTCACCTTTTTTGGCATAAGAAAAAGCTTCATAATTTTCGCCACTTATTTTATAGCTATCTGCCAATGATTGAATGATGGAACAAGAAATATTTATGTCGCAGATAAAAAATAGTGTGAAATAGATGATTGGGTAATAAAGATAAAGTCATGAGATAGCGCATGCACGACAAAGAGCTAGATAGCATTGAGTGAAGATGAGATGAGCTCTAAAGTTTATAGTTTTCGTATAGTAGTCGGCCGAAGAACCACACTCTACGTCTGTCGCGAATGTTTGTTAGGTGTTCGATCCTTGCAAGCCGCACCCAGGAGAGCATCAATGGTCATTGGTTGCCTCGCGCCAAGCACATAGCCTTGGTCTTGGCCAAGGTTGGACACATCATGATCAGATGGACCCCGCAACCCTGACAATGTTGGTGAGAAGGAGCATAATTTACAACACGGTTGGGACGCTGTGTTGAAATAGAGTATGTGGACCTGTTTGTGTGGTGGCAGTGTTATGGGGGAGTCTTGAGCCATGCTTTTCTTGGTAGATGCATGTAATATTTTTTTACTCCCGTTGCAACGCACAGGCATGTTTCCTAGTTGATAATAATCCCAAGTGACTCAACAAATATAGCAATGCTCCGCGGCAACGGCGCCAGAAAAAAGTCTTGATAACCCACAAGTATAGGGGATCACAACAGTTTTCGAGGGTAGGGTATTCAACCCAAATTTATAGATTCGACATAAATTTATAGCAAGATCGTTCCCTCTAAGACGAGGGGAGGTAAGGAACTGCCAACACACTATGCACTTGATTCACCTTCTGTTTTGAGTAGGCTTGCCACACCACCACCTGCTATTAATTCTGATATGTTGCAAGTAATTGATGATACTATTTCTGCTATGAAAGATGCTATTGATGATTCTAGTACTATATACTGAAACTATGCCACTAGGTGAATTTCTTGATGAACAACTTGCTAGAGCTAAAGAAATTAAGAATGCTGAAATTGATGAAATTGTTGAAACTACTGAAAATTATGATACACCTATTAGACCTAGCTCTCCTAGAATTGATTTGCCTAAGATACCCCGAGGATTATGTTATGGATGGAGAGATAGCTAGGGAATTTCTTGCTTGTAATGATAGAGATGATGTTAAGAAACTACTATGTAAGCTGAAAGAAAAATCGTTGAATGCAAGAATGAAATATGATCCCAAGTTTGCTAATTCTCCTATCTTTGTCAATGATAAGGATTATGAATTCTCTGTCGATCCTGAGTTAATTACTTTGGTTGAATCTAATCCTTTTCATGGTTATGAAACTGAAATTGTTGTGGCACACCTTACTAAATTAAATGATATAGCCACCCTATTTGCTCATGAGGAAAACATCTGCTACTACTATATTCTTAAGTTGTTTCCTGGGGTGATGCTAAGATATGGTTTTATACTCTTGCTCTTGGTTTTGTGTGTAGTCCCCGGGATATGATATATTACTTCTCTGAAAAATATTTTCCTGCTCATAAGAAACAAGATGCCTTACAGAAAATATTTAACTTTGTGAAAATTGAAGAAGAGAATCTCCCTCAAGCTTGGGAGAGGCTTCTCCAATTACTAAATGCTTTGCCTGGTCATCCTCTTATGGAAAATGAAATGATTGATATCTTTTTATAATGGACTAGCCGATGCTTCTAGGGAATACCTAGATAATTGTGCTGGTTGTGTTTTCAGGGGAAGAACTATTGAACAGGCTGAAGAACTATTGAATAATGTATTGAGAAATGATAATGATTGGACCCTTCCTGAACCACTACCTAAACCAACACCAAAGAAGAGAGGTATTCTATTCCCCAATCCTGAAGATATGCAAGAGGCAAAGGAATCTATGAAAGTAAAAGGTAATAAAGCTAAAAATGTTAATAATTTACCACATATTGAAAAGATACATGGTCTCGACACCCCGACACAGGTAGTAGAGGTAAATTGACTTATTAGATTTGATGAAGGTGATATTCCTTATAATAAATCTGCTAGTCAATGCTTGGATCAATTTGATAATTACATTGTTAAGCAACAACATTTCAATGTGTATGTTAAGAAACAACTGAAACGCAATGCTTTCATGATTTATCATTTGAGTGACTTGATTATAGAATTGCTAATGATGTTAAAGGTCTAGGTAAACTTGCTTCCATGGTTCAAACTCGGTTAGAATAAGTTGCTAAGTAACAAAATGATTTGCTTAATGAGATAACTAATAATAGAATGATCATGTTGTTAGTGTTATGACTAGAGGCGGTAAAATGGGTCAAGAGCCACTTTATCCTAAAGGTCATCCTAAAAGAATTGAGCAAGATTCTCAGAGAATTAATGTTGATACACCTAGTCCATCTAAGAAGAAAAAGGAAAGGAAAAATGAGAGGACTTGGCATGCTTCTAGTGAATCTGAGGTGGAAAAATCTTTTGAGAACAGTAATCTGATACGTCTCCAACGTATCTATAATTTTTATTGTTCCGTGCTATTATATTATCTGTTTTGGATGTTTATGGGCTTTACTAAACACTTTTATATTATATTTGGGACTAACCTATTAACTGGAGGCCCAGTCCAAATTGTTGTTTTCTTGCCAATTTCGGTGTTTCAAAGAAAAGGAATATCAAACGGAGTCCAAATGGAATGAAACCTTCGGGAGAGTTATTTTTGGAACGGAAGAAATTCAAGAGACTTGGAGTAGACGTCAGGGAAGCTTCGAGGAAGCCACGAGGCAGGGAGGCGCGCCCCCCACCCTCATGGGCCCCTCGTGGCTCCCCTGACCGACTCCTTTCGCCTATATATATCCATATACCCTAAAAACATCAAAGAACAGAATAGATCGGGAGTTCCTCCGCCGCAAGCCTCTATAGCCACCGAAAACCAATCGAGGCCCTGTTTCGGCACCCTGCCGGAGGGGGGATCCATCACCGGTGGCTATCTTCATCATCCCGGCACTCTCCATGACAAGGAGGGAGTAGTTCACCCTCGGGGCTGAGGGTATGTACCAGTAGCTATGTGTTTGATCTCTCTCTCTCTCTCTCTCTCTCTCTCTCTCTCTCTCTCTCTCTCGTGTTCTTGATTCGGCACAATCTGATGTATCGCGAGCTTTGCTATTATAGTTGGATCTTATGATGTTTCTCCCCCTCTACTCTTTTGTAATGGATTGAGTTTTCCCTTTGAAGTTATCTTATCGGATTGAGTCTTTAAGGATTTTAGAACACTTGATGTACATCTTGCATGTGCTTATCTGTGGTGACAATGGGATATTCACGTGATCCACTTGATGTATGTTTTGGTGATCAACTTGCGGGTTCCGTAACATTGTGAACTTATGCATAGGGGTTGGCACATGTTTTTGTCTTGACTCTCCGGTAGAAACTTTGGGGCACTCTTTGAAGTACTTTGTGTTGGTTTGAATAGATGAATCTGAGATTGTGTGATGCATATCATACAATCATACCCACGTATACTTGAGGTGACATTGGAGTATCTAGGTGACATTTGGGTTTTGGTTGATTTGTGTCTTAAGGTGTTATTCTAGTACAAACTCTATGATAGATCGAATGGAAAGAATAGCTTTGTATTATTTTACTACGGACTCTTGAATAGATCGATCAGAAAGGATAACTTTGAGGTGGTTTCGTACCCAACAATAATCTCTTCGTTTGTTCTCCGCTATTAGTGACTTTGGAGTGACTCTTTGTTGCATGTTGAGGGATAGTTATATGATCCAGTTATGTTATTATTGTTGAGAGAACTTGCACTAGTGAAAGTATGAACCCTAGGCCTTGTTTCAACGCATTGCAATACCGATTGTGCTCACTTTTATCATTAGTTACCTTGCTGTTTTTATATTTTCAGATTACAAAAACCTATATCTACCCTCCATATTGCACTTGTATCACCATCTCTTCGCCGAACTAGTGCACTTATACAATTTACCATTGTATTGGGTGTTTTGGGGACACAAGAGACTCTTTGTTATTTGGTTGCAGGGTTGTTTGAGAGAGAAGATCTTCAACCTACGCCTCCCACGGATTGATAAACCTTAGGTCATCCACTTGAGGGAAATTTGCTACTGTCCTACAAACCTCTGCACTTGGAGGCCCAACAACGTCTACAAGAAGAAGGTTGTGTAGTAGACATCATAATCATGTTTCTATTTCTGATGCTAAGAAAAAATCTGGTGATGAACATACACCTAGTGGTAATGATAATGATGCTCATGGAGATGCATAACCAGATAATGATGTAGAAATAGAACCTTCTGTTGATCTTGATAAACCACCTCCTAAGAACAAAAGATATGATAAAAGTGATTTCCTTGCCACAAAAAATGGTCAGGAAAGAGAGCCATGGGTTCATAAACCCATGCCATTCCCAACTAAACCACCTAGGAACAAGGATGAGGAACAATTTGAATGCTTTGTTGAAATGCTTAGACCTGTTTTTTTGCGTACTCGTTCGACTGATATATTGAAAATGCCTCCAAATGCTAAATACATGAAGGATATTTTCACTAATAAAAGAAAGATACTTGAAGCTGAAATTTCCACCATGCTTGCAAATTATTGTTTTAAGGACGGAGTACCTAAGAAACTAGGAGATCCAGGAATACCAACTATACAATGCTCCATTAAACGAAATTATGTCAAAACTGCTTTATGTGATTTCGGAGTTGGTGTTAGTGTTATGCCTTCTTCTTTATATAGAAGACTTGATTTGAATAAGCTCACACCTACTAAAATATCTTTGCAAATGGCTGATAAATCTACTGCTATACCTCTTGGAATTTGTGAGGATGCGCCTGTTGTAGTTGCAAATGTTACTATCCTTACAGACTTTGTCATACTTGATATGCCCGAGGACGACAACATGTCGATTATCCTTGGTAGACCCTTTTTGAATAGTGCAGGAGCTGTTATTGATCGCAACAAAAGCAAGATCACTTTTCTGGTAATGAGCATACGGTACACTTTCTGAAGAAACAATTCCAAGTGAATGGTATCAATATTATTGAAAAGTTTCGACTATTATTATTGGAGGTTTTCAATTCCCTCCTCCTTCGGTCAAAAAGAAATATGAAACTCTTATTATCGGGGAGATGCATATCCCCATTGAGGTAACCTAGTGTTATACGCAGATTCTTTGGTTTCATGTCATTCAAAAATGGTTTGTTAATAAGACTTGATCAACCTTATTAATGGATTCTTTTTTAGGGGCATGTGGTCGATGAATTTAGTAAGCATAACCTACTGCACTCACTATTTACTCTCTGTTATGTGAAGTTAATAGAACAGATGCTGCGAGTAGAAGAATTGAATCAATAATCAGTTTTATCATACAATCAAATTTGCATTTGTATTCCTATAGCCCTATAGCAGCATATAACAAGAAATGGAGAGAACACCGCAAGTGAAAATAAAAAAATTATGTTTTGTTGTGGGCAGATGAGCAGGGATCATATGGTGCGAAAGCCAAAATGACCAAGAGTCTCTGAATGGCATTAGTGGCCGTAGATTCACCGAATTACTAGACAAATAGAAATGCCATGATTATCCGGTTTTCTAAATTTTCCTTGTAATAAAAAATGTCCCAAAAATAAAAGTTAACAGAATGCCCTTAAAATTTAGTATGATTTTTTGTATAATATTTAAGATTTTTTGGCACTAAACACACCCCAAGGGGGTGCACCTGTGAGCCAAAAGATCACAGGGCGCGCCACCCACCAAGGCGCACCTACTGAGCTTGTGGGTCCCACGGGGACCCACTCATTTATCCTAGTCGCCCATTCCCTTCTTCTTCCTCTAGAAAAAATCACTAGCTTGTTCAAACCTGTGTTCTTGCTCCTTTGACTGCAATTTTCGATCTCCTTGCTCGGAACTCCATTTCTGAAACTGTTTTGGGAGATTATTCTTCGGTATGTGACTCGTCCAATGATCCAATTAGTTTTTGTTCTAGTGCTTTATATATTTCAAATTTTTATTGTTGTGGTGAACATGTTCTTGAGCTTGCATTTTGAATTTAGATGGTCCAAAGTAGTTTCGATGCATTATATAGCCTCTAGACACTTATGGGAGTAGTTGCTATCAATTTCGTTGAGTTCGGTCCACTTTTATTTTGAGTCACTAAACATTTCAGAAACTTTTCAGAATAAGAATATGCTTAGGTAAATGTTCCAAGGTGGTTCCTCGCGCAAGAGCTCTCCAAGGTTCTCTATATGTGAGCCGGACCTTGAACTGCCATGGGCAGCTCTTGGGCACCCGTGTGAATGGTCGTTAGATTCGCTCATGACTCGAGCTGGTATTGAGAAGTTTGACATGTACGTGCACAATGTCGGGCTGACGGACTTCATGTCATATAAGTGCCCGCAATACTATAATCTCACTGGTTTCTTGTGCGGAAATTTGAGTACGTGTCCCATCGGAATCCACATGTTGTTATCTTCAACTTATATGAAAATCCTTTTCGCATTGACATCGATGAATTTTGTGGAGCTTGTAAAATTCCCTTTGGGGGGATATGTACTGAGCCTCTTAAATCTGATTGTGATGAATTCTCGCTGAATATCGCTAGGGGTGAAACTAGAGGCATGACACAAGCTATTATAGGGAGCATCCATTTTCCTGCTATACATTATTTTGCTCTGTTCATAGGAAGATGCATGAATGGTAAACAAGATCCCAGTCATCTTTGTGCCCCTGATTTGAGCAGTCTTAGGAATGCGGTGTTGAGAGATTGACAATTTAACATTGCAGCCATTATTGCATGTCGTTTACATAATAATACCTCAGTGGGTGATTTCTTTGGTGGAATCTATGCCACTCGTTTAGCTGCTCATCTTGGCGTACCCATTAGTGAAAATGATATCATGTTGCCAACTAGTTTTCTTGATTATGATCATATGGGACGCGACCAGTTTCCTTGAGAGTAACGACCCTCCGCTCCGCTACAGGCTAGTCTTTAACCGACGTCGTGTTTTCCATATTACTTTGCCTGCTCCGTCCTTCTTTAACTTTCAGGAAAAATACAGACATTACGTACTTGAGGATGAGGCTGAGGAGTATGAGAGACCAGTGGAGACTGCCCGTCTTAATGAGGCAGCACGTCAAGTTGTGGCAATTGCACTTCAGTACAACCCGAACTATGACTATGGGTATTATCCAGGATACCAGGGGCCATAGACCAACTTAGGTTAAAAGCCTAAGCTTTGGGGAGTACGTATCTATCATCGACATTACATTCATGTATTACACATTCATTTCAGTTGCCAGTGTTCATCCTTTTCCATTGTATATCCATGTTAGTTTTATTTCCGCTTTCTTCTTGTGTGTTTGAAAAACTTTGAAAATTCAAAAATGTTATCACTTATTTTCCATTTTTCTCTCTTGTTTAATAGTATGTAGTATTAAAAAGAAAACCCAAAAATATTTATTGTTCTTCTTTTACTTGTTGGGCGCTTTCCCGTGTAAATAATTTTTCTCGGTTTTCATTCTTTCTTTCCTTACTTCAGAAAACCAAAAACTCCAAAAATATTTCTGTGTGTTTCTCTGAAATTCTTTTCTTTTCTTTGGGTTGTTGTAAGCAGAAGACCACAATGAAATTGTTGAATAGCTCTCATATGCATTATTGTTGATCTAACAAAGATCCCATATTACCTTGTCTTCTCCTTTGAATAAAATGTTTGTAGATTCCAGCTTAGTCCATGGCACACTTGCACTATTATTATTTTCATATCATTCGGTCATGCAAGCGAACGGCAATAATTATGATATTTGATGAAGTGATTGTGGCAAAGTGTCGATGTCAAAACCGGCGGATCTCGGGTAGGGGGTCCCGAACTATGCGTCTAGGCCGGATGGTAACAGGAGACAAGGGACACGATGTTTTTACCCAGGTTCGGGCCCTCTCGATGGAGGTAAAACCCTACTCCTGCTTGATTAATATTGATGATATGGGTAGTACAAGAGTAGAGCTACCACGAGATCAAGGAGGCTAAACCCTAGAAGCTAGCCTATGGTATGATTATTGTATGATGATGTTGTCCTACGGACTAGAACCCTCCGGTTTATATAGACACCGGATAGGGTTAGGGTTACACAGAGTCGGTTACAATGGTAGGAGATCTTGAATATCCGCATCGCCAAGCTTGCCTTCCACGCCAAGGAAAGTCCCATCCAGACACGGGACGAAGTCTTCAATCTTGTATCTTCATAGTCCTGGAGTCCGGCTGAAGGTATAGTCCAGCTACCCAAACACCCCCTAATCCAGGACTCCCTCAGTAGCCCCTGAACCAGGCTTCAATGACGACGAGTCCGGCGCGCAGATTGTCTTCGGCATTGCAAGGCGGGTTCCTCCTCCAAGTTCTTCAAGAAGATTTTAAACACCAAGGATAGTGTCCGGCTCTGCAAAATAAGTTTCCACATATTGCCATAGAGAGAATAATATTAACACAAATCTAATCTGCTGACGTATTCCGCAGCGTGACATCACACTACGGCCAAGTCCTTTACTCGAATTGTTTTTACTTTTCCACCTCAGCACGTTTTGCGAGGCGGTTTCCTTGGCACGTCTTGCCAAAGCAGAGATCGTGTCCCCCTTTTACGGGATTCTCATCAATACGGACGTGGGTAACCCAATCGTGCCCGTTAGCACGTTTCCTCGATTAAAGGCGAGTCCCAAACGGCTACGAGGAGGGCTCTTGGTATTCAACCTCCTATAAAGAGACCAAGGCCTTACTCCTTTCTTTCAATCTCCAAACGAGTTCGCCCGTCGCCTCTAGTTCCAACACCCTAGGCTCCAGATTCCAGGCGCTTCGGACCTTCGACAATGTCCGGTTTCGACCTTCAAGGCCGATGGATGCCCTCCTCCGTCACGGAGGAGGACGTGCTAAAGCTAAGAGAGGCTAAGTTCTTGACCGGCGAAATTTCGTATAGGTTGCCTGCTCAAGGGCAGGCCATTCCCAGTCCTCGGCTTGGTGAGAGCGTGGTATTCATATCCCACTTCCTTCGGGGGTTAGGCTTACCGATGGATCCCTTTGTGAGGGGGCTGCTATTTTATTATGGGCTGGAATTCCACGACTTAGCTCCGGAGTCCATCCTCCATATCTCCTCATTCATCGTCGTGTGTGAAGCGTTCCTCCGTGTTACCCCTCACTTCGGATTATGGCTCAAGACTTTTAAAGTGGAGCCGAAGATGATCGAGGGACGGCACGCAGAGTGCGGAGGCGCTGTTATAAGCAAGAATGCTGATGCTCCATGGCCCTAGGACTCTTTTCAAGAGGAGCTTGGCTTGTGGCAACGAGAGTGGTTCTATATCACCGCTCCCAGGGGCACCAAGTGGGTGGCGCCTCCTGCCTTTCGCTCGGGTCCCCCACCACGGCTAGCGTCATGGGTCAGCAAAGGGTTAGATTGGGGGTTACCCAAAGACGTGCCCTTGTTGCAGGGCCGCATTAGGGATCTCTTAGAAGGAGACCTCAACCTGGTCAAGGTGACGCAGGTCATGCTGATTCGTCGAATATTGCTCGGCAAACGTCACTCCCTTCGCCTGTGGGAGTTTAATCCAGAGGGACCGCGGGCTCTCCAGCATTTCATGGGCACAACGCCCGCGGAGATGTATAAACTGTTCTTCGGATCACAAGCGACGTGTCCAGATTTGACCGAGGACGCAGGCCTAAGCTGCAATCGCCCGGATACTCAAGTAAGTAACCTTGTGCCCGGACCTGCTATCCGTATAATTGTCATAAACTTGCCCCTAAAGAGCTGTCCTTTTAAACAGGAGTGGATAGCGAAGGCAAAGCTGATCAGGTGTCCGGCTCCCCTTCCCGAAACCAGGCCGGATCCCGTGCTTATCCGGATGTTGAAGATAATGCCTTTGGAGGGAAATAAGGGGGAGGACAAGGAAACTATGGCCTCCTCGAAGGAAGCTGCTCCGAGGGGAGGAACCGACAATTCCTCTCCTAAAGGGAAGAAGAGGGCCGCCTTTGACGACCCGGAGACCATGGCCTCGAAGCGGGGGGAAAAATCCTCGTCAGAGGGTCCGACGCCGGGGAGTTCCTCGGCCGAACTACGCCCTCAAAGGGATCAGCTCTCCAGCGAGCCATAAGTAGAGATAGATTTACCTTTTGAGGGATGAGAGAAGTCCTTGATTTATATCTGAGAAGATTAACCGAAATTTTACCTTGTAGCTCAGACCTCAGCCCTTCTCAGCAGAGCTCGTCTTCGGGGGATCTTCTTCTGGAGATGATGGAAAGCGGGACGCCTCCCCCTTTCGTACCGCCTAGCGAGGCGGGCGACCCTGAGGTGTCGTCGCGAAGGGTTTCTCCGAATCCAGCAAGGGTGGAAGATAGCCATGTGGCCCCCCAAGGTTCTCCGCGTCCGGCCTTCGAAAGAGGCCATAGGACAAGTCCGGCACCTTCTGGTGCTCGGCTGGAGGAGCTAAAGATTCTGCTGGGGCGAGCCTCTATCTCAGAGGAGCACCGTGCGTTGATGGGCACGGTGATTGAAAGGATTTCATCCGCAGAAAGCAGATTGCATGAGGCCGTCAAAAGTTTACTGACGGGTTTTGAGGTACGTTAGATAATGTACACTTTTGTCAGTTGCGCATAAGTAAGATGCGCCTTGTGTAGATAGTAGCCCCTGAGACTCTGTGCGTTGTCAAAATTGACGGTGTGCAGAGGATCATAATCCCAGGTCTTTTAAATGTCGCCTTTGTATATAGGTGGCGAATTGTCCGGAGTCGAGCCGGATTGATGATTTTGCCGAACTAAAGCGGCAACTTGACGTGGCAGATGCCGACATCGCGCTTGTCAACAAGCGGCTTGATGAGGCTCAAGGTATGTAATTCATCGGGCGACAGCTGGTAAGGGGAGATTTATGCCAGTATCTTACAATGTGTGTGCTTGACGCAGATGGTGCGGCCGCCATGGAGAGTCTTAGGGCCGAACTTGCCCGAGCGAAGGAACAAGCCAGAAAAAGCGATGCGGCTGCCAAGAGAGCCCTTGAAGAGCTAAGAGCCGAACAAGCTGCCCACTGCCGAAGCAAGGAGGAGATGGCCGAGATGGCCGAGAAGCTAAAGAGCGCTGCTGACCGTTGCCAGCTTCTTGAGAAAGAAAACCGGGCAAGGCAGACGGGCTTGGAGAAGGCCGTTGCTGATGCCAAGGACGCTCGCTCTGCGATGAGAGCTGCGAAGGAGGAGCTTCGCCAAGTCGCACAGATTGCGACTGGAATGCCTTTTACGCTGCGGAGGAAGTTTTGCGATCCGAAGTTTGCTCCGTTGGACCGGATGTGGAGTGTGGAGGACACCTATCTGGATTTGTCAGCGAGTGTTGCTGATGCGACCGAACACTTTCGAGATCAAAAAGATCACGAAGTGGAAAAGCTTTTCTGGTCGCAGTTCCACAATCCAGAGCGTCCACTGGCAGTGTACGATCGCCTGGCTCAATGGGCCGAACTGAATAGGTTGTCTGGACTCGCCATGAAGTACGTCATGGGTCATCTGTGGCCGGGGAGATCGGAGCCGAAGAGTTATTTCAGCTTGGTGCAGCAATTTCTTGACGTGGTGCCACGTATCAATGCGATGAAGAGGTCAGCATGCATAGAGGGCGCACGGATGGCTCTTGCCCGTGTCAAGACATACTGGGCAGAGATGGAGACCACCGTTGTTGCGTCCCGAGATTCGGACAAAAGCCGAGTACCCTCCGAGCACTATTTTCAGGAAGTCCTTGAAGGCGCTCGTGTAATAGAGACGCAGTGCTCGAATGATGCTATTTTATGATAGCATATGTAATTATAAAGCAATATTTTGATAAATTGTAGTGGCCTTTTATACTTGTGCCTTCAAGTATTGGGAACACCTCCTGTGCGGCCGTTTTAAAATATATATAGAGAGAGAATCTGAAAGATGGCAGTCGTTGGCTTCAGCCCCCATGCACATAGTGTGGGGGTGCTCGCAGAAGACGCATTTTCACACTTAATCCAACGTCTTGGTCCTACAAAGGAGGTGACAGCGCAGCGGGCCAGGCGACCGGACTATGATGCTTTAACACTTTCACTTAGCCATAGGAGCTTGACAAGTGGGACTATTTAGGTAGCCCCTTGGTGGCGACTGCGCTCGCCCGAGTTCGGGGCGTGTATGTGCCTGGCCGGGAAACGGCCCTTCGTTAAAGCGGAGGGATCCTATAGATTCCGATAGGTCATCGAGTGGCTGACCAGTCTCACGCTACATCATGACAGTCAGTTTTCGGCTTTCTCTACTGAGGTGCTCGCCCGGCCGAACCGGGGCACAATCGCAGTAGTTCTCCTGGTGCTACCTTAGCCGATAGAGCGGAACGTAAGGTAGCCGAACTCAGGAGCCGGGCAACCCAACATTTGACCAAAGACATGATTCAGAGCTGGTGCATATAATGCCAAAACTCGCGACGCCAAACACTCCCTAAGGTGTTCGGTCTTTATGAGTGCGGGCGAAACAACACTCTTTATTAAAAAGCCCCTAGTGTCCAGGTACGCGCAAAAATTCTGACGTGGCCACATGCCAAGACTCCAGCCTCCTCCTTGGTTATATCAGAAGAAACCAGGGGATGTGTAGCAACGAGAGACAGTAAAAAAGGTTTACGCAGGGTCTTAATCTAAAAAGAATCCTTAGGACGGGTCCCTACTACACGTCTGCACCTGTGTCTCCGTTGTGCCGTATCCTGGACGGGCGTCGTACGATGTTCATCTGTAAAAGAGAGGAACTCAGTTGAAAATTGGGTCGTGCCGAACAAAAGTTTAAAATAAACAAAGTATAAAGTAAAATATATAAAATTGAGCTTTATTGTCTCTTATTGTATATGTACGGAGCTCCTGGTGCGGTGGTATATGGCCACTAAGCCTGCATCAACGATAATTTTGTACCAAACTCGTCTATCCGCGTTCGTGGTCTTTAATGACCTATTCCGAAGTTTTTGGCCTCAAGCCATTTTATTGTGGGGCTGTCAAAGCGGCCGCACAGTCCTCCTCTTGGGGGAGGCGCACTTCAATGCTTCCCCTTCAAAGAGATGATGCCTCATGGACCGGGCATCTTAAGCGTTAGAGATGCATAATGCGGTATTGCGTTAAAGCGGACGAAAGCTTCTCGTCCCAGTAGTGCTTGGTAGCGACTTGAGAACGGGACGATGTGGAAAGTCAGCTTTTCACGATGGAAGTTATCTGTAGAACCGAATATAACTTCGAGCCGGAGAAAACCCATGCAATGGGTGTCCGGACCAGGCGTTACCCCTTGAAAGGCGGTTTTGTTGCGGCGGATTCTTGCTGGGTCTATCCCCATGTGACGCATTGTGTCCTGATATATCAGGTTTAGTCCGTTGTCGCCGTCCATAAGGACATTTGAAAACTGGAGTCCGCCAATTATTGGATCGAGTACCAAGGCAGTCCAGCCTGCGTTCCGGATACTTCTAGAATAATCCAGCTGATCGAAGATGATTGGTTTTGACAACCAGTGGCGGGACCCCTTTTGGATTGGTCGTGTGGTGCGTACCTTTATGGGCGCCGCATGTTTTGTTATGCGAAGTAGGTTTACTGTTTTTACTTCTTGTGGGAAGTTCTTTTGTTTGCTGGTGCTCCGCTTTTGGGGTTCGTCCTCGTCTTCGCTTGGTGTGTCGAGCCCCTTGTGTTCGGCGTTGAGTCTGCCGGATTGTTTGAAAACCCAACAATCTCTGTGGGTATGATTAGCAGGCTTCCCGGGAGTACTGTGTATTTGACATATCCTATCCAGGATTTTGTTTAAGTTGGATGGATCATCCCTGTTATCCTGGAGGGGAGGCTTTGTCTGATTATGTCGTGAGCTTTTGAATCCGGCGTTGACTGCCGTGCTCTTCGGACTTTTTTCCTTAGTCCTGCGACGGTCCTTGTTGCGTCGCGGTTTTCCATTTCCATCCCTAGTTTCGGATGTACTTGGGTCACTGGTGCTGCGTCTTGCCAACCAGCTGTCCTCTCCTGCACGAAAGAGGGTCATGAGGCTTGTTAGTGCGGCCATTGTTCTTGGCTTTTCTTGGCCGAGGTGTCTGGCGAGCCATTCGTCTCAGACGTTACGCCTGAAAGCTGCTAAGGCTTCGGCGTTCGGACAGTCGACTATCTGATTCTTTTTAGTGAGGAATCTATTCCAGAATTGCCGAGTTGATTCTCCGGGCTGTTGAGTTATGTGACTAAGATCATCTGCATCCGGAGGGCGGACATAGGTCCCTTGAAAATTTGCTCGGAAAGCGTCCTCGAGCTCTTCCCAACTTCCGGTTGTGTTTTCAGGAAGGCTTTTAAGCCAGTGCCGGGCTGGCCCTTTAAGCTTAAGGGGTAAGTATTTTATGGCGTGGAGGTCATCTCCTCTAGACATATGTATGTGGAGGATATAATCCTCGATCCAGACTCCAGGGTCTGTTGTTCCATCATATGCCTCTATGTTTACGGGTTTGAATCCCTCTGGAAATTCATAGTCCAGGACCTCATTGGTGAAACATAGGGGGTGTGCGGCGCCCCTGTATTTGGGTGTGCTGGATTCCGATGGCGGTTTTATTGCATTGCTTACGAGATCTTGCTTTCTTGGCCCGTAAATGGACCTGACCGGGCCATGATGCGAATCCTTGAGTGGGTCGCATGCCGACTTAAGTGCAGCGCCGCTTGCCGCTTTATGCTGGCCATGGGGTCGTCTATCCGACCGTGTGGCTTTCTTATTTTTTGAATGCGAGGGCTCTAGGGCCTCTTCGTCGAATTCGGGCAGTAGCTTTCTCTTCGGATAGCTTTTAGTGCGGCGGCTGTCGCCGTATTTATCTGCGGTGTTGATTACTTTGCTCCATCTAATCCTGAGTGCATCTTCCGCCGTTTTTAGCTTCCGCTTCTGCTTTTTTAGGATGCGTGCTGTTGCAACGAGCCTCTTGTGGAGATTCTTCTGCTCCGTGGGTGTATCCGGCGTAAGGTCGTCCGGAGTGCCATTTTCGCCGGGGGAGGGATGTTCGGTTTCTCTATCGTTGTTGCCCTGTTCGGACGGTTGCTCCAAGGCCTGCTCGTCGTCTACCGGCTCATCCTGCTCTATGGCTGGGTCTTTATCGAGGCGGGGCTTGGGTCAGCGTTTACGCCGACGCTTTGATTGCTTTTCGAGGGATCGGTCCCCTGTTCCATCCCCTTTTTCCTCGTTGCCGTTTCCTTTAGGGGTATCCACCATGTACACATCGTGAGATGGGGTGGCTGTCCAATGCCCTGTGGGCGTTGGTTCATCTGTATCTCCTGCATCATCGTCCATGCTATCGATGTCTGCGGAGTCGAAGTTGAGCACGTCGTTCAAATTGTCGACAGTGGCTACCAAGTGGGTGGTGGGTGGGCTTTGAATTTCTTCATCGTCCGTATCCCATCCTTGCTGACCGTAGTCCGGCCAGGGCTCTCCTGATAAAGAGAGAGACTTTAGAGAATTCAGGATGTCGCCGAAAGGCGAGTGCTGAAAGATGTCCGCGGCGGTGAACTCCATTATCGGCGCCCAATCGGATTAGATCGGCAGGGGCGCGAGGGGTTCGGAGTTCAGAGAGGAATCCGGCTCCTCGGAGTCACGGGCAGTGCGGAACGCGGGGCTGTCGTTCGGCTCGATCGCCTTTGAGATCGTAGCCCCCGAGGTGACGTCCAACCGCTCATCCTCGATTGGCGCAATAGGCTCCGAATTAAGGGTAGGAACCGGTGCGCGTGCGGCCCCCAGGGCATTGTTTGGCAGCAGAGCTAGATCCTGCCTCTTGAAACAGTGCGGCGCGCTTGGCTGTGGCTCGAATCCGTCGAAGATCAAATCTCCGCGGATGTCTGCCGTGTGGTTTAAGATTCCAAACCTGACCTGATGGTCAGGGGCGTAGCTTTCGATCTGCTCTAGGTGGCCAAGCGAATTGGCCCGCAGTGCGAAGCCGCCGAAGACGAAGATCTGTCCGGGGAGAGAAATTTCATCCTGGACCGCATCGTCGTTGATGATTGAAGGAGCCATCGAGCCCAAAAGTGACGACACAGAGGAACTCTCAATGAAAGCACCAATGTCGATGTCAAAACCGGCGGATCTCGGGTAGGGGGTCCCGAACTGTGCGTCTAGGCCGGATGGTAACAGGGGACAAGGGACACGATGTTTTTACCCAGGTTCGGGCCCTCTCGATGGAGGTAAAACCCTACTCCTGCTTGATTAATATTGATGATATGGGTAGTACAAGAGTAGATCTACCACGAGATCAAGGAGGCTAAACCCTAGAAGCTAGCCTATGGTATGATTGTTGTATGATGATGTTGTCCTATGGACTAGAACCCTCCGGTTTATATAGACACCGAATAGGGTTAGGGTTACACAGAGTCGGTTACAATGGTAGGAGATCTTGAATATCCGCATCGCCAAGCTTGCCTTCCACGCCAAGGAAAGTCCCATCCGGACACGGGACAAAGTCTTCAATCTTGTATCTTCATAGTCCTGGAGTCCGGCTGAAGGTATAGTCCGGCTACCCGAACACCCCCTAATCCAGGACTCTCTCACAAAGAAAAGCTGGTATGAACTCCCCTTGTTTTTGTTTTTGTAAATATGTTTAGCTCATCGTTCTTGATTCAGCTTATTATGAGTAAACATGTTTATGAAGATAATAGAGATTATAGTTGCTCATGTCATGCTTAAATAGCTAGGCGTGGATAACGATTTATCTTCAGTGTCAACATGCATTAAAATGGTTATGATGTAGTATGATAGTATGGTATCTCCCTCTGAATGATTCGAGTGGCTTGACTTGGCACAGGTTAACGCATGTAGTTGATTCAAAACCAACATACCCTCCACGATATTTATGTTCATGGTATTTGATATCCTACTCATGCCCGTATTCAATGTTAATTATTCTCAATGCATGTTTATGACCGTTTTCGCTCTCTGGTTGGTCGCTTCTCAATCTATATGCTAGCCTTCGCCTGTACTAAGTGGGAATACTGCATGTGCATCCAAATCCTTAAACCCAAAGTTGTTCCAGATGAGTTCACTATATCTACCTATATGCGGTATTAGACTACCGTTCCAAGTAAATTTGCATGTGCCACCTCTAAACATTCAAATAAGCATATGTTTTGTGTTCCTGTACTGCTCATGGAGCGACAGGGGGCAGTCAGTATCTTCCATGCTAAGCGTATTATTCTCACGGTAAGTGTTTGTTCACTTGTACTTACATGAGAGGGACTGGTATTCGGGATGCCCAGTCCCATGATCAATCGCAAAATAATGAAACAAACTCCCCCGGAAAGTTGTTCGTATGGAGGGTACCCAAGGATTCGGCTAGCCATTGCTTGTGCTTGTCGGCTGAGGGGGAGTAAACTTTACCTTTCCGCTTGGGAACCGCCACTAATGTGTTTAGCATGGAAGATATTGAAAACTCTCAGCCGTGACGTTGACAGGAAACGCATACCTCCCAAAAATATATGTATCTCTGTTTTGAGCTTTGAGATCTAGCACCTCTGCAAATCCCTGCTTCCCTCTGTGAAGGGCCTATCCATTTACTTCTATGTTATTTTACTTTTATTATTGAGTCATCACCCTCTCATTTAAGCACCAGTTGGAGAGCACTATTGTCATTCTTATGCATTGAGTATAGTTAATGTTGAGTGTGGCATGACTGGATCTCTTTTACCGTGAATTACAATGTTTAGTCATTGCTATAACTTCAGAGGTGTTTTGCATTTATGTTTTACGGTCTCAGAAAGGGCTAGCGAGATACCATGCTATCATGTTATATCATGTTTGTTTTGACAAATTGTTGGCATCTGAGATACTTTATTAGTGCTCATGATTTGGTTATGTCATTGGTATGAGTAAATGTGAGACCTCAATGTTAACAAGGACATGGTTAGTTCATAATCCTTGCTGAAAACTTTAACATTAGTTAAGCATATTCACAAGAACAAGAACACAAAGAGTTGGTAAAAGTTTTCCTTTATCACTTTCAGTTTGTCAATTGAATTGCTTGAGGACAAGCAATGAGTTAAGCTTGGGGCAGTTGATACATCTCCATCATATCTACATTTCCAAACACATTTGCTCTTGTTTTGGACTCTAATTTGCATGATTTGAATAGAACTAACCCGTACTGACGTTGTTTTCAGCAGAATTGCCATGTGTTGTTTTTGTGCAGAAATAGTTGAGCTGAAACTTTACGGAGTTTTATTTCAAAATATCTAAAAAACACTGGCGAGGAGAAATGCCAGAGGGGGTCACCAGGGGGCGCGCCACGCCCCCTGTCGATTTCAAAATCGGCGTATCTCGTAGTAGGGGTCCTAAGCTAGGCGTCTTGGAGCGATGGTAACATGGACACGGGGTTTTACCCAGCTTCGGGCTCTCTTGATGAGATAATACCCTACATGCTGCTTTTGATTGTATTCGTATGGGTGTAGTACAAAGTACACGTATCTACCACGAGATTGTAGTAATGAATATGAGATCCCCCATTGACTACCCTGGCCTCGGTTTATATAAGACACCGGAGGCTTAGGGTTTAGGAGAGTCCTTGCCTTGGGCGCCAAGTCTTGTGGAGTCTTCCTTGTATGCGGCAGGGGTTGTCCGAATTGGCCCATGAGTATGCGGCCATGGGGTCCTCGGCCCAATCTAACTGATCGGGAGATGACGTGGTGAGTACCCCCTAGTCCAGGACAACGTCAGTAGCCCCCTGAACTGGTCTTCAAGTTGGGGACGCTCCTCGATTCTTCCGAACTGTTCTTCATCTTCGGTCGTCGGTCTTGAAAACTGGTTCAACAAATCTTCCCATCTTCGATCTTGAGGATCGCCAAAGTGCATCCAAAGAGTTTACACGTTGGGTATCCGAGGAGCCCCTTTAAGTTTCCGGCCTTTATCAATGCCTTGTTATTTTCACGCCCCCCTCGGGTTTGAAGTTGTTCCCGAGCGGCAGCATCCTCTTGCGTCCGAGCTCCAACGCCGAACTGCATTCAAGGTATTTTTTGCAGCCGAGCCCCAACGCCGGACCACTTCCGAACCCCAACGCCGGAATGTATCCGAGCTCCAACGCCGGACTATGTCCAAGCTCCAACGCCGGGCTGTATCCGAGCTCCAACGCCGGAATGTGTCCAAGCTCCAACGCCGGACTATATCCGAGCTCCAACGCTGGACTGTGTCCAAGCTCCAACGCCGTACTGTATCCGAGGTGTCATAAATCACCTTGGTTCAAAAAAGTTAAAGGAGTTTAGCCGAGCTTAATGCCGGAAATGCCGTCTATGGAGCCAGCCACTAGCACCCGAGCTTTATGCTGGACTGCTTCCGAGGTGGTGCACTACCCCGACTGCGGGCCAATTTTTGTCAATATTTTTGATTGGTGCAATTTATTCTCTGTCAAGATATATAGCCAGTATCCCTCAAGGTGTGTATCGGTCTAAAACCCGAGATGCACCTGAAGGATGACATAAGACTGCTGATCCCAATAGCCCCTGAGACTCGGGTTGATTCGCAAAATCAACCTAAGGATCAACTCTTAGCTCGGCAGAATACTTCGGGACACAAAAAGTAGTGTGCAAAGTCCTCGAGACTCAGGTTGGGTGCGGCCGACCAACCTGAGGATCATAATCTCCTTGAAAACTATATTGCACTTAAATTTTCTGCATTGCATTGCCAATGCAGTAGCCCCCCGAGAATTGGGTTGGGCAACATGGCCGACCCTAGGATCGTACCTCCTCGGGAACTAGTTCAACTGTCATGTATGTTTTGACAATACCGAGCTGGGGTTCGGCAGAAAAGATGCCAAATTGTAGTTTTATAAAAGAGTTTCACGCCAAACACCTCAACCAAGAGAATGTCCTGCTTCCTGAAAGGAAAACATAAAATATGTGAAAAGATGTTATAAGCTCAAAGGCCAAAAACATGCGTAAAAACTTTACATCTAGATTGAATCAAGTTGTTTTGGTGCCAATAAGAAATTGGTCTTAAAATTGTACTTCCGTCGTGCTTTGATATGACAAATCCGATCTCTAGACTTCAAGTGGGTCAACCTTTGGCTTCAACCTCCCTATCCCGAAGGCGGCGTGTTTCTCAGGCCAGCTTAGCAAACTAAACACGAGCGGCTTTAGAGAGAAATCAAGCTACCCAGCTATTGATCATACACCTGAGTCGTTAAAGGAGTGGCAGAAAAAATTGCAACGACTAAGAAGAAAACTGCTCATATTAATTTAAGAGCCCCCCAAGTGATTTGGCTAAAAGAATTTTATCTATAATGAGTGTACGTACCAAAGTACTTATATCATATCTGTGTTCACCCGAACTTTATACGCGTCTTAACCGACCGTCGGCTTCTCCCTCTTTGGTCAAGGGCATAAAAGTGTTATGTACTCCACCTGTCGAGAATATCGACGGTGTTTCCGATAACCAGGCAATCAGGCCATAAGGCCGCAACAGACAAAGCGCGCTCAGGGAACTTATGATATATTACTGACGAGGTGTAAGAAGCATCTTCGAAGAAAATAGTACCCCCACCGATACCTTTCTTCGGTGCTCATTGTTACTATGAGACTTGTGTAATAGATTTTTTGTACTCATGAGTTCCGTTGTGTGCCAACCTAATTGAAAACAACAAGAGTGCTAGCTTTCGGCTTCACCCAGTCTGAGGTCTGGCTCGGATGACCCGATCGTGACAATCGTAGAGGTGCTCCCTTTACTCCCTAGCCGAACAATCGGGAACGTAGGGGTAAACATAGGAACAAGGCAACCCAGCTTGCAAATCGCTTATGTCAACATGGTGCATATTGTGGCGTAATACACGAACAAGGAACGAAGGCATACAAGTATAATCGTTTGCAAGAGGAAATGCTTCACAAAGGAAGCCCCCAAGTAAACGGGGTATTTGAATTTGTGTGTCACAAACAAAGTTTTGACGAGGAAGTTTTTCACAAGCAACTTTTTGCCAAAAAGGTATAATGCTTGGTCGAACCAAACAAAATTTAAAACTGGAAGTTTTTTAGCATGAAAGCGACTTAGCTGGTTAATGTGGTCAGCATTGACGACGCGGTCCGAGCTCGATGCCGGACAAGATTCCATCCCCCAAGCCGGTCCCGAGGTGTCGGAGCGTAGAGCTCGACACTCCAAAGTGGTGACATAGCACGGCCAATGCAGGCTGACAGAGTGACGCCGAAATCCCCAGCATGGGTTCATGAAGTGACGACGAAGCCCCCTGTCTAGCCAAGGTGACGTGGTATGTCGGTACGCCGAGGTGACAGCGCTGCCAGACCCGGATCATCTATCTGTGCACGGAAAATAGTGCAAGCCAGAGATAATAGTAATAATAAAAAATTAGTTGCATAATTAATAATTTACGCAAAGTGAGTAATAAAAGAAATATGGCATGTGTGCTGAACACTCAATGAGGTAGAGCTCTCTGACTGATGGCGAAGTCCCCGGGGCAACCGAACATGTTGGTATGGAAGTTCGACGAACAAGGTGATCACGCGAGTCGATTTATGCCGAAGTGATCGCGTGACGCAGTCAAAGTCGATTACCTGCTTAATTAAATAATATAGAGGGAGAAAGGAAAACAGAAAGTCAAATCTCCCTGTAATGGCGCCGAGCCAAACTCTCTTCAGCCTCAATGGGCGTCATTGCACCAGATAATGCGCGATGTAAGTTAATTGCTTGGCCGACAAGCTCGGCTTGATGATGTCAGTGTTGCGAGGTGTGGAGTGGTGTCTGCCGAACAACGGGCGAAGAGGATGGCTTTAACTTGCAGCACAGTTGGGGCTAGATAGACTGCAAATGTCGTACACTCGTGTGACCGCTTGAAAATTTCCTGCGAAAAGCGACACGGTGAAAGCCCGAGAATAATATTTTAGAGCAATCTAGCAAAGCACTTCCGTCAAGGAAAAATATGGCCTGTACGTTCTCGTGAAGCAATAGTAATGTGTATGTAGAGTAATAATACTAGTTTTGGAAAACTAGATTTCGCTGGCAAGCGTGATTGATCTTCTCCTGTGAGTTCGGAAGAAACGAAAACTAGTCTAGTTTACTACTAGGCCGGACTGATCCAATAGCACCCGGCATTTGGTAGAACAGGAGCGGCAGCAACCTTCAGACTTGTAGTTGTACACTAAGCAAAATCGATCTTGGACGAGCCTGTGGAATAAAGCTGCAATCCGACAGCAATAATTCTCGCGAAAAAATATTATGCATGAAAAGTAATTTGAAGATATAGCACCGGGCAGTGGAATAACATATTTTATAGGTCAGATTCAACTGTAGATGCGACATTCGTCAGATCGCAGACGAAAATCCGGAGACGCGGAAAAACATCAAACGTCAGTGCAAAGGTAGTCTGCACTATTCCTCAATCGGACCTAAAAAGCAAGGATGCAAGACTGACACTAACACGTAACCGCATTAGTAGTACTTCCTTTGGTCTGTGCATGCCTTGAGGATAATATAATATAGGAATAGGAGTAGGAGACAAGCAATAATCAGGTGATGAATTTAAAAGAGAGGAAAACGAATCTCCGGCGGCCGCTGCTGGTCCATGATCAATCCCGGCTCCGCGTGGCGCTAGTTGCGCCTATTCGCCGATTCTGCCCTGACACACGGAGTAGTTCCTTCTCCGGCTACTGCCTCTATGCGCGAGCTTCTCATGATTTCCTGTAGTACATGAGGGCGGCAGGGTTTGGATCCGTATCACCCGACGCCGGACAATTCCACGGCCGATTAAAAACTCCGTGATCTTTCTTGGAGCGATGGTAACATGGACACAAGGTTTTACCCAGCTTCTGGCTCTCTTGATGAGATAATACCCTACATGCTGCTTTTGATTGTATTCATATGGGTGTAGTACAGAGTACACGTATCTACCACAAGATTGTAGTAATGAATATGAGATCCCCCATTGACTAGCCTGGCCTCGGTTTATATAAGACACCGGAGGCCTAGGGTTTAGGAGAGTCCTTTCCTTGGGTGCCAAGTCTTGTGGTGTCTTCCTTGTATGCGGCAGGGGTTGTCCAAACTGGCCCATGAGTATGCGGCCATGGGGTCCTCGGCCCAATCTAACTGATCGGGAGACGGCGTGGTGAGTACCCCCTAGTCCAGGACACCGTCACCCCCACCCCCAACACGCGCCTGGCAGGCTTGTGGGCTCCTGGCAGCTCCCGCAACCCTAACTCCAACTCCATAAGTACCTATTCATCCAGAAAAATCAGAGAGAAGGAATCATCACGCTTTACGATACAGAGCCACCATCACCTCTTGTTCTTCATCAGGAGGGCTGATCTAGATTCCGTTCGGGGCTCCATAGTGGGGGATTCAACGACGTCGTCGTCATCAACCATCCTCCATCACCAATGTCATGATGCTCCACCACCGGGAGTGAGTAATTCCTTCGTAGGCTTGCTGGATGATGATGGGTTGGATGAGATTTATCATCTAATCGAGTTAGTTTTGTTAGGGCTTGATCCCTAGTATCCACTATGTTAGGAAATTGATGTTTCTATGACTTTGCTATGCTTAATAATTGTCACTAGGGCTCGAGTGCCATGATTTCAGATCTGAACCCTTTATGTTTTCACGAATATATTTGAGTTCTTGATCCTATCTTACAAGTTGTATGCACCTATTACGTATTATGATCCGCATACCCCAAGCTGACAGTAATTGGGATTCTTTCTGGTGATTATCATAGTTTGAGTTCATGTATTCACTAAGTGCTAATCCTTTGTTCCGGTTCTCTACTAAAAGTAGGCCTTAATATCCCTTAGCTTCCTTATGGACCCACTGCCATGGGAGGGTAGGACAAAAGATGTCATGCAAGTTCTTATTACAAGCAAATAGGACTATATATAGAATACATGCCTACATTACATTGATGAATTGGAGCTAGTTCTATGTCGCCCTAGATTTTGACTGTTACATGGTGAATGCCATCCAACATAATTATCCATCACTGATCCAATGTGTATGACTTTCGCATATTTAGCTTTGCTAGGTTACTTTCGTTGTTGCTGTTATTACAATCACTATAAAACTGCTATTGCTACTGCTACTGTTACTATTGCTATTGTTACCACTACTATCAAACTATCATACTATTGTTCTACTGATCACTTTGGCGCAGATATTTAGTTCTCCAGGTGTGCTTGAATTGAAAACTCAACTGCTAATACTTGCAAATATTCTTTGGCTCCCGTTGTGTCGAATCAATAAATTTGGGTTGAATACTCTACCCTCGAAAATGTTGTGATCCCCTATACTTGTGGGTTATCACCTATATGACATGCACAACAACAACAAGTGCAAGCAAGAATAAACACAAGATAGTAAGCTTGCACAAAGTGAAGGTAAGAAGTAATTAACTGCAAGTGGAGACGAGGATGACTTTCTGAAGTTCCCTCATTTGGAGGAGGTACATCTCCATTGGAGGGGTGTGGAGGCATGATGCTACCCAAATAGTCCCAATGGCTTACCCTATTTTTGTCTAGTGCCTTCAAGCACCGAGACCACAAGGACTTTGGGCACTCGGACCTCTGGGTGGAGCACTATGTTTCTTTGAGAAACCCTTCCAAGATTATGAAATATTTGGGGAAGATAAAGTATGGAATTTGATTGAGTTCCCCAACTCCCTAATCTCCACAACCCCTCTTAATAGTATGGATGCTCCTATGACTCAAAATATTAACCAAAAAACTTTCGGAGCCACCGAAGAACATCATCTTTTGCCCTTTTTGAATAGATGGAGTTACCAATGTCCGTATTCCAAGGAGAGAGACCAATGTCCTGATATAAACTTACCAACCGACATTAGTTCTTACAAATAGTATTGTGATCAACACCAAAATAATAATTGAGTGACAATTGCACTTTCAAACTCCCCCTTTTTGGTTAATTGATAACAATACAATTTGCACATGGAAAAACATACAATGGAGTGAAAATTATATTGCCATGCAACACTATTAGTCTAGGAAGGCGTCCATATCACACAAACAAGAAGGCGTCCCTTAGATTAATAGCCAAGTGCAACAAGATGAATAATAATGAAATGAGCAGGTTGCACAACCTAGTTTCTGATAACAAAGAATATAAAACAATGGCGCCATGAATCCCAAACTATAGGTGTTATGAGAGCAAGATATACGTGTGAGACTATGATAAAGTAATAATAAACACAATAATATAACAAGGCAAGTGATGAGTCCAATTTTCATGATAATTTTGGTTGTTATTTTGTGCCTTTATAATAGGCTGAAAGAACATGCGGTGCCCCCATGTTTGGTTTTGGTAATTGATGACAATCTCTATGGACTAATGGTTGTCTTGAGTTATATTTGAAGGATTTGTCCATAGGTTTTTCTTGAAGCCCATGTGTTGGTTTCAAGGAGTTTGTGAGTTGACCAAGGTGCTATTAAGGAATTATCCAAAGATTGGTCATGTGAGTGTTGAGCTTATTGCAAGCATTTCTTGAAGAAGAAGATTGTGTGATCATTCATGTTTACCTTCAAGACATCATCCAAATGAAGAGAGTTGGAAAGATTCAAGATTGATGAAGACTAAGTCAAGAGTGAATCAAGTTGATCAACTCACAAAGCATAGAAGATTTACCGAGATGGATCAAGGGATCCCATGGTATGGTAAGCATTGCCCATTGTGCTTTGTGTACTAACCCATGGTCTATGTGAGAGTTCTAGGTGGGGTTAGGTACGTGTTCATGGGCTTGTGTCAAGAGGAAAATATCACTCAACCCATGGAAAGGATGACATCAAGTGGTGATCGTCATCAAGATTGTCGTGTGCAAGTTCAAGTGGAGCATCACGAAGAGATCAAGTGCTTGAAGCTTGCCGTCCATGGTGGTGACAATGGACTTGTGAAGATGTGTGGAAGAGTGGCTCACCCATAGTGGTTTATGGGGGAGCAATCAACTAGTCTTCATCGAGCAATCGCAATCAACAAAGGTGGTCCAACTTGAGGGAGTCAAGATCATCATCATCTAGGTCAAGTGGACTATGTGCAAGGCAAAGGTTTTCCCTTGATAGGTTTTCTATTTTACCGGTCTCATGGTGGTAGTTGGGAGACCGGGTTATAGGATCGATTGTCGCACTATCAAGGGGGGCTCTCGATGAGTAGCTTGATCGTATCGTTCATAGAGAGCTCAAACCATTGCATCCTTGCATCATCTTTATTGGTTCTTGTTTGGTTCTTCTCTTTGTGAGTTTTGGAGCTTATGGTCATCTTGGTGACAAGCTCGAGTTCATCGAAAACGGAGTTCACTTGCTTCTTCTATGATGTTTTCGATGTTGGAGGGTATGCCGGTTCTTCTCTGTTGGAGGTTTCACTCCTCAATTTTTTTTCTACTCTTCTTTCTCTATCCAACAAGCTTGAGTTTGCTCAATTCGGAGCTCTCATGAAGAAGTTATGGCAGTTTTGGGTTTTCTCCCTGTGGTAGTACTATGGTCGGTAGCGGTAGTACCGCTCTCTACTACCGCCTCGATTTTGGGTCTTGCACTTTTCGTGTCGGGTTTAGCAGTAGTTGCACGGCAGTAAGGCACGGCAGTTCCACCTATAAGTGGTAGTACCACCTCGTTTGGGTGGTAGTACCGCCTATAAGCGGTAGTACCGCTCCGGTCGGGCGGTAGTACCGCTATTGCATTACTGCCGTCGTACTCTGCCCTGCCCTGCCTCTTTTAGTCCCGTGTCCTGCTCCTCCAGCGGTAGTACCGTTGGGGTCAGCAGTAGTACCGGTTATAAGCGGTACTACCGCCCCAAGGTTCATGTTTTGTTGCTCCATTTCCCTGATTTTTCCACCTGAGCGGTAGTACCACTCGTGGAGCGGTAGTACCGCTCGTGTGCGGGCTGAGCACATAACGGTTGGATTCGGGAGGCCCTATAAAAGGGGGTCTTCTTCCCCAATGAATCTTATCCTTTGAGCTCATGTTCTTCCCCCATTGTTGACCTTCTTCGAGCTTGCTAACTCTCAATCCCTCCATGGATTCTTGCTAGTTTTTGGGGGAAAGAAGAGAGGAGATCTAGATCCACATTTCCACCAATCACTTTCTCCTCTATGTGAGGGGAACCCCTTGGATCTAGATCTTGGAGTTCTTGGTGTTCTCCTTCTTGTTCTTCCTCTCATTTTCCTCCCTAGCATTAGTTGCTTTGGTGGGATTTGGGGGAGAAGGACTTGGGCACTCCGTGTGCCCTTGCCATTGCATTTGGTGCACCGGTTTGAGTTCTCCACGGTGATACGTGGAAGTTACAAGTTGAGAAGCTTATTACTCTTGGGTGCTTGGTACCCCTTGAGCTTGGTCCTCTTGGGTGCTTGGGCGCCCTAGACGGTTGGTGGTGTTCGGAGCTCAATCATTGTGGTGCAAAGCTCCAGGCAAGCGTCGGGGTCTCCAATTAGGTTGTGGAGATCGCCCGAGCAATTTGACGGCTATCGGTGACCGCCCCCAAGGGTTGCCAAAGTGTACGGGTTCGGTGACCGCCCCCAAGGGTTGCCATTTGTACGGGTTCGGTGACTGCCCTCAAGGGTCCCTTAGTGGAATCACGGCATTTTGCATTGTGCGAGGGCGTGAGGAGATTACAGTGGCCCTAGTCGCTTCTTGGGGAGCATTGTGCCTCCACACCACTCCAAACGGAGATTAGCATCTGCAAGGGTGTGAACTTCGGGATACATCATCGTCTCCGCGTGCCTCGGTTATCTCTTACCCGAGCCCTTTTCTTAGCAGGGCTATCAGGGCTGCAGTGATTCCTCCCAACTTCAGGTTGGTGACTGGAGTCAGTAAGTTCACCGGTGAGTCCAAGCCTGACACTTGGCTTGAGGATTACCGAGTGGCTGTTCAGATTAGCGGTGGCAACGACGAGGTAGCCATGAAGCATTTGCCTCTTATGTTGGAGGGATCAGCCAGAGCGTGGTTGAACCAGTTAGCACCCAGTAGTATTTACACTTGGGAAGATCTTGCCCGAGTGTTTGTTAGGACATTTGAAGGTACTTGCAAGCGACCAGCAGGGTTGACAGAACTGCAGTCGTGTGTGCATAAGTCGAGTGAAACTCTGGGGGATTATATCCAAAGGTGGATCACTTTACATCACACAGTCGAGAGTGTATCTGATCACCAGGTAGTTTGTGCCTTCAAGGAAGGCGTTAAGAACAGAGAACTGAGTTTGAAATTCGGTCGAACCGGAGATATGACCCTGAGTCGGATGATGGAAATCGCCACCAAGTATGCGAACGGTGAAGAAGAAGATAGGCTCTGGAGTGGCAAGTACAAGGCAGCCGCAAATGAGACCGGCGGAGGAAACTCCAGTAGGAAGCAAAAACGCAAAGCCGAGCCAGCTGCTCCTGGAGAGGCCTTGGCTGTGACCCCAGGAAAGTTCAAGGGGAAACCCAAGGGTCCCTGGAACCCCAAGAAAGTGAAAGACCAGGATGGGAACGATGTGTTGGACTTACCATGTCACATTCACATGAAGAAAGACGAGGAGGGTAAACTCATTTACCCAAAACATACCACTCGACAATGTCGACTCCTGATTCAGCAGTTTCAAGGGAAACAGACCAAAGATAAAGAGAAGGAGTCGGACAAAGTTGAGGACAAGGAAGACAGCGGTGAGGGATACCCCCAAGTCAATTCCACCCTGATGATGTTCGCTGACGTTGAAAGCAAGAGTCGATTGAAGGTTATCAATCGAGAAGTGAACATGGTCCTCCGGCGACACCCAATTATCTTAAATGGTCTCAAACTGCCATCACATTCGACCAGTCCGATCACCCGACACATATTGCTACCCCAGGGAGGCAAGCGTTGGTGGTCGACCCAGTCGTTGAAGGCACTCGACTGACCAAAGTTTTAATGGATGGTGGCAGTGGTTTGAACTTGTTGTATGCAGAGACGCTGAAAGGGATGGGCATTCCTATGTCCAGACTCAGCATCAGTAACATGAGCTTCCACGGAGTCATTCCTGGAAAGAAGGCTGAGTCACTCGGCCAAATTGCTCTCGATGTAGTTTTCGGTGATTCGAAGAATTTCCGGAAGGAAAAGTTGACCTTTGAGGTCGTGGATTTTCAGAGTGCGTACCACGCCATACTTGGAAGGCCAGCGTACGCTCATTTCATGGCCCGACCATGCTACGTGTACCTTAAATTGAAGATGCCCGGTCCCAAAGGTGTTATCACCGTCACGGGTAATCGGAAGAAAGCAGAGGAGTGCTTCCAGAAGGGCTCCAAAATTGCTGATGCTCAGATGGCCGAAATAGAGTTACAAGGGTACCAGAAGACCGCAGACCCGAGTGATTTGTTGCGAGCCAAGAAGCCCGCCACAAAATCAGCATTTCAGTCACCCGGGGAGACAAAACAGGTTCACATCCACCCGACCGACCCCAATGCGGCTCCGACCAACATCTCCACTACACTCGACTCTAAATAGGAAGAAGCGCTCATCCAGTTCCTCCGTGAGAACTGGGACATCTTTGCATGGAAGCCTGCTGACATGCCGGGTGTTCCCAGGGGACTGGCTGAGCCCCGCCTACGAGTCGACCCAAAAGTCAAACCAGTTAAGGAACATCTTCGACGGTCCGCCATCCAGAAGAGAAAGGCCATTGGCGAAGAGGTGGCTCGACTCTTAGCAGCAGAGTTCATCCACGAGATCTACCATTCCGAGTGGCTCGCCAATGTTGTCATGGTCCCCAAGAAGGACAAGTCGTTGGGCATGTGCATCGATTTCAACATATCAATGGGGCCTGCCCGAAAGATCATTTCCCTCTTCCTCGCATCGACCAAATAGTCGACTCGACCGCAGGATGCGAGAGGTTGTCTTTTTTAGATGCTTATTCCGGATACCATCAGATCCGTCTGTATGGACCCGATGAGATAAAAACGGCTTTCATCACCCCATTCGGGTGCTTCTGTTATGTCACCATGCCTTTCGGTCTCAAGAATGCCGGAGCTACATTCATGAGGATGATTCAGAAGTGCTTGCTCACTCAAATCAGTTGGAATGTAGAAGCATACATGGATGATATAGTGGTCAAGTCGCGAAAAGGTTCTGACCTGCTGGCTGACCTTGCTGAATCATTTGCCAATCTCAGAGGTATGATATCAAGCTTAATCCATCAAAGTGCACATTTGGAGTTCCTGGAGGAAAGTTACTCGGTTTTCTTGTTTCCGAACGAGGAATAGATGCTAACCCTGAAAAGGTTGGCACCATACTCCGAATGAAACGCCATGTGCGTGTGCACGATGTCCAGAAGCTTACTAGATGCTTGGCCGCTTTAAGTCGATTCATCTCCAGACTCGGTGAAAAGGCATTACCTCTTTACCGACTGATGAAGAAGTCAGACAAGTTCGAGTGGACTCCGGAAGCTGACGCAGCGTTTGTAGAGCTAAAAGCTCTGCTCTCCACCCAGCCGGTGCTTGCCGCCCCTGTCAGCAAAGAGCCTTTGTTGCTTTACATCGCAGCCACTGGACAAGTCGTTAGTACCGTACTTACGGTCGAGCGGGAAGAGGAAGGAAAGGCCTTCAAAGTTCAAAGCCCAGTTTATTACCTTTCTGAAGTTCTGACCCCATCAAAGAAAAGATACCCTCACTATCAGAAGCTTGTTTATGGGATTTACATGTCCACGAAGAAGGTTGCTCATTATTTCTCTGATCACTCCATTACAGTCGTCAGCGACGCCCCATTATCATAGATTCTTAATAACAGAGATGCAACTGGTCGAGTGGCAAAATGGGCGATTGAACTTCTTCCCCTTGATATCAAGTTTGAGGCAAAGAAAGCTATCAAGTCCCAAGCAATAGCAGATTTCCTCGCCGAGTGGACTGAACAGCAGCTTCCGACTCAAGTTCACTCGGAACACTGGACTATGTTTTTCAATGGTTCCAAGATGCTGAATGGGTCTGGTGTGGGAGTAGTATTGGTTTCCCCCCGAGGAGATAAGCTCAAATATGTTCTCCAGATTCACTTTGATTCCTCTAACAACGAGGCAGAATATGAAGCACTCTTGTATGGGTTGCGTATGGCCATATCACTCGGTGTCCGTCACCTTATGGTCTACGGCGACTCAGATCTGGTTGTTAATCAAGTGATGAAGGAGTGGGATGATTATTGCAATGCAGTGAGAAAGTTGGAGAAGAGATTCGAGGGGTTAGAGCTCCATCACATACCCCGACTGAAAAACCAAGCTGCGGATGATTTGGTGAAAATAGGGTCCAAGAGAGAAGCCATTCCCAGTGATGTGTGTTTGGAGCACATTCGTGCACCATCGGTGCAGGAGCATCCTTTCACAGAAGAACCTCCGCAGCCGAAGAGCGCCAATGATCCGACTGAAGTTGAAATTCCGGCCGTGGTCGACCTGATTATGGAAGTTGTAGTCGTCACTCCCGACTGGACAGCACCGTACATCACGTATATTATGAGGAATGAGCTCCCAGAAGATGAAGAAGAGGCTCAACAGATCGTCCGTCGATCCAAGGCCTTTACAGTAATCAAAGGGCAGTTGTACAGAGAAAGCGCGACTGGAGTCGGTCAGAAGTGCATCACGCCAGAAGAAGGTCAAATAATTCTTGAGGATATCCACTCGGGGACCTGTGGCCATCATGCGTCCTCTCGGACCATTGTGGCTAAAGCGTACCGAGCAGGATTTTACTGGCCGAGGGCAAATGAAATGGCAAAAGACATAGTTGACAAGTGCGAAGGGTGTCAGTTTTATTCCAACATGTCACACAAGCCCGCCTCTGCTTTGAAGACCATTCCACTCGTCTGGCCCTTCGCTGTTTGGGGTCTAGACATGATTGGACCGCTGAGAACTGGCAGAAGCGGCTTCACTCACTTGTTGGTTGCAATCGACAAGTTCACCAAGTGGATAGAAGCCAAACCCATCAAGAACCTTGATGCAAGCACTGCTATCAGTTTCATCAGAGAGCTGATATTCAGATATGGAGTTCCGCATAGCATCATCACTAACAATGGATCAAACTTTGATAACGACATATTCAAAGCCTTCTGCGCCTCTCAAGGCACGCGGGTCGACTATGCCTCAGTTGCTCATCCTCAGTCGAATGGGCAGGAAGAGCATGCAAATGGTCTCATCCTCAAAGAACTGAAACCTCGACTGATGCGTGATCTCAAGCACGCAGCAGGAGCTTGGGTCGACGAACTTCCATCAGTTCTTTGGGGATTAAGGACCACTCCTAATCGGTCGACTGGAAGAATGCCATTCTTTCTGGTCTATGGAGCTGAAGCAGTTCTGCCGAGTGATCTGCTTCACAATGCGCCTCGAGTCGAACTATACTCTGAAGAAGAAGCGGAACAAGCTCGGCAAGATGCAGTCGACCTCTTGGAAGAAGAGAGGGAGATGGCCCTGATCCGCTCGACTATCTACCAGCAGGACTTACGTCGGTTCCATGCTAGAAACATGAAGAGTCGAGCCTTTCAGGAAGGAGACTTGGTCCTCCGAGTGGATCAACAAAAGCCTCACAAACTCGCTCCAACCTGGGAAGGCCCCTTCATCGTCACCAAAGTCCTCCACAACGGAGCATATCATCTCTATAATGTTGATCGTCAGATCGACAAGCCTCGAGCTTGGAATGCGGAGTTGCTCCGTCCTTTTTACACTTAAAAAACTCACTCGGTTGAGATGTAATAAAAGTACCTCTGTAGTTCTTTTATCTAAAGCAAGAATGTTATAATTTTCCCAGGAGATTGTTATTTCTTTTTTGTTGAAATTTTCCCCCAGTGGGTGGCTTAGCTGCGAATCCGTTTCGCCTAAGTTTGTAAAAATTCCTTACCGAGTGGCGAGGCCGCCTTCCACTCTGGGGCTTAGCTTCGAATCCGTTTCGCCTAAGTATTGAAAATCCTACCGAGTGGTGAACCAGATTCCCACTCGGAGGCTTAGCTGCAGCTCAGTGCTTGCCTAAGTTTGAAAAAATCCTACCGAGTGGAGAGCAAAACTCCCACTCGGAGGCTTAGCTGCAGCCCAGTGCTCGCCTAGGTGTTTAAAAAGTCCTACCGAGTGGAGAGCAAACCTCCCACTCGGGGGCTTAGCTGCAGTCCAAGTACTCGCCTAAGTATTTAAAATCCTACCGAGTGGATAGCAAACCTCCCACTCGGAGGCTTAGCTGCAGCTCAGTGCTCGCCTAAGTTTGAAAAAATCCTACCGAGTGGAGAGCAAAACTCCCACTCGGGGGCTTAGCTGCAGCTCAGTGCTCGCCTAAGTTTGAAAATATCCTACCGAGTGGAGAGCAAACCTCCCACTCGGGGGCTTAGCTGCAGCTCAGTGCTCGCCTAAGTTTGAAAAAATCCTACTGAGTGGAGAGCAAACCTCCCACTCGGAGGCTTAGCTGCAGCTCAGTGCTCGCCTAAGTTTGAAAAAATCCTACCGAGTGGTGAACCAGATTCCCACTCGGAGTCTTAGCTGCAGCCCAATGCTCGCCTAAGTTTGAAAAAATCCTACCGAGTGGAGAGCAAACCTCCCACTCGGGGGCTTAGCTGCAGCTCAGTGCTCGCCTAAGTTTGAAAAAATCCTACCGAGTGGTGAACCAGATTCCCACTCAGAGGCTTAGCTGCAGCCCAGTGCTCGCCTAAGTTTGAAAAAATCCTACCAAGTGGAGAGCAAACCTCCCACTCGGAGGCTTAGCTGCAGCTCAGTGCTCGCCTAAGTTTGAAAAAATCCTACTGAGTGGAGAGCAAACCTCCCACTCGGAGGCTTAGCTGCAGCTCAGTGCTCGCCTAAGTTTGAAAAAATCCTACCGAGTGGTGAACCAGATTCCCACTCGGAGTCTTAGCTGCAGCCCAATGCTCGCCTAAGTTTGAAAAAATCCTACTGAGTGGAGAGCAAACCTCCCACTCGGGGGCTTAGCTGCAGCTCAGTGCTCGCCTAAGTTTGAAAAAATCCTACCGAGTGGTGAACCAGATTCCCACTCGGGGGCTTAGCTGCAGCTCAGTGCTTGCCTAAGTTTGAAAAAATCCTATCGAGTGGAGAGCAAACCTCCCACTCGGGGGCTTAGCTGCAGCTCAGTGCTCGCCTAAGTTTGAAAAAATCCTACCGGGTGGAGAGCAAACCTCCCACTCGGGGGCTTAGCTGCAGCTCAGTGCTCGCCTAAGTATTTAAAATCCTACCGAGTGGAGAGCAAACCTCCCACTCGGGGGCTTAGCTGCAGCTCAGTGCTCGCCTAAGTTTGAAAAAATCCTACCGAGTGGAGAGCAAAACTCCCACTCGGGGGCTTAGCTGCAGTCCAAGCACTCGCCTAAGTATTTAAAATCCTACCGAGTGGAGAGCAAACCTCCCACTCAGGGGCTTAGCTGCAGCTCAGTGGTCGCCTAAGTTTGAAAAAATCCTACCGAGTGGAGAGCAAAACTCCCACTCGGGGGCTTAGCTGCAGTCCAAGTACTCGCCTAAGTATTTAAAATCCTACCGAGTGGAGAGCAAGCCTTCCACTCGGAGGCTTAACTGCAGCCCAGTGCTCGCCTAAGTCATAAATATCCTACCGAGTGGAGAGCAAACCTCCCTCTCGGGGACTTAGTTGCAGCTCAGTGCTCGCCTAAGTCATTTTGAGTGAAAGGCAAGTCCCACTCGACGGATAATCCACGAAGATATTCAATGATAAATAAAGTTCGGATAAGATCAAAAGGTCCTGGACCGCAAATAAAAGTACTCGAGCCTCCAACTCGACAGAGTTTATCGGTTACAAAAACCACTCGGCATTCCGAGGCAAATTTAAAGTGAGACACAGCAGTTTTTTACTCCTCTGGCGGAGGACTGGATGGGGTGACGAACTCGTCCAAGTCGATCCCATCTGCAATACGAGTGGCAGCAGCAATGAAGGTCTCCATGAAGTCCTGGAAGTTGTGCTTCCTGGTATTGGCAACTTGGATGGCGGCCAGCTTCTCTTCTCGCGCCTCCTTGCAGTGGACGCGGACTAGGGACAGAGCAACATCGGCACCACACCTGGCAGAAGATTTTTTTCCATTCATGCACTCGACTTGGAACTTCCTTCAGTCGAGTCATCAAGGATTCAAGGTCATTCTGAAGGGTCTGTCCTGGCCAGAGTGTAGAATCGATCTGTGACACTGCAGCTTTCAGTCGAGCAAGGTAGTCCATCACGCTAGCGACGCGAGATTCCAGTCGGAAGACATTCATGGCAGCTTCGTCCTTTATGGGAGAGTTGATGGGGTCCAGACTGGTTTCCACTCGACCAGTTTCTTCCTCGAAGTTTTAACAGAATTCTGAAAGGTACAGTCCAAGATTATAATTGAATGATGAGTCGACAATGACAAGTCAGTCGGGTAAAGGAGATTACCTTCAAGCATAAGGAATAGTTTCTTGGCGAGCCCTCCGAGATAAGCCTCTAGATCATTTCGCTTTCCCGCCATATGGCTAACCTTGTCAGTCAGAGCAATCTTATCATTTTTCAGTCGGCTTGCTTCCTTGTTGGCCGCGTCAAGAGCAGATTTCAGTTTGGCGTTTTCATCTTCAAGCTGACCGACTGAAGCAAGCTTCTCCTCAGCGAGCTTCGTTTTCTCCGAAGCCGCCTTCTGCGCTTCCGCAAGGTCAAGATCTTTCTTCCTCAGAGCCTCCTCCAGTTTGTCTGCAAAACAACAATGAGAACAGATCTGAGTATAGGCAGAAAAATAGAGACAGCCATCGAATTCTCACCATCCATACCTTTCGCTTCGTCCTTCGCCTTTTGCAAGTTTTCCTGAGCAAACTTCAAGTCTAGGTCAAGCTAGATCTGTTTCTCCTTCAATTCAGTAAAATGAGCAACAAGCTCACAAGACCTCTGCAAAGAGTCAATGGACAAAAGACATCAAGGACAAGTCACCTCCAAGTGACCAAAAAAGTTGTAGCACTTCTAAGACTACAGCCGAATCAAAACATTCGACAGTAGTCTCGGGGACTACACCCAGTGGGTGCACTCAGCGTGCCCCCACCGGTAATTTTTTTTTCAAAATTTTGTTCGATCAGTCGACCAAATATGACCCTAAAAGCCATGGATGATAGCCAGCGGTCAGCCGCATCAAAAAAACATGCACAAAGTTCTTTAGACTATAGTCGACTGCCAGCAGTCCACCATAGTCTCGGGGACTACACCCAGTGGGTGCACTCAGCGTGCCCCCACAGGTTTTTCGGTTCCACTCGACTTGGTCCGACCAGGCCGAGTGAAGAAGTTTGAAAGTATAAAGACTATAGTCGACTGCCAGCAGTCCACCATAGTCTCGGGGACTACACCCAGTGGGTGCACTCAGTGTGCCCCCACAGGTTTTTCGGTTCCACTCGACTTGGTCCGACCAGGCCGAGTGAAGAAGTTTGAAAGTATAAAGACTATAGTCGACTGCCAACAGTCCACCATAGCCTCGGGGACTACACCCAGTGGGTGCACTCAGCGTGCCCCCATAGAAATTCAATTGACACATACACCAGTGGGTGTACAGACAGCAGAAATCTTCAGAAAGAAGCAGTTTTCAGGTAGTGTTTCACAACAAAGCAAACGAACAGTCGGCTTACCTGGACGTTGCTCTGGAGAGCTGAACTAGCATCATAGGCCGCCTGACTGGCCTCTCGGACCGCCTTCACTTGCTCCATCATGATCCCTGCTTGGCGTATGGCTTCCTTGGCGGCGCTCACTTGGTCTTCCGGGACGTGGTGGGTAGCAAAAAGGGATGGTGGATCAACAGTCGACGAAGTGGGTCGAGCACTCGTCAGCGGTACAGCAAAAGTCACAGAAGCCCGAGTAGCATCACCTCCATCCCGAGTCACGGCCTCAGGCGCCGGGGTAGTTTGTGGACTCTTGCCAGCCAGAGCCTTCCTATTCCTTCTCGCCCTCAGCGGCACTTCGTCGTCGTCATCGGGGAGGTCAATGACATGAGGAGGAGCTGCAAGAAAAGTTCAACCGACCGGAATTATAAGAAATTAGCAGTCGACCCAAGACAAAGCATCAGTAATCATACCAGGGTTGGAGGTAACAGCGTCTTCCATCTCTTGATCATCGTCCTTGGCAGAAATCTCTGAGGTAGCAGCACTGCAAATTTCGAAAGTCAGTCGACTCGCTCAATAAATCGACCAAAATCTGTCACGTTCAGCAAAAGAAGACAAGTTCAGCTTTTTACCCAGAAATGGTGGGGATAGTCATCTTCATCCTAGGCAGGGCCTTGGGCGGCTTGGATGGCGTCGCGCGCGGATGCTTGGGAGCCTTCTCAGTCGGCGCTGGCGAAGAGGTCCGGGGGCGCTTCGACGACTGCCCAACAGGAGCAGTCGCCTTGCCACGCTCCCGCGCAGGGTCATGCGTGAGCTCGGACCGCTTTTCTATGCGAGGAGGGTCGACTTACTCCTCCTCCTCCTCACTGGAGTCGACGTCGTCGTCTCCCTCTCCTTTGCCATCGGACTCCCACTCTTCCGGCTCGTCTCCACTTTCGCCTCCGCTCGCCTCTCCTTCCTCAGCCTGCTCCTGTGCTCCATTGGGCATAGAGTACATTTCAACGACAACCTGGAAGGCGACGCAACAAAGCAGATCTCAGTCGACAAAGTTGCAATGAAACAGAATGAATTCAACGGATCAGTCGGAGAAAGGCGATCGTACCTTGTCTGGTTGGTGTGATTGGTCGAATGGGAGAATTCTCCTGGCACCTCGAGGGTTGTCCTTGTTTCCAGTGATGGCGGTCATCCACCTCTCTAGCGTGGTGTCGTCTACCTCCTCAGGATGAACCCGAGTGGTATCGTCGGTACCAGAGTACATCCACATCGAATGACCCTGATACTGAAGTGGCTGAATTCGCCGTCGGAGGAAAACTTCCAGGAGGTCCATGCCAGTTACTCCCTCGCGAATAAGCTGAACTACGCACTCCATCAACAACTTTACTTGGGCCTTCTCCTCTGGTAACACCTTCATAGAAGATGGCTTATCCACTCGACTCATGGAAAAAGGAGGGAGCCCAGTCGACTGCCCCGGCGTCGACTGGTCTTGGCAGTAGAACCAGGTCGACTGCCACCCTCTAACCGAGCCAGGCAGAGTCATCGCCGAAAAGGCACTCTTGCCCCTCATCTGGACTCCGAGTCCTCCGCACATCTAGATTACTTGAGTTCTCTCGTCATCCGGATTTGCTTTCTTCACCGTCTGAGAGCGGCAAGTGAATATGTGCTTGAAGAGCCCCCAGTGCGGCCGACAGCCCAAGAAGTTCTCACACAGCGAAACAAAAGCAGCGAGATAGGCAATGGAGTTGGGAGTGAAATGATGGAGTTGTGCCCCAAAGAAGTTCAAAAACCCTCGGAAGAAAGGATTCGGCGGCAGAGAAAATCCACGATCTACGTGAGTGGCCAGAAGAACGCACTCACCCACTTTAGGCTGCGGTTGCCACTCCGTCCCCGGGAGCCTCGCCGACCCGTGGGGGATCAGTCCCTCGTCGGCCAGATCGGCGAGGTCCTTCTCGGTGATGGTCGAGCGGATCCAATCCCCTTGGACCCAACCCCGCGGCAGCTGGGACCGCGACGAAGATCCACCTCGGCTAGGCGCCCTCCCCTTCGCCGCCGCCTTCTTCGCCCGCTCCAAAGCCGTGGTCTTCTCCTTCACCATTGTCGCCGGCGAAGCTGATGCGAAACAGCGGCGCGGAAGAGGCTACGGACGCAGCAGAAGGGTTTGAGGGCAGAGGGAGACGAAGATTGTGTTTTGCACTGTTCAAAATGCCCCTGTCCGACCCCTTAAATGAAGCCCCTTCCGAGTGACTGACCGGTAGGCCCAGACAATCTATCAAATCCCGCAACAGGCGGGCGAGCGATACGTGGCGAAAAAGATGGCGAAAAGATCGAGGCGTCATCGTCTCGTCTCATCCGAGTGTCGCGGTTTTCTCCGCTTCACGCGCTTCCCAAAATTCGGATCCCGTGAAATCTGCTAACTGCAGAGCAACCAGTCAGACAGCAAGTCTCCACCAATCTGTCATTCGGAGATCCTCAAGACCACAAAGTTCACTCGACAAATGCGAAGAATGGATCAAGGCGACTGAAAGAGGAGTCGACGTCATCACTGAAAGGTCGTCGATCCAGAGTAAGACACACTTGCAACACAAAAAACAGGTCGGAAGACTATCAACTCCTTCCTCACTCAAACCTCGATCCATTCGGGGGCTAATGATGAAGTCATGTACCTAGGGTAGGGTCATAGGCCTGCCCAGGTGTACCCTCCCCAAGGTCACTTACTAAAAGAAGCTACCTTCTAGTCGACTTGGTAAGTTTCACTCGACCAATACAAAGACACTCGACTAATGCAGAGACACTCGACCATGAAGACTCACTCGACCACCAGAAGCACAGGAGCCACTCTGTGTCCAAACGGTCTGTGATTAAATGATCTTTATAGCCTTAATAGCACTTTATACAGGGCGTTACCAGTAACGCCCAACCTTAATGTACCTTAAGACCCTTCATTACGTGGGCTGGCAGGGGTCCTGGCGAACTCTATATAAGCCACCCCCCTCCACAGGAAGAAGGGTTCGCATCATTGTAAGACGTACGCATATAATCCAGTCGACCGCCTCCGGGCTCCGAGACGTAGGGCTAGTACTTCTTTTGAGAAGGGCCTGAACTCGTAAATCTCTTGCGTACACAACTACTCCAAAGCTAGGATCTTGCCTCTCCATACCTACCCCCCATTCTACTGTCAGACTTAGAACCACGACAGTGGGTAAGTCATGTCCATTGTGTCCCTAAGAAGGGAGGCATTACTGTTGTTCCTAATGATAAAGATGAATTGATCCCACAAAGAATTATCACAGGTTATAGGATGGTAATCGATTTTCGCAAATTAAATAAAGCTACTAAGAAAGATCATTACCCCTTACCTTTTATTGATCAAATGCTAGAAAGATTATGCAAACATACACGTTATTGCTTCCTAGATGGTTATTCTGGTTTCTCTCAAATACCTGTGTCGGCTAAAGATCAATCAAAAACTACTTTTACATGCCCTTTTGGTACTTTTGCTTATAGACGTATGCCTTTTGGTTTATGTAATGCACCTGCTACCTTTCAAAGATGCATGATGGCTATATTCTCTGACTTTTGTGAAAAGATTTGTGAGGTTTTCATGGACAACTTTTCCATCTATGGTTCCTCTTTTGATGATTGCTTAAGCAATCTTGATCGAGTTTTGCAGAGATGTGAAGAAACTAATCTTGTCTTGAATTGGGAAAAGTGCCACTTTATGGTTAATGAAGGTATTGTCTTGGGGCACAAAGTTTCTGAAAGAGGTATTGAAGTTCATAAAACCAAGGTTGATGCTATTGAAAAGATGCCATGTCCCAAGGACATCAAAGGTATAAGAAGTTTCCTTGGTCACGTCGGATTTTATAGGAGGTTCATTAAGGATTTCTCAAAAATTCCTCGGCCTCTGACTAATTTATTGCAAAAAGATATACTATTTGTCTTTGATGATGATTGTGTAGAAGCATTTGAAATACTTAAGAAAGCTTTAGTCTCTGCAACTGTTGTTCAGCCACCTGATTGGAATTTACCTTTTGAAATTATGTGTGATGCTAGTGATTATGTTGTAGGTGCTGTTCTAGGGCAAAGAGTTAATAAGAAATTAAATGTTATCCATTATGCTAGTAAGACTCTAGACAATGCTCAAAGAAATTATGCTACTACTGAAAAAGAACTCTTAGCAATTGTATTTGCTTGTGATAAGTTCAGACCTTATATTGTTGATTCTAAAGTAACTATTCACACTAATCATGCTGCTATTAAATACCTTATGGAAAAGAAAGATGCTAAACCTAGACTTATTAGATGGGTTCTCTTGCTACAAGAATTTGATTTGCATATTGTTGATAGAAAAGGAGCTGAGAACCCCGTTGCAGTCAACTTGTTTAGGCTAGAAAATGTTCTTGATGACCCACTACCCATTGATGATAGCTTTCCTGATGAGCAATTAAATGTTATAAGTACTTCTCGTAGTACTCCTTGGTATGTTGATTATGCTAATTACATTGTTGCTAAATTTATACCACCTAGCTTCACATACCAGCAAAAGAAAAAGTTTTTCTATGATTTAAGACATTACTTTTGGGATGACCCACATCTTTATAAAGAAGGAGTAGATGGTGTTATTAGACGTTGTGTACCTGAGCATGAACAGGAACAGATCCTACGCAAGTGTCATTCTGAGGCTTATGGAGGACACCACGCTGGAGATAGAACTACACATAAGGTATTGCAATCCGTTTTTATTGGCCTACTCTCTTCAAGGATGCCCGTAAGATTGTCTTGTCATGCGATGAATGTCAAAGAATTGGTAATACTAGTAGACGTCAAGAAATGCCTATGAATTATTCACTTGTAATTGAACCGTTTGATGTTTGGGGCTTTGATTATATGGGACCTTTTCCTGCCTCTAATGGATATACACATATTTTAGTTCCTGTTGATTACGTTACTAAGTGGGTAGAAGCTATCCCAACTAGTAGTGCTGATCATAACACTTCTATTAAGATGCTTAAGGAAGTTATTTTTCCGAGGTTTGGAGTCCCTAGATATTTAATGACTGATGGTGGTTCACACTTTATTCATGGTGCTTTCCGTAAAATGCTTGCTAAATATGATGTTAATCATAGAATTGCATCTCCTTATCATCCACAGTCTAGTGGTCAAGTAGAATTGAGCAATAGAGAGCTAAAATTAATTTTGCAAAAGACTGTTAATAGGTCTAGAAAGAATTGGTCCAAGAAACTTGATGATGCATTATGGGCTTATAGAACTGCATATAAAAATCCTATGGGTATGTCTCCGTATAAAATGGTTTATGGAAAAGCATGTCACTTACCTCTCAAACTAGAACATAAGGCATATTGGGCTATTAAAGAGATCAACTATGATTTCAAACTTGCCGGTGAGAAGAGGTTATTTGATATTAGCTCACTCGATGAATGGAGAACCCAAGCTTATGAAAATGCCAAATTGTTTAAAGAAAAAGTTAAAAGATGCCATGACAAAAGGATACAAAAGCATGAATTTAATGTAGGTGATTATGTATTGCTATACAACTCTCGTTTAAGATTTTTTGCAGGAAAACTTCTCTCTAAATGTGAAGGCCTCTACGTTATCGAGGAGGTCTATCGTTCCGGTGCCATAAAAATCAACAACTTTGAAGGTACAAATCCGAAGGTGGTAAACGGTCAAAGAATTAAACATTATATCTCAGGTGATCCCATAAACTTTGAAACCAATATTATTGAAACCGTAACCCCAGAGGAATACATAAGAGACACTTTCCAGACCGTTTCAGACTCCGAAAAGGAATAGGTATGTGGTTCGGTAAGTAAACCGACTCCAAAACAATTTTTAACGCAATATTTCTCTGTTTTGGAATATTTAGAAAAATAGAAAAATAAGTAGCAGTCCGAGAAGGACACAAGGGCCCCACGAGGGTGGTGTGCGCACCCTACCCCCCTGGGCGCGCCCCCTACCTCGTGAGCACCTCGTATGCCTTCCGGACTCCGTTTTCTTGCACGATACGTATTTTGGTCGGTAAAAATTCATTATAAAACCTCCCGAAGGTTTTGACTCCCGTATCACGCAACTATCCTTTGTTTTTGTTTCGAGCTGTCCCGCTGCAGATTAGATCAACATGTCTTCCCAGGATTCGGAAGGAGAAAGCTATGTGGATGATTACTTAGCAAATCCCAAGGTCTATGGAGATGTGGAACACGATGGTTGGACCATGGAAGAAGAAGAGGACTATGAACCCAAGGGGAAGGAGGAGACAAGCTCAGATGAAGATGAAGCCCCATTACCTCAACCTGGGGACATGCACGTGGAGTTCAAAAGGTCAAGTCTCCCTGATAGGGTAAAGAAACCCAAGTTCAAATTTATTCCTTTTCGTCTCTTGCAGGAAAACAAGCAGGACCTATGCAAAAAGATATTAACCCTGGAATGGGAGATTGATGATCTGAGGGATCAAAATGTCGTCCTCAAGTGCAAATTAAGGGAGAAGTCAAATCCCGCATCATCAACAACACCTCCACCTTCTTCACCAACAAAGGAGACTTAATCACATGGGTATGGGCACTCCCCTTGGCAACTGCCAAGCTTGGGGGAGGTGCCCCGGTATCGTATCACCATCACATCTCCTATCTTTACCGTTTTTCTTAGTTCGATCCTATTAGTAGTATCTTGATCTAGTAGAATAAAGTTTATGGCATGATCTAGTTTTGAGTTTTGCTTTATGATCTCTCTATGTAATCAAGTCCGTGAGCTATATATATAATAAATATTAGTGTTGAGTCAAGGGGTTGATTATTTTGCCATGATCTTGGGTGAATAAAAGAAAGGAAGAAAAAGAATAAAAAGAAACAAAGAGTTCATATTGATCTTCTTGAAAGTAATGACTTCACATAGAAAGAGTATGATGATTAAAAGTTGTTGGGGGTTGGCAGACATAGCTTTGGTCATCGTTGCAATTAATAGGAAGTAATAAGGAAAGAGAGGTTTCACATATGGATATATTATCATTGACATCTTTTATGATTGGGAGCACTCATTAATATATGACATGCTAAAGAGTTGATGTTGGACAAGGAAGACAACATAATGAGTTATGTTTTCTTATATCTGAGATAAAGTATGTTGTCATGGATACTCTAACGTGTTGAGCTTGCCTTTCTCCCTCATGCTAGCCAAATTCTCAGCACCAAGTAGAGATACTACTTGTGCTTCCAAATACCCTTAAACCAGTTTTGCCATGAGAGTCCACCATATCTACCTATGGATTTAGTAAGATCCTTCAAGTAAGTTGTCATCGGTGCAAAGCAATAAAAATTGCTCTAAATATGTATGATTGATTGGTGTGGGAGAAATAAGCTTTATACGATCTTGTGATGTGGAAGTAATAAAAGCGACGGACTGCATAATAAAGGTTCATATCACAAGGGGCAATATAAAGTGACATTCTTTCGCATTGAGATTTTATGCATCCAACCATAAAAGCGCATGGCAACCTCTGCTTCCCTCTGCGAAGGGCCTATCTTTTACTATTATTCTCTACCCTATCCAAGAGTCACGGTGACCTTCACCTTTCCTTTTTCATTTTATCCTTTGGCAATTCCAGCATGTTGGAAAGAACATGATATATATATCTAATTGGATTAGGGAGCATGAATTATTATTGTTGACATTACCCTTGAGGTAAAAGGTTGTGGGGCAAAACTATAAGCCCCTATCTTTCTCTGTGTCCGATTAAAACTCCGTAACCACAAGTATTGCGTGAGTGTTAGCAATTATGAAGGACTAGATGATAGTTGAGTGTGTGGACTTGCTTTTTATCTCTAACATAGACTCTTTCCGATGTTATGATAAATTGCAATTGCTTCAATGAGTGAGATTATAGTTTGTTGGTGCTCAATAAGGTTTCTGATTCATACTTTTGCATTGTGAATAGATCATCACTTGAATATAAGTAATCATATGACAAAATCTATATATGTTGCTGTTATGAGAATAATCATGATGCCTTCATGTCCGTATTTTATTTTTATCGACGCCTCTACCTCTAAACATGAGGACATATTTCTTGTTATCGGCTTTTCGCTTGAGGACAAGCGAGGTCTAAGCTTGGGGGAGTTGATACGTCCATTTTGCATCATGCTTTTATATCGATATTTATTGCATTATGGGTTGTTATTTCACTTTATGTCACAATACCTATGGCTATTCTCTCTTATTTTACAAGGTTTACATAAGGAGGGAGAATGCCGGCAGCTGGAATTCTGGGCTGGAAAAGGAGCAAATATTAGCGCAACTCCAAAAGTCCTAAAACTCCACAGAATATCTTAAAATAAATAATGAAAAATCCTCACCAAAGATGAAGGCCAGAGGGCCCACACCCTGTCCACGAGGGTGGGGGGCGCCCCCCCCCTTAGGGCGCGCCCCCCTACCTCATGGGCCCCTGGTGACTCTCTGACGCCCATCTTCACCTATAGAGATAATTACACGATAGTACCACATTTGGGGCAGCGGTGGCGGATTGGTACCAAGTTTGGTAATTTTTACGTGTCAGTACCAAGTTTCGGGCAAGCCGTTGCAAATCGGGCTAAATCACGTATTGACAGCGTATCTGACCGGCAGGGCCCGTATGTCAGTTGTTGATGTGGCATATTTTTTGCAGAAAACCCCCTTACTTTATATGAAATCACGTAAAGGGACATTATTTTTGCGCATAAAGGGTTCCCGTGAGAGCTTTTTTTTCGTTCGGACTTGTTTGAAAGTTTCCGCCGAAATGGATAAATAAAATAAATAAACGAAAATGGCGCGCGGGCAGGTTTCGAACCTGCGACCTGCCATACGCAGGTGACGCGCGCTAGCCAACAGGCTACGCGGACGTTCGCAATGGAGTCCATGCGGCAAGTCTTTTATATGAATAAGCTGACGCTGGGCCGCCTGTTGGGCCAAGCCAGGCCTGCAATTGTTTTTTTCATTTCGCGTTTTACTGCCGCGAGTGCTGAGGCTCGTTCGCCCAGGTTTCTTTTCGTTTCATTTTGTTATGCTTTATTTTTGTTTCTGGTTTTGGCTTATTTTTAGGTTTCTTTTTTTTATTTTTTTCCCATTCACTGGGTTAGTTTTTCTTCTGACATGGGTTAGATAGGCTTCAATATATGATGAACATGTTTTCATATAGATGATGAACATGTTTTCAAATATGCATGCAGATTTTCTTAATGTATGTTGAGCACTTTTTCTGCGTATAGTAATCACTATTTAATGCACGATGAACTTTTCTTTACAAACGGTGAATATTTATGAATATATTGAACTTTTGGTAACATACGTTGAACATATTTTAAATGCAAATTGTACATTTTTGTAATATATGTTGAACAGTTTTCTTAGTATACGATAAACATTTTTGTAATTAATGTTGAACATTTTCTTAATACATGATGTTTTTTTTGACAATGTGTATTTCAAAAAATGTTCAACATGTATTAAAAACTTATTGCGTAAACTCATCCTAGCATTTTGATAAACACGTAGATTTTCTTAATAAAAATTGAAAATTTTAATGCATTTCTAAAATTTATTTGTTTACAATTTTATTTTTAATACATGTTGTTAACCTTTTAATAATAGTGCGTTTACAAAAAGATAATCGATATATGAGTAAGTAAAAAAAATGTGTTCGGAATATAATATTTTTAACAGTTGCGTGTTTGAATTATATAACGAGGATACGCAATAATTGTAAACGTATTAATATTATGATTAAAAAACGAGTAAATAAGGGCACGCGGCCGCACTGGGCCCAACAGCCGGCCCAGCGTGGTCAGATTAGTATAAAAGAACGCCCGCATGTAACCTAGCACGATTGTTTGGGTGGCGTGGTTGCTAGGTTGTGTAGGCTGCATACGGTGGGTCGCAGGTTCGAAACCTGCCGACGCCGGATTTTTCGTTTATTTATTTTATTTGTCCGTTTCGGCAGAAAGTTTCAAACAAGTCCGAACCAGAAAAAAAGACTTTCACGGGAACCCTTTGCCCGCAAAAATAATGTGCCTTTACGTGATTACATATAAAGTAAGTGGGTTTTCTGTAAAAAAATATGCCATGTTGACACCTGACATATGGGCCCGTCGGTCAGATACGTTGTCAATATGCAGTTTAGCCTGATTTGCAATGGCTTGCCCGAAACTTGGTACTGACACGTAAAAATTACCAAACTTGGTACCAATTCGCCATCACCGCTCCAAATGTGGTACTATCGTGTAATTTAGGGTCTTGTTTTATTACTGTCGAAATGTCTTGTAGCCGGGATTCCGAGACTGATCGGGTCTTCCCGGGGAGAAGGAATATCCTTCGTTGATCGCGAGAGCTTATAATGGGCTAAGTTGGGACACCCATGCAGGGTTTGAACTTTCGAAAGCCGTGCCCGTGGTTATGTGGCAGGTGGGAATTTGTTAATATCCGGTTGTAGTAAATTTGAAGTAAACTCTTCTAAAATACACCAACCGTGTGCGTAACCGTGAGTGTCTCTTTTCGGGGTTGATCGAGAGGAGAACACGGTTTTTGGGTTATGTCTGACGTAAGTAAGAGTTCAGGGTCACTTCTTGATCATTACTAGTTGACGACTGCTTGCTTTGCTTCTCTTCTCGCTCTTATTTGCGTAAGCTAGCCACCATACTCTGCTTAGTCGCTGCTGCAACCTCACCACTTTAGCCCTTCCTTTCCCATTAAGCTTTGCTAGTCTTGATACCCATGGTAATGGGATTGCTGAGTCCTCATGGCTCACAGATTACTACAGCACCAGTTGCAGGTACAGGTTATGCGATGATCATGACGCGAGAGCGATGTTGTCTTGTTTTGGAGTTCTTCTTCTTCTTCGTCGATCTTGGGTTAGGTTCCTGGTCGGCAGCCTGGGCTAGCAGGGTGGATGTCATTTGAGTTCCTGTTTATGTTTCATCCGTAGTCGGATGTTGTTCTCTTGTATTTGATGTATTGATGTATCCATGTGACCTTATATGTATTGGATGTATCCCCTCTTTTATGTAATGTTGATGTAATGATATCCACCTTGCAAAAGCGTCTTCAAGATGCGCTTCTATCCTTGGTGGGACCTTCGAGTTCCTTTAGGATAGGGTCGCATCTTGGGCGTGACAAGTTGGTATCAGAGCCTCGACCGACCCTAGGAGCCCCCTTGATTGATCGTGTAGTTTGGCCGATGTCGAGTCTAGAAGAAAACTGTTTTCGGAGTCTAGTTATATCGGAGAGTAGGAATTCTTTTTACTCCTCAGCCCCTTCGTCGCTCTGGTGAGAAATCTTGACGTAGGTGTTTTGAACTACTCCTCTTCCCGTTCAAATTTTTCTTTACGATCACGTGGTTAGTTTTCGTTCGTTGCCCATCCTCTTTTCAATCCGGCGCATTTCTCTTCGAGATGTTTCGAACTTCTTTGTCTTTGGGAGATCAATCCTCAGTTCTTCCTCCGACGTCGTTGTTTTCCCTGTCCGAAGTTGTCCTTGTTTTTTTTTCCACCTGCCCACCCTTTTTCTTCTCGGAACCGCAGTCCGTAATCGAGTATCCTTCCTACTCGTGCAAAGCCTTTGCGCTCTCTCCTCAATTATTTCAACTAGTGCTTTTCTCTTCAAGTTATTCGTCGCATTCCAAGTTATCTTTGTTTTGTTCCCGCCTCCCACCTCTTTTTATTCCGGAGTCTCAGCCTCTATTCGAGCATCAATTTCATTCGTGCGGAGTATCTTCAGTCTTTCCTCAATTGTTTCAACCGGTGAATTCTCGTCGACTTCATCAATGTTCGTCTTGCTTTCTTTCCGGTGGATTTCAACCCAATTTTCTTGGTTCGATCATATTCTTTTCCTCGACTCAAGTGTTCCCTTTGCTCGTTCGCCTCTCGCCATTCTATCATTCCGGAGTGATGAAGACATCTCAGGAGATTCGTCTGTGTTCCAATTAATTCGAGGTTGTCACCTCATTCAAATACTTCAATTGTTCCGGTGCATCATCTATCTCTTCAACATCTCTTTCTAACGGTGCCGTCTTTTTCAGTGGTCCCTAACCCACAGGTCTTTTCCCAGGATCTTACCTGACTCTTCTAATTCTCCCAGAGTTATTCTCAAATTCTTTTCAAAGTGTGACGTAAGAATGGATCCCATCAGTCACATGCCTTTTCCAAGATCTCGTTCAAATTCTTTTCATCGTCGTCTCAACCTCTTCGCTTTTCGTTCTCCCGGAGTATCTCAGCAATTTTGGTGGTGTTTCTCGTCGTCACTCTCAACACTTGAAGACCGAAGAAGAATTTCTCTCTTAAATCTTGTTCGTTCTACCGGAGATCTGTGGTGCTAGCTTGATGTTACCCTATCAAATTGTTTCTACTCATGCAATTCTTTTCATCCATCCGGAGTATTTCAGGAGTTGCGTTCTCTCTCGGTTATCCGGAGGCCATCTTTTCAGAAGATTTCTTCGTTCTAATTTTTCAGCTTCGTTCTCTCAATTATTCTATATCAGTGCCCTTCGTCTATCTCAATATTCTTCCGGTGCTTCGTTCAAGTATTCTTCAATCAGTTTGCGATCCCTTCGTTCTCTTGCATTTTAATTCCCTCACGTATCTTCGTGCTTTTCTAATTCTTCCCGGTGATTCATCCTCCTTCGCCATTTAATTTTGAATTCTTCTGGTGGTTCGTTGAAGATTCCTTTTCCATTGTTACCGTTGCAATTCATTCGTTCTTTCCAATCCTACCGGTGGTTCATGAAGACCCTCCCAAATTTGGCACTATATCTCCCCTTAATATTTTCCCAATGTGAATAAGTGGGATGCAATCCATTGCTTCTCATCAATTTAATTGATGAAGGATAAGCATAACATAATTCTTATTCTCGTTTTATCGTGTTCAAGTTGATTAATTATTTTCTTTGGAGGTTGTTCTTGATGAATAATCTCCTGATTTCAAGTTGTTCATCTTTTCTTTTCCGGAGTTCCAAGTTTTTCTCGGAGAACTCGTCTCGAAGCTCCATCCGAATCATCGCAAGGCTTTAATCTCATTTCTTTTCATCCTTCAATTTTATCTCATCATCCATTTGTTACCGGAGTTCTTCACGGTGGCTCGTCATGATTTAATTCATTCTTCAAGAGTTCATCAAGGTTCTTGTTGGAGGAGTTCAAGTATTCTTCTTCTTGCTTCGCGAGGTGCAATCAATTCTCCGTATTCTTTTGAAGTGGAGTTTTGCATTTCTTCGTTCTCCTCAACTATTCAATCCTTTTCGATTGTGGTCGGTGATCATCTCATAATTTTAAGATGTTATCCATAAGCCCACAACAAGCTTATTCTTTTTGTTGTTGATTTTCTCAACAACTCCGTTCAATCCTTCCTTCTATGGGTGCTTTCTATTTCATTCGTGGTAGAAGTTGTCATCTTCTTCCCTGTTCTTCTCATTCCACTATTTCAATTCTTCCGGAGGCATTGTGTTGTTCCTCTCGTCAACTATCGTTCCATTTTGTCAATCTTAGTTCCAACTCTTTCCATGTTTTGCCGGAGTGCTGCCTAAATTCTTTCAGTCTTATTCCTTTCTTATCGTGTTCCTTGAGCTTTTGATTCCCGTCATAATCGTCATTCCTCTTTTCTACCTGATTTCTCTCAACTTTATTCATCCTCTCTTTTTTGTTCTTATTGCACCTCATCTCTTTTCCCTTCCGTCTCGGTCCTAAGATCTCGGTACGAGATCTCTTGTTAGTGGAGGAGAGTTGTAACGCCCCGGATCTGATGCGCCAGGTGTCCGCCAGTTATTCGCCATCGTTGCCATGTCATGTGCTTGCGTGTCTCTCTTTGCCATGTCATCATCTGCATTTCATATCATTTCATCATGTGCATCTCATGTTGCATACGTGTCCGTCTCTTGCATCCGAGCTTTTTCCCCGTTGTCCGTTTTGCAATCCGGCACTCATATGTTCCCCGGCGCCCCCTTTTGCCTCTTTTCATGTGCGGGTGTTAAACGGTCTCGGAATGGACCGAGGTTTGCCAAGCGGCCTTGGTATAGCACCGGTAGACCGCCTGTCAAGTTTCGGGTCAACCGAAGGTCGTTTGATACTCCAACGGTTAACCGGGTAACCGCGAAGGCCTCTTTTATGTGCAGCCCAACACCCCCTCAAAGTGTCCCAAAACCCTTCCTAACCCCTTCCATCCTCTCGGTCGTTCGATCACGATCGTGTGGGCGAAAACCGCACCTCATTTGGACTCTCCTAGCTCCCTCTACCTATATATATGGTGCCTCCCCCGAAATTCTCGCAGTCCAAACCCTAGCAGCTTCCAACTCCGCCGCCGGACGTGTCCGCCCGCGCCGGACGCGTCCACCGGCCGCGTCACCCCGGCGAATCAGATCGCGCCACATCGTCAACCCCGCCGCCTCAGCCAACCGCGCCTCGCCACCTGGCCTCCAGCCTCCTCGTCGTCGCCGCCGGCCCGCGGGGCCCAGGGCAGGCCTGCCCGGGCCCGCGCACGCCGCCCCGCGCCCTTGCGCGCTCCGCCGCCGTCGCCGTGCTCCGTCGCCATCGCCGCCGTCGCCGTGCTCCGTCGCCATCGCCGCCGCTCTTTGCGGGCGCCGCCGCGTGCCTCGCCGGGCTGCCGCCGAAGCCCGCGCCGCCCCGACCTCCGTCCCGGATCCTCGCCGCCGCCTCGCCCTCGTCGACCCACCTCCCACGCAGCCGCGCCACTCGGCCCCGTCGCCTCCCGAATGCCGGAGCGCCTCCCATGTCGCCGCGCTGGAGCTCGCCTCCGACTGGCGCCGGAAGCCTCCTCCGCTCGCGGCCCCGGCCTCCGCACCTCGTCCCCGCCGCCCGACGCGCCGGATCCGCGGCCCCGCGCTCTCCCAGCCTTCCTCCTCGCCGGATCCCGCTGCTCCGGTCATCTCCCCGCATTCCGGCAAGCTCTCAGGCGAGATCCCCGGCCATCCTCGGCATCCGTGCCCGATCTGGATCTGTGAGGGTGACCCCCGAAATTCTGTCCTTGATATTTTACATTATCATGCCATGTTTATCGCATCATAACTTGCTGCGTACTGATCCGTTTTGCGTGCATGATATATCGAAATGTTCATATTGAGATGCTCTACATTTTGTTCCAGTGTGCCATGTTCATTTGAGATCATATAGATGCCTTAATCATTGTCGCAAGACTGCTATATGATGTTGTCTGCTGTCTGTTAACAGAATATGCTCATTTGTTATTTTTGCATCTTTTTGTGTGATTTTCTTTTGAGCATGAAGTCTACATGTGTTATGAGCTATAACATGCCATGCTTTCTGTGGTGCAACCCATTATTCATGAAATGCCATGTATTGTTTGCTTCAAGCTTGCAAATTAGCCTCCGTGATGTTGCTGATTTCAGAGACTCAGGATTTCACACTAAGTCTGTCTGCTGTTATTTTTATGCCATGTATTCATGTTCCTACAGTGAGATTCATGCCTCTTTTGGGCATGTTCAGTAAGGATGTTTTGTAGATATTTTTATGCTCTATCCATCCATACCTCTGTTTGCATTTATGGAGCAACCTAGCTTGACTCAATCGAGCTCTACTTTTGCTACAAGATGTTTCTGGCAGATTGTTAACATGTTTAGCAATTTTGCCAAGGTTGTTGTAGTTGATCCAAGCATGCTATGTTATCGTTCTTGCCATGCCTAGCTTCTATGCCATGTCTAGTTTCTGGGTGTATACTTAGTTTGCCATGCAATGCCTCGTAGTGAGTGTGTCGAGCTCGTAAATATGCCTACTTGTTATCTGTTTATGCCATGCTCCAGTTTTTCACCAAGTCTGAATCTGTTTATGTTTTTGCTATGTTCACATGCTTGCAAGTGTATTTTCCGATCCCTTTTGGCTTATGGTCAGTAAGGGACTTTTGTTTTATGCTTCGAGCAGATTCATGCCATGTTCTAGTTTGATGTGGTAGATTGCTGTATCATGTTGTTTCATAGCTCTGAACATGCTAACCTGATGTTATTTCTGCCATGTCCTGAAATTCTGCCAAGTCTGTGAACCTGTTATTATTTGCAATCTTGCCATATCCTTTTGAGCATGTTCCATTAGTTTCTGGAGATAGATCAGTGTTCATGTTTTGTAATGCTTTACTTGTAAAACATGTCTATGCCTTTTGTTATCATGTTATGGTGCTGTAGCATGTTGTTTTGATGCTTGCTATATGCCTACTTGCTGTTTTGGACAGACTGTGGTTATATCTTGTATAAGGTGTATGTGTTGAACCGTTGCTCCGTTTTGAGCATGCTCTATATGGAACTTGCTTAGAATTGCATGTAGCTTCATATTATCATGTTGAATCCTTGTTTTGAGGTGTTTGCTTGATGTTTGTATGCATTTTGCATCAATGTCATGCTTATCTTGATTTGCTCATATCTTCTAGGCCGTAGCTCCGAATCTAATGAACCTTATATGTAACTTGTCAGGACCCCGATCCTAAGTCACACCGATCGAGCATGTAATACATCATATCACTTTGTGGCCTCACGCACGGTATTCCCGCGGGTTCCACCTTACCTGGCCCGGGACCGTTTGCGCCTTTTGGCTCACGTATATGATAGTGTCGCTAGCATCCATATGACAAAGATCCCGGGCCGACATGGCTAGTCGTGAACCCAAAGCGGCACTAACCCATGGGGACAGGCATACATGAATCAACTTCGAGCATGTCGGTCAACAGCGTGTGAATCCGGGCTGTAGCACTGGGCTAACAGGACTCCGGTAACCCGGGCTATAGCAGGCTAGGCAGCACTCCGGATGTCACCGCGTGACATTTCCCCGAGGGGACAGACACAGGAACGAAGTGAAACACATGTCGGCCAGTCAAGTGTCCTGAGCAGTAGTGCTGGGCTAGCAGGACTCCGGTGAACCGGGCTGTAGCGGACTACTATGGCTCAAGGAGGCACTAGACTATATTTCCCCATAAGAGAGGCTGCCAAGGATAAACAACTAGATTGTTGGATCCCACACATAGCAAGCATTTCAATCATACACACAATATGCTCGATATGTGTAAATAGAACATGGCATCACAATATAACTCTACGACACCAAGTATTTATTCATTAGGCTCCGAGGAGCGAGATATTACAAACATGGGTCTCATGACCCAACATTCAGAGCATACTAGTCAAGCACACGCGGAAGCTTAACATGTCTGAGTACAGACATCTACAAATGAAAAAGGCTGAGAAGCCTGACTATCTACCAGATCCTGCCGAGGGCACAAGATCGTAGTTGAGGTATCAAGCTAAACCTCGAAGTCCACACGGAACTACTAGCGAGACTGACATCTCTCTGCAAAACATAAAATAAGCAAACGTGAGTACAAATGTACCCAGCAAGACTTACATCAGAACTAACTACATATGCATCGGTATCAATAAAGGGGGTAGTGGAGTTTGACTGCAGCAAGCCAGCTTTGACTCAGTGGCTAACATGAACTACGACTGCAAGTAACTCTTTTGAGGTGGCGCACATGAGTCCACATATTCACCATATCAATACACCACTATGGATCCGCTCCCGTCTTCCTACGAGAACGCCATCCATAGCACTCACGCTTATCTTGCGCATTTTAGAGTATCCACTTTCACTTGTCTATGAACTATGCAAGGGGTCCAAGTTTCCATATCCGAGGAATCCGGCTATTCGAATAGATAATGATAACCCTGCAGGGGTGTACTTCTTCACACACGCTCTCGCCACTTATCGCCCTGTACACGTCATGTACCTCGGCAACCTTCAAGCGGAAGACGGGCGAGGGAGTCGGCCACGACCTGACTAACCACGCAAGTCTCTCGTCTAGGTTTATCGCCTATTCGGGTTCCATCCGCAAGGAGATCCGGCCGGGGTCTCGCTCACGGCCCCAAACGATGTGTGCAGGGTTCCCAAGCCCACCTCGACAGGTAGATCTACGCTTGGTACACCGTGCCACGGTGCCTAGTCTGTCCCAAGCCCACCTGTACCGGGTACCACTTGGTAGACTACTAACACTACCTACAAACACCAGAAACTAGTTGCAACTCCTGGACAGAGATCATGTTGATTAATAAGTCGAGAGGGGTTGAGTTACCGGAACCCAATGTGTGGTAGTAACTGTTCATGGATCACAAACACAGAACTCGGTTCCTGAGGACGGCTGCAATGAGACAACCCACCATGTACTCCTACATGGCCTCTCACCGCTACCTTTACCAAATCGTGTTCACACACTTAGCTCTCAACAGTAGGACATGTTCACCACATTCCAATTCATTTCCGATGAATCAGACCCGACTCAACTCTAAGCAGTAGCAGGCATGACAACAAGCATGAATGAGTAGGCACATCAGGGCTCAAACAAACCCTACTCATGCTAGTGGGTTTCATCTATTTACTGTGGCAATGACAGGTCATGCAGAGGATAAAGGGGTTCAACTACCGCAGCAAGTAACAGATGATTCGTTGTTGTCCTCATGCAGTAAAAGAGAGCAGGAGCAAGAGAGTGGGATTGTATCGGAATGAACAAGGGGGTTTTGCTTGCCTGGCACTTCTGAAGATAATATAGCTCTTCATCGGTGTCATCGATCACATCGTCGGAAACATCGTCGACTGAGAGGGGACGGTTACCGGCAAACAGAGAAGGACATAATCAATGCAATGCAACAATATGATGCATGATCATGACATGGCAATATGCTGTGATTTGAGCTAATGCATCTAGCTATGACTTAAATTAAGTTGGTTTGAATACATGATTCAAATCCCAACTCCATATGTGATTATTTAAATGCCCTTTATTTGTTTTGTCCAAAACAGAGGACAAAAATTGTTCAAACATGCATGAAAATGCCATAATCAGATTCTTCATATTTTTCTGATCATTTTTCATATATAAATTATTTCAATCTGAGTTATAGATTATTTTCTATGATTTTTTGGAAGTTTTAGCTATTTTCTTAAATAAATAAATCGTTTAGAATTTTTTAAAATCCAGAAAAGGGTTTATTGCGTCTGCACTGCGTCATGCTGACCTCAGCAGGTCAACAGGGCATGGTCCAGGTCAAACCTGACGTGTGGGATCCACACGTCAGTGACACAGGGCTGATTTGGGTGGTTGACAGGTGGGACCGGTCAACGTTGACTTGTCAAAGTCAATGCTGACACATGGGGCCCGCAAGATTAGCACTAATTTAACACGATAATTAGATTAACCTAATTAGGCTCGGGGACCCACATGTCAGTGTCTGTTAGGGTGGGTAATTAACAGATATTAGCACTAGTTGCGCCGCCACGTCAGCGTCGCCGGATTAGGCGCCGGCGACCACATCTCGCGGCGGAGGCTCGCCGGAGTTGCTCGGGCTCACGCTACAGAGGACCATTTCGTGCGCGGTTTGCGGCTACGGAGAACTGGCGGTGGGGCGCATCCAGTGGTGGTGGCAGCTGGAGCTGGGGCGGCCTACAGAGGCACCGGCGACGAGCTATGCGGCGGCCGGAGCTCGGGCACCTGCGGATTTGGCGTTGTGGTGCACGGAAGGGGGAGCTGGTGGGTTCTACGTGCTCCTGGTGAGGTGTGGAGCACGTTGCCGTGCTCGAGAGTGAGCTGCGATGGCTCTGGTCTTGTCTGCATCATTGCCGGCGGCGAGGAGCTCACGGCTCCGGTGAAAAGGGCGGCCAGGGTGCGGGAACGAGCGTGGGGAGGAGGGGAAAAGGTGTCGGGGCTCACAGTGATCTCGAGGAAGGACTCGGCGGGCTTGGGGAGGCGGAGACGGCAGCGAATCGGACGGCGGCATCCGGTGGCCGTGGGCGGGGAAGAAAGGTCGGGGAAGCTGCTGTAGGGCGCGTCCACTCACGTGGCTCGACGGGGACGGCGTAGAGGTCGACGGCGGAGCTCCTTGGCTCGTCGGAGAGGCGTGTGGAGGCCGGTGACCGCGTGAATGGTGGATGGCGGCTACGGGCTCCTCTCGGGCTGCGCGGGAGGGGAAGGAGAGAGGAGGAGAGAGGCCAGGGAGCGAGGGAGAGGGGAGAGGGGGTTCGTGGCGTCTCCGTGGCACGCCTGGGGGGGTCGAGGCTGCGCGGCAGAAGCAGGAGGTGGCAAGGCGTCGTCGGCGCGCTCGCCACGCACCTGTCTGTCCTCCTGGCAGGAGGAAGATGACAGGGGAGGGGCCAGGTGGCTGGGCTGGCCAGCTGGGACGGCCAGGTGGGCTTTGGTGGGCGTCAGGTAGGTATCTTCTCTCTCTCTGCTTTTCCTATTTTGTTATTGTTTTAATTTTATTTCTGTAGGTTTGTTGCATTTCTAAAAATACCTAGGCAACTCCAAAAATCACCAAACTGCACATGGCCACTACTTGGAATATATCCAGCATGGAACATTTTAGTTTGGGGTTATTTGAGCATCTGAAATATTTTATATAATTTTAAATGCCCAAACTCAAATACTAAAGATTTAATCCAGTGACCTTAGAGTGACCTAGAAATCTATGCATCACTTTTGACAATGGTTTAAGACCAAGGCAGAGGTGATGAACTTTTTAGAAGGGCATTTCAGGTTCATTGAAAAATGTTTTTTATGTTGAACCTATTTGATTTGATCTGGTGCTAGGGTTTGATCAATCCCCATTTCAAGTTTCAAAATAATTTAAACATGATGCAACAGGCAAGTGCTAGCCTAGGGCAAGGTAAGGCTAGGGATGTGACAACTCGCCCCCACTAAACAAGAATCTCGCCCCAAGATTCAAGTCGTAAGGTAAGAAGACAGAGGGGTCGCAAGCTAACACGATCTTCATGATCCAATTGCCCTCATCGAAGGCATTGATTCCATCATCTTGGTCTTGACATCTTGCCTTCGAGATCTGCACTCGACACGACAACAGAAGAGAGGGAAACCCTACAGGATTTGATCTTCTTGAAGATCGAGCAACTCGAGATCAGTTCATGGAGTGAGACATAAGAACATCTCTTGAGTTGAGACACAAAACACACATCAAGATGTATGAAGAGGAATAGACGACGAATGTTCAATTTGGTAGGCAACAATTTCACGCTTAAGAAGATCGTGCATGGGTTTCAAAGTAGCGAGGAGTTAGTTGCCATGATTCCATAATAGGGCACCTTAGGGAAGGTGACTCGTAGAATTATTCCCTTAAGTGGCAAAAAGAATTACTTTTTATTCGGAGATCATTGAAACTCTTCATACCAGCTTAAGGCAATCACAAACAATCGTTTGAACGAATTTGAAAGAATGGCATACTCATACCAGAATGGATGATGTGGACTACCTTGTTGAAGAAAACGCGAATGGATGATTCTGCTTATCATTGAAAATGGATGGGACCCATGACAGACTGACACAATGATGGGTGCAAGCTGGGAACAAAATGCAAATACTGGAAATGACCCAACCATCATATCTGCCTGAGATTCAGATCTGGTTGGTAACGGGATATGTCAGACAGCATGTCTGGAGAGGAAAGTTTGCAACACAAACCGATGAGATGACGTTGCGAGATTCTCGGGAGATGAACTACGGTAGCAAGCTCCAAAATATGAGCTGGTTCTGCTACAAACCTATGAACATGCTGTCCCAGACAAGCATGACCACATAGTAGTCTTATAATAAAACACTACCGAGTTCTGGTTGGGAACCATCATCACGGATAACGAAGTCTTGTGCACTTAAATTAGACTTCTTTACCTAGAACAAGTCAATCAGTGGCTTGGTGTGCTACGGAATTCATATGGAGTGGAGGTAATTAATCTACCAAACCATAGTATACTTTGCACATGCATGACTGACTTGGGACGATTCCAAAGGAAGCAAAACTAACTTTCTCAAATTCACGGCAGCAACTTGCATCGAATGCACATGAATGAGAGGAAGTCACTTCTTTCATCCAAACATATACTTCATGAACGGGGCATGAAGAAAAGGCTTACACAAGTTTTCAACACTAGGTTGATGTTCAACGTGAATCATGGGGGAGACAAACTGTTGCTGATGGGCTCAACAACAACTCATCAGAATTTCCATATCACTGGACTTCCACCATCATGTGAACACGGTGATAGTATTGGTCAGACCAAAAGATCTAATGGTGTATGCTCGAGGGTGTTGGGGAACGTAGTAATTTCAAAAAAATTCCTACGCACACGCAAGATCATGGTGATGCATAGCAACGAGAGGGGAGAGTGTTGTCTACGTACCCTCGTAGACCAAAGCGGAAGCGTTGACGCAACATAGAGGAAGTAGTCGTACGTTCTCCTCGCGATCCAACCGATCACAGCACCATTACTCCGGCACCTCCGAGTTCTTGGCACACGTTCAGCTCGATGACGATCCCCGGGCTCCGATCCAGCAAAGCGTCGGGGAAGAGTTTCGTCAGCACGACGGCGTGGTGACGATCTTGATGTGTTACCGGCGCAGGGCTTCGCCTAAGCACTGCAACGATATGACCGAGGTGGAATTTGGTGGAAGGGGGCACCGCACACGGCTAAGGAACGATCCGTAGATCAACTTGTGTGTCTATGGGGTGCCCCCTGCCCCTGTATATAAAGGATGGAGGAGGAGGAGGCCGGCCAAGGCAAAGGTGCGGCCAGGATATGGATTCCTACTAGGACTCCAAGTCCTAGTAGGAGTCCACCAAAAGGGGAGGAAGGGAGAAGGAATAGGAGGAGAAGGAGAGGTGGCCGGCCCCCTTTTCCCTAGTCCAATTCGGACTAGAGGGGAGGGGGGCGCAGCAGCCTTTTTCCTCTTCCCACTAAAGCCCATCAAGGCCCATTACTTCTCCCGTAATCCCGTAACTCCCCGGTACCTCCGAAAATACCCGAACCACTCAGAACCCTTCCGATGTCCGAATATAGTCGTCCAATATATCGATCTTTACGTCTCGACCATTTCGAGACTCCTCGTCATGTCCCCGATCTCATCCGGGACTCCGAACTCCTTCGGTACATCAAAACTCATAAACTCATAATATAACTGTCATCGAAACCTTAAGCGTGCGGACCCTATGGTTCGAGAACAATGTAGACATGACCGAGACACGTCTCCGGTCAATAACCAATAGCGGGACCTGGATGCCCATATTGGCTCCTACATATTCTACGAAGATCTTTATCGGTCAGACCGCATAACAACATACGTTGTTCCCTTTGTCATCGGTATGTTACTTGCCCGAGATTCGATCGTCGGTATCCAATACCTAGTTCAATCTCGTTACCGGCAAGTCTTTTTACTCGTTCCGTAATACATCATCCCGCAACTAACTCATTAGTTGCAATGCTTGCAAGGCTTAAGTGATGTGCATTACCGAGAGGGCCCAGAGATACTTCTCCGACGATCGGAGTGACAAATCCTAATCTCGAAATACGCCAACCCAACATCTACCATTGGAGACACCTGTAGTACTCCTTTATAATCACCCAGTTACGTTGTGACGTTTGGTAGTACCCAAAGTGTTCCTCCGGCAAACGGGAGTTGCATAATCTCATAGTCAAAGGAACATGTATAAGTCATGGAAAAAAGCAACAGCAACATACTAAACGATCGGGTGCTATGCTAATGGAATGGGTCATGTCAATCAGATCATTCAACTAATGATGTGACCTTGTTAATCAAATGAAAACTCCTTTGTCCATGGTTAGAAAACTTAACCATCTTTGATTAACAAGCTAGTCAAGTAGAGGCATACTAGTGACACTCTGTTTGTCTATGTATCCACACATGTATTATATTTCCAGTTAATACAATTCTAGCATGAATAATAAACATTTATCATGACATGTAAGGAAATAAATAATAACTTTATTATTGCCTCTAGGGCATATTTCCTTCAGTCTCCCACTTGCACTAGAGTCAATAATCTAGTTCACATCGCCATGTGATTACCAGCAATACTTCACATCACCATGTGATTAACACCCATAGTTCACATCGATATGTGATCAACACCCAAAGGGTTTGCTAGATTCAGTAATCTAGTTCACATCGCTATGTGATTAACACCCAAAGAGTACTACGGTGTGATCATGTTTTGCTTGTGAGAGAAGTTTAGTCAACGGGTCTGCCACATTCAGATCCGTTATGTATTTTGCAATTTTCTATGTCTACAATGCTCTGCACGGAGCTACTCTAGCTAATTTCTCCCACTTTCAATATGTATCTAGATCGAGACTTAGAGTCATCCAGATCAGTGTTAAAACTTGCATCGACGCAACCCTTTACGACGAACCTTTTTTCACTTCCATAATCGAGAAACATATCCTTATTCCACTAAGGATAATTTTGACCGTTGTCCAGTGATCTACTCCTAGATCACTATTGTACTCCCTTGCCAAACTCAGTGTAGGGTATACAATAGATCTGGTAAACAGCATGGCATACTTTATAGAACCTATGGCAGAGGCATAGGGAATGACTTTCATTCTCTTTCTATCTTCTGCCGTGGTCGAGTTTTGAATCTTTACTCAACTTCATACCTTGTAACACAGGAAAGAACTCTTTCTATGACTGTTCCATTTTGAACTACTTCAAAATCTTTTCAAGGTATGTACTCATTGAAAACTTATCAAGCGTCTTGATCTATCTCTATAGATCTTGATGCTCAATATGTAAGCAGCTTTACCGAGGTCCTTTCTTTGAAAAACTCCTTTCAAACACTCCTTTATGCTTTGTAGAATAATTCTACATTATTTCCGATCAACAATATGTCATTTACATATACTTATCAGAAATGCTGTAGTGCTCCCACTCACTTTCTTGTAAATACAGGCTTCACCGCAAGTCTGTATAAAACTATATGCTTTGATCAACTCATCAAAGCGTATATTCCAACTCCGAGATGCTTGCACCAGTCCATAGATGGATCGCTGGAGCTTGCACATTTTGTTAGCACCTTTAGGATTGACAAAACCTTCTGGTTGCATCATATACAACTCTTCTTTAATAAATCCATTAAGGAATGCAGTTTTTTGCCAGATTTCATAAAATGCGGCAATTGCTAACATGATTCGGACAGACTTAAGCATAGATACGAGTGAGAAACTCTCATCGTAGTCAACACCTTGAACTTGTCAAAAACCTTTTGTGACAATTCTAGCTTTGTAGATAGTAACACTACTATCAGCGTCCGTCTTCCTCTTGAAGATCCATTTATTTTCTATGGCTTGCCGATCATCGGGCAAATCCATCAAAGTCCATACTTTGTTCTCATACATGGATCATATCTCAGATTTCATGGCCTCAAACCATTTCGTGGAATCTGGGCTCATCATCGCTTCCTCATAGTTCGCAAGTTCATCATGGTCTAGTAACATGACTTCCAGAACAGGATTACCGTACTACTATGGTGCGGATCTCACTCTGGTTTACCTACGAGATTCGGTAGTAACTTGATCTGAAGTTACATGATCATCATCATTAGCTTCCTCACTAATTGGTGTAGTAGTCACAGGAACAAATTTCTGTGATGAACTACTTTCCAATAAGGGAGAAGGTACAATTACCTTATCAAGTTCTACTTTCCTCCCACTCACTTCTTTCGAGAGAAACTCCTTCTCTAGAAAGGATCCATTCTTAGCAACAAATGTCTTGCCTTTGGATCTGTGATAGAAGGTGTACCCAACAATTTCCTTTGGGTATCCTATGAAGACATATTTCTCCGATTTGGGTTTGAGCTTATCAGGATGAAACTTTGACATATAAGCATCACAACCCCAAACTTTAAGAAACGACAACTTTGGTTTCTTGCTAAACCACAGTTCATATTGTGTCGTCTCAACGGACTTAGATGGTGCCCCTTTTAACGTGAATGCAGCTGTCTCTAATGCATGATCCCAAAACGATATTGGTAAATCGGTAAGAAACATCATAGATTGTACTATATCCAATAAAGTACGGTTATGACGTTCGGACACACCATTATGCTGTGGTGTTCCAGGTGGCATGAATTTGTGAAACTATTCCACACAGTTTTAACTGAAGGCCAAAACTCGTAACTCAAATATTTTACCTCTGCGATCATATCGTAGAAACTTTTTATTTTCTTGTTACGATGATTATCCACTTCACTCTAAAATTCTTTGAACTTCTCAAACGTTTCAGACTTATGTTTCATTAAGTAGATATACCCATATCTGCTTAAATCATCTGTGAAGTTCTGAAAATAATGATACTTGTCGCGAGCCTTAATATTCATCGGACCACATACATCAGTATGTATGATTTCCAACAAATCTGTTGCTTGCTCCATTGTTCCGGAGAACGGCGTTTTAGTCATCTTGCCCAAGAGGCATGGTTCGCAAGCATCAAGTGATTCATAATCAAGTGATTCCAAAATCCCATCAGCATGGAGTTTCTTCATGCGCTTTACACCAATATGACCTAAACGGCAGTGCCACAAATAGGTTGCACTATCATTATTAACTTCGCATCTTTTGGTTTCAATATTATGAATATGTGTATCACTACGATCGAGATCCATTGAACTATTTTCATTGGTGTGTATGACCATAGAAGGTTTTATTCATGTAAACAGAACAACAATTTATTCTCTTACTTAAATGAATAACCGTATTGCAATAAACATGATTAAATCATATTCATGCTCAACACCAAATAACACTTATTTAGGTTCCACACTAATCCCGAAAGTATAGGGAGTGTGTGATGATGATCATATCAATCTTGGAACCACTTCCAACACACATCGTCACCTTGCCCTTTACCTAGTCTTTGTTCATTCTGCAACTCCCGTTTCGAGTTACTAATTTTAGCAACTGAACTAGTACCAAATACTGAGGGGTTGCTATGAACACTAGTAAAGTACACATCAATAACATGTATATCAAATATACTTTTGTTCACTTTGCCATCCTTCTTATCCGCCAATCACTTGGGGTAGTTCCGCTTCCAGTGACCAGTCCCTTTGCAGTAGAAGCACTTAGTCTCAGGCTTAGGACCAGACTTGGGCTTTTTCACTTGAGCAGCAACTTGCTTGCCGTTCTTCTTGAAGTTCCCCTTCTTTCCTTTTGCCCCTTTTTGAAACTAGTGATCTTGTCAACCATCAACACTTGATGTTTTTCTTTGATTTCTACCTTCGCCGATTTTAGCATCGCGAAGAGCTTGGGAATATTTTCCGTTATCCCTTGCATATTATAGTTCATCACGAAGTTCTACTAACTTGGTGATGGTGACTAGAGAATTCTGTCAATCACTATCTTATCTGGAAGATTAACTCCCACTTGATTCAAGCGATTGTAGTACCCAGACAATCTGAGCACATGCTCACTAGTTGAGCGATTCTCCTCCATCTTTTAGCTATAGAACTTGTTGGAGACTTCATATCTCTCAACTCGGGTATTTGCTTGAAATATTAACTTCAACTCCTGGAACATCTCATATGCTCCATGACGTTCAAAACGTCTTTGAAGTCCCGATTCTAAGCAGTTAAGCATGGTGCACTAAACTATTAAGTAGTCATCATATTGACCTAGCAAAACGTTCATAACGTCTGCATCTGCTCCTGCAAAAGGTCCGTCACCTAGCGGTGCATCAAGGACAAAATTCTTCTATGCAGCAATGAGGATAAACCTCAGATTACGGATCCAATCCGCATAACATTTTTCAACACAATTTTCTCTAGGAACATATCAAAATAAACACAGGGAAGCAACAATGCGAGCTATTGATCTACAACATAGATATGCTAATACTACCAGGACTAAGTTCATGATAAATTAAAGTTCAATTAATCATATTACTTAAGAACTCCCACTTCCCTCTAATCTTCTAAGTGATCACGTGATCCAAATCAACTAAACCATAACCGATCATCACGTGAAATGGAGTAGCTTTCAATGGTGAACATCATTATGTTGATCATATCTACTATATGATTCACGCTCGACCTTTCGGTCTCCGTGTTCTGAGGTCATATCTTATATGCATAGCTCGTCAAGTATAACCTGAGTATTCCGCGTGTGCAACTGTTTTGCACCCGTTGTATTTGAACGTAGAACCTATCACACCCGATCATCACGTGGTGTCTCAGCACGAAGAACTTTTGCAACGGTGCATACTTAGGGAGAACACTTCTTGATAATTTAGTGAGAGATCATCTTATAATGCTACCGTCAATCAAAGCAAGATAAGATGCATAAAAAGATAAACATCACATGCAATCAATATAAGTGATATGATATGGTCATCATCATCTTGTGCTTGTGATCTCCATCTCCGAAGCACCGTCATGATCACCATCGTCACCGGCGCGACACCTTGATCTCCATCATAGCATCGTTGTCGTCTCGCCAATCTTATGCTTCCACGACTATCACTACCGCTTAGTAATAAAGTAAAGCATTACATCGCGATTGCATTGCATACAATAAAGCGACAACCATATGGCTCCTGCCAGTTGCCGATAACTCGGTTACAAAACATGATCATCTCATACAATAAAATTTAGCATCATGTCTTGACCATATCACATCACAACATGCCCTGCAAAAACAAGTTAGACGTCCTCTACTTTGTTGTTGCAAGTTTTACGTGGCTGCTACGGGCTTAAGCAAGAACTCATCTTACCTACGCATCAAAACCACAACGATAGTTTGTCAAATAGACTCCGTTTTAACCTTCTCAAGGACCGGGCGTAGCCACACTCGGTTCAACTAAAGTTGGAGAGACAGTCTTCCGCAAGCCATCTATGTGCAAAGCACGTCGAGGGAACCGGTCTCGCGTAAGCGTACGCGTAAGGTTGGTCCGGATCGTCTCGTCCAACAATACCGCTGAACAAAAGTATGACATGCTGGTAGGCAGTATGACTTGTATCGCCCACAACTCACTTGTGTTCTACTCGTGCAAATAACATCAAACCATAAAACCTAGGCTCGGATGCCACTGTTGGGGAACGTAGTAATTTCAAAAAAAATCCTACGCACACGCAAGATCATGGTGATGCATAGCAACGAGAGGGGAGAGTGTTGTCTACGTACCCTCGTAGACCGAAGCGGAAGCGTTGACGCAACGTAGAGGAAGTAGTCGTACGTTCTCCTCGCGATCCAACCGATCATAGCACCGTTACTCCGGCACCTCCGAGTTCTTGGCACATGTTCAGCTCGATGACGATCCCCGGGCTCCGATCCAGCAAAGCGTCGGGGAAGAGTTTCGTCAGCACGACGGCGTGGTGACGATCTTGATGTGTTACCGGCGCAGGGCTTCGCCTAAGCACTGCAATGATATGACCGAGGTGGAATTTGGTGGAAGGGGGCACCGCACACGGCTAAGGAACGATCCGTAGATCAACTTGTGTGTCTATGGGGTGCCCCCTGCCCCTGTATATAAAGGATGGAGGAGGAGGAGGCCGGCCAAGGCAAAGGTGCGGCCAGGATATGGATTCCTACTAGGACTCCAAGTCCTAGTAGGAGTCCACCAAAAGGGGAGGAAGGGAGAAGGAATAGGAGGAGAAGGAGAGGTGGCCGGCCCCCTATTCCCTAGTCCAATTCGGACTAGAGGGGAGGGGGGGCGCAGCAGCCTTTTTCCTCTTCCCACTAAAGCCCATCAAGGCTCATTACTTCTCCCGTAATCCCGTAACTCCCCCGTACCTCCGAAAATACCCGAACCACTCAGAACCCTTCCGATGTCCGAATATAGTCGTCCAATATATCGATCTTTACGTCTCGACCATTTCGAGACTCCTCGTCATGTCCCCGATCTCATCCGGGACTCCGAACTCTTTCGGTACATCAAAACTCATAAACTCATAATATAACTGTCATCGAAACCTTAAGCGTGCGGACCCTACGGTTCGAGAACAATGTAGACATGACCAAGACACGTCTCCGGTCAATAACCAATAGCGGGACCTGGATGCCCATATTGGCTCCTACATATTCTACGAAGATCTTTATCGGTCAGACCGCATAACAACATATGTTGTTCCCTTTGTCATCGGTATGTTACTTGCCCGAGATTCGATCGTCGGTATCCAATACCTAGTTCAATCTCGTTACCGGCAAGTCTCTTTACTCGTTCCGTAATACATCATCCCGCAACTAACTCATTAGTTGCAATGCTTGCAAGGCTTAAGTGATGTGCATTACCGAGAGGGCCCAGAGATACTTCTCCGACGATCGGAGTGACAAATCCTAATCTCGAAATACGCCAACCCAACATATACCATTGGAGACACCTGTAGTACTCCTTTATAATCACCCAGTTACGTTGTGACGTTTGGTAGTACCCAAAGTGTTCCTCCGGCAAACGGGAGTTGCATAATCTCATAGTCAAAGGAACATGTATAAGTCATGGAAAAAAGCAACAGCAACATACTAAACGATCGGGTGCTATGCTAATGGAATGGGTCATGTCAATCAGATCATTCAACTAATGATGTGACCTTGTTAATCAAATGACAACTCCTTTGTCCATGGTTAGGAAACTTAACCATCTTTGATTAACAAGCTAGTCAAGTAGAGGCATACTAGTGACACTCTGTTTGTCTATGTATCCACACATGTATTATATTTCCAGTTAATACAATTCTAGCATGAATAATAAACATTTATCATGACATGTAAGGAAATAAATAATAACTTTATTATTGCCTCTAGGGCATATTTCCTTCAGAGGGATCAACCACGAGTAAGACAGCATTACGAATATCGTTGGTTCTGATTTGACGTGACGATAGCCCATACTCAAGTCAAGGTTTTGACAAGACAATAGATCCATCAACTGACCACGAGGATCAATTAGTGAAGATATCATCTTTCTTCAACACACACACAAACACAAAGATATCCCTTCAGAAAGAACCAAATTCGGCAAAGCTTTTTATCTTCCAACTCTCCAAGTTGATGTTTAGCTTAACCAACTAGTTCAGGGGTATCCAACACATATTCTTGGAGAATGGCTGGTTTAGAGGAAAACCAACTTGATCACGAGCTCAACATAACAGTCAGGGGACAACCTGGTAATACTTCCGAGAAGATATTCGGAAAATCACGAACCACTGATATGTTACTAAGCTCGAGAACAATCTTGCTTTTCAGGGCAAGACGATATGATCAATAGAGCGAAGATTTGAAATAATCCTAACTCATCGATCGAGGAGTGCACCAGGAGAATGGACTAGGTAGCACGATCAATCTTAGAATGATGATTCGATAACCAACATGCTAAGAATGAAATTGTTGTCCTTTAACTACCAAGCAACGGAGTTGCTAGGAGTATTGATTTCGCACATCACGGTGCACTTGTCGGCATTCCGGTTACAATAACACGGGAACCGAGGAATGAACAATGATGGCAAGAGGTATTACTGCGTCAAGAATTCATAAGAGGTGGTGCAATTCTCATGACGCTCTTGACATAAAGATGGTAACACTCCAAGGTACAGCAGAGCAAAAGCTGGTTTGGCATTTTGATCCGCGGAATACAATTGCTTTGACTGAATCCTAAATATGGATGAGGTTCTGGAGTTTGTTTCTCCTAGTCATTCCGGAGTAGAATGGCTTGACGGACCACAAGAATAATAGGCATTGATGAACACGAATGCACAACTATTCCTTACTATCAATTGATAGATGAAGGTCGGAATATAGCTGAAGGGGGACAACTGAAAGGAACATATAATTTTCTGAGTTGTGGATGCACAGATTAGTATGTCGAATCAAGTTCAACATATTTCTTCCGGATAACCCATGCAGAAAGGTAGAACTAGCAGAGTCACAACATAGAATCGAGAACTCATCAAGAGCACTCTAGTTGTGATTTTTTGGTTCAAAGAACTTCTGCCATAAGGGGTTCGTAGTATTTGGAAGAAGGAACTACCACGGACCTCGAGGACGATCGCAAAGGTTACTAATATCTTAAGGGAACTAGCAAATACTAACAACATGAAGTAGGGTGAATCTCGGGTTCAGGAACCCAGGAATAGAATACCTACTAACTAATAACATCACGGGATGCTTTCGAGAATGATGGCCAGATTCATCACACTAGAACACCAAACATGGATGGAGTACCAGGTGGTTCTCTAAGATGCCTAGGGTCATATTAATAGGTCCAACATATACGTCGAGGCAACGGGGTACCTCAACAGACCATTAATGTGCTTAATTTGGCCCAAAGGGACGCGAAAACAGAGGGAAAGGATTTTGCAAATGCATCAAATTGTTTAGAAACCTCGGGTGACTCGGACAGCATAACGGCTGTAAATGCTCAAAAAGATTTGAGACATCCTGCAAAAGGGTGGCATAACCACTTAACATCACAATATCAAAGTTCTGAGGCCAGCTATGAACATACGGAAGTAATAGAAACTGAACTGAGGCTTGAAACCAACAATCCTAAGAGTCTACGGATTAGTAACACGTGATCCTGATAGAAAGATGAGAAGCCTAGTTCTTAATCCCCGTAGAAGAGAAGAGATCGACTTAGATCAGAAGGCATAAGGTAAAGGAGTAAAAAGAGCCTTACGTTCCCTTCCACAATCAATTCCCTTATATAACTAAAGCATTTCTAGACACAACTTCGACCAGTTTGGCTTGGTAATCCTACAGGCAGTCAGGCTCTGATACCAACGTTGTCGGAAACCCCGATCCTAAGTCACACCGATCTAGCATGTAACACATCATATCACTTTGTGGCCTCACGCACGGTATTCCCACGGGTGCCACCTTACCTGGCCCGGGACCGTTTGCGCCTTTTGGCTCACGTATATGATAGTGTCGCTAGCATCCATATGACAAAGAACCCGGGCCGACATGGCTAGTCGTGAACCCAAAGCGGCACTAACCCATGGGGACAGGCATACATGAATCAACTTCGAGCATGTCGGTCAACAGCGTGTGAATCCGGGCTGTAGCACTGGGCTAACAGGACTCCGGTAACCCAGGCTGTAGCAGGCTAGGCAGGACTCCGGATGTCACCGCATGACACTTCCCCAAAGGGACAGACACAGGAACGAAGTGAAACACATGCCGGCCAGTCAAGTGTCCTGAGCAGTAGTGCTGGGCTAGCAGGACTCCGGTGAACCGGGCTGTAGCGGACTACTATGGCTCAAGGAGGCACTAGACTACATTTCCCCATAAGAGAGGCTGCCAAGGATAAACAACTAGATTGTCGGATCCCACACATAGCAAGCATTTCAATCATACACACAATATGCTCGATATGTGTAAATACAACATGGCATCACAACATAACTCTACGACTCCAAGTATTTATTCATTAGGCTCCGAGGAGCGAGATATTACAAACATGGGTCTCATGACCCAACATTCAGAGCATACTAGTCAAGCACACGCGGAAGCTTAACATGTCTGAGTACAGACATCTACAAATGAAAAAGGCTGAGAAGCCTGACTATCTACCAGATCCTGCCGAGGGCACAAGATCATAGCTAAGGTATCAAGCTAAACGTCGAAGTCCACACGGAACTACTAGCGAGACTGACGTCTCTCTGCAAAACATAAAATAAGCAAACGTGAGTACAAATGTACCCAGCAAGACTTACATCAGAACTAACTACATATGCATCGGTATGAATAAAGGGGGTAGTGGAGTTTGACTGCAGCAAGCCAGCTTTGACTCAGTGGCTAACCTGAACTACGACTGCAAGTAACTCTTTTGAGGTGGTGCACACGAGTCCACATATTCACCATATCAATACACCACTATGCATCCGCTCCCGTCTTCCTACGAGAACGCCATCCATAGCACTCACGCTTATCTTGCGCATTTTAGAGTATCCACTTTCACTTGTCTATGAACTATGCAAGGGGTCCAAGTTTCCATATCCGAGGAATCCGGCTATTCGAATAGATAATGATAACCCTGCAGGGGTGTACTTCTTCACACACGCTCTCGCCACTTATCGCCCTGTACACGTCATGTACCTCGGCAACCTTCAAGCGGAAGCCGGGCGAGGGAGTCGGCCACGACCTGACTAACCACGCAAGTCTCTCGTCCAGGTTTATCGCCTATTCGGGTTCCATCCGCAAGGAGATCCGGCCGGGGTGTCGCTCACGGCCCCAAATGATGTGTGCAGGGTTCCCAAGCCCACCTCGACGGGTAGATCTACGCTTGGTACACCGTGCCACGGTGCCTAGTCTGTCCCAAGCCCACCTGTACCGGGTACCACTTGGTAGACTACTAACACTACCTACAAACACCAGAAACTAGTTGCAACTCCTGGACAGAGATCATGTTGATTAAAAAGTCGAGACGGGTTGAGTTACCGGAACCCAATGTGTGGTAGTAACTGTTCATGGATCACAAACACAGAACTCAGTTCCTGAGGACGGCTGCAATAAGACAACCCACCATGTACTCCTACATGGCCTCTCACCGCTACCTTTACCAAATCGTGTTCACACACTTAGCTCTCAACAGTAGGACATGTTCACCACATTCCAATTCATTTCCGATGAATCAGACCCGACTCAACTCTAAGCAGTAGCAGGCATGACAACAAGCATGAATGAGTAGGCACATCAGGGCTCAAACAACTCCTACTCATGCTAGTGGGTTTCATCTATTTACTGTGGCAATGACAGGTCATGCAGAGGATAAAGGGGTTCAACTACCGCAGCAAGTAACAGATGATTCGTTGTTGTCCTCATGCAGTAAAAGAGAGCAGGAGCAAGAGAGAGGGATTGTATCGGAATGAACAAGGGGGTTTTGCTTGCCTGGCACTTCTAAAGATAATATAGCTCTTCATCGGTGTCATCGATCACATCGTCGGAAACATCGTCGACTGAGAGGGGACGGTTACCGGCAAACAGAGAAGGACACAATCAATGCAATGCAACAATATGATGCATGATCATGACATGGCAATATGCTGTGATTTGAGCTAATGCATCTAGCTATGACTTAAATGAAGTTGGTTTGAATACATGATTCAAATCCCAACTCCATATGTGATTATTTAAATGCCCTTTATTTGTTTTGTCCAAAACAGAGGACAAAAATTGTTCAAACATGCATGAAAATGCCGTAATCAGATTCTTCATATTTTTCTGATCATTTTTCATATATAAATTATTTCAATCTGAGTTATAGATTATTTTCTATGATTTTTTGGAAGTTTTAGCTATTTTCTGAAATAAACAAATCGTTTAGATTTATTTAAAATCCAGAAAAGGGTTTATTGTGTCTGCACTGCGTCATGCTGACCTCAGCAGGTCAACAGGGCATGGTCCAGGTCAACTTGACGTGTGGGATCCACACGTCAGTGACACAGGGCTGATTTGGGTGGTTGACAGGTGGGACCGGTCAACGCTGACTTATCAAAGTCAATGCTGACACATGGGGCCCGCAAGATTAGCACTAATTTAACAGGATAATTAGATTAACCTAATTAGGCTCGGGGACCCACATGTCAGTGTCTGTTAGGGTGGGTAATTAACGGATATTAGCACTAGTTGCGCCGCCACGTCAGCGTCGCCGGATTAGGCGCCGGCGACCACATCTCGCGGCGGAGGCTCGCCTGAGTTGCTCGGGCTCGCGCTACAAAGGACCATTTCGTGCGCGGTTTGTGGCTATGGAGAGCTGGCGGTGGGGCGCATCCAGTGGTGGTGGCAGCTGGAGCTGGGGCGGCCTACAGAGGCACCGGCGACGAGCTATGCGGCGGCCGGAGCTCGGGCACCTGCGGGTTTGGCGTTGTGGTGCACGGGAGGGGGAGCTGGTGGGTTCTACGTGCTCCTGGTGAGGTGTGGAGCACGTTGCCGTGCTCGAGAGTGAGCTGCGGTGGCTCTGGTCTCATCTGCATCATCGCCGGCGGCGAGGAGCTCACGGCTCAGGTGAAAAGGGCGGCCAGGGTGCGGGAACGAGCGTGGGGAGGAGGGGAAAAGGTGTCGGAGCTCACAGTGATCTCGAGGAAGGACTCGGCGGGCTTGGGGAGGCGGAGACGGCGGCGAATCGGACGGCGGCATCCGGTGGCCGTGGGCGGGGAAGAAAGGTCGGGGAAGCTGCTGTAGGGCGCGTCCACTCATGTGGCTCGACGGAGACGGCGTAGAGGTTAACGGCGGAGCTCCTTGGCTCGTCGGAGAGGCGTGTGGAGGCCGGTGACCGCGCGAATGGTGGATGGCGGTGACGGGCTCCTCTCGGGCTGCGCGGGAGGAGAAGCAGAGAGGAGGAGAGAGGCCAGGGAGCGAGGGAGAGGGGAGAGGGGGTTTGTGGCGTCTCCGTGGCACGCCTGGGGGGTCGAGGCTGCGCGGCAGAAGCAGGAGGTGGCAAGGCGTCGTCGGCGTGCTCGCCATGCACCTGTCTGTCCTCCTGGCAGGAGGAAGACGATAGGGGAGGGGCCAGGTGGCTGGGCTGGCCAGCTGGGCCGGCCAGGTGGGCTTTGGTGGGCGTCAGGTAGGTATCTTCTCTCTCTCTGCTTTTCCTATTTTGTTACTGTTTTAATTTTATTTCTGTAGGTTTGTTGCATTTCTAAAAATACCTAGGCAACTCCAAAAATCACCAAACTGCACATGGCCACTACTTGGAATATATCCAGCATGGAACATTTTAGTTTGGGGTTATTTGAGCATTTGAAATATTTTATATAATTTTAAATGCCCAAACTCAAATACTAAAGATTTAATCCAGTGACCTTAGAGTGACCTAGAAATCTGTGCATCACTTTTGACAGTGGTTTAAGACCAAGGCAGAGGTGATGAACTTTTTAGAAGGGCATTTCAGGTTCATTGAAAAATGTTTTTTATGTTGAACCTATTTGATTTGATCTGGTGCTAGGGTTTGATCAATCCCCATTTCAAGTTTCAAAATAATTTAAACATGATGCAACAGGCAAGTGCTAGCCTAGGGCAAGGTAAGGCTAGGGATGTGACATAACTTGACTAGAATTTCGTGTAGATCATCATGGTGCATCTTAAATTGCTGGTTAACAACTTGAACTTAAGGTTTATTCAGTTCTGGACCAATTTCAAAATTTGCATATGAGGACTTACCGGAATTGTTATATGTTGTTTCCGGCCTCATTTAAACTTGCTTTGATGTGTTGCTCTGGTATGCACCATCTCTTGCCATGAGTAGCTTCATGTAGCTTTGTCATGCATCATGCTTGGTTGAGCATCATGCCTTGTTCATGTGTGGTGTGTTTACTATGGTGTGTGCTTCTTCTCGCTAGTTCCCGTTTTGTTGCGATCGTGAGGATTCGTTCGACTACGCTTGGTTCGTCTTCGTGGCTTCATCTTCTTCATGGACTCATTCTTCTTCCTTGCAGGATTTCAGGCAAGATGACCGTCACCTTGGATCTCGTTACTATCATTGCTATGCTAGTTGCTTCGTTCTATCGCTATGATGCGTTACCTACCACTTGCTGCTCAAGCCTCCCAAATTGCCATGAACCTCTGACCTTGTTACCCTTCCTAGCAAACTGTTGTTTGGCTATGTTACCGCTTTGCTCAGCCCCTCTTATAGCATTGCTAGTTGCACGTGAAGATGAAGATTGCTCCATGTTGGATTATGTTTTGTTGGGATATCACAATATCTCTTATATTATTAATGCATCTATATAATTGGTAAAGGGTGGAAGGCTCGGCCTTATGCCTGGTGTTTTGTTCCACTCTTGCCGCCCTAGTTTCCGTCATATCGGTATTATGTTCCCGGATTTTGCGTCCCTAACGCGGTTGGGTGATTTATGGGACCCCCTTGACAGTTCGCTTTGAATAAGACTCCTCCAGCAAGGCCCAACATTGCTTTTACCATTTGCCTACCACCTATACCTTTCCCTTGGGAGTAATTAACCCAAGGGTCATCTTTATTTAGCCCCCCGGGCCAATGCTTGTCTAAGTGTTGGTCCAAACTAGAGCACCGTGCGGGACCGTCCCTTGGCAACTTGGGTTATGTTGGTACCTGTACGCTTCGCTTATCCGGTCGTGGCCTGAGACGAGATACGCGCGGCTACTATCAGGGTGTCGGCACGCCGGGAAGTCTTGCTGGTCTTGTTTTATTACTGTCGAAATGTCTTGTAGCCGGGATTTCGAGACTGATCGGGTCTTCCCGGCGAGAAGGAATATCCTTCGTTGATCGCGAGAGCTTATAATGGGCTAAGTTGGGACACCCCTGCAGGGTTTGAACTTTCAAAAGCCGTGCCCGCGGTTATGTGGCAGATGGGAATTTGTTAATATCCGGTTGTAGTAAATTTGAAGTAAACTCTTCTAAAATACACCAACCGTGTGCGTAACCGTGAGTGTCTCTTTTAGGGGTTGATCGAGAGGAGAACACGGTTTTTGGGTTATGTCTGACGTAAGTAGGAGCTCAGGATCACTTCTTGATCATTACTAGTTGACGACCGTTTGCTTTGCTTCTCTTCTCACTCTTATTTACGTAAGCTAGCCACCATACTCTGCTTAGTCGCTGCTGCAACCTCACCACTTTACCCCTTCCTTTCCCATTAAGCTTTGCTAGTCTTGATACCCATGGTAATGGGATTGCTGAGTCCTCGTGGCTCACAGATTACTACAACACCAGTTGTAGGTACAGGTTACGCGATGATCATGACGCGAGAGCGATGTTGTCTTGTTTTGGAGTTCTTCTTCTTCGTCGTCGATCTTGGGTTAGGTTCCTGGTCGGCAGCCTGGGCTAGCAGGGTGGATGTCGTTTGAGTTCATGTTTATGTTTCATCCGTAGTCGGATGTTGTTCTCTTGTATTTGATGTATTGATGTATCCATGTGACCTTGTATGTATTGGATGTATCCCCTCTTTTATGTAATGTTGATGTAATGATATCCACCTTGCAAAAGCGTCTTCAAGATGCGCTTCTATCCTTGGTGGGACCTTCGAGTTCCTTTAGGATAGGGTCGCATCTTGGGCGTGACAAGTTGGTATCAGAGCCTCGACCGACCCTAGGAGCCCCCTTGATTGATCATGTAGTTTGGCCGATGTCGAGTCTAGAAGAAAACTGTTTTCGGAGTCTAGTTATATCGGAGAGTAGGAATTCTTTTTACTCCTCAGCCCCTTCATCGCTCTGGTGAGAAATCTTGACGTAGGTGTTTTGAACTACTCCTCTTACCATTCAAATTTTTCTTTAGGATCACGTGGTCGCAGGTTCGAAACCTGCCGACGCCGGATTTTTCGTTTATTTATTTTATCTGTCCGTTTCGGCAGAAAGTTTCAAACAAGTCCGAACCAGAAAAAAAGACTTTCACGGGAACCCTTTGCCCGCAAAAATAATGTGCCTTTACGTGATTACATATAAAGTAAGGGGGTTTTCTGTAAAAAATATGCCATGTTGACACCTGACATATGGGCCCGTCGGTCAGATACGTTGTCAATACGCAGTTTAGCCTGATTTGCAATGGCTTGCCCGAAACTTGGTACTGACACGTCAAAATTACCAAACTTGGTACCAATTCGCCATCACCGCCCCAAATGTGGTACTATCGTGTAATTAACTCTCTCCTATATGAAGTCTTTCGATGAGAAAAAAATAGGAAGGAACTTTTCAGGACGAGACTCCGCCGCCACGAGGCGGAACCTTGGCGGAACCAATCTAGGGCTCCAGCAGAGCTGTTCTGCCAGGGACACTTCCCTCCGGGAGGGGGAAATCATCACCATCATCATCACCAACGCTCCTCTCATTGGGAGAGGGCAATCTCCATCAACATCTTCACCAACACCATCTCATCTCCAAACCCTAGTTCATCTCTTGTATCCAATTCTTGTCTCCAAGTCCCGGATTGGTGCTAGTAGGTTGCTAGTAGTGTTGATTACTCCTTGTAGTTGATGCTAGTTGGTTTATTTGGTGGAAGATCATATGTTCAGATCCTTTATGCATATTATCACCCCTCTGATTATGAACATTAATATGCTTTGTGAGTAGTTACGTTTGTTCCTGAGGACACGGGAGAAGTCTTGCTATTAGTAGTCATGTGAATTTGGTATTCGTTCGATATTTTGATGAGATGTATGTTGTCTAGCCTCTAGTGGTGTTATGTGAACGTCGACTACATAACACTTCACCATTATTTGGGCCTAGAGGAAGGCATTGGGAAGTAATAAGTAGATGATGGGTTGCTAGAGTGACAGAAGCTTAAACCCTAGTTTATGCGTTGCTTCATAAGGGGCTGATTTGGATCCACGTGTTTTATGCTATGGTTAGGTTTACCTTAATACTTTTGTTGTAGTTGCGGATGCTTGCAATAGAGGTTAATCATAAGTGGGATGCTTGTTCAAGTAAGAACAGCACCCAAGCACCGGTCCACCCACATATCAAATTATCAAAGTACCGGACGCGAATCATATGAACGTGATGAAAACTAGCTTGATGATATTCCCATGTGTCCTCGGGAGCGTTTTTCCTATTATAAGAGTTTGTTCCGGCTTGTCCTTTGCTACAAAAAGGATTGGGCCACCTTGTTGTACCTTATTTACTTTTGTTACTTGTTACTCGTTACAATTTACCTTATCACAAAACTATCTGTTACCACTTATTTCAGTACTTGCAGAGAATACCTTGCTGAAAACCGCTTATCATTTCCTTCTGCTCCTCGTTGGGTTCAACACTCTTACTTATCGGAAGGACTACGATAGATCCCCTATACTTGTGGGTCATCAGGAAGCAGAGGTTATCATGCGCTTTTATGGTTGGATGCACAAAATCTTAATGCGAGAGAATGTCACTTTATATTGCCGCTTGTGATATGGACCTTTATTATGCAGTCCGTCGCTTTTTATTTCTTCCACATCAAAAGATCGTATAAAGCTTATTTCCTCCACACTAATCAATAATACATATTTAGAGAGCAATTTTTATTGCTTGCACCGATGACAACTTACTTGAAGGATCTTACTAATCCATAGGTAGATATGGTGGACTCTTATGGCAAAACTGGGTTTAAGGGTATTTGGAAGCACAAGTAGTATCTCTACTTGGTACAAAGAATTTGGCTAGCATGAGGGGGAAAGGCAAGCTCAACATGTTGGATGATCCATGACAATATACTTTGTTTGATATAAGAAAACATAACCCATTACGTTGTCTTCCTTGTCCATCCTCAACTCTTTAGCATGTCATATTTTAATGAGTGCTCACAATCATAAAAGATGTACAAGATAGTATATTTATATGTGAAACCTCTCTTTCTTTATTACTTCCTATTAGTTGCAACGATGACCAAAGCTATGTTTGTCAACTCTCAACAACTTTTAATCATCATACTCTTTCTATGTGAAGTCATTACTCTCCATAAAATCAATATGATCTCTTTGTTTCTTTTTTCCTTTTCTTTTCTTTTATTCACTCAAGATCATAGCAAAATAATCAAGCCCTTGACTAAACACTAATCTTTATTATATAACTCACGGACTCGATTACATAGAGGGATCATAAAGCAAAACTCAAAACTCAAAGCTAAATCATACTAAAACTTTTATTCTACTAGATCAAGATATTACTAAAAGGATCGAACTAAGAAAAAGGGTAAAGATAGAGATGTGATGGTGATACGATACCGGGGCACCTCCCCCAAGCTTGGCAGTTGCCAAGGGGAGTGCCCATACCCATGTGATTATATCTCCTTTGCTGGTGAAGAAGGTGGAGGTGATGACGGATAGTCGCACATCGAGCGTAAGAGATCCTCCAGCTTGTGGATAATGCCCTTGAGTGCGGTGATATGCTCCTTCAACAAAATATTTTCACGTGTGAGATACTTGTTTTGTATACGAGCTAACTCAATCATCTTGAAAGCTTCGATCTCAGTTGGGGTAAGAAGATTGTGATCAAGTTGAAGGATGTCTTCTGCTGCCGGAGCTTGGTCCTTAGTGGCCTTCTTGATCCCTTCATCCTTGTTGATCTCCATGGGTTCTTCCCTCTTCAGCTCTATCTTCATTAGGCAAGCATCATTGTCACCATTGTTGGAGGAGGGGGACGACCTGATGCCTGGCCATGACAACCTTGATAGAAAACAGCTCGAAACAAGAACAGAGGATAATTGCGTGATACGGTGGTCAAAACCTTCGGAAGATTATATAATGAATTTTTACCGACCAAAATACGTATCGTGCAAGAAAAAGGAGTCTGGAGAGCACACGAGGTGCCCACGAGGCAGGGGGGTAGGGCGCGCCCTCCACCCTCATGGAGGCCTCGTGTCCTTCCCGGACTGCTTCTTATTTTCCTATTTTTTTAAATATTCCAAAACGGAGAAAAATTGCCATTAGAACAGTTTTGGAGTCAGTTTACTTACCATACCACATACCTATTCCCTTTCAGAGTCTGAAACGTTCTGGAAAGTGTCCCTTATGTATTCCTCTAGGGTTACGGTTTCAATAATATTGGTTTCAACATTTATGGGATTACCTAAGATGTAATGTTTGATTCTTTGATCGTTCACCACCTTCGTATTTGTGCCTTCTAAGTTGTTGATTTTTATGGCACCAGAACGTTAGACCTCCTCAATAACGTAAGGACCTTCCCATTTAGAGAGAAGTTTTCCTACAAAAAATCTTAAACGAGAGTTGTATAGCAATACATAATCACCTACATTAAACTCACGCTTTTGTATTCTTTTGTCATGCCATCTTTTAACTTTCTCTTTAAACAGCTTGGCATTTTCATAGGCTTGGGTTCTCCATTCATCAAGTGAGCTAATGTCAAGTAACCTCTTCTCACCGGCAAGTTTAAAATCATAGTTGAGCTTTTTAATGGACCAATATGCCTTATGTTCTAGTTCGAGAGGTAAGTGGCATGCTTTTCCATAAACCATTTTATACGGAGACATACCCATAGGATTTTTATATGCCGTTCTATAGGCCCATAATGCATCATCAAGTTTCTTGGACCAATTCTTTCTAGATCTATTAACAGTCTTTTGCAAAATTAATTTGAGTTCTCTATTACTCAATTCTAATTGATCACTAGACTGTGGGTGATACGGAGATGCAATTCTATGATTAACATCATACTTAGCAAGCATTTTACGGAAAGCACCATGAATAAAATGTGAACCACCATCAGTCATTAAATATCTAGGGACTCCAAACCTCAGAAAAATAACTTCTTTAAGCATCTTAATAAAGGTGTTATGATCAGCACTACTAGTTGGAATAGCTTCTACCCACTTAGTAACGTAATCAACAGCAACTAAAATATGTGTATATCAATTAGAGGCAGGAAACGGTCCCATATAGTCAAAGCCCCAAACATCAAATGGTTCAATAACAAGTGAATAATTCATAGGCATTTCTTGACATCTACTAATATTACCATTTCTTTGACATTCATCACAAGATAAGACAAACTTACGAGCATCCTTGAAGAGAGTAGGCCAATAAAAACTGGATTGCAATACCTTATGTGCAGTTCTATCTCCAGCGTGGTGTCCTCCATAAGCCTAGGAGTGACACTTGTGTAGGATTAGTTCCTGTTCATTCTCAGTTACACAACGTCTAATAACACCATCTACTCCTTCTTTATAAAGATGTGGGTCATCCCAAAAGTAATGTCTCAAATCATAGAATTTTTTTCTTTTGTTGGTATGTGAAACTAGGTGGTATAAACTTAGCAACAATGTAATTAGCATAATCAGCATACCATGGAGTAGTACAAGAAGCATTTATGACATTTAGTTGTTCATCAGAAAAGCTATCATCAATAGGTAATGGGTCATCAAGAACATTTTCTAACCTAGACAAGTTGTCTGCAACGGGGTTCTCAGCTCCTTTTCTATTAATAATATGCAAATCAAATTCTTGTAGCAAGAGAACCCATCGAATAAGTCTAGGTTTAGCATCTTTCTTTTCCATAAGATATTTAATAGCAGCATGATCAGTGTGAATAGTTACTTTAGAATCAACAATATAAGGTCTGAACTTATCACAAGCAAATACAACTGCTAAGAATTCTTTTTTAGTAGTGGCATAATTTCTCTGGGCATTATCTAGAGTTTTACTAGCATATTGAATAACGTTTAATTTCTTATCAACTCTTTGCCCTAGAACAGCACCTACAGCATAATCACTAGCATCACACATAATTTCAAAGGGTAAATTCCAATCAGGTGGCTGAACAATAGGTGTAGAAATCAATGCTTTCTTAAGTATTTCAAATGCTTCTACACAATCATCATCAAAGACAAATGGTATATCTTTTTGTAATAAATTAGTCAGAGGCCGAGAAATTTTTGAGAAGTCCTTAATGAACCTCCTATAAAATCCGGTGTGACCAAGGAAACTTTTTATACCTTTGATGTCCTTGGGACATGGCATCTTTTCAATAGCGTCAACTTTAGCTTTATCAACTTCAATACCTCTTTCAGAAATTTTATGCCCCAAGACAATGCCTTCATTAACCATAAAGTGGCACTTCTCCCAATTCAATACAAGATTACTTTCTTCACATCTCAGCAAAACTCGATCAAGGTTGCTCAAGCAATCATCAAAAGAGGATCCATAGACGGAGAAATCGGCCATGAAAACCTCGCAAATCTTTTCACAAAAATCAGAGAATATAGCCATCATGCATCTTCTAAAGGTAGCAGGTGCATTACATAAACCAAAAGGCATACGTTTATTAGCAAAAGTACCGAAAGGGCAAGTAAATGTGGTCTTAGCTTGATCATCAGCTGACACAGGTATTTGAGAGAAACCAGAATAACCATCTAGAAAGCAAAAATGTGCATGTTTGGATAATCTTTCTAGCATTTGATCAATGAATGGCAAGGGGTAATGATCTTTTTAGTAGCTTTATTTAATTTGCAGAAATCAATTACCATCCTATAACCTGTAATAATTCTTTGCGGAATCAATTCATCTTTATCATTAGGAACGACAGTAATACCTCCCTTCTTAGGGACACAATGGACAGGACTTACCCACTGACTATCAGCAACGGGATAAATTATACCTGCATCAAGGAGCTTTATTATTTCCTTTCTTACCACTTCTTTCATCTTAGGATTCAACCGTCGTTGGTGATCAATAACTGGTTTGGCATCTTTCTCCAAATTTATTTTGTGTTGGCGAGTGGGACTAATGCCCTTAAGATCATCGAGAGTATATTCAATAGCAGCACGGTGCTTCTTCAGAGTTTTCAATAATTTTTCTTCCTCCTTCTGTGAAAGGTTAGCACTAATAATAACAGGATATATCTTCTTTTCATCAAGATAAGCATATTTAAGAGTATCAGGTAATGGTTTAAGCTCAAACACGGGATCACCCTTGGGTGGAGGAGGATCCCCTAGGATTTCAATAGGCAAATTGTGTTTCAGAATAGGTCCCTGTTTAAAGAACACTTCATCTATTTCCCTTCTTTCATTCATAAACATGTCATTTTCATGGTCTAGCAAATATTGTTCTAAAGGATCACTAGGAGGTACGGCAATAGAAGCAAGACTAATAATTTCATCTTTACTAGGAAATTCTTCTTCACGGTGTTGTCTACGAAATTTAGAAAAGTTAAACTCATGAGACATATCATCTAGACCAATAGTAACAACATCCTTTTCACAGTCTATCTTAGCATTAACAGTATTTAAGAAGGGTCTACCAAATATAATGGGACAAAAGCTACCTTGTGGGGAACCAAGAATAAGAAAATCAACAGGATATTTAGTTTTCCCACACAAGACTTCAACAACTCTAACAGTCCCAATTGGTGAAATAATATCTCTATTGGCAAGCTTAATTGTGACATCAATTTCTTCTAACTCAGTAGGTGCAATATCATGCATAATTTCTTTGTATAAGTCAATAGGTATTGCACTAGCACTAGCACCCATGTCACATAAGCCATGATAACAGTGATCTCCTATTTTAACAGAAATAGCAGGCATGCCTACCACAGGTCTATGTTTATCTTTAGCACAAGGTTTAGCAATTCTGGCAGTCTCATCACAGAAATAAATAACATGTCCATTAATATTATCGGCCAAGAGATCTTTAACAATAGCAATATTAGGTTCAACTTTAACTTGCTCAGGAGGTGTATAGGTTCTAACATTGCTTTTACGAACCACAGTTGAAGCTTTAGCATGATCCTTTATTCTAACAGGGAAAGGTGGTTTCTCAACATAAGCAGTAGGAACAATAGGATCATTATAAGTGATAGTCTTTTTCTTCAACTTTAATAGGTTCAACTACTTTTACTTCTATGGGAGGATGATATTTAAACCACTTCTCCTTAGGGAGATCAATGTGAGCAGCAGAAGATTCACAAAAAGAAGCTAGTATCTCAGAGTCAAGTCCATATTTAGTGCTGAATTTACAGAAAACATCGGTCTCCATAAAAGATTTAACACAATCAAACTTAGGTGTTATACCTGACTCCTTACCTTCGTCGAGGTCCCAATCTTCAGAGTTGCGTTTAATTCTTTCCAATAAATCCCATTTGAATTCAATAGTCTTCATCATAAAAGAACCAGTACAAGAAGTATCGAGCATGGTGCGATTGTTGTCAGAAAGCCGAGCATAAAAATTTTGAATGATCATTTCTCTTGAGAGCTCATGATTGGGGCATGAATATAACATTGACTTAAGCCACCCCCAAGCTTGAGCGATGCTTTCTCCTTCGCGAGGCCAAAAATTATACATATAATTACGATGACGATGAACAAGACGCATAGGATAAAAGTTCTGATGAAATTCCAATTTCAATCGTTTGTAGTTCCATGATCCCATATCATCACATAGCCTATACCATGTCAATGCATCTCCCTTCAAAGATAAAGGGAAGACCTTCTTCTTGATAACATCATCGGGCATACCTGCAAGCTTAAATATCCACAAACTTCATCCACATATATTAGGTGCTCATCAAGATGTAATGTTCCATCTCCTGCAAAAGGATTAGCTAGCAGTTTTTCTATCATACCCGAAGGAATTTCAAAGTAGACATTTTCATTTTCAGTAGGTTCAGTAGGTTGAGGAGCAACTCCTTGCTCTACTGGTCGGGGTGAAGATACCCCGAACAAGCCCCTCAGAGGATTACTTTCCATAGTAACAAGTGACTGTAAATTTCAACACACTATATAAATTTTTCCTTACCAAATTCCACCTACCAAAGGCGCTTCACTCCCTGGCAACGGCGCCAGAAAAGAGTCTTGATGACCCACAAGTAAAGGGGATCTATCGTAGTCCTTTCGATAAGTAAGAGTGTCGAACCCAACGAGGAGCAGAAGGAAATGATAGGCGGTTTTCAGCAAGGTATTCTCTGCAAGCACTGAAATTATAGGTAACGGATAGTTTTGTGATAAGATAATTTGTAACGAGCAACAAGTAACAAAAATAAATAAAGTGCAGCAAGGTGACCCAATCCTTTTTGTAGCAAAGGACAAGCCTGGACAATTTCTTATATAAAGGAAAACGCTCCCGAGGACACATGGGAATTATCGTCAAGCTAGTTTTCATCACGTTCATATGATTCGCGTTCGGTACTTTGATAATTTGATATGTGGGTGGACCGGTGCTTGGGTGCTGTCCTTACTTGAACAAGCATCCCACTTATGATTAACTCCTATTGCAAGCATCCGCAACTACAAAAGAAGTATTAAGGTAAACCTAACCATAGCATGAAACATATGGATCCAAATCAGCCCCTTATGAAGCAACGTATAAACTAGGGTTTAAGTTTCTGTCACTCTAGCAACCCATCATCTACTTATTACTTCTCAATGCCTTCCTCTAGGCCCAAACAATGGTGAAGTGTCATGTAGTCGACGTTCACATAACACCACTAGAGGAGAGACAACATACATCTCATCAAAATATCAAACGAATACCAAATTCACGTGACTACTAATAGCAAGACTTCTCCCATGTCCTCAGGAACAAACGTAACTACTCACAAAGCATATTCATGTTCATAATCAGAGGGGCATTAATATGCATATAGGATCTGAACATATGATCTTCCACCAAATAAACCAACTAGCATCAACTACAAGGAGTAATCAACACTACTAGCAACCTACAAGTACCAATCCTAGACTTAGAGACAAGAATTGGATACAAGAGATGAACTAGGGTGTGAGAGGAGATGGTGCTGGTGAAGATGTTGATGGAGATTGGCCCCCTCCCGATGAGAGGAGCGTCGGTGATGACGATGGCGATGATTTCCCCCTCCCGGAGGGAAGTGTCCTCGACAGAACAGCTCTGCCGGAGCCCTAGATTGGTTCCGCCAAGGTTCCGCCTCGTGGCGGCGGAGTCTCGTCCCAAAAGCTTGCTTCTGATTTTTCTTCGGACGAAAGACTTCATATAGCAGAAGATGGGCATCGGAGAGCCACCAGGGGGCCCACGAGGCAGGGGGCGCGCCTAGGGGGTAGGGCGCGCCCCCCACCCTCATGCCCAAGGTGTGGGTCCCCTTTGGTATTTTCTTCACTCGGTATTTTTTATTATTTCCAAAAATAACTTTCGTGGAGTTTCAGGACTTTTGGAGTTGTGCAGAATAGGTCTCTAATATTTGCTCCTTTTCTAGCCCAAAATTCCAGCTGCCGGCATTCTCCTTCTTCATGTAAACCTTATAAAATAAGAGAGAATAGGCATAAGTATTGTGACATAATGTGTAATAACAGCCCATATTGCAATAAATACCGATATAAAAGCATGATGCAAAATGGACGTATCAGCCCGCAATATGAAGCCGCCGAACACGAAGATCTGTTCGAGGAGGAAGGTTTCCCCTTGGGCAGCATTGTTGTTGACGATTAAAGAGGTCATCAAACCTTTTGAGGACAGCACAGTGGAACTCTCAATGAAAGCACCAATGTCGGTGTCAAAACCGGCGGATCTCGGGTAGGGGGTCCCGAACTGTGCGTCTAAGGTCGATGGTAATAGGAGGCAGGGGACACGGTGTTTACCCAGGTTCGGGCCCTCTCTATGGAGGTAATACCCTACTTCCTGCTTGATTGATCTTGATGAATATGAGTATTACAAGAGTTGATCTACCATGAGATCGTAATGGCTAAACCCTAAAAGTCTAGCCTGTGTGACTAAGGTCTCTCCCTTTCCGAACTAAGTCCTCTGGTTTATATAGACACCGGGGAGATCTAGGGTTACACAAGGTTGGTTACAAAGAAAGGAATCTACATATTCGGTCGCCAAGCTTGCCTTCCACGCTAAGGAGAGTCATATCCGGACACGGGTGTAGTCTTCGGTCTTTGTATCTTCACGGCCCACCAGTCCGGCCCATGGCTAACAGGTCGGACGCCCGGGGACCCCTTAGTCTAGGACTCCCTCACCAAGGAACGAGAATATGTATCCCATATGTAACGGTGGTGGCCTTGGATCGGGCAACCACCCTGTACCTTCGGGGATACTGGGCTCCCGCTCGTTGCATTGGAAGAACCATTCCTCAAACTCAGGGTAAGAGAAGAAAGAGATGTCGGTTTATTTGATTATACTAATCCATTGCACCGAGGTAAACTCGAAAATACATCTTCATGTTTTGTCCCCGAAGAGAGGAGAAACTGGCACGAGGACTTACCTTAAAAACAAGCGATGGAAGAGGCATGGAAACTCGCGCAGGTTCTGCTAAAAATCTGAAGTGTTGCTTGATATGTCTCCAATGTATCTATAATTTTTTATTGTTCCATGCTATTATAGTATCAACCTTGGATGTTTATTATGCAATTATATATCATTTTTGGGGACTAACCTATTAACCTAGTGCCCAGTGCCAGTTGCGGTCTTTTGCTTGTTTTTGGCTTTTCAAAAAAAATCCGTACCAAACGGAGTTCAAATGCTATGAAACTTTTTGATGAATTTTTCTAGACCAGAAGGGACCCTAGAAACTTCAGGAGAAGACCTGAAGAGTCACAACAGAGCGACAAGCCTACCAGGCGCGCCTCGGGGGCGCCCCCGGGCTTGTGGGCCCCTCGTGGCACCTCTTGACCTAATTCTAGCTCTAAAAATTCACAAATATTCCCAATACATCAAAGAGCCACCCGAAACACTTTTATGACGCTGTTCTTCCGAGATCCCATCTGGAGGCCTTCTTCGGTACTCTGCCAGAGGGGGAATCGATCATGGAGGGCTCAAGTCTTTGTTGCACTTCCGATGATGCTTGAGTAGTTCACCTCAGACCTATGGGTCCATAGCTAGTAGCTAGATGGCTTCTTCTCTCTCTTTGATCTTCAATACAATGTTCTCCTTGATGTTCTTGGAGATCTATTCAACGTAATCCTTTTTTGCGGTGTGATTGTTGGGATCCAGTGAATTGTCGGTTTATGATCAGATTATTCATGAATATTATTTGAGTCTTTTCTGAATTCTTATATGCATGATTGTTATAGCTTTGTATTTCTCTTCGATCTATCCGTTTGGTTTGGCCAACTAGATTGATTTATCTTGCAATGGGAGAGGTGCTTTGTGATGGGTTTGATCTCGCGGTGCTCAATCCCAGTGACAGAAAGGGACATGACACATATTTGTATTGTTGCCATTAAGGATAAAAAGATGGGGTATATTCATATTGCTTGAGTTTACTTTATCTACACCATGTCATCTTGCTTAAGGCGTTAGTACGTTCTTTATGAACTTAATACTCTAGATGCATGCTGGAAAGCGGTCGATGGGTGGAGTAATAGTAGTAGATGCAGGCAGGAGTCGGTCTACTTCTCTCGGACATGATGCCTATATACATGATCATTGCCTTGAATATCGTCATAACTATGGGTTTTTCTATTAATTGTCCAACGGTAATTTGTTTACCCACCGTATGCTATGTTCAAGAGATAAGCCTCTAGTGAAAACTATGGCCCCTAGGTCTATCTTTATCATATATTAAAAACCAAAAATACCTTGCTGAAATTTATTTACCGTTATTTTTACTTGTGTTTTTGTTTATCTATCTACCATTATCAGACTTGATCCTTGCAATTAACCGCCGAGGGGATTGACAACCCCCTTGCTCGCGTTGGGTGCAGGTATTTGTTCTTTTGTGTGTAGGTGTTGTTCACGAGATCTTGTGTGGTTCTTCCACTGGATTGATAACCTTGGTTCTTAACTGAGGGAAATATTTATCTCTACTATACTGCATCATCCCCTCCTCTTTGAGGAAATTCGAAACAAGTAGCATTTCTTTATTTAGTTTCGTTTTGTTTTCCTATAGAAATTTATTTGTTTTCTGAGTCATACGTTCAGCCATACAATCACTTATGATTGCGTAAAATGCCATCATTGGATCTATATTGTTGGGTGGTTCGGGTAATGGACCAAATGACCAGCCATGCGATTGCACTATGGTCGTATGGAAGGTCATTGATGGCTCTATCACCCAGAACTAACATTTCTCTTCTTGAAAAAAAACTCTCACAGGACGGAGGAAGGTGAACGAGCGCCCATGCGGGCTCGTCGAATGTTCTGTATGAAAGGAACTCGATCGAAGGAATCCATGCGACCCCATGTGCGAGCGTCCGTGGTTGTATGGAAGGTTACCGGTCGTTATTTCTTTTTGATCCTTAACATAATTTCACCCAATTATGTGTGGTTAGTTTCTGATTCTTTTTAACTTCCTTATCTTGTTAAGACCTGTGCCCCTAACCTCTTAGATACAGAGCCCTTGCCTGCTTCATCAAAGCTAACAAACCAATCTAGTCAAAGTCTTTTCTAGTTTTGAAGCAATGGCTCATTCGTGGGATGAGAGGCAAACCTCCTCTCAAGAATATGATGATTTAGAGCAAGAAGGCCATGACTCTCTGACAAGCAAGAGGGAGAGGACCTGTCATGTTCGAGATGGGTCCTCCGAGGAGGAGGAGGAACCTGAAGGGGAAGAGCCCTTTGAGGTAGAGGAGGAGGAACAAGAGAAGAAGTCGGAGGCCGTCCCATTGGATCCCTCGTGGTCATCACCACTAGGAACCGACTCGACTTTGCTAAAGACACTTCAATCATCATAGTTAAGTGTGGTTTCAGCAATTGCACTATCCATGAGCCGGTAGGAGAGTCCGAGTAGATCGACCCCAAGGCACGCAAGATGCACACCATCAGTGCACGCATTCAGGTGGGACCCCCAAGGAAGAAGCGCACAACCAATCCTGCACCATCTGCACAACCCGAGGTACAAGTTAATACTTCTAGATTGAAAATAAAATTATGACTGAGAAGATCAGGGAGATGGAAATAGCATTGTCTACTAAGAATCATGAGGCTCTGAACACGAGCTTGAGGATCATCGCCAACCAAGATGAGACGCTACGCATGTACCGTTCTTGTATAACGGACTTGGAGGTCACCAACAAGCTTCTGATTAACGCCCTTACCGGCATCACCACTTCGCCTCCAGATAAGAACACTTTTATCAATAAAAAGTATACTAAATGAATCCAACCGGCTTAGCATGTTAAGCTTGGGGGTTTGAAGACCTTTGTATCCCTTATCACTCTCTAGTTAAATTTCAATTGAAGTTTTTGCTTACTTGAATAAATGCGGACAATCTTGTTTTTCTTGATAGAGGGAGGAGTCTTATCCAACGAGTCATGGACGTTTAAATGGATATGCTATTATGGTGTTTTGTCTAAAATTTCGTTGAATGATAGGTCTTGTTGTATGCTAAATAATTATGCTTAAAGAGGATGGTTATAAGTCTTCCACATCTTTAGTATTGATAGGAAAGAAGAGGTTAACAACTTGATGGGATAAATCACCTTTATTTCAGTTTTTCTTATAGTTGCTTGGTGAAGTCGAAAAACTCATGATCCGAGCATGTAAAAGAATAAATTGCTTTTACAGTAAAAAATAACAATAGAAACAAAAACTGAATGACTTATGCTAACACCCATTGTCAATGCAAAGAATCAATCATATCTCTACATGTCATGCCCAAAATAAGGGAAAAGAAAATTGCAATGACATGGGATAGGCTTGGTTCTTCAAGAAAAACGGGAAGAAGGGAATTGTCTTTACTAAACAAAAAGCGGGGTAACTTGTTCAGCTGAAAGAACGAAGAAATTATCGCTTAGAGTTGAAGCATGTCTTCTTAACGATAGATAGTAAGGTGTGGAAGCATTCATATTCATCTAACTGATGCAGAGATAAGGTAGTGCAAAGAGGGATCTGTCATATAATGCAAATTCTAAAATCTCATAATGGACTCATTCATTTTCGATATCCACGGCTTATAAAAAAGATGACTTCTCTTCTTACAAGCTGTATTTTCTCGGGGACGAGCAAACCTTACAGCTTGGGGGAGTTGATGAGTCCAATTTGTGTGGTAATTTTGGTTGTTATTTTGTACCTTTATAATAGGCCTTGCGGATTTTTACTGTGTATGCGCACTTCTTTTGTTATTTTCGATATCAAAATCTCATGGACTCATTCCTTTTCGATATCCACAGCTTATGAAAAGGATTAAATAGGAAGCGCTAGCGGCGGCTCCAGAGAAAAAGACGGCCAACCATAAGACCGAAGCGCTCGTATGAGCGGTCGTATCACGTGCCAGAAGAACCGCCTCGTCAACTATTTCCACCCCATGAAATCAGGTCGGGGATAAGATGCCAAAAGACGCCAGAAACTCATCCAGAAGGAGGAACCCTAGCCTCCAGATTGATACGGAGGGGGAGCTTCCCAGGGAGGAGATCACCATCTTCATCACCATCCACAAGGAGGGCTTCAACATCATCACTGTTGTCATCATCATCATCCACTTCCTCTTCATTGTAACCCATCAAGAACCCTAGAGGGTCGACTTGAGTGTTACATGTGTAATCCCTCCATGTTCACCATTACCACTTGATGATGTGTGTTGCCTCCATGTGTGAGTAGTTCATGTAGTTCTCAGGGATAGGGATGAATCCTAGCGTGTAATAGATCATTTGATACTAGGATTTAATATCCAATTTGCATGTTTATGTTAATGATCTTCTTGATATTGGGTGAAGTCAACCATCCAATGTATGCCAATTTTGGACAAAAGGTTATTACTATTGGCGGATCGGCTGGTTGCAAAGGTAGGTGGCATGATAGGCCCTATCTCTCTTTGTCCTGGACCGTTGCGACAGCGGGTAAAACAGAGACCACTTATAGGCTACGTCCATGGGGACCCTTTTCCCCTTAATCACCGTTTGGTAACTGGAGTGGGAAAGAACGGTGATGGCGTATATGATATGGGGTTGCTGAGTGTATGCACGTATCTATACCGACTCTACCCACAAATAGAAATATGCAAAGTGGCTTAGGAATCTGATGTAGCATTGTGTTTAGGCACCGCTATAGATTCATGCTAGTGGGGAACCCGGACTCCTTGGGAACGCCTTAATATTATTGATTTCGACGCTCTTTTGTGCTACCTTTATTTCTCACTTTTCTCGCACTTTTTACTATTACACTGCTACACCATTATCTTTACTACTGCTTTGGATAACTTACAACTTGCACGCATATTCTTTAAATCTTTGAAGAGACAAAAGATTAATTCATGTGCTCCCAGTGGGATCGATACTCTTACTTCAAAAAAGCTACAATTAAACCTTGTGCACTTGCGGGTCATCAGCAAGCATATAATATTAACACATAGTCTTACTCGAAAGTAAACAGAGTAGCTCACAACCAAAGTATAAAAGTATGAAACGAGAAATAAAAGCTTTTACAAGCCCATAGAATAATCAAAGATAACACGAGGGCTTGCAATGTCTGCAAGCACAGGAATCCTGATAGAACACTCCTCCCCCATTAGCATCGAGACACCAAAAAGAGAAAAGATGGTGCTAACGTGAGGATCCAAGCTCGAGGAGGGCACTGGCAACATAATCATCCTCATCCTCAGGGATATAGCGAAGGCAGGGGTTGGAGTAGTCCGTGGCAATACTGTCAACGTCCTCGCGACCAGTTGGTCGAGCCTCTCTCCAGTGTTCTCTGCCTTAATTACCTTCAGCTCTCTCCACATCTTCTTCCTGCAGTTAACATCCCTGATGTGAGGCCTGGCACTGAACTGACACATCTTGAGCAAGTTGTTGAACCCACGGAAAAGCATGTTCTTCTCCATCTTGTTGAACGAAGGTGAAGAAGCAATAGTGTGAGCAAAGCCAGTGGGATCCTGTGCGGTGGCACCTCATGATGAGGAACCACCCACCTCAGTAGCAGCAGACGCCTTCCCAGGATTGGGCTTCTTACGCACTAAGTGTAGCATATCATCATGCACCTGAGGTCTGAAGTTGGTGAATCTAGTAGGCAGAGAGATAGGCAACTTCTGCAAAAGCTTATCACGGCCATCAATCTTGGCCTCAATGAGAGCCTGGATGAATAGTGTAAACACAACTAACTTGTTGTCAAACACAGAAGTCCTCATCTCCTCAAACATGAAATTGAGCACATCGACCTTCTTATCCTCATAGTCATAAACAAACAAGTCAATAGTGGTGCCCCAAAACTCATCATACGAACCTGTCTTGGGAGACAAGGAGCTCTGGAAGATCTGGCGAAGAGTGTCATATTTGGACAATAGCTCCTGAATATCGCCAACATCAGTAATAGGAGTGCCCTCCTTATATGCAAAAGCAAGATACCTTCTGTGACGACCGTGCTGAAACACTATGCCATAGCCCTCCTAAGGCTCAGAGGAGAACTGATACCCTGTGATAGCAGTTAAGTCAGATTTGGATGCCCTCAAAGTAGCACCCCGTGAGTGCCACACAAATGAACGATTAGAGGGAGTATGTTCAATTTCTTTATTATGCTATTGTTCAGATTATTAACCTTATTATAACTTCCATAGTCCCTCGCATCGCTCTCGCGGGCGGCGGCGGGGAACCCTAGCCTCCACTCCGCGCCCGCCTCCTACACCATCCCCTCCCCTCGCCGCCGCCAGAAGGCGCCGCCGGGCGAAGCCCGGTGCGCGTCGGCGGCGGCGGGGCATTTCTTCTCCTCCCAGCGTGCTGCTGTAGCGCGAGATGCGGCGGCGCGGCGGAGTCTTGGTGCTGATGCAGAGAGGGCACGTCAGGCGGCGCAGCGGCCGGACGGCGGCGCAAGCGAGCGGCCAGGCTGTGGCGTCTATGCGTGGGGTTGGCTCCGGGGCGGCGGCGCGGGCACGGATCCATCGTGGATCTGGTCCTGCGGGCGCGGTCTCGGCCTTCCCTGCTCGGCCGGCCGGTTTCGGTGGGGGGGACTTCTCCTTGTTGTGATCTGGCCGCGGCGGCCTGGATCATTCAGATCCCGGCAGGGATGGCGGCGGCCTGTGCACGAGAGATGGAGGTCTTCGGACAGATCTGGGTGAAAACCTACTATTGGCTATTGCCAAGGCCGGCGATGGCGACGCTGTCTGCGTCGTTCCCTTCCTGAAGGCATCGCCGTGAAGAAATTCAAGGCCACTCTCTGCTACCTCCGGGGGAAACCCTAGATCAGTAGATCGGATGACAGCGGCTCTCTGGTGTCATTTCCCCCTTGGGGGCATCATTATTGGAGGTGCACATGGGATCGAGGGACCGGAGGACGGCGTCTTTGATGGAGCGGTGCTTCATCTTACACATTGATGGTGGCGGATCTCGGCGGCGTGACACTGTGGAGACTCGGCGTCTGATGCGCGGAGATGGACTCACGCAGGAGGAGGAAGTTGTCTGACGTCATGGTGGCGTTGATGGCAGAGAGGCCTGGCAAGGTTGGTGCATCAGTTCTGCTCTGAGGATAGACCGATGGAAGATGGAGGTGACAGCCCTTGCAGCGTGCGGTGCTCACTGGGAGTGTGCCAGATCGGTGTGGGACCCATTCCAGGTAGTGGCTAGGATGGGACACCCGGCTTGAGATGTTAGGTTTTGGTGTGATGTCTGTTTGGTATTAGGCCCGGACATTCGGCACACCTTCATCAAGGGGATAGGAGTAGCAACAGCGTTGCCAAGTTGGTGGCTTCAGGCTTATTGATGTATCACCTTGTATGGTCTTTGTGAATAATTAATAATATGGCTGCATGCATCGTCCAGCTGCAGAGGCCGGGGTACATCCTCGTTTTCCAAAGAAAAAATAACTTAAAAATGTGGAGTATTTGTTTCTTTCTATAATGGTCATTTATTTGTCAATCCATTTATAGATCGTTGTTTTACGATCAAGTAGCACATGAACATTTTCCCGAAGCTTCAGGGACATTACAGAAAATTTCTATCAAAAGCGCAGTTTCGCGGTTGCTCAACTTTCAGCTTTTTCACAGTTACCACCTCACGGCTACTTTCTGACAGCTCACGGCAGCTTTTCTAAAATCCACAGCTCAACCAAACACCACCTCGATAATTACACTAGTAGAAAAGGGGGTAACGGTCCAGGGGGGCTCAGCCCATTAGTCCCGGTTCAATCTAGAACCGGGACCAATGGTGGCATTGCACCCGGTTCGTGAGCCCAGGGGGCCGGCCGGGCCACGTGGTCCATTGGTCCCGGTTCGTCTGGACCTTTTGGTCCCGGTTGGTGGGACGAACCGAGACCAATGTGCCTGGCTCCTGGCCCACCACCATTGGTCCCGGTTCGTGGCCTGAACCGGGACCAAAGGCTCCCATTTAGTCCCGGTTCATGCCACGAAACGGGACCAGTGGTGCCGCCTATATATACCCCTCGCGCCAGAGCAGAGCACTCAGTGCTCTGTTTTCCTGGGCCGGCGAGAGGAGGGGCTTGTGGTGCTCTAGCTCACCTCCATGCACATGAGGTGTTCGATGAAATGCCCGAGCCACACTAGTTAAGCTTTCTCCTCTCGAAGCTTGACCTCAAAGCTCCATTTTCCTCGAGATTTGTCTAGATTTAGCGGTCCGTCACGCCCCACCCCTGTCTTCACCACCGTCGATCACCCGCGCCGATCTCATCACCGACACCACCGTGGTGAGCCTCTTGCTCTTATCTTCTTTCTGAAAGGAAAAATATTCTTACTTGTATGTTTAGATAGATACTTGTATCATTTTCTTACTTTTATTATTGCATCTTATATAGTGCGATGGTTTTGGTATCCGCCCCCGTCGGCCCTCGTCCTGTCTATGATTCGGATGTGGTATATATATTAATCTTTATAACTATTGGTTCATTTATTGTTTATGAAAATTATGCGGACCAACGTGACATAGATTTTATTTATCTAGGATGTATGTGAACCGGAAATTCCAACCGACCCTATTGTCGAGAGGTTAAATTTAGTTGAAGAAGAAAACAATTTCTTAAAGGAAAAAATAAAAAAAATTGAGGAGGAGAAGATGATATTGGAGTTGCATGTTGCGGATGTCGTCGATGATCACAAGATCAAGATGGATGCAATGCGCTTGAAGATTAGAAAGATTAGAAAATATGCCATTCATACCGAGGCTTGGTATCATTATGCCGTTGGATCAATTGTTACCTTGGTTGCGATTATGATCGCCTTTGTTTTAGTTAATGTATGGTTTAATTAATTAGATGCTCTGGAGAGCTATATGTTGTTAGATGGGAACTATGTATGTACTTTGGTTTTAATGTGATGATGAACTTCTATTAATTTGGACACTTAATTATATATAATGCACGCAGATGAACCGGCAATGGATGTACGGTGACAGACACACCTCCGAGTACATTAAGGGCATGCATGAGTTTCTCGATGCGGCTGAGGCAAACAAGCAGAATGGTGTTATGTGTTGTCCATGCACTAAATGTGGGAATACGATGTCTTACTCTAACCGGAAAATCCTTCACACCCACCTGCTTTACAAGGGTTTCATGCCACACTATAATGTTTGGACGAGGCATGGAGAAATAGGGGTTATGATGGAAGACGACGAAGAAGAAGAGTACGATGACAACTACGTTCCCCCTGAATACCGTGATGCTGCAACGGGGGGAGCTGGTGAAGATCAAGAGGAACCAGACGATGTGCCCAATGATGCTGCAACGGGTGAAGCTGCTGAAGATGAAGAGGAACCAGACGATGTGCCCAATGATGATGATCTCCGTCGGGTAATTGTCGATGCAAGGACGCAATGCGAAAGTCAAAAGGAGAAGCTGAAGTTCGATCGCATGTTAGAGGATCACAAAAAAAGGTTGTACCCCAATTGCGAAGATGGCAACACAAAGCTCGGTACCGTACTGGAATTGCTGCAGTGGAAGGCAGAGAATGTTGTGCCTGACAAAGGATTTGAGAAACTACTGAAAATATTGAAGAAGAAGCTTCCAAAGGATAACGAATTGCCCGATAGTACATACGCAGCAAAGAAGGTCGTATGCCCTCTAGGATTGGAGGTGGAGAAGATACATGCATGCCCTAATGACTGCATCCTATACCGCGGTGCATACAAGGATCTGAACGCATGCTCGGTATGCGGTGCATTGCGGTATAAGATCAGACGAGATGACCCTGGTGATGTTCACGGCGAACCCCGCAGGAAGAGGGTTCCTGCGAAGGTGATGTGGTATGCTCCTATAATACCACGGTGGAAACGTCTGTTCAGAAACGGAGAGCATGCCAAGTCGATGCGATGGCACAGTGAGGACCGTAAGAAAGACGGGAAGTTGAGAGCACCCGCTGACGGGTCGCAGTGGAGAAAAATCATGAGAAAATACTGGGATGAGTTTGCAAAGGACCCAAGGAACATATGGTTTGCTTTAAGCGCGGATGGCATTAATCCTTTCGGGGAGCAGAGCAGCAATCACAGCACCTGGCCTGTGACTCTATGTATGTATAACCTTCCTCCTTGGATGTGCATGAAGCGGAAGTTCATTATGATGCCAGTTCTCATCCAAGGCCCTAAGCAACCCGGCAACGACATTGATGTGTACCTAAGGCCATTGGTTGAAGAACTTTTACAGTTGTGGAATGGAAACGGTGTACGTACGTGGGATGAGCACAATAAAGAGGAATTTAACCTAAAGGCGTTGCTGTTCGTGACCATCAACGATTGGCCCGCTCTCAGTAACCTTTCAGGACAGACAAACAAAGGATACCATGCATGCACACACTGTTTAGATGACACTGAAAGTATATACCTGGAAAAATGCAGGAAGAATGTGTACCTGGGCCATCGTCGATTTCTTCCGACCAACCATCAATGTCGAAAGAAAGGCAAGCATTTTAAAGGCGAGGCAGATCACCGGAGGAAGCCTGCCATGCGTACCGGTGATCATGTACTTGCTATGGTCAATGATTTACACGTAATCTTTGGAAAGGGTCCCGACGCACTAGCTGTTCCGAATGACGCTGAGGGACACGCACCCATGTGGAAGAAGAAATCTATATTTTGGGACCTACCCTACTGGAAAGACCTAGAGGTCCGCTCTTCAATCGACGTGATGCATGTGACGAAGAACCTTTGCATGAACCTGCTAGGCTTCTTGGGCGTGTATGGAAAGACAAAAGATACACCCGAGGCACGGGAGGACCTGCAGCGTTTGCACGAAAAAGACGGCATGCCTCCGAAGCAGTATGAAGGTCCTGCCAGCTACGCTCTTACGAAAGAAGAGAAAGAAATCTTCTTTGAATGCCTGCTCAGTATGAAGGTCCCGACTGGCTTCTCGTCGAATATAAAGGGAATAATAAATATCCCAGAGAAAAAGTTCCAGAACCTAAAGTCTCATGACTGCCACATGATTATGATGCAACTGCTTCCGGTTGCATTGAGGGGGCTTCTACCGGAAAACGTCCGATTAGCCATTGTGAAGCTATGTGCATTCCTCAATGCAATCTCTCAGAAGGTGATCGAAACAGAAATCGTACCAAGGCTAAGGATTCATGTGGCGCAGTGTCTTGTCAGTTTCGAGCTGGTGTTCCCACCATCCTTCTTCAATATCATGACGCATGTCCTAGTTCATCTAGTCGACGAGATTGTCATTCTAGGGCCCGTTGTAACACCCCGGATGTAACTTGCCATATTTGTAACTCCAACTCTTGCCATTTTCGGCATTGTGATATGATATTCCTTCCGTGGTTGGGTTTCCTTCAGTTTGCATTTTGTTCATGTCATGCATTTCATATTATGTCATCATGTGCATCGCATTTGCATACGTGTTCGTCTCATGCATCCGAGCTTTTTCCCCGTTGTCCGTTTTGCAATCCGGCGCTCCTATGTCCCCCGGCGTCCCCTTTTACCTTTTTCCGTGTGCGGGTATTAAACTATCTCGGAATGGACCGAGGTTTGTCAAGCGGCCTTGGTATAGCACCGGTAGACCGCCTGTCAAGTTTCGGGTCATTCGGAGGTCGTTTGGTACTCCAACGGTTAACCGGGTAACCGCGAAAGCCTCTTTTGGGTTGCAGCCCAAAACCCCTTCAAAACAGCCCAACAACCCATCTAAGACACTCTCATGTCCATCGCCGTTCGATCACGATCGTGTGGCCGCAGACCGTGCTCAATTTGGAGCCTCCTAGCTCCTCCTACCTATAAATATACACCCCCATTGCCAAATCCCGGGTCTCCTTCCTCCCCTAACCCTAAAAAATCACCCCGCGCCGCCGGACGTGTCCGGGCCGCGCCGGACGCCGCCCGCGGCCAATCAGAGGGTGCCACGTGGGCATCCCCGCCGCCAGCCGCCGCCGGCCCGCTCGGGCCCGAGGCGGGGCCCCCCTGAGCCCGTGCGCCGCCCGCTGCCTCCTCCGCCCGGGACGTGCGCCTCCCGCCGCCCGTCGCCGTGCGCCGCCCCACGCGATCCCCGCGCCGCCGCTGTAGTTCGCCGGCCGGCGTCGCCGCGCCCGTCGCCTCCCGCGGACCCCGCCGTCCTCCGCCCGCCGGCGCGCCTCCCCTGCCCGAGCCGCCGCCCTTCCCGGCCGCGACGAGCGCCTCCTCCCGCCGCCGTGTACTCCGCGAGGTCGCCGGAGCCCGACCCCGCGGTCCGCCGCCGCCGCCGCCCCGCGGCCCGGCGAACCTCCGTCGCTCGCCGCATCTCGCGGCCTCGCCGCCGCCCGCCGCCTCCCCGAGGTCGCCGGCGTCTCTCACCTCCGCGCCCGCGCCGTCTCCCTCCTTCCGCCGGCGAGCCGCTGCCCGATCCAGATCCGGGAACCCGCGGGTTGACTTTCGTTCCCCTCGAAATATTCCAAGTCCTTTGATTATTGCATTTTTGTCTCTTGTTCAACGCATCATATCTCTGCATCCGTAGCTCCGTTTCGTGCGTATAATATGTCAAATTGTTCGTCTCGATGTGTAAATCATTTCATCTCATTGCATTATCTTCATTTGAGCTCATCTTGATGCCCTAAATGTTGTTGGAAGAGGGCTATGTGATGTTAGTTTCTGTTTCTCAGCAGAACATGCACTTTTGTCATTTTTTCTATGATTGATGTGTGCACCCTATGAAGTTGAGCTCTACATGTGTTTTGTAATATGCCATGCTATCTTTCCAGAGTTGTATGCCATGTATTTTTGTGATCTTTGTGGTGACTAGCACAAGCATGTAAACTAGGGTACATAATGTTGCTGTTTCCAGGGACTTAGTATTTTCACCAAGTCTTTCCCTGTTGTTATTTTTATGCCATATGTTCATGTTGTTTCGGAGAGATCCATGCATATTTTGAGCATGATCAGTAAGGATGTTTTGAGCATATGGATGTTCTATATCCATCCATGCCTTTGTTTGTAATTATGGAGTGCCATAGCTTGAGTCAATCGAGCTCTACTTTTGCTATAAAATGTTTCCTGGCAGATTGTCTACTTGTTACTCGATTTTGCCAAGCTTATTGTAGTTGATCCTTGCATGCTATGATGTTATTCTTGCCGTGTATATCTTCTATGCCATGTCTTCTTGATGGATGTATGATTAGTTTATCATGCAATGCTCTGTAGTGAGTGCATCGAGCTCACGAACATGCCTACTTGTTATCTGTTTTTGACATGTCCAGTTTTCTGCCAAGTCTGAAACCTGTAACGAAACTTGCTTAATTGACATGGGTGTTATTGTATTTTCTGATCCTTTCTGGCTTATGGTAAGTAAGGGACTTTTGTTAGGTGCTCTGAGTAGATTAATGCCATGCCATAATTTGCTATGTTCTGTTCCTGTAGCATGTAGTTTTCTTGCTCTGAACATGCCTTCCTGATGTTAATTTCTGGCATGTTGGTATTTTCACCAAGTCTGTGAACCTGTTATATTATGCACTTTTGCCATGCTTGTTTGAACCTGTTGTGGTGTGTTTTAGCCGTATCTCAGTGTTCATCTTTTGTCAAGCATCTTGAGTAGTTCACTTCCATATGCTTTGTTGATATGTTTGGGTGCAGTAGCTTAATTTCTTGTTGCTTGCTAAGTAGCATCATGCTGTTAATGGCAGATTCTTGTCATTCTTGTTTTGCTTGTCATTTGCAAACCGTGCATCCGATTCCGGTGATCTTTATATCGATTTCAACCGAAATCATCTCACCTATCCAGTGGCATACTTGGTTTGCCAAGGTTATGCCTGGTTCATCTTTTCCCTTCCGGAGCACGCATATGCATTGCATACCACATCTCGCATATCATGCCATGTTTTGCATCATGTTGCTTGCGCATTGCATCGTGATTGATGGATGTCCCCTTTGCTTGTGTTCTTGCCTTTGGTAGAGCCGGGAGACGAGTACGTGAACGAGGAACCTGTTGAGAACGCTTACGAGGATCAAGCTTTCGACAACTCTGAGAACCTTGCAGGCAAGATGACCATACCCTCGAAATCACTTCTATCATTGCTTGCTAGATGCTCGCTCTTTTGTTATGCCTATGCTGCGATACCTACCACTTGCTATATCATGCCACCCATATTGCCATGTCAGCCTCTAACCATCCATGTCCTAGCAAACCGTTGATTGGCTATGTTACCGCTTTGCTCAGCCCTTCTTATAGCGTTGTTAGTTGCAGGTGAAGATGAAGTTTGTTCCTTGTTGGAACATGGAGATGTTGTCCCTTATTGGAACATGATTACTTTGGGATATCACAATATCTCTTATTTTAATTAATGCATCTATATACTTGGTAAAGGGTGGAAGGCTCGGCCTTATGCCTGGTGATTTGTTCCACTCTTGCCACCCTAGTTTCCGTCATACCGGTGTTATGTTCCTTGATTTTACGTTCCTTACACGGTTGGGTGATTTATGGGACCCCCTTGACAGTTCGCTTTGAATAAGACTCCACCAGCAAGGCCCAACATTGGTTTTACCATTTGACCACCTACCACCTTTTTCCCTTGGGTTTTCGCGAGCCCAGGGGTCATCTTTATTTTAGCCCCCCCCCCCCCCCGGACCAGTGCTCCTTCGAGTGCTGGCCCGAACCGAGCAACCTGCGGGGCCACCACGGGGCAACTCGAGGCTTGGTTTTACTCGTAGCTTGACTTATCCGGATGTGCCCTGAGACCGAGATATGTGCAGCTCCTATCAGGATTTGTCGGCACAATCGGGCGGCTTTGCTGGTCTTGTTTTATTGCTGTCGAAATGTCTTGTAGTCCGGGATTCCGAGATTGATCGGGTCTTCCCGGTAGAAGGAATATCCTTCGTTGACCGTGAGAGCTTATAATGGGCTAAGTTGGGACACCCCTGCAGGGTTTTATCTTTCGAAAGCCGTGCCCGCGGTTATGAGGCAGATGGAAATTTGTTAATGTCCGGTTGTAGAAAACCCGAAGTTGATCTTAATTAAAACACATCAACCGCGTGTGTAACCGTGATGGTCTCTTCTCGGCGGAGTCCGGGAAGTGAACACGGTGTTGGAGTTATGCATGACGTAAGTAGTTCAGGATCACTTCTTGATCGCTACTAGTTTCACGACCGTGCTTTGCTTCTCTTCTCGCTCTCTTTTGCGATGTTAGCCATCATATAAGCTAGTCGCTTGCTGCAGCTCCACCTCACTACCATGTCCTTCCTATAAGCTTAAATAGTCTTGACCTCGCGGGTGTGAGATTGCTGAGTCCCCGTGACTCACAGATATTATCACAACAGTTTCAGGTGCCAACGATGCCAGTGCAGATGGCGCAACCGAGCTCACGTGGGAGTTCGACGAGGAACGTGGTCGTTACTATGTGTCTTTTCCGGATGATCAGTAGTGGAGCCCAGTCGGGTTGATTCGGGGATCTGTGTAGCATTTGGGGTATTCTTCCTTTATTTTGGTTCCATAGTCGGACCTTGAGTGAAACTTGTATGATGGATGTTTATTTATGTATTGTGTGAAGTGGCGACTGTAAGCCAACTATGTATCTTTTCCCCTTATTTATTACATGGGTTGTGTGAAGATTACCTCACTTGCGACATTGCTTTCAATGCGGTTATGCCTCTAAGTCGTGCTTCGACACGTAGGAGATATAGCCGCATCGAGGGCGTTACAAGTTGGTAATCAGAGCCTTCCCCGACTTAGGAGCCCCCTCTGCTTGATCGTTTTTAGCGGCCGAGTTGTGTCTAGAAAAATGTTTCGAGTCATTTAGGAATTATATATCGGAGAGTTTAGGAATTCTTTTTACTCCCCAGTCCCTTCGACCTTCTGGTGAGGTATCCTGACGTAGAGTTTTGACTCTTCTCTTCTCAAATTTCACTAAAAAAAATTTAGGATCACGCGGGTATCTTAGAATCGTTCCGATGGTTTTATGATGACAACATTGTCTTGGTGCCTCCTGTCAGCAGGGGTTTAGTGGAGGTGTCCCGGGGAGTTGAGCTCCGAGGTGTTGTCGTCATAATTTTATCGTTGCAGTTCTGGAATACTTGAGTTTAGTACGCCGACATCGAAAATCTCTTTTGTACAGTTGTTGGTGAGATAACCCTGATAGCCCAGTACTGTGGCGAGTGCGGGAGTATTGCCATGACTTGTATAACGGATGCTTTTCGAAGGTTGAGGTAGACGATTTCCGAGGGTTTCTTGGTTATGTGTTGAAGGATGGATACAGCTGGATCTATGTATTGTTAGTTTGGGTGATATATATTTGTGTCCCCTGTATCCCCAACACCTGATTGCATAACCAGAAAGTTTCGGGAGTTTATAAGTGGGAATTCAAGTAGCTCCTAGAATATCTTTCCAACAGACACATGATACGATATGGGATCTATCATCTGTTTGTTCCGGCTTACTCTACAAGCCAACCTTTTGTTTTGTTTTCAGTTGTGTTATTCGAGTTGTTTCGAAGGCAAGATGATTCCATACCTTTATCTAAGTGGCTTCTCAACTTATGGAAGGGTGATGATTTACTTTGGAATTCATTCGTTCATCCTTGTTCGAATGTTTATTGTGAAGACTATATGTTGCAATTTCGATCCTTTGATTCAGCTTGTATATATCTTTTTCAAGATGCTAACGGATGTCACCCTTTCTTCAGGATGGCTCCGCCAATGCGTCTGAATCCGGAACGCAATGATGGAAGTCAGGCTAATCCTCCGCCACCACCTCCGCCTCCGGAGGCATGGCAAGCCCTGATGACTGCCACAAATGCCAACGCTCAGATTCTGATTCAGCTCTTGCAAGATCGCAACCAAGGGCAAGGTAATCAAGGAAATCAAGGCCAAGGCAACAATCAGCCGCACTTCGCTACCCTCAATCAGTTTCTTGCTAACCAGCCAAAGACATTCAGCTACTGTGTCGAGGCCACAGACGCGGATGATTGGCTCGTGGATATCAGCAAGCATTTCGAGTGCAGTAATGTCAAACCTGAGGACTTTGTCAAGTTTGCCTCTTTTCAACTCAAAGATCAAGCTGCTGAATGGTTCCAACAATACAAAGATTCCAGAGGAGGTCGTGTGATTACCTGGGATGATTTCCGCCGTGACTTCAAAGCTCATCACATTCCAAAAAGTGTTGTTGAGAGTAAGCGTGAGGAGTTCCGCAATCTCAAGCAAGGCAACATGTCTGTGTATCAATACAACACTCAATTCCAGAAGCTCTCTCGCTTTGCTAAGCAGGACATCCCTGATGAGAAGAGTATGATTTACCAATTCAGGCATGGTCTCAGAGAAGATTTGCAACTAGCTCTCGTGCTTTTTGAGCCAACAAAGTATGATGAATTCTACAACATGGCACTAAAACAAGAGGCTGCTCAGCTCAAGTGTGAGGCTTCTAAGAAGAGAGTCAGAGACGCAGTTCAGTCTTCTTCTTCCTCACTTGTGGCAGCTAAGCAACAAAAGTTTTGGTTGCCTCCTCCTCCTCCGTTCCGTCAGCCTTACCAGCAGAAGAACAAAGGTGGCAATGGATCTTCCCACCCACCCAACCCTGGCTATCATAACAAGTCTCAGAATCAAGCTCCAAGGTCAAGTGCTCCTTATCATCGTCCGCTCTCTGAGGTGACTTGTAAAAAAATGTCAGGAGAAGGGTCACTATGCAAACAAGTGCTTCAATCAAAGGCGCCTTCCGCCTCCTCCTCCTGTGGGATCTTCCAGCAATGCAGTGGTCAAGCATAATTCCAAGCATGCCAAGGTGAACATGTTGAATGCAGCTCAAGCGGAGGATTCTTCTGAAGTGATCATGGGTAACCTTCCCGTTAATGATATTCCTGCAAAAGTATTATTTGATACTGGTGCATCGCATTGTTTCATGTCAAGACCATTTTTGCCAAGCATGATTTCATGTCTTCTCATCTGGATAGACCCATGGCTGTCATTTCTCCGGGCAAGCGTTTGAGCTCTAGTTTGGTGGTTCCGGATGTTTCTATCAAGATGGGTGACTATAAATTCTTGGCTAAACTAATTGTTCTTGGTGATTCCGATATTGATCTTATTCTTGGGATGGACTGGCTCTATAAGCACAAGGCTCAAATTGATTGTGCTGCCAAGGAAATTCAATTGACTCACTCTTCTGACGATGTGATCATCTATGCCGCTCGTGATGATACCATTCGGTTGTTTTCTCTCAATGAGAAGGGTGAATTGGATGCTATCTCTCAAATTCCAGTTGTTTGTGAGTACCAAGATGTCTTTCCAGAAGAGCTTCCGGGAATGCCTCCCCACCGGCCAGTTGAATTCGTTATTGATCTTGAGCCTGGCACGGAACCCGTTTGCAAGCGTCCATACAAGCTTGGGCCAAAAGAGTTGAAGGAATTGAAGAAACAACTCGATGAACAAGAGCGTCTGGGTTTGATCAGACCGAGTTCTTCTCCTTGGGGTTGTGGAGTTCTTTTTGTCCAGAAGAAGGATGGCACGGACCGACTTTGCGTCGATTATCGTCCATTGAACAAGAAGACAATCAAGAACAAGTACCCACTTCCCAACATCAATGAGCTATTCGAACAACTCAAAGGTGCTAAAGTGTTCTCCAAGCTTGATCTCCGTATGGGTTATCATCAAATTCGCATTCGTGAAGAAGATATTCCCAAGACAGCATTCAGAACAAGCTTTGGTTTTTACGAATATACTTTCATGTCATTCGGCCTTGTCAATGCTCCTCCAACATTCTCTCGCATGATGAATTTTATCTTCAACCCCTACACCAATGAATTCGTCTTGGTCTATCTCGATGATATTTTGGTCTTCTCCAAGAATAAGGAGGATCATGCCAAACATTTGCGATTGGTGCTCGACAAGCTCAGAGAGTATCAATTCTATGCGAAGTTCTCCAAATGTGAATTTTGGCTGGATGAAGTTCTTTATCTTGGTCATATCATCTCTGCCAAGGGCATCGCTGTTAATCCTGAGAGGGTGTCTGCAGTTGTGAATTGAGAACCTCCTCAGAATGTCAAGCAGCTTCGCAGTTTTCTTGGACTTGCAAGCTATTGCCGAAGATTCGTTGAGAATTTCTCAAAGATTGCTAAGCCTCTTTCCAACCTCCTCCAGAAGCATGTGAAGTATGTCTGGTCTCCTGAATGTGACGTGGCTTTCAACTCTATCAAAGAGAAACTCGTCACTGCTCCAGTTTTGACTCCTCCTGATGAATCCAAGCATTATGAAGTTTTCGGTGATGCTTCTCTTCAAGGTCTCGGTGCTGTGTTAATGCAAGATAAGAAGGTTGTGGCTTATACCTCTCGGCAATTGAAGCCCAACGAAAAGAACTACCCCACTCACGATCTTGAGTTGGCGGCAGTTGTCCATGCATTAATAACGTGGAGACATCTCTTGTTGGGAAGGAAAGTGGACATATTCACCGATCACAAGAGTCTCAAGTATATTTTTCACTCAACCCAACCTCAACCTCAGACAGACTCGATGGGTCGAAATGATTCAAGAGTACAACCCGAGTATTGAATATACTCCAGGCAAGGCCAATGTCATTGCAGATGCTTTGAGCAGGAAGGCTTATTGCAACAGCTTAATCCTCAAGCCCTTCCAACCAGACCTTTGCGAAGCTTTCCGCAAGTTGAATCTTCAAGTTGTTCCTCAAGGTTTTCTTGCAAACCTCACAGTCTCTCCTACTTTGGAAGACCAAATTCGTGAGGCTCAGCTCCTGGATACCATGGTGAAGAAAGTGAAACGTCGTATTGATAAGGGCATTTTCAAATACAAGTGCTATCGAGTTGATGACAGAGATACTCTTTTCTTCGAGGACCGGATTGTGGTTCCTAAGGGTGATCTTCGTAAAGTCATTATGAATGAGGCACACAACTCTCTTCTATCCATTCATCCTGGAAGTACGAAGATGTACCATGACCTCAAGCAGTCATATTGGTGGACTCGAATGAAGCGAGAAATTGCTCAATTCGTGAATGAATGTGATGTCTGCAGAAGAGTGAAAGCAGAACACCAACGACCAGCTGGTCTACTCCAACCTCTTGCTATTCCAGAATGGAAGTTTGATCATATCGAAATGGACTTCGTGACTGGTTTTCCTAAGTCCAAGCGTGGAAATGACGCTATCTTCGTCGTCATCGACAAGCTCACTAAAGTGGCTCATTTTCTTCCTATCAAAGAGTCTATCACAGCAGCGCAGCTGGCAGAGCTCTACACCTCCAGAATTGTCTCCTTGCACGGCATTCCACAATTGATCTCTTCAGACCGTGGCAGCATCTTTACATCCAAGTTTTGGGATTCTTTTCAGAAGGCCATGGGCACAAATATTCGCTTCAGCACAGCTTTCCATCCTCAAACTAGTGGACAAGTCGAGCGTGTCAACCAAATTCTTGAAGATATGCTCAGAGCTTGTGTCATCTCTTTCGGCATGAAGTGGGAGGATTGTCTTCCATATGCTGAGTTCTCTTACAACAACAGCTTTCAAGCCAGCTCGGGCAAATCCCCATTCGAGATTCTCTATGGCAGAAAGTGCCGTACTCCTCTCAATTGGTCAGAAACCGGTGAACGCCAACTGCTTGGCAACGACTTGATCTCAGAGGCTGAGGAAATGTGCAAAGTCATTCGTGAGAATCTAAAGGCTGCGCAATCGCGCCAGAAGAGTTACTATGACAGCAAGCACCGTGATTTGGCATTCGAGATCGGAGATCATGTCTACCTCCGCGTCTCTCCAATGAAAGGCACTCGTCGCTTCGGTATCAAAGGGAAACTTGCCCCTAGATACGTGGGTCCTTTCAAGATAATTGGCAAAAGAGGCGATCTCGCCTATCAACTTGAGCTTCCCCCCAACTTTGCAAATGTGCACGATGTGTTCCACGTGTCACAGCTTCGCAAGTGCTTCAAGACGCCTGAGCGCACCATCAACTTCGAAGAGATTGATCTTCAAGAAGATTTGTCTTATCATGAGCACCCCGTTGCTATTCTTGAAGAAACTGAGCGCAAGACTCGCAACAAGTCAATCAAATTCCTGAAAGTGAAGTGGTCTCATCATTCCGACCGAGAAGCCACCTGGGAACGCGAGGACCACCTCCGTTCCGAATATCCGGAGTTCTTTCAGTCCTAGATCTCGGGACGAGATCCTCTCGTAGTGGTGGAGTGTTGTAACACCCCGGATGTAACTTGCCATATTTGTAACTCCAACTCTTGCCATTTTCGGCATTGTGATATGATATTCCTTCCGTGGTTGGGTTTCCTTCAGTTTGCATTTTGTTCATGTCATGCATTTCATATTATGTCATCATGTGCATCGCATTTGCATACGTGTTCGTCTCATGCATCCGAGCTTTTTCCCCGTTGTCCGTTTTGCAATCCGGCGCTCCTATGTCCCCCGGCGTCCCCTTTTACCTTTTTTCGTGTGCGGGTATTAAACTATCTCGGAATGGACCGAGGTTTGTCAAGCGGCCTTGATATAGCACCGGTAGACCGCCTGTCAAGTTTCGGGTCATTCGGAGGTCGTTTGGTACTCCAACGGTTAACCGGGTAACCGCGAAAGCCTCTTTTGGGTTGCAGCCCAAAACCCCTTCAAAACAGCCCAACAACCCATCTAAGACACTCCCATGTCCATCGCCGTTCGATCACGATCGTGTGGCCGCAGACCGTGCTCAATTTGGAGCCTCCTAGCTCCTCCTACCTATAAATATACACCCCCATTGCCAAATCCCGGGTCTCCTTCCTCCCCTAACCCTAAAAAATCACCCCGCGCAGCCGGACGTGTCCGGGCCGCGCCGGACGCCGCCCGCGGCCAATCAGAGGGTGCCACGTGGGCATCCCCGCCGCCAGCCGCCGCCGGCCCACTCGGGCCCGAGGCGGGCCCCCCCTGAGCCCGTGCGCCGCCCGCTGCCTCCCCTGCCCGAGACGCCGCCCTTCCCGGCCGCGACGAGCGCCTCCTCCCGCCGCCGTGTACTCCGCGAGGTCGCCGGAGCCCGACCCCGCGGTCCGCCGCCGCCGCCGCGGCCCGGCGAACCTCCGTCGCCCGCCGCGTCCCGCGGCCTCACCGCCGCCCGCCGCCTCCCCGAGGTCGCCGGCGTCGCTCACCTCCGCACCCGCGCCGTCTCCCTCCTTCCGCCGGCGAGCCGCTGCCCGATCCAGATCCGGGAACCCGCGGGTTGACTTTCGTTCCCCTCGAAATATTCTAAGTCCTTTGATTATTGCATTTTTGTCTCTTGTTCAACGCATCATATCTCTGCATTCGTAGCTCCGTTTCGTGCGTATAATATGTCAAATTGTTCGTCTCGATGTGTAAATCATTTCATCTCATTGCATTATCTTCATTTGAGCTCATCTTGATGCCCTAAATGCTGTTGGAAGAGGGCTATGTGATGTTAGTTTCTGTTTCTCAGCAGAACATGCACTTTTGTCATTTTTTCTATGATTGATGTGTGCACCCTATGAAGTTGAGCTCTACATGTGTTTTGTAATATGCCATGCTATCTTTCCAGAGTTGTATGCCATGTATTTTTGTGATCTTTGTGGTGACTAGCACAAGCATGCAAACTAGGGTACATAATGTTGCTGTTTCCAGGGACTTAGTATTTTCACCGTCTTTCCCTGTTGTTATTTTTATGCCATATGTTCATGTTGTTTCGGAGAGATCCGTGCATATTTTGAGCATGATCAGTAAGGATGTTTTGAGCATATGGATGTTCTATATCCATCCATGCCTTTGTTTGTAATTATGGAGTGCCATACCTTGAGTCAATCAAGCTCTACTTTTGCTATAAAATGTTTCCTGGCAGATTGTCTACTTGTTATTCGATTTTGCCAAGCTTATTGTAGTTGATCCTTGCATGCTATGATGTTATTCTTGCCGTGTATATCTTCTATGCCATGTCTTCTTGATGTATGTATGCTTAGTTTATCATGGAATGCTCTGTAGTGAGTGCATAGAACTCACGAACATGCCTACTTGTTATCTGTTTTTGACATGTCCAGTTTTCTGCCAAGTCTGAAACCTGTAACGAAACTTGCTTAATTGACATGGGTGTTATTGTATTTTCTGATCCTTTATGGCTTATGGTCATTAAGGAACTTTTGTTAGGTGCTATGAGTAGATTAATGCCATGCCATAATTTGCTATATTATGTTCCTGTAGCATGTAGTTTTCTTGCTCTGAACATGCCTTTCTGATGTTAATTTCTGGCATGTTGGTATTTTCACCAAGTCTGTGAACCTGTTATATTATGCACTTTTGCCATGCTTGTTTGAACCTGTTGTGGTGTGTTTTAGCCATTGCTCAGTGTTCATATTTTGTCAAGCATCTTGAGTAGTTCACTTCCATATGCTTTGTTGATATGTTTGGGTGCAGTAGCTTAATTTCTTGTTGCTTGCTAAGTAGCATCATACTGTTAATGGCAGATTCTTGTCATTCTTGTTTTGCTTGTCATTTGCAAACCGTGCATCCGATTCTGGTGATCTTTATATCGATTTCAACCGAAATCATCTCACCTATCCAGTGGCATACTTGGTTTGCCAAGGTTATGCCTGGTTCATCTTTTCCCTTCCGGAGCACGCATATGCATTGCATACCACATCTCGCATATCATGCCATGTTTTGCATCATGTTGCTTGCGCATTGCATCGTGATTGATGGATGTCCCCTTTGCTTGTGTTCTTGCCTTTGGTAGAGCCGGGAGACGAGTACGTGAACGAGGAACCTGTTGAGAACGCTTACGAGGATCAAGCTTTCGACAACTCTGAGAACCTTGCAGGCAAGATGACCATACCCTCGAAATCACTTCTATCTTTGCTTGCTAGATGCTCGCTCTTTTGTTATGCCTATGCTGCGATACCTACCACTTGCTATATCATGCCACCCATATTGCCATGTCAGCCTCTAACCATCCATGTCCTAGCAAACCGTTGATTGGCTATGTTACCGCTTTGCTCAGCCCTTCTTATAGCGTTGTTAGTTGCAGGTGAAGATGAAGTTTGTTCCTTGTTGGAACATGGAGATGTTGTCCCTTATTGGAACATGATTACTTTGGGATATCACAATATCTCTTATTTTAATTAATGCATCTATATACTTGGTAAAGGGTGGAAGGCTCGGCCTTATGCCTGGTGATTTGTTCCACTCTTGCCACCCTAGTTTCCGTCATACCGGTGTTATGTTCCTTGATTTTGCGTTCCTTACACGGTTGGGTGATTTATGGGTCCCCCTTGACAGTTCGCTTTAAATAAGACTCCTCCAGCAAGGCCCAACATTGGTTTTACCATTTGACCGCCTACCACCTTTTTCCCTTGGGTTTTCGCGAGCCCAAGGGTCATCTTTATTTTAGCCCCCCCCCCCCGGACCAGTGCTCCTTCGAGTGCTGGCCCGAACCGAGCAACCTGCGGGGCCACCACGGGGCAACTCGAGGCTTGGTTTTACTCGTAGCTTGACTTATCCGGATGTGCCCTGAGACCGAGATATGTGCAGCTCCTATCAGGATTTGTCGGCACAATCGGGCGGCTTTGCTGGTCTTGTTTTATTGCTGTCGAAATGTCTTGTAGTCCGGGATTCCGAGATTGATCGGGTCTTCCCGGTAGAAGGAATATCCTTCGTTGACCGTGAGAGCTTATAATGGGCTAAGTTGGGACACCCCTGCAGGGTTTTCGAAAGTCGTGCCCGCGGTTATGAGGCAGATGGGAATTTGTTAATGTCCGGTTGTAGAAAACCCGAAGTTGATCTTAATTAAAACACATCAACCGTGTGTGTAACCGTGATGGTCTCTTCTCGGCGGAGTCCGGGAAGTGAACACGGTGTTGGAGTTATGCATGACGTAAGTAGTTCAGGATCACTTCTTGATCGCTACTAGTTTCACGACCGTGCTTTGCTTCTCTTCTCGCTCTCTTTTGCGATGTTAGCCACCATATAAGCTAGTCGCTTGCTGCAGCTCCACCTCACTACCATGTCCTTCCTATAAGCTTAAATAGTCTTGACCTCGCGGGTGTGAGATTGCTGAGTCCCCGTGACTCACAGATATTATCACAACAGTTTCAGGTGCCAACGATGCCAGTGCAGATGGCGCAACCGAGCTCACGTGGGAGTTCGACGAGGAACGTGGTCGTTACTATGTGTCTTTTCCGGATGATCAGTAGTGGAGCCCAGTCGGGTTGATTCGGGGATCTGTGTAGCATTTGGGGTATTCTTCCTTTATTTTGGTTCCGTAGTCGGACCTTGAGTGAAACTTGTATGATGGATGTTTATTTATGTATTGTGTGAAGTGGCGACTGTAAGCCAACTATGTATCTTTTCCCCTTATTTATTACATGGGTTGTGTGAAGATTACCTCACTTGCGACATTGCTTTCAATGCGGTTATGCCTCTAAGTCGTGCTTCGACACGTAGGAGATATAGCCGCATCGAGGGCGTTACACCCGTATTTCTACACAATATGTTCCCCTTTGAGAGGTTCATGGGAGTCCTAAAGAAATATGTCCGTAATCGCGCAAGGCCAGAAGGAAGCATCTCCATGGGCCATCAAACAGAGGATGTCATCGGGTTTTGTGTTGACTTCATTCCTAACCTTAGGAAGATAGGTCTCCCTAAATCGCGGTATGAGGGGAGACTGACTGGAAAAGGCACGCTAGGAGCGGACTCAATAATATGCAGGGACGGGCATTCTTGGTCTCAAGCACACTACACAGTTCTACAGAACTCTACCTTGGTGACCCCGTATGTCGATGAACACAAGAACAGTCTGCGCTCCAAACACCCGGAGCAGTGCGACGACTGGATTACATGTGAACACATCAGGACTTTCAGCAGTTGGTTGGAAGCACGTATCAGAGGTGACAACACTGTTTGTGATGAGTTGTAATTGTTGTCCAGGGGACCATCTTTGACTGTACTGATTTGGAAAGGATACGAGATAAATGGGAATACATTTTACACGATTGACCAAGATCAGAAGAGCACCAACCAAAACAGCGGTGTCCGCTATGATGCAACAACCGAGAAGGGAAAGGACACATATTATGGTTACATAGTGGACATATGGGAACTTGACTACGGACTAGATTTTAAGGTCCCTTTGTTTAAGTGCAAATGGGTCAATCTGACAGGAGGCGGGGTACATGTAGACCCACAGTACGGAATGACAACAGTCGATCTGAAAAATCTTGGGTACACTGATGAACCGTTCGTCCTAGCCAATGATGTGGCACAGGTTATCTATGTGAAGGACATGTCTACCAGATCGAGAAAAAGGAAAGATAAGGAAACGAATACATCATACGATGAGCCAAAGCGCCACATAGTTCTTTCAGGAAAAAGGGACATCCTGGGAGTGGAGGGCAAGACAGACATGTCTGAAGATTATAAAAGGTTTCATGAAATTCCTCCCTTCAATGTCAAGGCTGACCCAAGCATCATGATAAACGATGAAGATTATCCATGGTTACGGCGCAATAAGCAAATGACACAAGCGAAAAAAAAGTGAAGACTTTCTCCCGCAACTATTATGATGATACCATGCCAAATTTGTAACAAACGAGTATGTTATGCCAAGTTTTTTAGAGTTCATTTGAAAACAGACGAGTAGGTGCATCTATGTTAATTTTTTTATTAAAGTTAATCATAATTTTGCTGACCTAAAAGCAAAAGGAATTAAAAAAATATAGCAAAAACAAAAGTGTTTTCAAATTTGAAAACTAATGGCACTAACAGAAAGTTTATAATTTTTCTAAAACTATAAAGCAAGAAAGTTTAAAAGTTTATAATTTTTCTAAAACTAAAAAAGTTTAAAAGCTAAAAGAATTAAAAAATAAAGCAAGACGAATAATGATAAAACACAGTAATATTAAATAGCAGGAATTTTTTATAGTAAAATTATTCATAAACTAGTGATTCACACAAATTTTAAAAAATTCAAAGTTAAACTATTCAAATTTTAAAACTAATGGCACTAACAGAAAGTTTATAATTTTTGTGACCTAAAATAAAAAAGAAATCACTACAAAACTATAAGTATTTAGTTCTAAGTAGAAACAAAAAAAACAAAAAAAACAAAAAAATGCCACCAACTGGGCCACCACGGCCTAAATACGACTAGAAACCCAACCATGGGCCAGGATTCAGGCCCGCAGCAGGCTCAGTAGGCCCACAGGCATTGCAGTGACAGATTAGGCCCGAAAGCCTGCAGTTGAGAGGAGCTCGAGAGGGTGGGCGCAGCAGCGCTTATAAACCACTCTCGAGCCCTCTCAACTAGCGAGGTGGGACTAAACTTTTGGGCGCGGGGCAGCACAGGCCTTTGGTCCCGGTTGGTGGCACCAACCGGGACTAAAGGGGCCTTTGGTCCCGGTTCGTGGCACAAACCGGGACCAATGCCACCCCTTTAGTCCCGGTTGGTGCCACCAACCGGGACCAAAGGCCGCCGCTTCCCGCCCTTTGGGCTGCTGAAAAGAGGCCTTTGGTCCCGGTTGGTGGCACCAACCAGGACTAAAGGGGGGCATTAGTCCCGGTTTACGCCACCAACCGGGACTAAAGCTTAGACTATATAACAAACACTTGTGAAATTTTGGCGAACTCATCGCCAGTTGCCCCCCGGCCCGCCCGACGACGCCGAGCACATCGACGCCGCCAGGCTGCCCCGACGCCGTCCGCCGCCCCTGCCGTCGCCGCCGACCGCGCCGTCGCCGTCGCCCGTGCCTCGCCGTGGCCGTCGCCGACGTCGTCCCCGAGCCCGCGCACCCCTGCCCTCGCCCCCGAGCGCGTGCGCCTCCGCCGTCCCGAGCCTTCCTCGTCGCCGACGCCACCTCGCGGTGAGCGCCGCCCCGTTCCCCTGCTCCTCCCCCTGTACTGGCCGCCGACGCCGCCGCGCGCTGCCATCGCGCCGCTGCGCGCCCCTGCCCTTCGCTGTCGCGCCGCCCCTGCCCTTAATTTTTTTAGTTTAATTTTTTTTTCATATGTGTATGTATATTGTATATGTGTATGTATAATGTATATGTGTATGTGTATGTATATGTGTATGTATATGTCTATGTATAATGTATATGTGTATGTATATGTCTATGTATAATGTATATGTGTATGTATATGTGTATGTGGTTAGTTTAATTTTTTTGTTCATAGAAATTTTGTTCATATATAGAAAGTTAGAAGAACATTTAGAATATGCTAAAATTTAGAAGAAAAAAAGGATAGGAAAGAAGAAAATAAGAAGGGGAAGAAAGAAGAAGAGGAGAGGAAAAAGAGGAGAAATAAATAAGAAGAGGAAAAAAGAAGAAAAAGAAGAGGAGAAGAAGAAAGGAATAGAGGAGAAGAAGAAAAAATAGAAATTTCTAATTTTTTCTTCTTCTCCTCTATATCTTTCTTCTTCTCCTTTTTTTTTCTTCTTTTTTTCTTCGATCTTCTCCTCTATATATTCCCTCTCCCGATAACTTCAACACGAGGGGGGGTCGATATACCCCGGCCCTCGGATAACTTTGACATGAGGGGCGGTCGATATATATACCCCCTCTCGACTGTGATAATAACTTATACCGCGGGAGCACCCCCCCGACCCTCTCGCTCTACCAAAACTCTCGAGGACATCCAAACCCTAAAAAAACGATGTCGGTCTCCTACCCCCTCCCGCCGCGCCCCTACCCGACAAACTCTCTCGAGGCCACCCCAAACCCTTGAAGCGTTGTCGAGGCCACCCCAAACCCTAGAGAAGCAGCGTCGAGGCCACTAATTAATAAATATGATTCCTTACTATGATTAGCTAGCTAGTTCTACGTTTGCCACTAATATATCCATTTGTCATGTTTGAATAATAATTGCCATGTTGTAAATATTTGTAGAAACTATGGACAGTACCACCCGAGACGAAGCAAGAGAAGTGTTGTTGAGGGACATAATCGCAGAAGGAAGTGATGCCGTCTCGTTGTATCTCAACGACTTCGATGGTCTGCAAGAAGAAGAAGTTGGCGATGGTGACCTAATCGCATAAGGAGAGGGTGAAGAAGCTGGCTCCGGTGACCTAATGACGGTGCAAGAAGAAGAACGTGATGACGGGTCCGGTGACCGAACCGAGTCCGGCCAGGTATATATATTAGTTATGCCTGTGCTGACTAGCTAATTGATGCATTCATTGTTTTGGTATGTACACATATTAATTAAGTCTTTGTTCTTTTTTCTAGCCCTCCGGATCGAGCACAACTGAGGTAAAGAGACGAGGCCCGAAGAGAAAGTTGAGCTCGGATGAAAGGTTTGACATCATAGCAATCGCGCCCGACGGCCAACCTATTGAACCCATCCGAACAAAGGAGGCATATGTTGCTCAGTGTGGGGTTCTGGTTAGGGACAAGATCCCGATCAGCATCCAGCAATGGTTAAAGCCGGCTAAAGAAGACCCAGAGGTGTCTTACGTCAATGATATGCAGAAAAATGATCTTTGGACTGAGCTGAAGTCAAACTTCACCCTACCGCCAGAGGATGATCCAGAGAAGCCAGTTAAAGAGCAATTAATCAAGTCTTTTGCTCTTAAGAGGATGGCAGACCTATTCAGGAGGTGGAAGAAAGACCTGAATAGGTTTGTCGAGAAAAAAGAGACACCAGAGTTAAACCAGAGCATGACCTCGTTGGAATTGAACTGTTGCATGTTCCATTTGAGGAGTTCTATCAGTTGTTCAATCAATTGGCCCTCGATAAAGTAACGGTCACCTGCTACTGTCTGTAAGTACTACTACTTCTGTCATTAAGTCTCTCTATATAGCTCAGCTCTTTGATTGCATGTATTTATAATTATCCTCACTATATTATGCAGATTAAAGATCGCCGAATTGAAGAAAAGACAAATCGGTGATATTGGGTTCGTTAACACATATCTCATAGATGCAACTGAGGTTGATAAAAGGCCCGAAGCTACGGAGGCCAACTTGCTACGATCATTCAAAAGAAATGAACACAAAGATATAATACTCTTTCCTTACAACTTCCAGTGAGTGTTACTGTCTTGTGCATATTCGGTTTCCCTTATATATTAGTCCAGGTTATAGTAATGTAATTGATGAGTTATGCATGCGTGCGCAGTTTCCACTATATTCTCCTGGAGATTAGGCTTGAGTAGGGAGTAGTAACTGTCTTGGACTCGAGACGAGAAGATCCCGAGGAGTATGCGGACATGACTGAAATCCTCAAGAGGTAAGTTAAATCGATCATTATCCACCATATCAGCAAATTTGTTCATTTCCTGATATCAAGTAATAGTTTTCTTTTGTCTGGCAGGGTTTGGAGAAAATTCAGCATAAAATCCCCGGGACTGCCGAAGGAGCTGGTATTTAGATACCCGAAAGTAAGTACTATAGTAGCATGTTCCGCGCGTCTCCTAGCTATTGATTCAAGCGCTAGTTTCGTCAATACCATTTGGCATTCTTGCTTATCTGTTTGATTGACCTCTATTTCTTGTAAAGTGGTTGTGGCAGGAACAAGGGAATGATTTCTGTGGATACTACATTTGCGAGTCCATCCGCCACACGACCTGTGAGCGGGGCGGTTACTCTGACGAACAATATGAAGTGCGTATGAAATAATATTCACAATTTTAGTTTATTACCACCATTTGTGTTGAGTTTCATTCATTCATATATATATATATGTATTGACCCCCTTCTTCAAATTAGATGTTTCGGCGGTGGGATGAACTCCTAGGACCAGATCGCATGCGAGCAATTCAAGAGGAATTGGCGGCATTCTTTCTTGACCACGTGATCGCTGAAGACGGAGAATACTATGTGGACCATGAGTCCGTAATTTAGGAGATTATATTTGTAAGAGATAATTATTGTATATATGTAGTCGGTAATGTCGGATAGATATACGAGAACTTGTTGTTCGACCAATCTCTCGGAGAAGGAGAGGTGGTCGATATCACTTCTCTCTGTATGCATATATGTTCATGACGATCTTCTGTTTCCTTTGTTTGCTTACTAGCTAGTTAGCGTGCCTAGTCCTCTCTATACGTATGTATAGTACGTAGCGTCGACCAAGCACGGACATAAGAGAGGACACTTCTCTCTATTAATTAGCTATCTAACACAATATATGAAATACCTAAATTAACCCCCCAAAACCCCTAACCCCCCCCCCCCCCTTTCAAAAAAAACAAAAACTCCAGCCACAGAAATGCTGACGCGTGGAGGTCTATTGGTCCCGGTTGGTGCCACCAACCGGGACCAAAGGCCCTCCTGCCGGGGCTCGGCGCACCGGCCACGTGGAGGGCCATCTGTCCCGGTTCTGGTTTGAACCGGGACTAAAGGGTGAGGGTATTAGTAATGACCCTTTAGTCCCGGTTCGGGAACCGGGACTGAAGGCCCTCACGAACCGGGACAATAGGCCGGTTTTCTACTAGTGTTAGGGTCTCAATAAATCAGATTTTACTTTGAGCATGCCCGAGTAGCTGTCCTTCTAGATCCGGTTGTGCAGTCAATTGGAGACAGAGAGGATAGCAGTGGTTGCTGGCTTGCTGCCATGTCCAGGTATGTTCTCTTGAGTCTCTTTTGTGCAGGCCTTGGTTCTCGACCTAGACCCTTTTTTCATATAGCCTACCAGCGCCAGGAACGCCATGATTGGCCCAGGCATTGTAGACACGGAGGATTTGTGCCGGTGGCAAACTACTCATTCCTGGTGGCACTGATGCCAATTACCACGAGCCACTGTGTCCGTTCCTAGCGACGATCATCCCTTCGTAATTTATGTATTTCTCCTATCAGACCTGAGAAATTGGTCAATTTTATTTAGTAGAGATGTGTATCAGATCTGTGTGTGATTGAAACTGTAGTCTCTCCTAAACATGTGATTTGTTAAATGTTTAGAACGAATTGGTTGTGGATCCGCTCACTACCTTGTGTGCTCCAGATTTAGACTTCCTACTTGATTCTTTGCGGAAGCTCGCAGTTCATCCTTGGTGAAATTCACTGTACTCCATCCTCGGGTTGGTACCAGATTTGCTATTCAGCATCTAGACTGTTTTTTTCATTTTGGCTTGTGACAGATTTTTGTACTTGGCATGGTTTGGTACCAGATAAATAGAGGATCATGATCAAGGACGACTAAATGTATTATTAAGTAGATAAGTTCTTGAGTCACACACTTTGTATCTAATAATTTAGCTTCCCAACTCGCTATATGTTATTCTGTGTTGAACATAATCTGAAATAATCGCTTTTTCAAAAAGCATATACATACTCTGTAGTTGTGTAAGATCGACTTGGAACTGCTATATGATACGTAAAAGATATGTAGCACTAATAATAGCCTTCTGACATTTTGTCTGATATGTGCCAATGAGTGCAGTGTTGCTTGTAGCTAGATAGATTTTTTATGACTTCAACACGTCCCTTCCATCTCCTAGATGATGTGTTATCCCAAACTCCTTGAGTTCATATATCAGTGTTAATCTCTCAAGTAAATTTTGATATTGTGTAAGTTATATATACTTGAAATCCCATGGGAAATGGTGCTATTCTTTTCTAAGACACTATTCATGACTGTATACTCATATACCAAAATGAACCGACATAATTGTTGGAAATGTTTTAAAAGAAGTATCTCTTAATTAGTTTAGTTCCATGGTGGAGCAAATCCTATCTGACTCTCATTTTGCAGATAGTCGCTCAAACACACCATGTCATGTGCTGGCATACCATGGCTGGAGACGAGACGGAGCGCTCGAAGTGTAGCCACATTATATAGTCTCTTGGCAGATTTAGATTCCCCTAAAAAAATGATACCATTGTGTTTATGTTGAATACTATTTCGGGTTCGCGAGGCAACAACTGCTAGAAGAAATTTTGCAATTTAGCATTTTTAGCGCATTCTGGTTGTGAGTAGAGGTATTTTAGTTTAAGGAATATGTATGCTTGTGGCCAGTTGCAGTTTAACATTTTGTCAAATTTTGCTAAGATTTTCTCCTATAATTATTTATTTGATTACTATTTGACCAACATCGTTTGCAAATATTTATTTTTGATGATTTTCCTTTTTTTTGTAGGTTTGACAAGAATTCGGTATATGTTCTAAATGTTTGGCTTAGAAGAAGCGTTTTATCGGATGGGAACCGTATGTTTGATTGTGCTATGTGTACCTATCAACTTTATGACATCGATTTGATCAATGTCTCGGTACATTTTTATGTTGTTCCTTATCTTTCCTCATTCCATAGCGTAGCACGGGTACTAGTAGATCTATATCTCTAACTATATTGTGCTACCCGTGAATTAACATGTGGTTAAATGATTAGGAGGCTGGCTGGTATTTCCAGCCCATGAGTTCAAATCCTAGATTTGAAATTGATGCTCGCATTTTTAACACCCCAGCCGCCGCGACTGCATCTAAGCAGACGGCCGGGTGACCATCGCAGTGCACTCGTGAGCTCTGACATGAACATGCCGGACGGTGCGACAGTGACGGCCCCCTGTCTGGCCATTTAGTGTCCTAATTCGCATCCATTTATTTTACCTGTGTACACCGAGCTCTCAATCTCCAATATACAAGAGCAGAACGAGTACTTTGGTTGAACGCCTGCAAAGACGGGTGACTAGTGGTAGAGTAGCAAGCAGAACGGGATTGTGAAATCATGAAGCCAAAGCTAACAGCCATGACACTAGGCCAGCAATGGCACTGTGATAGAATTAATTTGATGTTATCAGGCTTGGCACCAATGGTATCTGGGCTTGTCGAGGGAATCAAAGACCATACTGTGGATGCTCTAACAGCAAATGTTTTCTAAACGCTCAAACAAAAATAGTACCAAGAGAACTGTAGGTCAGAGCAGAGATAACAGTAAAACAACAGCAAGCTAGTTCAAGAGAAATATCATGAAAACAAGATTCAGAACAGAGCATCCACATTCCACAAGTTTTAATCAGAAGCTACACAAGCATATAACAAGCCCCACATCTAATGCTCATACAGAAGTTCCCGGAGGCTGTTAATCAACATCAGCAGTATGCACTAACAACTAACATGGGTAGACTCAAGTTCGAGCTGCTACACCTACCACAGATGTCCTAAAGCTACAGCATTTACCAACAATCCTCTCCCAGAGGATTATTTTCCTTCTTGGCCCAAGCAGAAAAGATACCAGATCAGCAAGAACAAATTGACTATCGCTTTGATGGAGGCTTCTCATCATCATCACCATCATCATCACCGTCATCATCATCTTCATCCTCCCCACCAGACCTCTTCCTCTTCGATGAGGATTGCGGCTTGACAGAATCCTCACCATCCTCAGCATCGTCATCCTCAATCTCCTCGTCCTCAGCACCATCACCATTTTCTTCTGGCTCAAAGTCACTGGAATGCTCTTCGTCTTCAGCACGGCCAAGCGGCTGCACCAGATATTCAGTTCCTAGCTCCTCCTGCCAAACAACAGTGCAAGGGTCCAAATTAGTTTGACTGCTCACAACGATGCAAGTTGGCTATTATAGGAATGTTCATCACAGATGAGATGGGCAAACCAATTATCTGGCGGGCAATCATCAACATAAATCAACTAGTGACAGATCAATATAAAATAACAGTTTAACTACAGTTTGGGATCAGACTGACGTGCAATTTCTCATCATTCTGAATAATCCATAAAGGACATCTGAGATGAAATCATCATCATTTCCCAAATAAAAGTGGATACTCCTAACAAATTAGTTAAAAACCATAGGGGATCAGACTGACGTGCAATTTGTCACCATTCTTTTAAAAGCCCGTTTTAGGACATATCTGACGAATTAATCATCATTTCCCCAATGAAGGTATAACAAATTTTGACACAACAGCCAAGATAGCAAACATAGCCTACATACAGCTTCTCACCAGTAGCCCCCAAAAAAAACTTCTACCTAGTGGTGCTTTGGATCAGATAGGCAAATCAGTTATTTTGCAACATATGGAGAGCTCTAGGCTCATCCTCAGAAACAGCCTCTGATATTCATCATCTCCTAGGCAAAATCAAAGAGAAAATATAAAGTATTTGAATAGTAATTTGGATCAGATAGGCAAATCAGTAATTTTGCAACATAGGTAGAGCTCTGGGCTCATCCTCAGAAACAGCCTCTGATATTCATCATCTCCTTGGCAAAATAAAAAAAGAAAAAAGAAAATGTTTGAATAATAATTTGGATCAGATAGGCAAATCAGTTATTTTGCAACATAGTAGAGCTCCCGGCGCATCCTCAGAAACAGCCTCTGATATTCATCATCTCCTTGGCAAAATAAAGAAAAGAAAATATGAAGTGTTTGACTAGTGCTTTGGATCAGATAGGCAAATCAGTTATTTTGCAGCATAGGAAGAGCTCTAGGCTCATCCTCAGAAACAGCCTCTGATGCATCATGTCCTCAGCAAAATGAAGAAAAGAAAATGAAAGTGTTTGACTAGTGCTTTGGATCAGATAGGCAAATCAGTTATTTTGCAACATAGGAAGAGCTCTAGGCTCATCCTCAGAAACAGCCTCTGATATTCATCACCTCCTCAGCAAAATAAAGAAATGAAAATGGAAGCATTTGACTAGTGCTTTGGATCAGATAGGCAAATCAGTCAATGTGCAACATAGGACGAGCTCTAGGCACATCCTCAGAAACAGCCTCTGATGATCCTCATCTCCAATTCACACATGGCCAGGGCTGGAAAGAAGGCCCACTATCAAATCTGACAGATCTACACTAAATACTTTGCATATATAGGTGTATTTGGATCTGAGTGAACGAGAACAAGGCCTACTACCAAATCTGACAGATCTGCACCAAATTTGTTGCATATCTAGGTGGCTTTGGATCTGAGTGGGAAGTAGTGAGATTTCCTGCAGACAAGATACCTTGGAAGACCGCAAGGCAGATCTAGTACAGTAAGATAATTCATAGATGGCATATCATAGCCCGATCTTTATTGTGTGGCTTATAGGTTAACAGCTCAGATGGAAAACCATCCCTAAACAAGGATTTTTTTTCTTTAAACAACTAAACATAGCAAGTATATCAAAGGGGACATATACTTTGTCCTTGACTATTCAAGGAAAAGGGACGTGGTTCTGATCTAATGGGCTACACTGCAGGCCACACAACAACGGATGGCCAGTGGATATGCCAATTGAATGTCAACTACCACACAATGGAAGGACGGGTAAAGCTTGAACGGTATAGCAGAGGACACTCGACAAGATCTAAACGAACACAGCAGAAAAAGCTGCAGGTTGAGCAAAAGAACAAATCCCGATTTCTAAATCTATCTAACTAGCCAGATGCAACTGTCCTGCGTGCTTTTTTCCAGATCTAAACACATTAATCGACAGCAACGAGAAATCCGGTTTCTTTGAGGAAAGCATCTATCGACAAGATCTGAAGACAGATCTGGAATTTCTCTAACATAACGGAAGTATATGTTCTTAGAGTAAACGTAACCGAAAGTACTGAGATGGCAAAAAAAAATACAAGATGATAAGAAATTTATACCTCGGGCTCTTCCTCCTCGTCGACTTCGTCGTCGTCCTCCTCGTCATCGTCGTCGTCGTCGTCGTCATCATCGTCACCGCCCTCCTCTTCATCGCCGCCGTCGTCGTCCTCGTCGGAGATGTCGACCACCTGCTGCGCCGCCGACCCCTTTTCCTCACCCTCCACCCCCTCGTCCTCGTCCTCTTCCCCATCGTCGTCGACTTCGTCGTCATCGTCGTCGTCGTCGTCGTCGCCGTCAACCGCCTCCTCCTCTTCATCTCCCTCGTCGTCCTCACCCTCATCGTCCACATCCACCACCTCGTCCGCCGCCTTTTTGGCGGCGGCCGCGGCAGCCTTGATGCGGGCAATCTCCGCCGCACGCTCGTCGCCTTCAACCGCCGGCTTCATCTCCTCCACTCTTCTACTACACACGAACTCTCGCGAGAAAATTTCTCCTCTGGTTTAAGTTGGAGTAGTGGTTGTGGAAAATTCAGGGGAAATTTTGGGCGATTTGTAGCCGGCGGGGAAGAACAAGAGGGCCGAGAGGCCTCTAGGTTTGGGCGGATGGGCCAGCACAGATCCTGATCGTTGGGTACAAGAACAGGCACGCGGATCCGTGACGTGGCGGAGGATCGGACGGCTGCGAGGGATTTGTTCGTGGGTGGTGAGAGCTCGTGAGGTGGGGGGAAACGGCTAGGGCTGACGGCAGCGTGGGAATTGGACGCGACTAACGCCAGAGCGACACTAGTGTGCTTTGGGCCAAAACCCGCCGTTCTTTAGGCCCATCCCCCAGATGGTTGCGTTAAACACATATGTAACCAGAAGTTTTTTTTTTTGAGGTAAAGCAAAGCTTTATAGATTAACGGTGTCCAGGTAAATCACCTGTGACACAAACAGCCACACGGGGCGGTACATTCGAGTTCCAACTCATACTATCATTAGGTAAACACATACGACCAATAACTGCTAACTCATGGGCTACCGAGTTGGCCTCACGTCGGCAGTAGCTGACTCTTTGGTGTGAGAACCACATCTTAAGCTGGAATTTAATGTCCTCAATGACGGTCGCGTAGGGAGAGGAATCCACCTTGCGAAGATCCAAAGCTTCAGCCAGCAACTGGCAGTCCGTTTCAAAGATCACCCGCAGTGCACCCAGCTCACTTGCGACTGTAATGGCTGCACTCATGGCAATGACCTCAGCCCCAAATGCATCGGATACATTTTCATGACGGCCTGCATGGGCCGTAATCACATGCCCAACGGAGTCCCTTACCAGCAAGCCCCAACCCCCAAACGAGTTCCCGGGCTGGAATGAGCCATCTATATTAATCTTGAGCATCTCTTCAGTTGGCGGCTGCCATTTTAGCTGAGTAGGTTTACCTTTCTTCAGGGAAAAGTACTCAAGATACTCCAGAGCGTTGCAGTGGGTACGGCGCATGACTTCTTGTGCATCGACAACCAGCTCTCCCTCCCTAATCTTATTTCTATTACTCCACCAGTGCCACCAGAAGATAACGATCATCACTCTTTTATTTTCATCTAGCTCCCACAGCTTGTCCAGCATTGTATGCACGTCAGGGAATCCCTCCAACGCCTCTCGATCCTTCTCCAGGCCCAGCCCCCTCCAGACTTCTTTGACCGCTTTGCACTTGATAAACAGATGGCCTCCATCTTCTGTTCCCCGGCCACAGAAAAAGCATTTGTTGGTCTCTAGTTTCAGTCCCCGTTTCTCCAAGTTAGTACACAACGCTAAGGCTTCGTGTTTCATTCTCCATATGAACATCTGAAGTTTCTTTGGGCATGGGAGTTTCCAAATGCGTTTCCAAGCATCATCTCCATGTCTATCAAACTGGCCAGCCACCTCTGAGCTACAGCCCGGGCTCCCAGTCCGTGCGTACTTAGCCAATTGGGATTGCAGCTTATATGCACTTCTCACCGAATGTATACCTTTACCATCGTAGTGCCATGCTATGAAATCTTCTACTCCTTCTCTCAACGGTATATGCAGAATGTGACGGGCATCCTCCGGCCAAAAGGTGTCTCGGACCATTGCTTCATCCCATCCACCCGTAATTGGGCACATCAACTCACTTACATGGGTTATAAGATGCGATCCTTTGGGGGTAATCACCTGTCGCGACCAAGCCCGTGGTATCCATGGGTCAGTCCAGATTTTGACGTTTGTACCATCACCAATCCTCCATATGTATCCTTGTTTAATCAGCTCCAAACCTTGCAGAATGCTCCTCCAAGAATAAGAGATCCCCTCCCTCGGTTCAGCTTCCAACAAATGGCAGTGAGGAAAATACCTAGCCTTTAGGACCTTTGCGCAGAGACTGTCCTGATTTTGAAGGAGACGCCACCCCTGCCTGGACAGCATTGCAAGGTTGAAGCTATGCATATCTCGGAAACCAAGTCCTCCTTTAGCTTTCGGCAGTGTCAGTTTGTCCCAACTGATCCAATGCAAAGTGTTTTCCTTGTCCTGCTGGCTCCACCAGAACTTCGCAAGCAAACTATTGATTTCTGAACACAAGGATTTGGTTAGATCGAAGCATGACATTGCATAAGTTGGAATGGCCTGAGCAACTCCCTTTACCAGTCCTTCTTTGCTCTCTTTAGCCAGTAACCTCTCCTGCCAGCCATATACTCTCCCGCAGATATTACCTTTGACATAAGCAAATGTTTTCCTCCTTGATCTACCTACATGCACCGGAAGACCAAGGTATCATTCGTTCCAGTTCTCGCTATTGATCTGTAAAGCATTCTTGACTGATTCTTTTGCTTCCTCCGGGGTGTTCGGACTGAACATGATGGCCGACTTCTCCACGTTGATACACTGCCCTGAGCAGTCCTCATACAGAGCCAAAACATCATGCAATGCGGCCGCCTCCTCTTGGTTCGCCTTCAACAAGAGCATGGAATCATCAGCGAAGAGAAGGTGAGACACACTAGGAGCAGCTGTACATATTTTGACCCCGGTGATACTTTTCTTCTCCTCCGCCTCAATTAGCAGGGCAGATAATCCTTCCGCGCAAATGACAAACAAGTATGGCGACAACGGGTCTCCTTGACGCAGGCCTCTGGAAGGACTGAACTGCTCCGTTCGTGTACCATTAACCTTTATCTGGTAACGTACAGTAGTTACGCATTTCATAACTAGCTTCACCCATGGCCTGCTGAACCCAAGCTTCGTCATCATAGCCTCTAAGAAACTCCACTCGACCCGGTCGTATGCCTTGCTCATGTCCGCCTTTACTGCAGCATAGCCTTCCTTACCATTCCTCTTGTTCATCAAGTAGTGTGAGACCTCATAGGCAATCAACACATTATCCGTGATCAATCTGCCGGGTACAAACACACTTTGATTATCTGAAATGATCTCCGGTAGCACCACTTTGAGCCTGTTAGCTAGGACTTTGGAGACCAGCTTGTATATTACGTTGCACAGGCTAATTGGCCGAAGATCTTTGATCCGTTTCGGGTTATGAACTTTGGGTATAAGAACCACAAGGGTATCGTTCCAGCCTTCGGGGATATCACCACCATTTAGAACGTCCATGACCTCCTCAACCACTTTGTCCCCCATAAACTCCCAATGGCGCTTGAAGACGACGGAGGGCATGCCGTCCGGCCCCGGGGCCTTGAGATCTCCAATATGATCCAATGCGGCCTTTATTTCTTCCCTTGTGAACTCCGTATTAAGAGTCGAATGCATGGTGGCGGTGACGCGCGGTTTCACCTTTTCAATGAGTTCAGGTGTTCGGCTCCCCGAGCAAGATGTAAAGAGGTCCTGAAAAAAAGAGCACACATAATTAGTTAACTCCTCTTCCTTCTTCACTACTACCCCATCCTCCCTCCTGAGCTCCTTTATCCTATTAGCTTTCTTCCTCGTTGTCGCCACTGACTTCGGATAGCCTGTGTTTCTGTTTCCATCCCTCAGCCACCACACATGAGCCCTTTGTTTATAATGGGTATGCTTTTTTTTTCCTTCTAACTCCTCCACCAGCCGCCTCAATCCAGCTTCCTCTAAAATTTTCTCTTGTGACACAGGCTCAAGCATGCATCTCTCCAAGTCTCGGTGTGCCTTTTTCAACCGGCCTTCTAGCTCTCCCACGACCTCCTTATTCCACTTGGTCAGCTCTCCCGCCACTGATCGCAAAGTGTGTGCTACTCCTTCATTCCCCCCCCCTCCTGCTCGCATTCCAGGCCTCTCGAATCACATTAGTGCAACCTTCCTCCTGCAGCCAGCGTGCTTCAAATCTGAATCCTGAGTCTCCCCTACTCCAATTACTCTCCGCCCCCTCCGTACAGACTATGACTGGCCGATGATCAGAATGTCGCGGCTCTCCATTGACAACTACAAACCCAGGGAATTTGTCACACAATTGCTCGTTCGCGGTCGCCCTATCCAACCGTTCACAAATGTATGTATGTAGCTCCTTACTATGGTTCCTCCAGGTGTATATGTCACCCTCGAACCCAATGTCCCGCAGCTCGCATCTGTTTAATGCCTCCCTAAAGCCGTCCATGCAGTGTTGAGGCCGGACCGCACCGCCTTCCTTCTCTGTACTCGAAAGTATTTCATTAAAGTCCCCTAGGCACAACCACGGCCTTGTATCTTGATGTTGTTGTTTCAATAAACCAAGAGTTCTCCATGTTTCTTTCTTCCTCGCCGCCTCAGATTCCCCATAAACCCCCGTAAGACGCCACTTTGAACCATCTCCTTCTTTTTATATCAACGTCAATATGCCTTCTTCCATAGGATCTTAACGCCACATCCACCCCTCTCCTCCAGAATAACGCCACCCCTCTACTTCTCCCCTCCGCCTTCCGTGCAGTCATGTTCACTAAGCCAAGCAACCACCGAAACCGATCCAAATCCTTCTCTGTCATCCTCGTCTCACAAAGAAATAAGATGTCGGGATCCTCCACTCTTCCCAACTCGAGAAGACAACGAACTGCCGGGCCATTCCCGAGCCCCCGGCAGTTCCAACTAATTATTTTCATTGCTCCCGGCGGGGCTGCTCCTGCAGCCCGGCCGATATGCTAGCATTGTTGGTGTCGTTCTCCTCCCCTGCAATTACACGTACTGACGCGTACATCACCCCTCCCTTCTCCTCCTCTCCCTCTCCCCCCTTTTCCTCACCATCCACACGTCCTTTCTTCGCCCGGTTAAAATCATCAATCTCCATCTCTCCTCCATCCCTCTTGCCTGCGACCGGTAGCTGTTCTTTTGATGTTTTCTCCATATTGTTTGCATCTCTCGGTTTCCTTTTAAATTTACCTCCAGCTTTCCCCTTCTGCGCATGCCCATGCACATGGTTTCCTTGTGCCAGTCTGCTATGTGATCCTTTGTTTCTACTCATATCAGCCTTATCAGTACATATGTATCCCCTGTCGGCTTCTGTTATATGAGCCTGCACATCAGCACTCATGTCTCCCCCCTTCTGCTCTCCTTTTGGATCAGAGATGTTTCCAGTGTTAAACTCCAGTCTCTTTGTAGTTTTACTGTTATCCGAGACCTTCTCCTCTCCATTTTTCTTCTTCAGTGGACTAGTAACTTCATCGTCCTCTCCACCTTCCTGACGGCTCCGGCTTCCTGAATTTCTACCCTCCTTACGCCAAGACGGCGCATCACTGCCCGCAGAACCACTTCCTCTACCCAGATTATAGTTCCTCCTATCCCCATAATCAGATGTTCCACTCCCCACTCTGCCCCCGCTCCAGCTCCTACTCCCGCTATTTCCTCTTCCATATCCCCATCCTCCCTTCCTTCCATCATCTACTCTCTTCATCGTCTCCTGTACACGCAGCCAAGGGCCAAACTGGGGTGCATCACCCTTTGGGGCTTTTTCCACGCATTCCTTCTCGCCATGGCCAATTATACCACAGGTGTAGCAAAAATCCGGCATGTGTTCGTATTCAAACCTGCACCAAAGGATCTTTTTCTTTCCCTTGTTCTGTACCGGATCAACCATATCTGCATCCCCTTGACCATCCCCCTCTCTGTCTAGCAAGAAGCCCTCATCAATGGTTGTTGGATGTTTAGTATCACCTTGATCCGTAAGAACTTGCCAACTGCTTTCCCATCAGGCCCAACATCCACATCCACAACTTCATGGAAATCCTTCCCTATCAGTTCGCCAGTTGCCCTATTCATCGAGCCGAGCGAGAGCCCAAAAACCCGAACCCACATAGGGATCAGATTGAAGTCATATTCTGCCACGATTTTCTCTGGGTCAAAGACTTCCATTACCAGCAACTCCTTGTCAAACCACCATGGTCCATCCTCCAAAGCTCTTCTCCAACCTACTGCGTGCCGAAAGGTGAATAAGAAGATGTTTGTTTCTAGTTCCGTGCATCCCACCCCTTTGATTGGGCACCAAATTCTTCCCAACGTGTTCCCAATCACGCTCGAATTCACTAGTTTCTCCGAGAACAACTTCCCAACCGCCTGCGGATCATCCTCTGCCCACTCAATCACCTTCCCCTTCTCCACCTTCTTCAACTTCAAACCCCTCTTCTCTGCCTCCGAAAGCCTAAGCCCCCTCAACATCCCCGCCACCTCCTCCATCCTCTCAATCTCCTCCTCACCTGGACTGAACGTGGGATCTTGACACCCTCGCCGGACACTTGGTCGATGGACGAGAGACCTAGACCTGGCCATAGTCACAGAGAGAATGGCAGGACTGCGTTACTGGGAGGATTGACGACCAGGAGCGAGAGGGAGCCGACGAACCCTAGGGTAGATCGGATCGCCTCCAGATCGCCCCTGCGCAAATTACGTAACCAGAAGTTAGCCCACGCAGCAAAGGAAATTCCATCGCAGCTCCCACCAAACAGGGAAAATCCTACTTGCCGCTCATTGCGGCAAGTAGTCGATGCTTCGCACAGGGCATGGCAGGTGCGAGGGAGCGACCGGGCCGGCCCGTTTAGCGTTACAGCAGACCCCGGTTTTTGGAACCTTCTATGATGTTTCCAGCCGGTTTTTTTCCGGTTTTGGGAACCTTCTAGAAGGTTCCTGAACCGGCTTTTTCTTTTTCAGTTTCTTTTTCGTTTTTCGTTTTTCTATTTCTCTTCTTTTTCTTTTTTCTTTTTTCTGTTTCTTTTTTCTTTTCCTTTTTTTCTTTTCAAGTTTATTTTAAAAAAAAAATCCGAATTTCAATTTTTTTTCCTATTTTTCAGATTTTGTTCAAAAATTCAAAAAATGTTCCCATTTCACAAAATTAGTTCATAAATTCAAAAAATATTCCTGCTTTCAAATTTTTGTTCCGAATTTTCAGAAAATGTTCCTGTTTTTTCAAAAATTGTTCAAATTATTTTTGTTTATTTTTGAGAAATTTAAAAATTAATGCCATGGATTTAAAAAAATACCTGTTTTAAAAAATTGTTCACAAATTTCAAAAAATGTTCTTATTTTTCAAATTTTTGTTCATGTATTAAAAAATGTTCTTGTTTTTCAAATTTTTCAAAAAATGTTCTTATTTTTTAAATCATGTTCAGTTTACGCAGCTGAAAAATGTTCACCTATATAAAAAATGTTCGCACTTTCAAAAAATGTTCAAAGCACTAGAAAAAAGTTTCCGTTTCAACTGTTTGGTCATGTATATAAATTCCTGTTTCAAATATTTTTTCTTTTCTTTATTTTCTTTCTATTTCTTTGTGGTCAGGTTTTTCTTTTTCTGTTTTCTTTTTATTCAATTTAAATTTATTTTTCCACAAATATTCAAGATTCTAAAAAAAGTTCAAATTTTTGAAAAAGTTCCTGTTTTCAAATTTTGTTCCTACATTCAAAAAATGTTTGCATTTTAAAATTGTTTGGGAATTTAAAAAACTGTTCCTGTTTTCAAATTTTGTTCCTACATTAAAAAATGTTCGCATTTTAAAATTGTTTGGGAATTTAAAAAAATGTTCCTGTTTTCAAATTTCCTACATTCAAAAAAGGTTCACATTTTTAAATTGTTTGGGAATTTAAAAAAATGTACCTATTTTCAAATTTTGTTCCTACATTCAAAAAATGTTCGCATTTTAAAATTGTTTGGGAATTTCAAGAAACATTCCTGTTTTCAAATTTTGTTCCTACATTCAAAAAATATTCACATTTTAAAATTGTTTGGCAATTTTAAAAAATGTTCCTATTTTCAAACTTTGTTCCTACATTCAAAAAATGTTCGCATTTTAATATTGTTTGGGAATTTCAAAAAATGTTCTTGTTTTCAAATTTTGTTCATACATTCAAAAAATGGTCGCATTTTAATTTTTTTTGGGAATTTCAAAAAATGTTCCTGTTTTCAAATTTTGTTCCTACATTCAAAAACTGTTCGCATTTTAAAATTGTTTGGGAATTTTAAAAAAGTTCTTGTTTTCAAATGTTGTTCAGAAATTTCAAAAATTGTTCTCTTATTTTCTAAATACTTTCGAAACAACGTTCATGAATTTCTGAATATTTTTGTTTTTTGTTTTCTTTTTAATTTTTTCCTTTTCTTTTTCAAGTTTATTTTTCTTGTCGATCTTTTTTGAAAATTTCAAATATCGTTCAGAATTTCGAAACAAATTCTCATTTTGAAATTTGTTCACAAATTCCAAAAACGTTTACAATTTCAAAAAATGTTTGTGGTTTCAAAATTTTGTTCACAATTTCAAAAAATGTTCTCGTTTTCAAAATTTGTTCATAAATTAAATAATTGTTCGGGGAGTTACAGATAATGTTCAGGCTTTCAATTTTGTTTGGAATTTAAATAATGTTCCTTTAAAAAAACTGTTCACAAATTCAAAATACTTTTCTGGTTTCTATTTTTTTATCTTTTTTGAAAAGGTTTGAAATTCGAATTTTATTTGTGTTTTTAAAAAGTGTTCACGTTTTAAAAAGAAAGATGTGGAGCTTCGAGAAAAAACTCTACCTTGGCCTGTTCGTGTCACGCGGTCCGGCCGCTACAGTACATCTCTGAGCTGACCCTCTCCTTAGTTCATTTTACAATCAGCGGTGTATAACAGTCATTAACGTGCTGCTAGGTCGAGTGGCTAGCCAGAGTCATTCTAAAGCCAGAGGTTGTGAGTTTGATCCCCCACTGGGGCGCTCTATTTTTTACCTACACCGCGTTTGTTCGCTCGCTGCAGTGCTTCGAATGGGCCGGCCCACTCGGTGGCGCCCCTGTGCGATATAGCGGCAATTTGCCGCAAAATGCGGCACATAGGACCTCCCACCAAACAGGACCTCCTGGGAAAAAAATTGAAATTCTGAAAAAATAAATAAAAGTAAACTATTTTGAAAAACATGAAAAAAATACAAAAAGGCAATAAATTTTGAAATTGAGAACAACAATTGAAGATTTTGACCACTTTTTGGGAAAAGTGAACAAAATTTGAAATTCCAAACACTTTTTTAAACGGAGACATTGAGTCGGCATGATGACCACAATTGCCAGAATGAATTTCATTGAGAATCTCATGGCCTTCCGCAGGAGAAACACGACGCTGAAAAACGCACGTAATACTTCTCCTGTGTAACTCGCCATTGACTATAGTCATAAACTTATACCTCTTGATAACCTGACGGGCGATGGTTTCCTCTTCAGGGAGCTCGCCACGAGTAAGATAAGCCAGGTAAGGTATTGTCCAAGCTGGTGTCGTAGGGACAAATGCAACAAGAGCTGCCTCTGGGTCAGTAATAGCAATGTCTTCCTCCGTCAGTAGTTTGACGGACGGGCTATGCAAAACATCCAGGAAAAAAATTGGTGGAACAGGTTGCGTTGAGATCCCAGGCAAGACACCGCATCTGCTGCCTCATTGAGCTGGCGGACAATGTGATCAACTTGGTATCCTTTGAAATGACCTGTGATGACTGTAATAGCGTGTTTGTAAGCTTCCATGAGAGGATCTTTAGAGCCCCAAGTCCTAGAGACATGTTGAGCAACTAAATCCGAGTCACCCAGACACCTGGCCCCAGTTGAGGTTCATTTCCTTAGCCATACGAAGCCCATGAAGCAAAGCCTCGTACTCAGCTACATTGTTAGTACAGGGAAACATGAGTCTCAAAACATAACAAAATTCATCACCTCGTGGCGAAGTTAAGACAACTCCAACCCCTGAGCCTTCCAATTGTCTGGAACCATCAAAGTGTATTGTCCATCACGTATTGTCCAGGTTCTCTTTGGTGACTTGTAACTCAGTCCAGTCATTGATGAAATCCACTAAAGCCTGAGATTTGATAGATGTCCGAGGCGCATACTTCAGATGATGTGGACCAAGCTCGATAGCCCACTTGGCAACCCGACATGTAGCCTCCCTGTTCTAGATGATATCTCCCAGAGGTGCTGAACTGACCACAATGATAGGGTGCTCCTGGAAATAGTGCTTCAATTTGTGACTGGCCATGAAAACACCGAAACCAGTTTCTGCCAATGTGGATACCGATGTTTTGACTCGGTCGGAACTTCACTTACATAATAAACTGGATTTGAACTGGATATTCCTTTCCCTCTTCCTTGTGTTCCATGATGACTGGCACACTTACCACTTTATTGTTGGGAGCAATGTACAGGAGCATCGAATCTTTGTCATTAGGAGCAACAAGGATAGGTGGTTCTCACAATTTCTTAAGGAGCTCAAAAGCTTTATCTGTTGCATCTCCCCAAACAAATTTGTTTGTTTTCTTGAGCAACTGGTACAAAGGAATCGCCCTCACCCCAGGTCGGCTCATAAACCGACTCAAAGCCACCACACAGCCTGTCAACTTTTGGATGACATTGATGTTCGCCGGCTTGGCGAGTGTTGTGATGCCTTTGATTTTGTCCGGGTTGGCTTCAATACCCCGCTCTTGGAGGAAATATGCCCTAGAGGCAACAATAAAGTTGTTATTTATATTTCTTATATCATGATAAATGTTTATTATTCATGCTAGAATTGTATTAACCAAAAACTTGGTACATGCGTGAATACATAGACAAACAGAGTGTCCCTAGTATGCCTCTACTTGACTAGCTCGTTAATCAAAGATGGTTAAGTTTCCTGACCATAGACATGTGTTGTCATTTGATGAACGGGATCACACCGTTAGAGAATGATGTGATGGACAAGACCCATCCGTTAGCTTAGCATTATGATCGTTTAGTTTTATTGCTTTTGATTTCTTCATGACTTATACATGTTCCTCTAACTGTGAGATTATGCAACTCCCAAATATTGGAGGAACACTTTGTGTGCTATTAAACATCACGACGTAATTGAGTGATTATAAAGATGCTCTGCAGGTGTCTCCGATGGTGTTTGTTGAGTTGGCATAGATCGAGATTAGGATTTGTCACTCCGAGTATCGGAGAGGTATCTCTGGGCACTCTCGGTAATGCACATCACTATAATCCTTGCAAGCAATGTGACTAATGAGTTAGTTGCGGGATGATGCATTCAGGGCTGGTCCTGAGATTTCAGGGGCTCGGGGCGAAACTATAATCCGGAGCCTTTCGGGGCCCTTAGTATAAGCGTCTAACTGGTAATCATCATATTAGATATAATTTCACGCATCTCTCCGTTGCTCATTTCTCTTGAGTAATGACACTACGAAAAATGTTTTGAAGTTTTATGCAAAGGATATTTAGTGTTTTGTTCTTTCCTTTTAGGCCCATTTTCCACTAATATGTCCCTCGCTTTGTTATGAAGACTACCCCCAATAGCTTGGATCATAAATATCCACCGTAATAACCGGTTCCTCATCAACACTAGCAGATTCTGCCGCTGATGAATTAAATATGGGCTCGTGATCACTCACACTGGTATCATCCATGTCGATGTAAACATCGTCTTCTATAGGGGTATGACCATCATCTTTCAGAATGGCTTTTGATCAACCGCGAGAACTATCGCCAACTCCTCTGGATTTCTTGAAGTGCTCGTATTGCTCTTATAATATTTTAAAAGGATCGTTTTAATGCCTCTTTCTCCTCATCCGCCTCCTTCTTTTTTCTTTTATGACTTCCGGATGGATACTTTCTACCTGGAGCCGACATGACCTTGCTGAAATTTAAAGAAACAATTAGCAGAAAGCTAATTAGAATATTAGATTAATTACGTACAATCTTCATCTAATATCATGAAAAAATCTGGTAGGGCATAATATAGTACCTTCTCTTTGTAATCTAATCTGCCTATGTGTGCTCAATCCTCGAAGATTTGATCGCCCAGCCAACAATTCCATATTGACATGTTGATTCCGGAATCAGGATTAAGAAAAACAGGAAGAGCATTGAACACTAGAAGAGAGGGCAAACCGCACGGCAGAGCCGCAGAGGGTGCGAGGAGAGACGTACCTGCTGGCTGCTGCAGTCCGCGGTTGTCGTCTCGTTCCGTCGTTCGTCGGACGGTCGGAGGCCGCAGAGACGCAGAGTTGAAGATGACGAGTCGACGATTAGACGAACAGAATAGCGGTATCAGCGGAAGAACGACCGAACGATCCCGATGGAAAAGGAAATCGTGAATCCAGCGATTCCTTTCCTATGCACGTCTTGTGCCTGTACGTGGACGTGGTGCAAACATTGGCAAGGCCCACATCTCTCTTTTTCTTTCCTATAGGCTGATGAGGCGTCGCTGACTTCGCCACTTTGGCTTCATTTTTTATTTTCGCTCGAAGTAATATATATACGTACACATACCCTCAGAGGGGGCACCTGGCTTTTGGGGGCCCGGGGCGGCCGCCCCGTTCGCCCCCCCTCAGGGTCAGCCCTGGATGCATTACAGAACGAGTAAAGAGACTTGCCGGTAACGAGATTGAACTAGGTATGATGATACCGACGATCGAATATCGGAAAAGTAACATACCGATGACAAAGGGAACAACGTATGTTGTTACGCGGTTTGACCGATAAAGATCTTCGTAGAATATGTAGGAACCAATATGAGCATCAAGGTTCCACTATTGGTTATTGACCGGAGATGTGTCTCGGTCATGTCTACATAGTTCTCGAACCCGTAGGGTCCGCACGCTTAACATTCGATGACGATTTGTATTATGAGTTATGTGATTTGATGACCAAAATTTGTTCGGAGTCCCGGATGAGATCACGGACATGACGAGGAGTCTTGAAATGGTCGAGAGGTAAAGATTCATATATTGAAAGGTTACATTCGGACACCAGAATGGTTCGGGTTGTTTCCGATAAGTTTCGGAGTACCGGGGGTTACCGGAACCCTCCCTCCCCCCCGGGAAGTTGATGGGCCTTCATGGGCCTTAGTGGAAAGGAGAGGAGGGCCACAAGGGAGACCGTGCCCCCCCATGGCCAGTCCGAATTGGACTAGGGAGGGGGGCGGTGCCCCCTCTTTCCTTCTCCCCTCTTCCTCCTTCCCTCTCTCTCCCTCTCTTGGAAAGGAAGGGGACTCCAACTAGGATTGGGAATCCTAGTTGGACTCCCCTATGGCGCGCGCCCTCCTATGGCCGGCCTCCTCTCCTCTCCCTAATACGTCTCCAACGTATCTACTTTTCCAAACACTTTTGCCCTTGTTTTGGACTCTAACTTGCATGATTTGAATGGAACTAACCCGCACTGACGCTGTTTTCAGCAGAATTGCCATGGTGTTATTTTTGTGCAGAAATAAAAGTTCTCGGAATGACCTGAAACTTCACGGAGAATATTTTTGGAATTAATAAAAAATACTGGTGAAAGAATCAACACCAGGGGGCCCACACCCTGTCCACGAGGGTGGAGGGCGCGCCCCCTGCCTCGTTGGCCCCCTGAGGCTCCACCGACCTCAACTCCAACTCTATATATTCACGTTCGGGGAGAAAAAAAAATCAAAGAGAAGGATTCACCGCGTTTTACGATATGGAGCCGCCGCCAAGCCCTAATCTCTCTTTGGAGGGCTGATCTGGAGTCCGTTCGGGGCTCCGGAGAGGGGAATTCGTCGCCATCGTCATCATCAACCTTCCTCCATCACCAATTTCATGATGCTCACCGTCGTGCGTGAGTAATTCCATCATAGGCTTGCTAGATGGTGATGGGTTGGATGAGATTTATCATGTAATCGAGTTAGTTTTGTTAGGGTTTGATCCCTGGTATCCATTATGTTCTGAGATTGATGTTGCTATGACTTTGCTATGCTTAATGCTTGTCACTAGGGCCTGAGTGTCATGATTTCAGATCTAAACCTACTATGTTTTCATGAATATATACGAGTTCTCGATCCTATCTTGCAAGTCAATAGTCACCTATTATGTGTTATGATCCGGTAACCCCGAAGTGACAATAATCGGGACCACTCCCGGTGATGACCGTAGTTTGAGGAGTTCATGTATTCACTAAGTGTTAATGCTTTGGTCCGGTACTCTATTAAGAAGGCCTTAATATCCCTTAGTTTCCAATAGGACCCCGCTGCCACGGGAGGGTAGGACAAAAGGTGTCATGCAAGTTCTTTTCCATAAGCACGTATGACTATATTCGGAATACATGCCTACATTACATTGATGAACTGGAGCTAGTTCTGTGTCACCCTATGTTATAACTGTTGCATGAGGAATCGCATCCGACATAATTATCCATCATTGATCCAATGCCTATGAGCTTTTCACATATTTATCTTTGCTTAGTTACTTTTTTCGTTGCCACTATTACAAGAACTACAAAAACTACTACTGTTACTTTTGCCACCGTTACCGTTACTTCCATACTACTTTGCTACTAAATATTTTGCTGCAGATATTAAGTCTTCTAGGTGTGGTTGAATTGACAACTCAACTGCTAATACTTGAGAATATTCTTTGGCTCCCCTTGTGTTGAATCAATAAATCTGGGTTGAATACTCTATCCTCGAAAACTGTTGCGATCCCCTATACTTGTGGGTTATCAAGACTATTTTCTGGCGCCGTTGCCAGGGAGCATAGCTCTATTCTTTAAGTCACTTGGGATTTATATCTGTTGATCACTATGAGGAACTTGAAAGACGAAAAAACCAAGATTTATCCCTCAACTACGAGGGGAGGTAAGGAACTGCCATCTAGCTCTGCACTTGATTCACCTTCTGTTTTGAGTAAACTTGCGATGCCTAAACCTACTCCTGCTATTGATTCTGATATGTCGGATGTTATTGATGATGCCACTTCTGCTATGCATGATACTTATGATGAAACTACTTCTATGCTTGATAATATTGTGCCATTGGGTGAATTTCTTAATGAACAACTTGCTAGGCTTAGAGAGAATGAAATTATTGAAACTAATAATATTGACAAAAGTGATGATGAAGATTCTCCCCCTAGATATGAATTGCCTGATGTGCCTGAGGGTTATGTTATGGATGAAGAAATTGCTAGAGACTTTTTTGCTTGCAAAGATAGACATGATCTTAAGAAATTGTTAGCTGAGCTAAAAGAAAAGTCTTTGAATGCTAGAATGAAATATGACCCTGCTTTTGCTACTTCACCTATCTGTATTTCTGATAAGGATTATGATTTCTGTGTCGATCCTGAGTTGATTACTTTGGTTGAATCTGATCCTTTTTATGGCTATGAATCTGAAACTATTGTGGCACATCTTACTAAATTGAATGATATAGCCACCCTGTTTACTCATGAGGAAAAAAGTCATTACTACTATATCCTTAAGTTATTTCCGTTCTCATTCAAGGGTGATGCTAAAACATGGTTTAATTCTCTTACTCCTGGTTGTGTGCGTAGTCCCTAGGATATGATTTATTACTTCTCTGCTAAATATTTCTCCGCTCCTAAGAAACAAGCTGCCTTAAGGGAAATAATTTTGTGCAAATTGAAGAAGAGAGTCTCCCACAAGCTTGGGGGAGGCTTCTCCGGTTACTTAATGCTTTGCCTGATCATCTTCTCAAGAAAAATGAAATACTTGATATCTTTTATAGTGGACTAACCGATGCTTCCAGAGACCACCTGGATAGTTTTGCCGGTTGTGTTTTCAGGGAAAGAACTGTTAATCAAGCTGAATTGCTATTGAATAATATGTTGAGTAATGATAATGATTGGACACTTCCTGAACCAACTCCGAAGAAAAGGGGTATTCTATTTCTTAGTCCTGAAGATATGCAAGAGGCAAAGAAATCTATGAAAGAAAAGGGGTATTAAAGCTGAAGATGTTAAGAATTTACCACTTATTGAAGAAATACATTGTCTTGATAACCCGACATAGGTAGTAAAGGTAAATTCTCTCTATAGATTTGATGAAGGTGACATTCCTCGTTATAAGTCTGCTAGCCAATGCTTGGATGAGTTTGATAATTTTATTGTTAAACAAGAAAACTTCAATGCTTATGTTGGTAGACATTTGAAACGTAATGCTTATATGATTGAACACTTGAGTGATTATATGTCTAGAGTTAAAGGTGTACTTAAACCCATTTGTAAACATGCTTCTATGGTTACCACTCAAGTAGAACAAGTGCTTAATGCTCAAAATGATTTGCTCAGTGAATTAAATAATAAGAAAAATGATAATGCTGTTAGAGTTGTGACTAGAGGGGGTAGAATGACTCAGGAACCTTTGTATCCTGAGGGCCACCCTAAGAGAATTGAGCAAGATTCTCAGTAAACTAATGTTGATGCACCTAGTCCTTCTAAGAAGAAGAAAAAGAAAAATGATAGGACCTTGCATGCTTCTAGTGAACCTGTTGTTGACACACCTGAGAATCCCAATGATATTTCTATTTCTGATGCTGAAACACAATCTGGTAATGAACATGAACCTAGTGATAATGTTAATGGTGATGTTCATGTTGATGCTCAACCTAGTAATAACAATGATGTAGAGATTGAACCTGTTGTTGATCTTGATAACCCACAATCAAAGAATCAACGTTATGATAAGAGAGACTTCGTTGCTAGGAAGAACGGTAAAGAAAGAGAGCCATGGGTTCAGAAACCCATGCCCTTTCCTCCCAAACCATCCAAGAAAAGGATGATGAGGATTTTGAGCGCTTTGCTGAAATGATTAGACCTATCTTTTTGCGTATGCGTTTGACTGATATGCTTAAAATGAATCCTTATGCTAAGTATATGAAAGATATTGTGACAAATAAAAGAAAGATACCGGAAGCTGAAATTTCCACCATGCTTGCTAATTACACTTTTAAAGGTGGAATGCCTAAGAAATTAGGAGATCCAGGAGTACCAACTATACCATGCTCCATTAAAAGAAACTATGTTAAAACTGCTTTATGTGATCTTGGAGCCGGTGTTAGTGTTATGCTTCTCTCTTTATATTGTAGACTTGATTTGAATAAGTTGACACCTACTGAAATATCTTTGCAAATGGCTGATAAATCAACCGCTATACCGGTCGGTATTTGTGAGGATGTGCCTGTTGTGGTTGCAAACGTTACTATTTTAACGGACTTTGTTATTCTTGATATTCCCGAGGATGATAGTATGTCTATTATTCTTGGTAGACCCTTTTTGAATACTGCAGGGGCTGTTATTGATTGCAACAAAGGCAATGTCACTTTTCATGTTAATGGTAATGAGCATACGATACACTTTTTGAGAAAACAACCTCAAGTCCATAGTATCAATTCTATTGGAAAAATTTCAACTATTACTATTGGAGGTTTTGAATTCCCTCTTCCTACTGTCAAGAAGAAATATGATATTCTTATTGTTGGGGACGTGCATATCCCCGTTGAGGTAACCTAGTGTTATTCGAAAATTCTCCGGTTCCATGTTATTCGGAAAGAGTTTGTTAACAAGGCTTGATCAACCTTGTTAATGGATTCCTTTTGATGAGCATGAGATGGATGAAGTTAGAAAGCACAACTCTCTGTACCCTCTTTTTACTTGTTGTTATTTAGATTAAATAAAGCAAAGATAGTATTTTCTGTCTGTTTTCTGAATTATCCTTGCAATGAAAAATACCCCGAAAATAAAAGTTCTCCAAACATCCGGGAAATTATATATGATTTTTTGTAGAATATTTAAGAATACCTCGCACGGAGAACACACCAGGGGGAGCCACCACCTGGCCACGAGGGTCCAGGGCACACACACCCCCCTGGGACGCGCCCCCTGCCTCGTGGACTCCACGTGGACCCCCTCCACCTATTCCTGCACCCACTCACTTTGTCTTCCTCCAGAAAAAAATCCTCCCATAGCTCAAAGCCGTGTTCTAGCTCATCTTGCCGCCATTTTCGATCTCCTTGCTCAAAGCTTCATTCACAAAACGGTTTTAGGGGATTGTTCTTCGAGGAAGAAAATGTTGAGGAGATTGTTGAGAGGCTCTTTGAGCCGAAGCTCGAAGGATAAGCAGAATGAGGAAAATAAAAAGTCCAAATACAATCTTCCTCGCACTACGGAGGTTCGGCCGTGCGAATGGCCTTGCGAAGAATTCTTGAGAGCCGCCGGAATCTATGATGATTTTTGTTACTTAGCTGAGAATGCAGGCCTCACTGATTTCCTCCAAGACCCGCGCGAATAGTATCTCCTACTCACTAATATTTTCGTGCAAAATTTTTATTTTCATGCTAAGAAATCACCACCTTGAGTGGAGTTTCATTTATATGATGAAGTTAAGGAGATGTCACTCCGTGATTTTTGTCGGGTCTGCAAGATACCCTTTGTAGGCAGCATCGAGGAACCACACCGTAATGATGTGGAGGAATTTATTGATAAAATTGTTGTAGGGGAAACGAGGAAAGTTTCAGATGCTAGAATTACTAGTATACATTTTCCTATTCTACGTTACTTTGCAATACTCCCTCCGTTCCTTGATATAAGGTGTATAGATTTTTGAGAAAAAACCCGAAAGATAAGGTGTATTGCGTTGCACCACTCGATTGGATAGTTTTTTTAGGTATTTGATTACATTTCCTTATATTAGGCAAGCTCCTCTATTTTCTCATGCCAATTAGTCAGATGTAATCTCGCCCAAAACGTGTGAAATTTCCCCTACACGTGCGTTCTTTAATTTCCGTGCCAAAAACTATACACCCTATATTTAGGAATGGAGGGAGTATTTGCTAGTAGATGCTTAATTGGTCACGGGAACAGTGGAAATCTCAGTGCTCCTGATATTGTTATTTTGCGCCATGCTTTGTTTCGTGATACAACTTTCAGTTTAGGCGCTATTATTGCTAAACGGTTAAGTCTGAACCGTACAAAGGGCCCCATCTCGGCGGCATCTTTGCTTCACGCCTTGCTGCACACTTTGAGATACCTATTAGGCATTATGAGAAAGAAGAAAAGTTGCTGCCTCCTGTTTTTCTAGATTATAAGAGTATGGTAGCACATGACTTTATTGTTAAAAATAAGAAGAAACTGCTTAAGTATAATTTGATTTTTGGCAAAACTCACTGTGAGGTTATTACCTTGCCTGCGCCCTCTTTGTTTAACATATTTTCAGGAACGTACCTCATCTTGCCGGAGGCCGTTTATGCATACTGGAGCCTAACGCTAGTTCCAGAGCCTGAGCCGGAGCCACCCCTTGACCCTTATCGACAGTATGTTTATCAGTGGGATTCGGAGGAGATCGCCAACCAGTGGCACCCAGAGGACACTCCTACGTACACCGAAGAAGGCGGCTTTGAGCCATGGCCATAGACCAACTTAGGCTAAAAGCCTAAGCTTGGGGGAGTACGTATTTCTCACTGATGTTACATTCATGTTCACACACTCATTCTAGTTGTCGGTGCTCATACTTTTCATTGTACTATCCATGCTAGTTTATTTTCTTTTCTAGCCTTCTTCTTGTGTGTTTTAAGAAACTTAAGAAAAATTAAAAAAATTAGTTGTAGCTTTTAGCTAGTTTACTTTCCATGCATGTAGTAGTAATAATTAAAAGAAAACCCCAAAAGATTTCTCGTTCTTCTTTTGCTTGTTGGGAGCTTTCCCATTTAAATAGTTTTATTTCTTTTCTTTTCTTTGGGGGCCGAGAGGAGAAGACCATGATGAAAATGTTGAAGTGGCTCTTATATGCATTATTGTTGATTTAACCAGGAGCCCATATTACCTTGTCTTCTCCCTTGTATTAAATGCTTGCAGATTCCAGCTTACTCCAATGCACGTGCACTATTATTATTATCCACACCGCTTGGTCGTGCGAGTGAAAGGTAATAATGACGATATATGATGGACTGATTGAGATAAGACAAGCCGGTATGAACTCGACGTATCATGTTTTTGTAAATATGATTAGTTCATCATTCCTGATTCAACCTATTATGAATGAAACATGTTTGCAATGGCAATTAGAGATTATAGTTGCTCATGCCATGCTTAATTAGCTAGGAGTTTATAATGGTTTACCTTGCGTGCCAACATGTTATTAAAATGGTTGTGATGTGGTATGATAGGGTGGTATCCTCCTTTGAACGATTCGAGTGGCTTGACTTGGCACATGTTCTCACATGTAGTTGAAACAAAATCAACATAGCCTCCACGGTATTTATGTTCATGGTGATATCCTACTCATGCTTGCACTCAGTGTTGATTAATTTTAATGCATGTTCATGACTGTTGTCGCTCTCTAGTTGGTCGCTTCCTAGTCTCTTTCTAGCCTTCACTTGTACTGAGCGGGAATACTGCTTGTGCATCCACTTCCATAAACCCCAAAGTTATTCCATATGAGTCCACCATATCCTCCTATATGCACTAATTACCTGCCATTCCAAGTAAGTGGAATTCTGTTTTCTATGCTCGAATAGCTCATGTATCAACTAGAGATGTCTATATCTTCCATGCTAGGTGGGTTATTCTCACGAGGAGTGGACTCTGCTCCTCATTCACGAGAAAATGGCTGGTAACCGGGATGCCCTGTCCCATGCTCAAATCAAAATAATTGCAAACAAAACTCCCCCATGATTGTTGTTAGTTGGAGGCACCCGTTGTTTCGAGCAAGCCATGGATTGATGTTTGTTGGTGGCGGGGGAGTATAAACTTTCCCATTCTGCTTGGGAACCGCCTCTAATGTGTGTACCATGGAAGATATCGAGATCTCTTGGTTGTTATGTTGACAATGAAAGTCTGCCACTCAAAATATTATTTATCTCTATTTCAAAACTTGAGCTCTGGCACCTCTGCAAATCCCTACTTCCCTCTGCGAAGGGCCTATCTATTTACTTTTATGTTGAGTCAGCATCCTCTTATTAAAAGGCACCAGCTGGAGAGCACCGCTGTCATTTGCATGCATTACTATTAGTTTACATTGAGTATGACTGTGACTGGATCTCTCTTACCATGAATTACAATGTCTAGTCAGTCCTTGATCTTCAGAGGTGCTCTGCATTTATATTTTGCGGTCTCAGAAAGGGCTAGTGAGATACCATTCTGTTATATCATATTATGATTGTTTTGAGAAAGTGTTGTCATCCGAGATTTATTATTATTGCTCGCTAGTTGATTATGCCATTGATATGAGTAAATATGAGACCTAAATGTTATTGTGAATATGGTTAGTTCATAATCTTTGTTGAAAAAGCCGAACGAGATGGCTCCCACCTCTCCTCCCACCGACGTCCTAGGTTCTCCGGCGATCTCCCTCTCCAATCAGTAAATCTTGGTCCTTCTCCACGCATCATCTCCGGCGTCCTCTGATCTTTCTCCCTATACCCATCTCCTATGGGTCATCATGGGGGATCAACCCTGGATCTGGATTTTTCTAAAGGAATGGCTTTTGCGGAGGAAGTCTTTAGATCTTGTGGGAAATGCATTCATCCCGTGGATGACACAGGCCATTTTATTATGGTTGTGTCTTTTAGCAGGCACAATTTTCGTCTTAATGATGATTCAGTGGCGGCGGCTTTAGCATCTGCAATTGGAGGATCCGCTATTGATTTGTCTGTTCAGCTCATTAAAGACAAGGTATTCTCATTTATTGTCTCTTGCAAACGTGTTGGCCTTCTTATTCTTCAATTGAGATCTTTTGCGTGCCCACAATTCAAATGTTTCTTCCATCTTTGGGGCACTGGTGGCCCTAATTGGAAATGTGAGTTTCTTATTTGGAAGAAAGAATGTGATGCCGAGTGGATCTTAATCAGTCCCTCTAAGAGGCGTGCTGCTCTCGGTTTGATCGCGATGCACAAACCACCTTCTAAGTCTGCTTTGCGTTCGGGTTCTGGATCTTCAAAGAAAATTTCGTTTGCAACGTTTCAACAATACAATGTTTGCAAGGGGTATAGTTATCCTGCCTCGCCTGGTCTGGTTGATGTTGTCGCTCATGCTGGATATTCTGTTCTTCCTCGTGAACGATTAATTTTGCCTCCGCCGCCGGCGACTGAACTCCGATGGACGATGGCCGAGCCATCCATCACTTTCGGAACAGTTAACATTCGCGAGATTTCTTTGGCAAGGTTTTCTGTGGCAGCACAAACCACTCTCGACGTCAATCTGCATGTGCATGGGGATGAGCTGGTTGGACCAGCTCCGATTTCGGCCCAAGATGCTTCCCGGCCCAAGCCGTTTCAATAGACCCGGTGATTCCCATGGCCCAGGTTGTTTCCCCGGCGGTATCAAACCTGGATTTTCTGATATATCTCCATCTGGTTTTGGCAACGAGGCGAATATTGATTTGCAACCAACAAACTTATCTGGAGATTCTGCTGATTTAAATGAACTTATTGATGACATGGTTTTTAATGTGTGGAAATGTCAGAATTGCTTATCCATGGTTCATTTAACCAAAGCGTGCACCAGCAAGGTTCGTTGCCGTAGATGCTTTCGATTGGGGCACCGGGCAAAGGGCTGTTCAGATTCTACCCTTTCTCCAGCTTACAAGTGGGTCCCACGGATCAAATCTGGCGATTCCAGCCGGTCAGCGGGTTTTTTCTACGCTGGACGCCTCGATTCCCTCCATAGCTACTCCCGTTGGGTCTCTGCCCAGTCTCGTCGAGCCTGCCACCCCATCTATTCCACCTCTGCCCGCAGAGCCACCGCCCATAACGCCACAACCTCCATCCTCGCCGTCTGCATCGCCTCCTCCGCCTCCCCCATCGCCGGCTGCATCGCCAACCTTCTGCGCCACCCCTTCGGCACCGGCAATGGCGACCTTTGCGTTGTACCCCATGGAGTTTGTCCCGCAAGGCTTCGACATCATCGACGGCGGCGAGCTGCGCCTGCCCCGTACCTTCTTCGCGCCTGCGGTGGCTCCAGATCGGCAGCATGAGGACTATGCCATCGCCATCGTCGAGCCAGCTCCTCTGCCTGAAGAAGTCGCCATCTTTCGAAACATGGTCAGTAACTTTGTTGTCAATGATCTGGGAAGAGCTGTTCTGGATGCCCAGCCTTGGATACAAGGAGTTGGGCTTTTTCGTTTTCGTAGTGCTCTGGCTCGTCAAGCTCTTGTGGATCATCCACCTTTCAATCTGGGCAATGATAGATTTGTTCGGTTTATCCCGCATGATGAGGGCGTAAATTACAGAGCAACGCAGGTTTTTCGCCGTGGATGGGTTATGTTGCTGGGTGTTCCTCTGGATTATAGGCGCACACAGTACCTTGCGGATGTAATTAGCACGTTTGGTAGATTTCATCACTGGCATCAAGATGATCCCATGCTTGTCCGCTCATTGGCTTATGTGTCTTTTCCTGCGCCGACTTTGGTACCTCGCTCTGTGACTTACAGAGAATATGCAGACTTTGGTGGTGCTAGGATCTCTTAGTCTGCACCTGTCTACATCTTGTCAGCGGATTTTGCAGACATCTTACCAGCAGATGAATACCCCATGCCCTTCAATGGCAATCCGCACCCCCTCCCTGGCAATTTACAGTTTGACAACCACAATTGGGTTATGCCAGAATTTCCAGAGCTGGGTTGGAATGATGTACCACACCCTGTCAATGAGCAGCAAATCAATGATGTGCACCCGGTTCATGAAGCTGTGCAGCATGAGGAAGTTCAGGAAATTCAGTCCCAGGAGTCCATTATTCTACAACCTTCAGATGATTCAGTTAACAATGTTGACAATGCGGCTGAGGTGGCTATCTTCCAGCCCCCAATGGGACCACATCAACCTCCTCTTATGATTGGGCAAGTTCTCACTTTCTATGGACCAGTTTTGCCACCTGTGATGCAGTGGCAGCGCTCCTTTGAGTAGATGTTGCCGTTTATATGGTCTTCAAACATTCCTCAGTTTGTTTTCAAGTCTGGCATAGGTGCTATGCTCAACAAGCAGTCCTGTGAAGCCCTCTGCAGTGGCCCAGCTCCTACTCTTAAGCTTCTGCCTGCACCTGACTCCTCGATCAGCCCTGCTCTGGATATGCCAACTGCTACTGTTAAAAGGCCAGTTGCTCGAGCTCTCTGTTTTGATGATCTGGATGACCCAGTTTCTGAAACCTTTTGAATTCTCTGCTGTGCCTTAGGTATCTCTAAAGCGAGCAAGGAAGCCTCAAGCCCAAAGAATTATTGTTGATACTGAGGTTCGGCGCAGTGCACGCCTGAGCGCTCTCCGTGATGGCTACCGCAAAGTAACTAGTGGAATTTCTACAAAGAAGTCTCACACTTTGAAGAAGCGCAAGACCAGCAGCTCCCAGTCTGAGAATAATCCTTCTGTGCCACCACCAACTGCTATTGCAGATCTTCAACGCATTGGCGCTCGTCTTCGCATTGCACCTGAGAAGATCTCTATGGATAAGCTTGTTGCTGATCCTGCCAAGTCCAGCAGCAGCGGGGGTTCTGATGATTAGTTACTTCCTGCAGGGTTCTGGTCTATGGCGTACCGTAATCACCATTTATCTCTCTTTCTTTGTTGAGAACTATGTGATGCTTGTCTGCTTTGTGGGTCGGTGTAGGTCATTGCGTGGCCTATTTACTATGCTTTTACTTTTGGTTTATAATGAATCAGACAAGATTTAAAGAGTGGAAAGTGCTATTTTGGAATGTGCGTGGCCTCAATTCTGAAGCGCGTCAGCTTGCAGTTAGGCAGAAGATCGATGAAAGTGGTTGTTCTATTGTCTGTCTTCAGGAAACTAAATGCATGCAAATGGATCAGCGTTTCATTAGGAAGTTCTGCCCGCGGCGTTTTGATAATTTTGTTTACGTACCTTCGGCTGGTGCGTCTGCTGGGATGGTGGTTGTTTGGAATTCATCCTTTTTCATAGGTTCTCTAATTGAGTCCAAATCCTATGGGATAATTGTGGAGTTTAAATCCAAACATACCTCAGAAACATGGTCTCTAGTCTCTGTTTATGGCCCGTGTCAAGGCCCTGCCTGTGATGAATTTGTTCAGTGGTTATATAATCTTAATATTCAGTTTGGTGAGAATTGACTGCTTTTGGGTGATTTCAACTTCATGCGATCGCTTGAGAACCGCAATCTTCCGGGTGGTGATGTCAACGATATCTTCTTGTTTAATGAGATAATTGGTCATTTGGGTCTGGTTGAGCTGCCAATCAAGGGGCTCCAATATACTTGGTCGAATATGCAAACTTCACCGCTTCTAGAGCAGATTGATTGGTTTTTTTACGTCGGTTGCTTGGACATCGGATCATCCCAACACGATGGTTTTTCCACTTGCAAGCACTGCCTCCGACCATGTTCCGTGTGTGGTATCGATCGCCACTTCTATCCCCAAGGCTAAGGTTTTCCGCTTTGAGAATTATTGGGTTGATTTGCCCGGGTTTGCTGACTGTGTTGTTGAGGTTTGGAATAGGCTAGTGGTTAAAACGTCGATTGCATTAACAATTTCGGCTAAGTTTAAGTCTCTCCGATATGCTCTCAAGAAATGGCATTTAAACATGTCCACAGTCAAAGCTTTAATTGCTGATTGTAATAAAGTGATTATTTTCCTGGATAATCTAGAGGAAATCAGGCCTTTGAGTTGGCCGAAGTTTAACTTTCGTAGAATTGTTAAATTGCATCTTGAGGATATCTTACACTGGCAATTTATCTATTGGAAGCAACGTTGCACGATCAAAAACATCAAAGTTGGTGAAGAGAATTCAAAATTTTTTCATGCCATGGCTACGGAAAGATTCCGTAGGAATACTATATCCTCGATCAATTCTGTGGAGGGTGATGTAGTCACGGATCATCAATAGTTGGCGGGAATGTTCTGGGCTGATTTTAATCAGCGAATGGGCCAATCAAAAGGCATTCAGATGGGTTTTGATCTAGACACATTAATTACCCGAATTGATGGTCTAGAGGAGTTGTCTTTACCGTTCACTGATTCTGAGGTGGATGCAGTGATTAAGAATATGCCTATTGATATCGCTCCGGGGCCAGACTGGTTTACTGGGCTTTTCTTAAAGAAATGTTGGTATGTTTTAAAGGAGGACTTTATGAAACTTGTGCAAGAATTCTATGAAGGAAAATGTAATTTGGAGTGTCTCAACACATCTCTTATCACCCTCATTCCAAAGAAGCTAAGCCCTGAATACGTTGGTGATTTCAGGCCCATATCTTAGACTATACTTGCTTAAAGTTCTTAACCAAGCTCTTGGCAAATCGTCTTCAGGGTGTGATCTTGAAATGTATCCACCGCAACCAATATGGTTTTCTACGGTGTCGATCCATACAAGACTGTTTGGCGTGGTGTTTCGAGTACATCCACCAATGCAAAGCTTCCAAGAGGCCTATCATTCTTATTAAACTTGATTTCACAAAGGCATTTGATACCATTGAACATGAACTGATTCTTAGGATTTTGAAATGTAAGGGATTTGATGATCGTTGGACAAGTTGGATTGACAACATTCTGTCCACGGGCTCCTCTTCGGTTCTTTTGAATGGAGTGCCTGGTAATCATTTTGTCTGTCGTTCAGGTGTACGCCAAGGAGATCCGCTTTCTCCCTTACTCTTTGTGATCGCGGTGGACTTACTCCAACCGGTTGTAAATGAGATGTGCTCAAGGAATATTCTCACCTTGCCAATCCCAACTACCTCGATGGACTATCCGATCGTATAGTATGCTGACGATACACTCATCGTTCTTCCAGCTATTGATAGTCAGCTCATTGCCTTCAAAGAAATGCTTGAGGTCTTTGCCAAATCAAACGGACTAAGGGTGAATTTTAGTAAGTCCTCTTTGATACCCATCAATTTGAGTGATGACGAGGGCAGGCGTGTTGCTTCCTTGCTTGGTTGTGATGTTGGTTCCATGCCATTCACTTACCTAGGCCTACCAATGGGTACTTCCAGGCCAACAATTTACGTTCTGTTGCCTTTGGTGGATCGTATTGAGAGACGATTATCTGCATCCTCTTGCCTCTTGAATCAAGGAAGCCGACTCCAACTTTTGCAATCCGTTCTTAGTTCTATGCCAATATATTTCTTGCGCACCCTTTCGCTACCACAGGGTATCTTGAAGCAGATTGAGCGGATTATGCGACAATGCTTGTGGAGAGGGAACACGGATACGCCCCAGCAATCATTGGCAGCTTGGGACTTGGTATGTCATCCTAAATCATTTGGTGGTCTGGGAGCCATGGACTTGAGCATTCAAAATGATGCCTTGCTCATCAAGCATCTTTTTAAGTTCTTCAATAAGATGGACGTACCATGGGTATCTCTTATTTGGGACACTTATTACGCCTCTGCGCCCCCTCAAGTCACTCAAAGCTGCGGTTCTTTCTGGTGGAGAGACGTATTCAAGTTATATGATAAGTTTTGCAAGTTGGCAGTTCCACTAGTTCAAACGGGGGATACTGTGATCTTCTGGCTTGACCGTTGGCAACTTGGCAACAATACGGTTAGCATGCAACATCAGTTTCCGAGGCTCCACTCCTTTGTGATCGATGACACTCTCACAGTCAAGGATATTATGGAGCTATCAGACCTAACTGACAAACTCCATCTGCCACTATCTGCTGAGGCCTTTGAGGAGTTTCATGAACTTCCGGCGTTGCTTCCTTTGGTTAATCTTCAAGAGGGGGAAAATGATGTCTGGAAATGGCCTTCCAAGTCTGGTGATTACCTGTCCAGGATTTATTACTTGTCATGCTTTTCAGACACAGTGGTTGATCCCATATTCAGGTGGATCTGGAAATGTTCTTGTACTCTGAAGTTTAAGGTTTTTGGGTGGCTCCTTTTGATGGATCGCCTCAACACTAGAGATATGATGCAGCGACGGCATTGGATTATCCAGGATGACACTTGTGTTCTATGTAACTTAGCATCACATGAGGACAGAGCACATCTCTTCTTTGCTTGTAATTTTAGCCAGCGTATATGGAATTACCTGGGTATTTCATGGAGTCCTCAACCCAACCAGACCACTTATGACATGGCTTCTGATGCTAGGAGGGATTTTGGCCATCCTTTTTTCTCTAAGATGGTATTCACTGCCACTTGGAATATTTGGACACAAAGAAATGGGAAGATCTTCAGGAATGAATCACCTTCTTTCAGGGCATGGAGGAGAAATTTTTTTCATGACATTTCTCTTTTAACTCATAGAATCAAATGTAAATATAGGAATAGATTTATCTCTTGGATAGCTGCCCTACCTTAATCTTTTCTTTTGTAAGTATTACTCTCTCCTCCTCTCTCTTAACTTTGTAACTTTGTATTACTTTGGTTCTGTGGCTTAATAAGAGACTGTGAGGCTGTTGCCTTGCAGTACATAGTCAAAAAAAAAAAATCTTTGCTGAAAACTTGAATGCTTTACATATTATTAACAACAAGAGCAAACCGAGTTTGTAAAAGTTTTTCTTTATCACTTTCAGTTTGTCAACTGAATTGCTCGAGGACAAGCAAAGGTTTAAGCTTGGGGGAGTTGATACGTCTCCAACCTATCTACTTTTCCAAACACTTTTTCCTTGTTTTGGACTATAACTTGCATGATTTGAATGGAGCTAACCCGGATTGACGTTGTTTTCAGCAGAATTGCCATGGTGTTATTTTTGTGCAGAAATAAAAGTTCTCGGAATGACCTTGAAAGCACAAGTGCTCCCTGGGTGGTTTTGGTAATTAATGTAAACATATCTCTTGTTGGACTAACACTTTTACCTAGTATGTTTCAGATAAGTTCAACAATGGAGTGGCATGGACTAGAGGATGTGGAACCCCTTCAAGATGCTAAGGACAAAGGATTGGCTCAAGCTTCAAGATCAAGACTCTACATTTTCTATTTTAGTGATCCAAGATCACATTGAGTCTATAGGAAAAGCCAATACTATCAAGAGGGGATGAGGTGTTGCTTAATGGCTTGTTTGCTCAAAGTGCTTAGTGATATGCTCCAAAACCCTCAACTACCTTCCCACATTCACATATGACCTAAACCAAAAATCAAACTCGGCCCCACCGATTCTTTCTATCCGGAGCCACCGAGTTTCAAATGTCATAGCCACTGCCACAAACCCTAGCAAATCGGTTTCACTGATAGGGATCTCGGTCTCGCCGAGATGGGATTGTAATCTCACTGTGTATGTCCATTACCAAAATCGGTCTCACCGAGTTTGAGCAATCGGTACTACCGAGATTACAATGCAAACCCTCTGGTTAGCTTATTACCAAAATCGGTCCCACCGAGTTTGTGTAATCGGTCCCACCGAGTTTGCCTGACCAACTCTCTGGTTAGCTTATTACCAAAATTGGTCCCACCGAGTTTGTGTAATCGGTCACACCGAGATTACGTTATGCCCAAACCCTAACCATATCGGTCCTACCGAGTTGCATCTCAGTCTCACCGAAAATCCTAACGGTCACTAGGTTTGCTGAACCGGTCCGACCGAGTTTAACCATTCGGTCCCACCGTGTTTGGCAAATTGTGTGTAACGGTTAGATTTTGTGTGAAGGCTATATATACCCCTCCACCCACTCTTCATTCATGGAGAAAGCCATCAGAACACATCTACACTTCCAATACACATATTCTGAGAGAGAACCACCTACACTTGTTTTGAGGTCAAGATATTCCATTCCTACCATATGAGTCTTGATCTCTAGCCTTTCCCAAGTTGCTTTCCACTCAAATCTTCTTTCCACCAAATCCAAATCCTGTGAGAGAGAGTTGAGTGTTGGGGAGACTATCATTTGAAGCACAAGAGCAAGGAGTTCATCATCAACACACCATTTGTTACTTCTTGGAGAGTGGTGTCTCCTAGATTGGCTAGGTGTCACTTGGGAGCCTCCGACAAGATTGTGGAGTTGAACCAAGGAGTTTGTAAGGGCAAGGAGATCGCCTACTTCGTGAAGATCTACCGCTAGTGAGGCAAGTCCTTCGTGGGCGACGGCCATGATGGAATAGACAAGGTTGCTTTTTCGTGGACCCTTCGTGGGTGGAGCCCTCCGTGGACTCGCGCAACCGTTACCCTCCATGGGTTGAAGTCTCCATCAATGTGGATGTGCGATAGCACCACCTATCGGAACCACGACAAAAACATCCGTGTCTCCAATTGCGTTTGAATACTCGAAACCCTTCCCTTTACATTCTTGCAAGTTGCATGCTTTACTTTCCGCTGCTCATATACTCATTGCATGCTTGCTTGATATGTATTGTGTTTGTTAAACTTGTGCTGAAACTCCACTTAAACTTAAGAATATTAAAAACTACAACTTTTGGCACCTAGTGTCTAATCACCCCCTCTAGACACCTCTTCTCGATCCTTTCAATTGGTATCAGAGCTCTGGTCTCCATTGCCTTGGTTTAAACACCATTGGAGGAAGATGGATGTGTCTACTTTGGGAAGTCTTAGACATAGAGTGCCTATTCTTGATGGAGAGTATTTTGATGAGTGGAAAAATGAAATGCTTGAAATTTTCAATGAATATCATTTGAACAAGTACATTGCTAGCCCTTGTGCACCTCATGTTGATCCTTTGCACCCTACCCTAGATGAAGATCTTGACATGATTCGCAATCTTAGAACCATCAATCTTATCATAAGAGGATTGCCCAAGAATTTGATTGCTAGTTTGCCTACTCTTGATTCTGCCTATACTATATGGAAATTTCTTGAGGAACGATTTCAAAGTTATTCCTTGAAAAACTTAGACAAAATTCTCCATAAGTCTATTGCCTTGAGTAAGATGAACTCTAGTGATCCTAGCTTTGGTGATTGTCTATTTGAGCTTACCAATCTCATGCGTGCTAAAGGAAACGTTAGAATCATTAGCGATATCATATCCAAAGCTATTAGAATTCATAAAGGTAACCATTTTGATGATCATTTATCTAATGAATTACCCTCTCTAGGAATTGATCAATCACAAGAGGATGTTGAACATGGATACTATGATAAGGATGATGATAGTGACTATGATCTCGATGATGCAATGAGGCATTTTGGTCTTATGGCAAATCTTCGTGGCTACGTGGCTGGAGGAAAGGAATGGGTCCTTGATAGTGGATGTACTGATCATATGACCGAGGATGAAGATATGTTCCATGAGCTTGCTGAAAACAACGACCCTAGAAAATATGTCACTTTTGGTGATAATTCAAAGGGTAAGGTGGTTGGCCTTGGTAAGGTGGCCATCTCACACGATAGCTCCATACAAAATGTCATGCTCGTTGAATCCCTTGGATACAATTTACTTTCAGTTTCTAGACTTGCGGATTTAGGTTTCAATGTCTTATTCACTGAAGTAGATTGCCAAGTGTTTCGTAGAGACAATTATAAAATGGTCTTTACCGGTATACGTAGAGGAGATCTTTACATTGTTGATTTCACTAAAAAGGCTCAATCTAAAAATTGCTTAATTGCCAAATCTTCTAAAGGCTGGTTGTGGCATAGAAGACTAGGTCATGTTGGAATGCGAAATCTTGATAAGCTTATTAAAGGTGATCATATCCTTGGAATAAAATATGTCATATTTGACAAGGATATACTTTGTAGTGCTTGTCAAGCACGAAAACAAGTTGGAGGAAGTCACCGCGCGAAGAACATCATGACCACAAGAAGACCACTCGAGCTACTTCACATGGATCTCTTTGGTCCAAATGCCTACAAGAGTCTCGGTGGTAACTCATTTGGTCTAGTCATAGTTGATGATTTTTCAAGATTTATGTGTGTGTTCTTTCTTGATGACAAATCGCAGGTCCAAAAGACCCTCAAAAACTTTGCTAGAAAGGCCCAAAATTAGTTTGACATGAAGATCAAGAAGGTTCGGAGCGACAACGGAACGGAGTTCAAGAACGCAAATGTGGACACCTTTCTTGACGAAGAAGGGATTTCACACGAGTTCTCGGCTACGTACACACCTCAACAAAATGGAGTTGTTGAAAGGAAGAACCGGACTCTTATCGAGATGGCAAGAACGATGCTTGATGAGTACAAAACGCCAAAGCACTTTTGGGCGGAAGCGGTTGAGACAGCTTGTCATGCAACAAATCGCTTGTATCTTCACAAGCTACTCGACAAGACGGCATATGAGCTCCTCACCAGTAACAAACCCCAAGTTGGATACTTTCGAGTATTCGGCTCAAAGTGCTACATTCTTGATAAGCATCATCGTTCTAAATTTGCTCCTAAATCTCATGAAGGTTTCCTACTTGGTGATGGCTCAAACTCTCACACTTACCGTGTCTACAACAATTTCACCCGAAAGGTTGAAGAGACGGTAGATGTGAAGTTTGATGAATCTAACGGCTCGCAAGTAGAGCAATTGCCAATTGATGTAGGAGACAAAGACCCTTCGGAAGCAATTCAAGACTTGTCCATTGGCAAGATTCGTCCAACGGAAGTGAAGGAGAGTACCTCGTCCATCCAAGTGGAAGCTTCTACCTCACGACAAGGTGAACCAAGAGTCAATACGGAAGCATCCACAAGTGGGACACGCCAAGATGAAGAAAACGAGGAAGTACACCAAGATGAACATCAACAACCTCCTTCTCCACCACGACAAGAGAACGACAACGTCAACAATGAAGAAGGCCAATAAGAAGAACAAGATGAATAGGATGTTCCACCTCAACCCAAGCAAAAGCTTTCACGAGTTCGAGCAAGAATTGCCAAAGATCATCTAGTCGAGAAAATCTACAAAGATATCCAAACCGGGAGAATCACTCGCTCTAAAACTCGTTTAGCTAACTTTTGTGAACATTACTCGTTCATCTCTAGCATTGAACCTATGAAGGTTGAAGAAGCATTAGAGGATCCGTATTGGATAAACGCTATGCATGAAGAGCTACACAACTTTGAGAGAAATCAAGTGTGGACATTAGTCGAGAAGCCCGACAACAACCACAACATCATTGGTACCAAATGGGTGTTTCGCAACAAGCAAGATGAAGATGGACAAGTGGTTTGCAACAAAGCATGTCTCGTTGCCCAAGGCTACACACAAGTTGAAGGTATGGACTATGGTGAGACATATGCTCCCGTTGCTAGACTTGAGTCCATTCGCATCTTACTTGCCTATGCTAATCACCATGATATCACTTTGTACCAAATGGACATTAAAAGTGCTTTTCTAAATGGCAAAATTGAGGAGGAAGTTTATGTTAAGCAACCTCCCGGCTTCGTCAATCCTAAGAAACCTAATCATGTTTACAAACTTCACAAAGCTATTTATGGTCTTAAACAAGCTCCTAGAGCATGGTATAAATGCTTGAACAAGTTCCTTATTGAAAAAGGCTTTGAAATTGGTAAAATTGATTCTACTCTTTTCATTAAAAGGGTTAATGGAGAACTATTTGTGTGCCAAATTTATGTTGATGTCATATTTGGTTCAACTAACCCTCAATTTAGTGAGAAGTTTGGGAAGCTAATGTCGGAGAAGTTTGAGATGTCTATGATGAGTGAACTCAAATTCTTTCTCGGTTTGCAAATCAAGCAAACTAAGGAAGGTACCTTTGTCTCTCAAACGAAGTACACCAAGGACTTATTCAAGAAGTTCAGTGTGAAAGAATGCAAAGGTATGACTACACCCATGCCTACTAGTGGACATCTTGATTTGACCAAAGATGGTGAACCCGTTGATCAAAAGGTTTATCGCTCTATGATTGGTTCATTGTTATATCTATGTGCCTCACGTCCCGATATTATGCTAAGTGTGTGCATGTGTGCACGATATCAAGCTGCTCCTAAAGAATGTCATCTTAAGGCTGTGAAAAGGATAGTGAGATACCTAAGCCATACACCAAATTTTGGCATTTGGTATCCTAAGAGGTCCTCTTTTGATCTTGTCGGCTACTCCGATTCGGACTATGCCGGCGACAAGGTTGATAGAAAGTCCACTTCGGGTAATTGTCAATTCCTTGGTAGATCTCTTGTATCTTGGTCTTCCAAGAAACAAAACTCAGTATCCTTATCCATCGCCGAAGCGGAATACATTGCCGCTGGTTCATGTTGTGCTCAGTTACTTTGGATGACTCAAACTCTTAAAGATTATGGGATATATGTGAAACATGTTCCATTGCTATGTGACAATGAAAGTGCTATTAAGATTGCTCACAATCCCGTGCAACACTCTCGAACTAAGCATATTGAAGTTCATCATCATTTCATTCGAGATCATGTTGCAAAAGGGGACATTAACATTAAGCATGTTCGCACCGATAAGCAATTGGCGGATATATTCACTAAACCACTTGATGAGAAAGTGTTTTGCAGGTTGAGAGGTGAATTGAACATCACTGATGCTTCAAACTTGGAGTAGGAACTCCATTTGAAACATGCGGGGCATGAGCCTATTCATATGATGCTATTCATATGTCTTGGATATATTTGTACCTTGCATGTTATCTAACCCGTGTAGGTACTTGGTTGAATCTAATCCTATGGGATTGCAACACACTCACATCTTGAGCAATTTCTATATCACCAAGTCTCTACACAATGGTGGTTGAAGACAAGGAAGCACGAAACCATTCAAACATATCCTTTGACAAATTCTATGATTAAATCTTATAATTGTCATTTTGGATACACAAGTGCTCTTCCTTGCAAGACTAACCCATGTAGGTAGATGAACTCAAACTCCAAGTGGTGCTCCCAACTCTTGATGAACTACATCAACCTTGAGCAACCCACACAAATTCAACTACATGAGCAAGATCAACACCACCACCCAAGGTATGTTATTCCATCTTAGAGAAGCTTTACTCCAAGTCATGAGTCAAAGCAACTCGACAAGATGTGAATACATCAAAAGGCTTAAACGAAGAATGGTAACCCCATTTTGAGCTTAAACGATGAGTATGACCTATGATCAAGTGATCTCACTTGACTCCTAAGTCAATATACTCTAACATAGGTGACTTTGTCGCCGCCCAACTCTAGATGAAGTTCTCTTGTGTTCTTTTCTATGTTATTGCATTTGTCACTTGCATACTTGTTTCCCCTTTCAAAAAAAACTTCATCTAGATCTTTTAGTTTCTTTTCTTTGCTTTTTGTTCTGCATTTTCTGCATCCAATTCATTGCAAATCTTTCAGTTAATTCCTTGCAAATCCTTGTGAGATTCTACTTGTCTAGTGAGCTGAGGTGACAAGTGGTTTCACTCTGATGAACTCGGTCCCATCGGTTTTCTTTCTTCGGCTCAACCGAAACCTTTCGGTGCAACCGAAGCACACAACTCGGAGTCACCGATTCCACCACAGGACAACCAACTTGCCACTTATTCCTGATTTCTGTTTGCTCCAGCTCCACTAAATGATTCTTGTCCTCTACCAGCATCATATTAGACATGCTGATTTGCTCTGCGACTCAAGGACCAACCCATTTGTATCACATGTCCATAAGAGCCCTTCTTGGAAATTGATGTCAAAGGGGGAGAGAGAGATCACATCAAAGCTTAATCTTTCCTATAGGGGGAGAAAGAGAGAATACTCAGGGGGAGAGAGTTTCTCAACAAGGAGAAAGTAATATCATCAAAGACCCCAGATGCTTGGTGTTCAAGAGGAGAGATGTCACATGTCTTTAAGAGGGGAAAGACATGTTTGTTTGCTTGCTTTAGCTCAAGCTCTGTTGTTTCTTTTCTGTTGCTCTAATTTTCTGTTCCCTATCCTCTCCCAATATCCCATGCAGATTCAGGGGGAGCAAGACATCTAAGGGAAGGAAATCTCTGATTTTATTGCATATCTTTATCTTTGGGGACATGTCTATATCCAATGTGGTACTTAGTACTCACTCTACATGTCATCCCAGTCTTGGTTCTCTTGTGGTTTCTCTTGTTTGCTCTGGTCAGTAGGTGTATCTGTGTTATTTAACCTTGTTTGCGCAGGTTCATCCCATCCTAAGCCAACTCAAGACCACAAGGTAAGTATATGCATCTCAGTCATGTGAATGAGAAATTCTTGCTGATGTACATACTATTTGCAAGAAGGACTCATGAACATGAAGGTACATTTCTCATATTCACATCATTTGCTCTGATGCATATAGCCAAGATACATGTAACACATTGCTTACTCTGTCATGCTTATGCATTCACATGCTCCTATATTCCATATTCACATGTTTGCATACATGTAGGGGGAGCCTATGCATGTTACATGTCCTTCCAAAGCTTTACTTGCTATTCTCTATATCTTTATCTAAAGCTTTGATGTATGTTGTCATCAATTACCAAAAAGGGGGAGATTGAAAGCACAAGTGCTCCCTGGGTGGTTTTGGTAATTAATGTCAACATATCTCTTGTTGGACTAACACCTTTACCTAGTATGTTTCAGATAAGTTCAACAATGGAGTGGCATGGACTAGAGGATGTGGAACCCCTTCAAGATGCTAAGGACAAAGGATTGGCTCAAGCTTCAAGATCAAGACTCTACATTTTCTATTTTAGTGATCCAAGATCACATTGAGTCTATAGGAAAAGCCAATACTATCAAGAGGGGATGAGGTGTTGCTTAATGGCTTGCTTGCTCAAAGTGCTTCATGATATGCTCCAAAACCCTCAACTACCTTCCCACATCCACATATGACCTAAACCAAAAATCAAACTCGGCCCCACCGATTCTTTCTATCCGGAGCCACCGAGTTTCAAATGTCATAGCCACTGCCACAAACCCTAGCAAATCGGTTTCACCGATAGGGATCTCGTTCTCACTGAGATGGGATTGTAATCTCACTGTGTATGTCCATTACCAAAATCGGTCTCACCGAGTTTGAGCAATCGGTACTACCGAGATTACAATGCAAACCCTCTGGTTAGCTTATTACCAAAATCGGTCCCACTGAGTTTGTGTAATCGGTCTCACCGAGTTTGCCTGACCAACTCTCTGGTTAGCTTATTACCAAAATCGGTCCCACCGAGTTTGTGTAATCGGTCACACCGAGATTATGTTATGCCCGAACCCTAACCATATCGGTCCTACCGAGTTGCATCTCAGTCTCACCGAAAATCCTAACGGTCACTAGGTTTGCTGAATCGATCCGACCGAGTTTAACCATTCGGTCCCACCGAGTTTGGCAAATTGTGTGTAACGGTTAGATTTTGTGTGAAGGCTATATATACCCCTCCACCCACTCTTCATTCGTGGAGAAAGCCATCAGAACACATCTACACTTCCAATACACATATTCTGAGAGAGAACCACCTACACTTGTGTTGAGGTCAAGATATTCCATTCCTACCATATGAATCTTGATCTCTAGCCTTTCCCAAGTTGCTTTCCACTGAAATCTTCTTTCCACCAAATCCAAATCCTGTGAGAGAGAGTTGAGTGTTGGGAGACTATCATTTGAAGCACAAGAGCAAGGAGTTCATCATCAACACACCATTTGTTACTTCTTGGAGAGTGGTGTCTCCTAGATTGGCTAGGTGTCACTTGGGAGCCTCCGACAAGATTGTGGAGTTGAACCAAGGAGTTTGTAAGGGAAAGGATATCGCCTACTTCGTGAAGATCTACCGCTAGTGAGGCAAGTCCTTCGTGGGCGACGGCCATGATGGAATAGACAAGGTTGCTTCTTCGTGGACCCTTCGTGGGTGGAGCCCTCCATGGACTCGCGCAACCGTTACCCTCCGTGGGTTGAAGTCTCCATCAACGTGGATGTACGATAGCACCACCTATTGGAACCACGACAAAAACATCCGTGTCTCCAATTGCGTTTGAATACTCCAAACCCTTCCCTTTACATTCTTGCAAGTTGCATGCTTTACTTTCCGCTGCTCATATACTCATTGCATGCTTGCTTGATATGTATTGTGTTTGTTAAACTTGTGCTCAAACTCCACTTAAACTTAAGAATATAAAAAACTGCAACTTTTGGCACCTAGTGTCTAATCACCCCCCCTCTAGACACCTCTTCTCGATCCTTTCAGACCTAAAACTTCACGAAGAATATTTTTGGAATTAATAAAAAATACTAGCGTAACAATCAACACCAGGGGGCCCACACCCTGTCCATGAGGGTGGAGGGCGCGCCCACCCCCTTGGGGCGCGCCCCTGCCTTGTGGGCCCCCTGAGGCTCCACCGACCTCAACTCCAACTCTATATATTCATGTTCGGGGAGAAAAAATCAGAGAGAAGGATTCATCATGTTTTACGATACGGAGCCACCGCCAATCCCTAATGTCTGTCGGAGGGCTGATCTGGAGTCCGTTCGGGGCTCCGGAGAGGGGAATCCGTCGCCATCGTCATCATCAACCTTCCTCCATCACCAATTTCATGATGCTCACCGCTGTGCGTGAGTAATTCCATCGTAGGCTTGCTGGACGGTGATGGGTTGGATGAGATTTATCATGTAATCAAGTTAGTTTTGTTAGGGTTTGATCCCTAATATCCATTATGTTCTCAGATTGATGTTGCTATGACTTTACTATGCTTAATGCTTGTCACGTGGGGCCGAGTGCCATGATTTCAGATCTGAACCTATTATGTTTTCATGAATATATGTGAGTTCTCGATCCTATCTTGCAAGTCAATAGTCACCTACTATGTGTTATGATTCGGTAACCCCGAAGTGACAATAATCGGGACCACTCCCGGTGATGACCGTAGTTTGAGGAGTTCATGTATTCACTAAGTGTTAATGCTTTGGTCCGGTACTCTATTAAAAGAAGGCCTTAATATCCCTTAGTTTCCAATAGGACCCCGCTGCCACGGGAGGGTAGGACAAAAGGTGTCATGCAAGTTCTTGTCCATAAGCACGTATGACTATATTTGGAATACATGCCTACATTACATTGATGAACTGGAGCTAGTTCTGTGTCACCCTATGTTATAACTGTTGCATGAGGAATCACATCCGACATAATTATCCATCAGTGATCCAATGCCTACGATCTTTTCACATATTAATCTTGCTTAGTTACTTTTCCGTTGCCACTGTTACAATCACTACAAAAACTACTACTGTTACTTTTGCCACCGTTATCGTTACTTCCATACTACTTTGCTACTAAATATTTTGCTGCAGATATTAAGTCTTCCAGGTGTGGTTGAATTGATAACTCAGCTGCTAATACTTGAGAATATTCTTTGGCTCCCCTTGTGTCGAATCAATAAATTTTGGTTGAATACTCTACCCTCGAAAACTGTTGCGATCCCTATACTTGCGGGTTATCACCCCCTTTATATACGTGGGAGGGGGTGCTACCTCTTGAGCACTGCGTTGGATTTCCCCTAAGAGGAGAGGATGATGCAGCAAAGTAGCGTAAGTATTTCCCTCAGTTTTTGAGAACCAAGGTATCAATCCAGTAGGAGGCTACGCGCGAGTCCCTCGTACCTACACAAAACAAATAGCTCAACGCAACCAACGCGATTAGGGGTTGTCAATCCCTTCACGTTCACTTATGAGAGTGAGATCTGATAGAGATGATAGATATTATTTTTGGTATTTTTGGTATAAAGATGCAAAGTAAAAAGTAAAAGGCAAAGTAAAAAGCAAAGCAATAATAAAGTGATGGAGATTGATATGATGAGAATAGACCTGGGGGCCATAGATTTCACTAGTGGCTTCTTTCAAGAGCATAAGTATTTTACGGTGGGTGAACAAATTACTGTTGAGCAATTGACAGAATTGAGCATAGTTATGAGAATATCTAGGTATGATCATGTATATAGGCATCACGTCCGAGACAAGTAGACCGACTCCTGCCTGCATCTACTACTATTACTCCACTCATCGACCGCTATCCAACATGCATCTAGAGTATTAAGTTAAAAACAGAGTAACGCCTTAAGCAAGATGACATGATGTAGAGGGATAGTTTCATGCAATATGATAAAAACCCCATCTTGTTATCCTCGATGTCAACAATACAATACGTGCCTTGCTACCCCTACTGTCATTGGGAAAGGACACCGCAAGAATGAACCCAAAGCTAAGCACTTCTCCCATTGCAAAAAAACCAATCTAGTAGGCCAAACCAAACTGATAATTCGAAGAGACTTGCAAAGATAACCAATCATACATAAAAGAATTCAGAGAAGATTCAAATATTGTTCATAGATAGACTTGATCATAAATCCACAATTCATCGGTCTCAACAAACACATCGCAAAAAGAAGATTACATCGAATAGATCTCCACTAGAGAGGGGGAGAACATTGTATTGAGATCCAAAAAGAGAGAAGAAGCCATCTAGCTACTAACTATGGACTCAAAGGTCTGAGGTAAACTACTCACACTTCATCGGAGGGGCTATGGTGATGATGTAGAATCCCTCCATGGTGGATGCCCTCTCCGACGGAGCTCCGGAACATGCCCCAAGATGGGATCTTGTGGGTACAGAAGGTTGCGGCGGTGGAATTAGGTTTTTGGCTCCGTATCTGATCGTTTGGGGGTACGTAGGTATATATAGGAGGAAGGAGTACATCGGTGGAGCTTCGAGGGGCCCACGAGGCAGGGGGGCACGCCCTAGGGGGCGCCCTCCACCCTCGTGACCGCCTCGTGGCTTTCTTGACGGAGGGTCCAAGTCTCCAGGATCATATCTATTGAGAAAATCACGTTCCCGAAGGTTTCATTCCGTTTGGACTCCGTTTGATATTCCTTTTCTTCGAAACACTGAAATAGGCAAAAAACAACAATTCTGGGTTGGGCCTCCAGTTAATAGGTTAGTCCCAAAAGTAATATAAAAGTGGAAATAAAGCCTAATATGGTCCAAAACAGTAGATAATATAGCATGGAGCAATAAAAAATTATAGATACATTGGAGACGTATCAGGGGGCACCCCAAAGGCACACCAAGTCTTCTCTTAGCTGTGTGCGGTGCCCCCCTCCACAGTTACACACCTCGGGTCATATCGTCGTAGTTCTTAGGCGAAGCCCTGCGCCGGTAACTTCATCATCACCGTCGCAACACCGTCGTGTTGATGAAACTCTCCCTCGTCCTCAACTGGATCAAGAGCTCGAGGGACGGCATCGTGCCGAACGTGTGGTGAACACGGAGGTGCCATACATTCGGTGCTTGGATCGGTTGGATCGCGAAGACGTTCCACTACATCAACCACGTTACTAAACGCTTCCACTTTCGGTATACGAGGGTACGTGGACACACTCTCCTCGCTCGTTGCTATGCATCTCCTAGATAGATCTTGCGTGATCGTAGGTAATTTTTTTAAATACCGCGTTCCCCAACAGATCTGACATCAGAAAGCCCAGCAGGTTACCTACAGGAACACCAAACACACATTTTGCCAGGTTAAGCTTCATTTGGTAAACTCAAAGATTGGCTAACGTCTGCTTTAGATCGTCAAGCACGGTTTCTTTCTTCTGAGACTTGACCATGATATCATCAACGTAAGCGTGAACATCGCGTCCAATCTGGTTGTGGAAACAATTGTGCACACATCGCTGATAAGTGGCTCCAGCACTCTTCAGTCCAAACGGCATGGACGTATAACAGAAAGCTCCAAAGGGTGTGATAAAGGATGTCTTCTCCTGGTCTTTTTCTGCCATCTTAATCTAATGATATCCACAGTAAGCGTCCAGGAAACAGAAACACTCACAGCCAACGGTAGAGTCGCCTAATCATGAATTAGGCTAATCACATATTAAGTTAATCGCATATTAGCCTAATCACATATTTGCCTAAGCGCTTACTAACCTAATTATAATCTAATATCTAATAAAATCTAATATATACATATAATCCCTATATTGTTGGTATGCGAGGAAGAGCAAGCGAATCCTCGGGACAAGCCTTGTTCAAGTCGGTGTAATCAAAACACATTCGCCAAGTACCATTTTTCTTCAGAACAAGCACTGGGTTAACCAACCACTCGGGGTGAAAAACCTCAACGATGAACCCGATAGCTAGGAGCCGAGCCACCTCTTCACCAATAGCTTTTCATCTCTCCTCATTAAAACAACGGAGGTATTGCCGGACAGGCTTCATCTTTGGATCAACATTTAGGCAGTGCTCAACGATTTCTCTCTGTACACCAGGCATTTCAGAAGGTTTCCATGCAAAAATGTCCCGATTCTCATGGATGAACTCAAAGAGAATGCTTTCCTATTTGGGGTCCATATTTTCCCCACTGCTGAGATGAATCGCTAGGGGTGAAGTCGACCTACTTTGTATCCTCAGCTAACTTGAACTTGAGCAGGGGGGTTAGACTCGGTAGTCGGCTTTTTCAGGGAAGTCACATCAGCTGGGTCAACGTTGTCCTTGTAAAACTTCAAGTCTTTAGCTGCACAGGCTGACTCAGCATAATCAACGTCTCCTTCTTCACACTCAAGCGCAATTTTCCTGTCACCATTGTCCGTGATAGTACCCTCAGGCCCTGGCATCTTCAGTTTTAGATACGCATAGCAAGGACGTGCCATGAAGCGTGCGTAAGCCAGCCGACCGAACAAGGCATGGTAAGGACTTGTAATCTTGACCACCTCAAACTTGAGATATTTAGTCACGTAGTTGAACTCGGTTCCAAAAGCAACCTCCAAAGAAAATTTCCCAATAGGATATGCCGACTTGCCGGGAACTATCCCATGAAACACCGTAGACAACGGTTTGAGCTGTTTTTCTGATAAATTCATCCGCTCGAGGGTATCATAATAGAGGACGTTTATGCTACTGATACGTCTCCAACTTATCTATACTTTTTTTTATTGTTCCATGCTATTATAGTATCAATCTTGGATGTTTTATATGCAATATTATATAATTTTTTGGACTAACCTATTAACTTAGTGCCAAGTGTCAGTTGTTGTTTGCCAGTTATTGGTTTTCCAGGAATTTTGTACCAAACTAAGTCCAAATGCCATGAAACTTTTTGACGATTTTTTTCTGGACATAAGAGACCCTAGAAGCTTCAGGAGGAGGCCAGAAGGCAAAGGAGTAGGCTGTTGGGAATTGTTGCATGGAAAACCAAAAAAATCTACACACACGTAATGATCTATCCATGGAGATGCATAGCAATGAGAGGGAGAGTGTGTCTATGTACCCTCGTAGACCGTAAGTGGAAGCGTTTCTCAACACAGTTGATGTAGTCGAACTTCTTCGCGCTTCAACCGATCAAGTACCGAACACACGACACCTACGCGTTCTGCACACGTTTAGCTCAGTGACGTCCCTATCCTTCTTGATCTAGCAAGACATCAAGGTAGTAGATGAGTTTCGTCAGCACGATGGTGTGGTGATGGTGATGGTGAAGTGATCCTCGTAGGGCTTCGCCTAAGCACTACGAAAATATGACCAGGGGTGTAAACTGTGGAGGGGGTGCCGCACACGGCTAAACAATTGTCTTGGATGTGCTAGGCGCCCCCCATATATATATACGTGGGAGGGGGAGGGGAGAGGCCAGGAGGCGCCCCAAGTAGGACCGAATCCTACTTCGGCTCCTCCCAAGCCGCGCACCCCCCTGCCATATTTGTCGGAGGGGGAAGGAACGAGGGGGAGAGAGAAGGAAGGGGGAATCCTATTCCACTCTTTCCTTTCCCTTCCCCTCTTTCCTTTCCCTTCCCCTCTTTCCTTCTCCTCTTAGGCCAGCCCGTATGGGGGGCGCACCAGCCCCGTGTGGCCGGTGCATTTCCCCTCTTGGCCCATAAGGCCCACCCCTTCTTGGCATCACCACCCACTACCTTGTTCTTCTTATTCTCATGAGCACCCTCTCCCTCCTTGACAAATACCTCCTTGAGAGGGAGAGGTTGATTGGTCTTGCTCTTCTTCGTCATCTTCTTTACCTTGGGCCTACAAACCCAAGTCCCTCCTTTGCCACAACTTCCATTTGATTACACCAAAGATCATTTAGGTTCTTATCGCCTTGTATGAAAGTCACAAGGCCCTTCTCAAGTTGCTCTTTCAACTTAGCATATTCGTCCACAAGATGCACATGCTCACAACAAGGATTAGTAGCATGGGCATTATCAATTAATACAAAAGGAGGACAAGTGGATATCTCCTTGGTTAGCTTCACTTGGAGTTGATCACGAGACTCCTTGAGGCATCACAAGAACTCTTGTGAGCCTTGTCGACTAGCTCAAACTCCTCCTTGAGTCTAGCATGGCCAATCCCAAGTTCAACTTTATCGGATTTGAGCGCACGGGCAAGAACAAGAGCACATGATCATGATATTTCTTGAATTTAGCAAGATCAACATTTTGTGACTCCTCAAGAGCCAAACAGAGACCTCACTCTTCCTCAAGAGCAATAGAAAGATTCTCTATATCCTCGACATAGTCACGATCGACTATGCCCTTCCATCTTAGTGACGGTCTCTTCATGAGACTCATTGATATCACTGGCCTCAGCTAGTTGTTCCAAGAGAGCAACAAAGTGCTTCTTGGTCTCACCTTTAAGCTTACCCAAGAACTTTTCGAACTCATTCTCATCCACCTTTACCTCCTCATTTTCATCCACACAATCCAACAACAAGGGATTAGTAGTGACAGAAGTTTTGATGTTGGTAGTTACCTTGTTGATGCCTTTTGCCATGAGGGCACTTGGGGATGAGGTTCTCGTTGGGGGCATTGAAGAGAGACACCGAGGTTGGGGAAGAGGAGGCAATGGCCACAGAGGACGTTGCCATCACCTTTCGGCTTGCATCATCATCATCATCATCATTGGAGACATACTCTTTGTGCGCCACCAATCCCTTTTGTGGCACCTTCTTTGTGAAGTTGTTCTTGTTGGGGAAGGACTTGGCCTTGTCTTTGCGGATTAGCTTGCCACCATTGTCTTCCTTCTTCTCGTAGAGGCAATCCACCAAAAAGTGAATCACATTGCAAAAATTGTAGCAAGTCCTCACACGTTGCTTGCCCTTGTATTCACTTGAGTTGTTCTTGGTGAAGTTGGGCCTTTATTTTCTCTTGTTGCCCCAAAATTACCTTGACACAAGAGCCATGTACTCATGGTAAGCATATTTGGTGTCTTCGGGGCAACCGAATGGCCTTGACCTTAAAAGCAAGGTAGGGCTTCTTTGACCGTTGAGATCGCGCAAGGGCATTGTCGGCGGTCTTGTTGATATTCATAGCAATGAACTCATCCAACACATCACTTGAGGACAAGGTGTGGAAGTCCCGTCTTTGACGGATCATGGAGGACATAGCCTTGTTGTGAGGCTTTATGGCCTCGAGGAACTTGCACTTGATCCAAATATCATATGTATAATTGCTCCCATGGTCTAGGAGTGAAACCACGAGAGTAGTAAATCTCCGGTAAAGCTCACGAGGATCTTTAACATCATTCATCACAAACTCATCAGCCTCATCAAGGACCATCTCAAAGTTGGAGCGTTGAATGCTCGATCTCCCCTTATACAAGGAGACGATGAATTCCCATGCATCTTTTACAAGAGTGAATGGGTGCAAGTGAGCAAGCTCTTCGGGTGGCTTTGCGGCTTGAAGAACGAACAAGGCAGAGTGGTTGTATCGATTGCCCACTTCTTCTCTTGGAGTGAAGTTGTTTGGATCATGTGGGTAGAAGCCTTGCTCAATGATTCTCCAGAGATGTGTTGAGTTGTGATTCAAATGGCACTTGATACGAAAAAACCAATTAGAAAAATAATTTAGCACAAGCTTAGGAGGTGGACCAAAGTGGTTTAAATGAGGTGAAAGGACCGATCCTCCATAGACCCGGGGAGGGGCAACCGAGGCATGGATGCTCGACCCATTTCTTCCAAGAGGGGCAGAAGTTTGCGTACCTTTAGCTGCCTCCTTAGCGGATTTGGCCTCGGACTCCGATGTGGTTGGATTAAGCACTTGCAATGGCCCGGTAGAAGTTTTCAACTCCTCAAGGAGTTATTTAAGCATGGACTTGACCTTGGCCGTCATAGACGTCTTAAGTGAAGGAATAGCTTCATTTAAATCGTCTTGGGTGACCGCGGTCAATTCCACATCCGCGGGTATCTCTTCACCCATTTCTCCCTCATCAACCATACTCTTTAGGCGTTAGGGTTAGGGTTTAGGATCGATATGGTTGACTAGAGGGGGGATAGGCAACTACCAATTTTTAGCATTTCTTAGCAAGTTAGGTTTAGCAAAAAATAGGTTGTCTATGAAGGAAATATGCCCTAGAGGCAATAATAAAGTTATTATTTATTTCCTTATTCTCATGATAAATGTTTATTATTCATGCTAGAATTGTATTAACCGGAAACATAATACATGTGTGAATACATAGACAAACAGAGTGTCACTAGTATGGCTCTACTTGACTAGCTCATTGATCAAAGATGGTTATGTTTCCTAGCCATAGACATGAGTTGTCATTTGATTAACGGGATCACATCATTAAGAGAATGATGTGATTGACTTGACCCATTCTGTTAGCTTAGCACTTGATCGTTTAGTATGTTGCTATTGCTTTCTTCATGACTTATACATGTTCCTATGACTATGAGATTATGCAACTCCCGTTTACCGGAGGAACACTTTGTGTGCTACCAAACGTCACAACGTAACTGGGTGATTATAAAGGTGCTCTACAGGTGTCTCCAAAGGTACTTGTTGGGTTGGCGTATTTCGAGATTAGGATTTGTCACTCCGATTGCCGGTGAGGTATCTTTGGGCTCACTCGGTAATGCGCATCACTATAAGCCTTGCAAGCATTGTAACTAATGAGTTAGTTGCGGGATGATGTATTACGGAACGAGTAAAGAGACTTGCCGGTAACGATATTGAACTAGGTATTGAGATACCGACGATCGAATATCGGGCAATTAACATACCGATGACAAAGGGGACAACGTATGTTGTTATGCGGTTTGACTGATAAAGATCTTCGTAGAATATGTAGGAGCCAATATGAGCATCCAGGTTCCGCTATTGGTTATTGACCTGAGACATGTCTCGGTCATGTCTACATAGTTCTCGAACCCGTAGGGTCCGCACGCTTAAAGTTTCGGTGACGGTTGTATTATGAGTTTATGTGATTTGATGTACCGAAGGTAGTTCGGAGTCCCGGATGAGATCGGGGACATGACGAGGATTCTCGAAATGGTCGAGACGTAAAGATTGATATATTGGACGACTATATTCGGACATCGGAAAGGTTCCGAGTGATTTGGGTATTTTCGGGGGTACCGGGGAGTTACGGGAATACGGGAAGAAGTATATGGGCCTTATTGGGCTTTAGGGGAGAGAGAGAGGCAGGCTGCGCGCCCCCCAAGGCCTAGTCCGAATTGGACTAGGGGGAAGGGTTGCGCCCCCTCCTTCCTTCTCTTCTCTCTTCCCCTTCCTTCTCTCCTACTCCTACTACATGGAAGGGGGGAATCCTACTCCCGGTGGGAGTAGGACTCCCCGGGGTGCGCCATAGAGAGGGCCGGCCCCTCCCCTCCTCCACTCCTTTATATATGTGGCAAGGGGGCACCCCATAGACACAACAATTGATCTCTTGATCTCTTAGCCGTGTGCGGTGCCCCCCTCCATCATAATCCACCTCGGTCATATCATAGCGGTGCTTAGGTGAAGCCCTGCGTCGGTAGCATCATCATCACCGTCATCACACCGTCGTGCTGATGGAACTCTCCCTCAAAGCTCTACTAGATCGGAGTTCGTGGAATGTCATCGAGCTGAACGTGTGCTGAACTCGGAGATGCCGCGCGTTCGGTACTTGGATCGGTCGGATCGTGAAGACGTACAACTACATCAACCGCGTTGTTCTAATGGTTCCGCTTTCGGTCTACGAGGGTACGTGGACACACTCTCCCCTCTCGTTGCTATGCATCACCATGATCCTGTGTGTGCGTAGGAATTTTTTTGAAATTACTACGTTCCCCAACAATGGCATCCGAGCCAGGTTTTATGCGTAGATGTTATATGCACGAGTAGAACACAAGTGAGTTGTGGGCAATACAAGTCATACTGCTTACCAGCATGTCATACTTTGGTTCGGCGGTATTGTTGGATGAAGCGGCCCAGACCAACATTACGCGTACGCTTACGCGAGACTGGTTCTACCGACGTGCTTTGCACACAGGTGGCTGGCGGGTGTCAGTTTCTCCAACTTTAGTTGAACCGAGTGTGGCTACGCCCGGTCCTTGAGAAGGTTAAAACAACACTAACTTGACGAACTATCGTTGTGGTTTTGATGCGTAGGTAAGAACAGTTCTTGCTCAGCCCGTAGCAGCCACGTAAAACTTGCAACAACAAAGTAGAGGGCGTCTAACTCGCTTTTGCAGGGCATGTTGTGATGTGATATGGTCAAGGCATGATGCTTTATTGTACGAGATGATCATGTTTTTTAACCGAGTTATCGGCAACTAGCAGGAGCCATATGGTTGTCGCTTTATTGTATGAAATGCAATCGCCCTGTAATGCTTTACTTTATCACTAAGCGGTAGCGATAGTCGTAGAAGCATAAGTTGGCGAGACGACAACGATGCTACGATGGAGATCAAGGTGTCGTGCCGGTGATGATGGTGATCATGACGGTGCTTTGGAGATGGAGATCACAAGCACAAGATGATGATGGCCATATCATATCACTTATATTGATTGCATGTGATGTTTATCTTTTATGCATCTTATCTTGCTTTGATTGACAGTAGCATTATAAGATGATCTCTCACTAAATTTCAAGATAAAAGTGTTCTCCCTGAGTATGCACCGTTGCGAAAGTTCTTCGTGCTGAGACACCACGTGATGATCGGGTGTGATAGGCTCTACGTTCAAATACAATGAGTGCAAAACAGATGCACACGCGGAATACTCAGGTTAAACTTGACGAGCCTAGCATATGCAGATATGGCCTCGGAACACTGAGACCGAAAGGTCGAGCGTGAATCATATAGTAGATATGATCAACATAGTGATGTTCACCATTGAAACTACTCCATCTCACGTGATGATCGGACATGGTTTAGTTGATATGGATCACGTGATCACTTAGAGGATTAGAGGGATGTCTATCTAAGTGGGAGTTCTTTAATAATTTGATTAATTGAACTTTAATTTATCATGAACTTAGTCTTGGTAGTATTAGCATATCTATGTTGTAGATCAATAGCTCGCGTTTAGCTCCCCTGTTTTATTTTTTGATATGTTCCTAGAGAAAACTAAGTTGAAAGATGTTAGTAGCAATGATGCGGATTGAATCCGTGATCTGAGGATTATCCTCATTGTTGCACAGAAGAATTATGTCCTTGATGCACCGCTAGGTGACAGACCTATTGCAGGAGCAGATGCAGACGTTATGAACGTTTTGAGAAAAGATCGGTATGATGACTACTTGATAGTTTAGTGCACCATGCTTTACGGCTTAAAACCGGGACTTCAAAAATATTTTGAACGACATGGAGGATATAAGATGTTCCAAGAGTTGAAATTAGAATTTCAGACTCATGCCCGTGTCAAGAGGTATGAGACCTCTGATAGTACTATGCCTACAAGATGGAGGAGAATTTCTCAGCTAGTGAGCATGTGCTCAGAACGTCTGAGTACTACAATCACATGAATCAAGTGGGAGTTAATCTTCCAGATAAGATAGTGATTGACAGAGTTCTCTAGTCACTATCACCAAGTTACTAGAACTTCATGATGAACTATAATATGCAAGGGATAATGGAAACGATTCCCAAAAGCTCTTCGTGATGCTGAAATCGATGGAGGTAGAAATCAAGAAAAGTATCAAGTGTTGATAGTTGACAAGACCACTAGTTTCAAGAAAAAGGGCAAAGGAAAGAAGGGGAACTTCAAGAAGAACGACAAGCAAGTTGCTGCTCAAGTGAACAAGCCCAAGTCTGGACCTAAGCCTGAGACTAAGTGCTTCTACAACAAAGGACTGGTCACTGGAAGCGGAACTACCCCAAGTATTTGGCGGATAAGAAGGATGGCAAAGTGAACAAAGGTATATTTGATATACATGTTATTGATGTGTGCTTTACTAGTGTTTATAGCAACCCCTCGGTATTTGATACTGGTTCAGTTGCTAAAAGTAGTAACTCAAAACGGGAGTTGCAGAATGAACAGAGACTAGTTAAGGGTGAAGTGACGATGTGTGTTGGAAGTAGTTCCAAGATTGATATGATCATCATCGCACACTCCCTATACTTTCGGGATTAGTGTTGAACCTAAATTAGTGTTATTTGGTGTTTGCGTTGAGCATGAATATGATTTGATCATGTTTATTGCAATACGGTTATTCATTTAAGTTAGAGAATAATTGTTGTTCTGTTTATATGAATAAAACCTTCTATGGTCATACACCCAATGAAAATGGTTCATGGGATCTCGATCGTAGTGATACACATATTCATAATCACTACAAAAAATACACTTCCGTGATGATACGTGTTTGTCACAGTAGGTCGCGTTTTTTGTCATGCATGTACATCCATGACAAATTTATGACAGAATCAAGATAGTCATACCTGTGCTGTCGTAGAAGTGTTCCATGACATTACCAAAATTATCATCACGGAAGTGTCCACTTCCATGACGATAAATCGCGCATCACAGAAGTGCTTTCGTCAAGGGTGACCGACACGTGGCATCCACCGTAACGGAATGCCGTTAAGCTATCGGGTCGGGTTTTGGATCCGATAACCCGTTAACAGCCCCGACCAATGGGAAATTTCCACATGTAAAATTCTTATTGGCCGAACGAAACACGTGTCAGCTCGTCAGTGGGTCAGATAGGCGCCTATGATACGTCGACACGTGGCACGGCCCAACAGAGGCCCATTCCTGTGAAAAGGCCGACCCGTTTGACTTGGTCAAAAGGTGGCAGGCCGGCCCATGGAAAGCCTGTTAACGACCTGTTCGCATATAGCCCATTTACAGCCCGCTAACCCAAGGCCCGTTACGCCCTATCCGAATTAGGCCCAGTAGCGTCATCTGGGCCATCCAATATGATTCCAGCCCGTTGTCACTTCTGGCCCATGTATGGCCCATGACGTCTTTCGGCCCATATGAGGCCCTATGTAACTCTTGGCCTATTAACAACCCGTGGTGAAACTGGCCCATAATGAACAGTGTATCACTTTACACCCATTAACGGCCCGTGGTGAAACTGGCCCGTAATGAACAGTGTATCACTTTATACCCATTAACGGCCCGTTATTCCGTTGGGCCGTTTCCAGCCCATGTTATCTTTCGGCCTTCTCACAGCCCATTTATTCTTGGGCTCATTTCCAGCATTCGTTTACTTACGGCCCGTTACTGTCATTTTCTGCTTGTGGGCCAAATTCAGCCTGTGGTTACAGTCGGCCCGTTTGTGGTCCGTTAATACGTTGGGCCGTTTTCATAGCGTCATCAAATACGGCCTATTAACGATGGCCCGTTGCGGTCGGCCCATGAACGAACGATTCCAACCCTAGCCCGTTTATGGCCATAATGCGGCCTGTTATTGGCCCACGTTTGGCCAATCGATCATATGGCCCATATAAGGCCCATTGATGATACGACCCGTATAAGGCCCATTGTTTCTACGGCCCGTAGAAGGCCTACTGTTTCTACGGCCCTTAGAAGGCCCACTGTTTCTACGGCCCGTAGGAGGCCCAATGTCACTACAGTAAATATTAGCCCATGGTTATTGTGGCCTAGTTTTAAAAAATAGGTTATTGCAGCCACTAGCTAACCACGGAAAATGAACTGCAATGACTACAAGCAAACAAATAAACAAGACAACAAGGAAATAAATAATCAAGCAACTAACGCTAGGCTATCACGACTATTACACATATTACATCCACTGGGCATCAAAGTTCGCCACCAATGCAAATATAGGGAACAAAGCAGCATATCATATACACTGGTCGTCAAAATTGGCCACCAGTGCAAATAAACGCGGCAGCAAAACAAGAGCATAACTGAAACAACTTCATAAGAGCTCAAGAAACGTTATCCTGGGTATCCACCATGCTGGCAATAAGCTTAGCAAGCTGATTAACTTTGTCTTGTTTGGCGCTAAAATCCTCCAACGCTTGCTGTTGCACCAGAAAGTATGCATCTGAATGCTCTAGGGACTTCCGTAGTCCTTCCGCTTCTTGTCGCAGCACAACTGATCGATGTCTTTCAGCTTGTAGTTGAGACTCAAGAAACCGAACTGATTCAGACAGTGAGTTTGAATAGCTTGTGCAAGCGGTAGTGGCCAGTAACTCCAACACTAAACCAAGACAGGATGTGTCACTATCCTGAACCTTATCTGCATTACTTCCTTTATCGTTGCTTAATAAGGCACTCTTCCCCAATATTCTGTCAGCATTCTAAAAGAAGAAACAAGCAGACACATAACAAGTTTAGCATGTACTAGTATATGAAACTCATTTCGGTGAACCAGTTCATTAGTAAGGTGGACATGATTAAACTACCAAGTCTTCTATTGCCAAGTACTAGTACATAATAAAAGCATCAAACAAACATATATCTATGTCCTATGGTAGCAATGGAATCTTAAATTAGAACAGTTGTTCTTCAGGTTTAGGCACTTATTCTACATGAACAAAGTATAGTAAGACGCAAGAATATAATACTTAAAAAATAGAAAATGAGCTCATAGACCTTACCACATTCTTGGTTCGGGACCAGTACAGAACAAGGCGTTCCCAGTCATCGTCCAGTAAATGTGTCTCAGGAGAACGTAAGGGAATTTGATGAGTTTCTTTGCCAGCGAAGTACGTTTTCTTCAGGTAATTCCGATACTGCCACCAAGCATTCTTGAAGATAGCAGAGGTATTAGCACAGGTTACCTCATCCTGAGTTTCCAAATCGGTCCTTCTCTATAGAGAAAAATGGGAAAATTTGCTGTATTATAACCATCATGGAGGTAGGATGTATGGGACGAAGCAAAGTAATTGCCATGTATAACATTACTTACACATAACTCCTGGACAAACACCTGCAACTGGCATTTTCCTTCATCTTCAGTATAATATTTCCAAGATGGGAAGATACGCACATACGATTTAACAACATCAAATGCGCTAGATGCTAAACTACGACTAGCTGGTTGTGCTTCCTCCACAGGAATAGGCGTACTAACTGGTGGAGTTGGGGTTCGCCGTGATAGTATTGGCCCTTTGGGCACTGGAGCTGCCTTACTAACTACTCTTGTTTGGGATCTCTGTGTTGGATATGGTGTTGTGTCAACAGGAATTGGGTTACTATCGGCTGGGGTTGAGGTTAGATTGGGTGAAGCTAGTTCTCTGTCCATCGCAGTAGGGGTACAATCTGCGAGAGTTTGGGTTATGTGTGGTAGGGCTGGTTCTTGTGCATGTACAACTGGGGTGCTATCTCCACCAAGAGGTAGCACTGTTTTATTTGAAGACTGTCTTTTTAGTCCGCTAGATACTGGCATCACCTGCTCCAATTCAAATGGCTGATAAACAGGAAACATAGTTGAATGTACAAACATTGTAAGAGAGACAGATGCAATAGATAGTGTGGAAAAAAGAGGGCATGAAATAGTTGACATGTATATTGTTTAACTAAAACGCATAGCATGACATAATTTCACATATATGATGTCTATCTAAACTGGATAGCATAGCATAACATAATTCAAAGATATGATGAATAACTAAACAGGATCGCATGACATAATTCACCTACATGTTATCTAAGTAATCAGGATCACATCATTTAATTCACATATGTGATTTATATGCTAAACAAATGGCATTCGATATGATGTCTGAACTAAGAACATGGTGTTGAATATTGTGTATATGATGTCTAAACTATGCAATGCAAGACACCGTATGCATGATATGAGCAGTATAACCGTGCCAAGTTAGAGCATACACCTCAGTGGGGGAATAGGACTGGTCATCTGTCTCTGAATCCATCTCTGAGGAGCTATAGGGACCCAACAAGAGATCTGCTTCGACAGGTAGCACTGTCTGCTCTGAATGCCTTATTTTCACTCCAGATTTTTTCATCTCCCACCCAAATGGCTGATTCACAGGAAGAGTAGTTTAATGTACAAACATTGTCGACAAATGGAAATGTAATGAAGAAAAGGATGGACAAGATATCATTCAAATATATGATGCCTGGTTAAACAGGATGACATTACACATTTCACATATATTATGGCTGGCTAAAAGACATGAGACTGCATAATTCCCATATATGATATAGAAACTAAACAGGTGGCATTACAGAACATGTCTAAACTAAGTAGATGACATATATGATGTCAAAAGTATGCACTACAAGGCAACATATGCATGATATGACTAACATCATCGTGCCAAGGTAGAGCAAACACCTTGGGGGGTAAATAGGAGTGGTCAGCAGCGTCTGAATCCGCCTCAGAACAGATATCTTCCTCTGGATTACAATCTGGAGAGGGGTGGGGAGGGTTTGCCATTGAACCCACCATGGAGCGATATCTGCATGACATTGTATTGCCGCGCAAAACTCTTCTCTTTTTCTCTACATGTTCAGCATGACTGTGTACAATATCTGACATGCATACAAAAAATATGGTGAGATTTTTTAAGGAGAGCATGCGGAAATTTAGAGTGATGGTAACAACCAGTGGATCGATGTTTTTCTGTTGAACCAAAATAGCCCTAATGGATCGACGTGAATATATAGTAATAAGTGATGCAACAAGGGTACAACCTCTTTGCCGTAGCCGTGTCGACCTCATCATCATTGGGTTGGTCGCTGAAACAGTTGAGGCAGAGGTGGCTGTAGGAGGTGTGGAGGAAGATCTGAGGAATCTGTAGACGGCGTCCAGGGCACTGCTCTGTTGTGATGGATCGTTCTGTTGTTGGAGCAGCTCCAGTGAGCCGTAAGACATCAAGGCTGAAGCAGCACAAGACAAACATCGTCAATCTCAAGTGGGATTCTAATAGCATCTCCAATAGATGATGTAAAATGGATGTAAAATTAACATCACCAAAAACCACCTGACTACAACAAATGAGGTAAAAACTGTTGACTCTGAACTTAACTGTCGAAACTGAAATTTATTGTGGAATCTGAATGCTACTGTGGAAACTGAACACAATGGTAGCAGACAGGCACTTGACATGTAGTTTAGGGAGGGCCTGCAGTTCATCTTCAACCTGCACCCCCCTGAGCCGCTAGCCACCACCGGCCGAACTGCCGGCCCCAGCGCCGCCTCGCCGCCTTGAAACAACTTGCCACCGCTGCCCCGACCAGCCCTCTAGGCCCCCCGCCCCCACCCTGAACCCTGAGATAGATAGTGGGGTACCTCTCCGGCGAGCCCCCGTCCCCGCTACGGGTGGTTCTTCCTTAACTCCGGCGAGCCCCCAACCCCTGAAAATCGACTGACCCAAAAGTCGATTCAGTCGACTGAAGTGTGGCTTAATCGGAGTAGAGCAGCAGCACGAGCGAGGGGGAGAGCAGCAGCAGCAGCTGGGCGAGCGAGCGATCGAGCGAGAGCCGGAGCAGTAGCAGCAGATCCGGCTGGTATGGACGCCGCCGCCGAAGGGGCCTCGCACTGGGGGAGAGCCGCCATGGAGATGTCACCCGCGACGCCGGCTTCAAGGTAGCTGCTCCATGGGGGTGCGGGATGGAGCACCGTCGGCGCCGGGAGGTTGAGTTAAGGAGAAGGTGCGATGCGATGAGTGTACAACCTCTTTGGTGGCACCGAGTAGGCCTCGTCTTTGTCCCAGGAGTCGGTGAGGATGCTGCGGTTCCGGTGGAGCAGGTTAAGGCGGCGCTGTGGGGATGGAGCAGCCGCGATAGACGAGGCGATCGTCGGAGCAACTCCTTGGAGGTGGAGGACGGGGTGGCTGAATCGGCGAGACGACGAGATGGACGACGGATCCTCATCCGGGGAGGTGGACAAGGGACGTCGAGCTGTTGCGGTGGACGACGTCATCGGGGAAGAGGCTCCGGCTGGGCAGCGGTGACGTGGCAGACGGAGGAGGGTCGGTGTCAAAACCGGCGGATCTCGGGTAGGGGGTCCCGAACTGTGCGTCAAAGCCGGATGGTAACAGGAGACAAGGGACACTTTATTTTACCCAGGTTCGGGCCCTCTCGATGGAGGTAAAACCCTACTCCTGCTTGACCAATATTGATGATATGGGTAGTACAAGAGTAGATCTACCACGAGATCAAGTTATTATTGATGATATGGGTAGTACAAGGAGGCTAAACCCTAGAAGCTAGCCTATGGTATTATTTGTGTATGATGAAGTTGTCCTACGGACTAAAACCCTCCGGTTTATATAGACACCGGATAGGGTTAGGGTTACACAGAGTCGGTTATAATGGTAGGAGATCTTGAATATCCGCATCGCCTAGTGTAACGCCCTCGATGCGGCTATATCTCCTACGTGTCGAAGCACGACTTAGAGGCATAACCGCATGGAAAACAATGTCGCAAGTGAGGTAATCTTCACACAACCCATGTAATAAATAAGGGGAAAGGTACATATTTGGCTTACAGTCGCCACTTCACACAAGTACATAAATAAACATCCATCATACAAGTTTCACTCAAGGTCCGACTACGGAACCCAAATAAAAGAAGAATACCCCAAATGCTACACAGATCCCCGAATCAACCCGACTGGGCTCCACTACTGATCATCCGGAAAAGACACATAGTAACGGCCACGTTCCTCGTCGAACTCCCATGTGAGCTCGGTTGCATCATCTGAACTGGCATCGTTGGCACCTGAAACTGTTGTGATAATATCTGTGAGTCACGGGGACTCAGCAATCTCACACCCGCGAGATCAAGACTATTTAAGCTTAAAGGTAGGATGGGGGTAATGAGGTGGAGCTGCAGCAAGCGACTAGCATATATGGTGGCTAACAACGCAAAAGAGAGCGAGAAGAGAAGCAAAGCACGGTCGTGAAACTAGTAGTGATCAAGAAGTGATCCTGAACTACTTATGTCATGCATAACTCCAACACCGTGTTCAATTCCCGGACTCCGCCGAGAAGAGACCATCACGGTTACACACGCGGTTGATGTGTTTTAATTAAGATCAACTTTGGGTTTTCTACAACCGGACATTAACAAATTCCCATCTGCCTCATAACCACGGGCACGGCTTTCGAAAGATAATACCCTGCAGGGGTGTCCCAACTTAGCCCATTATAAGCTCTCACGGTCAACGAAGGATATTCCTTCTACCGGGAAGACCCGATCAATCTCGGAATCCTGGACTACAAGACATTTCGACAGCAATAAAACAAGTCCAGCAAAGCCGCCCGATTGTGCCGACAAATCCTGATAGGAGCTGCACATATCTCGATCTCAGGGCACATCCGGATGAACACTACGTACGGCAACCGAAGATACCCCAAGTTGCCTCAGGGCGGCACCGCAAGTGGCTCTAGTTGGACCAGCAATCGAAGGAGAACTGGCCCGGGGGGTTAAAATAAAGATGACCCTCGGGCTCGCGAAAACCCGGGGGAAAAAGGCTTAGGTGGCAAATGGTAAAACCAATGTTGGGCCTTGCTGGAAAAGTCTTATTCAAAGCGAACTGTCAAGGGGGTCCCATAAATCACCCAACCGTGTAAGGAATGCAAAATCAAGGAACATAACACCGGTATGACGGAAACTAGGGTGGCAAGAGTGGAACAAAACACCAGGCATAAGGCCGAGCCTTCCACCCTTTACCAAGTATGTAGATGCATTAATTAAAATAAGAGATATTGTGATATCCCAAAGTAATCATGTTCCAACAAGGAGCAACATCTCCATGTTCCAACAAGGAACAAACTTCATCTTCACCTGCAACTAACAACGCTATAAGAAGGGCTGAGCAAAGCGGTAACATAGCCAATCAACGGTTTGCTAGGACATGGATGGTTAGGGGCTGACATGGCAATATGGGTGGCATGATATAGCAAGTGGTAGGTATCGCAGCATAGGCATAGCAAAAGAGCGAGCATCTAGCAAGCAAAGATAGAAGTGATTTCGAGGGTATGGTCATCTTGCCTGCAAGGTTGTCAGAGTTGACGAAAGCTTGATCCTCGTAAGCGTTCTCAACAGGGTCCTCATTCACGTACTCGTCTCCCGGCTCTACCCAAGTAAGAACAACAAGCAAAGGGGACAACCATCAATCATGATGCAATGCGCAAGCAACATGATGCAAAACATGACATGATATGCGAGATGTGGTATGCAATGCATATGCGTGCTCCGGAAGGGAAAAGATGAACCAGGCATAATCTTGGCAAACCAAGTATTCCACTGGAAGGATGAGATGATTTCGGTTGAAATCGATATAAAGATCACCGGAATCGGATGCACGATTTGCAAATGACAAGCAAAACAAGAATGACAAGAATCTGCCATTAACAGCATGATGCTACTTAGCAAGCAACAAGAAATTAAGCTACTGCACCCAAACATAGCAACAAAACATATGAAAATGATCTACTCAAGATGCTTGACAAAAGATGAACACTGAGCTACGGCTAAATCACAACACAACAGGTTCAAACAATCACGGCAAAACTGCATATTATAACAGGTTCACAGACTTAGAGAAAATACTAGCATGTCAGGAATTAACATCAGGAAGGCATGTTCATAGCAAGGAAACTACAAGCTACAAGAACAAAACATAGCAAAATATGGCATGTAATGAAACTACTCAGAGCACTTGACAAAAGTCCCTTACTGACCTTAAGCCAGAAAGGATCAGAAAATACCATAACACCCATGTCAATTAAGCAAGTTTCGTTACAGATTTCAGACAGCAGAAATCTGGACATGTCTAAAACAGATATCAAGTAGGCATGTTCGTGAGCTCGATGCACTCACTACAGAGCATTGCATGATAAAATAAGCTTGCAATCATCAAGAAGACATGGCATAGAAGCTATACATGGAAAGAGTAACATCATAGCATGCAAGGATCAACTACAACAATCTTGGCAAAATTGAATAACAAGTAGACAATCTGCCAGGAAACATTTTATAGCAAAAGTAGAGCTCGATTGACTTAAGCTATGGCACTCCATAAATACAAACAAAGGCACGGATGGATAGAGGACATCCATATGCCCAAAACATCCTTACTGATCATGCTCAAAATATGCATAGATCTCTCTGAAACAACATGAACATATGGCATAAAAATAACATCAGGGAAAAACTTAGTGAAAATACTAAGTCCCTGGAATCAGCAACATTAACATCCCTAGTTTGCATGCTTATACTAGTCACCACAAAGATCACAAAAATACATGGCATACAGCTCTGGAAAGATAGCATGGCATATTTCAAAACACATGTAGAGCTCAACTTCATAGGATGCACACATCAATCATGGCAAAAAATGACAAAAGTACATGTTCTGATAATAAACAGGAACTAACATCACATAGCCCTCTTCCAATAGCATTTCGGGCATCAAGATGAGCTCAAATGAAAATGATGCAATGGAATGAAATGATGTACTCATCGAGGCAAACAATTTGACATAATATACGCATGAATCGGAGCTACGGATGCGGAGTTATGATGTGTTGAAGATGCGATGATAATGCAAATAATTTAGGACTTTGACGAAATCGAGGGGAGGGAGAAGTCAACCCAGGTGCACGCGAACCGAGGCCGGATCTGGCCGGGCGGAGCTCGCCGGAGAGATGGGCGGCGGCCGAGGACGGCGACGGGCGCGGAGGAGGAGGCGACCGGGGCGGGCAGCGGGAGGAGCTCTTCGCGGCGCGGGGCGCGGACTCCTCGGGCGCGGAGCGACGGCGGCGGAGATGGGATCCGGCCGGCCGGCGCGGAAGAGGAACGGCGGCGGGGCGCGCCGGCGGGCGGCGGGGCGGCGGAGCCGGGATGCGGCGGCGACGGGAGAGGCGCGGGGAGGCGCGTCGGGCGCGGGCGAGCGGGGCCGAGCCCGGTCGGCGGCGCGGGCGGGCCGTCCACGGGCCAGGCGGGCCCGCGGAGGAGGCGCGGCGGCGATGTGGGCGCGGTGCCACGTGGCACCCGTGGGTTGGAGGAGAGCGGCGGCGGGGCGACGTGTCGGCCTCTGGTTGGCCGGGCGACGTGGCCGGCGGACGTGTCCGGCGCGGGCGGACGCGTCCGGCGGCGCGAGGAGGAAAAACTGCTAGGGTTAGGGCGATTTGGACCCGAATTTGAAGGAGGGGGCACATATTTATAGGTAGGAGGAGCTAGGAAGCTCCAAATGGAGTGCGGTCTGCGGCCACACGATCGTGATCGAACGGCGATGGATATGGGAGGGACTTAGATGGGTTATTGGGCTGTTTTGAAGGGGTGTTGGGCTGCAACACACACGAGGCCTTCGCGGTTACCCGGTTAACCGTTGGAGTACCAAACGACCTCCGAATGACCCGAAACTTGACAGGCGGTCTACTGGTGCTATACCAAGGCCGCTTGACAAACCTCGGTCCATTCCGAGAAGGTTCAATACCCGCACACGGAAAAAGGTAAAAGGGGACGCCGAGGGACGTAGGAGCGCCGGATTGCAAAACGGACAACGGGGAAAATGCTCGGATGCATGAGACGAACACGTATGCGAATGCAATGCACATGATGACATGATATGAAATGCATGACATAAACAAAATGCAACAATAGGGAAAACCCAACCACAGAGGGAATAATATATCACAATGCCGAAAATGGCAAGAGTTAGAGTTACAAATATGGCAAGTTACATCGGGGGTGTTACAACACTCCACCACTACGAGAGGATCTCGTCCCGAGATCTAGGACTGAAAGAACTCCGGATATTCGGAACGGAGGTGGTCCTCGCGTTCCCAGGTGGCTTCTCGGTCGGAATGATGTGACCACTTCACTTTCAGGAATTTGATTGACTTGTTGCGAGTCTTGCGCTCGGTTTCTTCAAGAATAGCAACAGGGTGCTCATGATAAGACAAATCTTCTTGAAGGTCAATCTCTTCGAAGTTGATAGTGCGCTCAGGCGTCTTGAAGCACTTGCGAAGCTGCGACACGTGGAACACATCATGCACATTTGCAAAGTTTGGGGGAAGCTCAAGTTGATAAGCGAGATCGCCTCTTTTGCCAATTATCTTGAAAGGACCCACGTATCTAGGGGCAAGTTTCCCTTTGATACCGAAGTGACGAGTACCTTTCATTGGAGAGACGCGGAGGTAGACATGATCTCCGATCTCGAATGCCAAATCACGGTGCTTACTGTCATAGTAGCTCTTCTGGCGCGATTGCGCAGCCTTTAGATTCTCATGAATGACTTTGCACATCTCCTCAGCCTCTGAGATCAAGTCGTTGCCTAGGAGTTGGCGTTCACTGGTTTCTGACCAATTGAGAGGAGTACGGCACTTTCTGCCATAGAGAATCTCAAATGGGGCTTTGCCCGAGCTGGCTTGGAAGCTGTTGTTGTAAGAAAACTCAGCATATGGAAGACAATCCTCCCACTTCATGCCGAAGGAGATGACACAAGCTCTGAGCATATCTTCAAGAATTTGGTTGACACGCTCGACTTGTCCACTAGTTTGAGGATGGAAAGCTGTGCTGAAGCGAATATTTGTGCCCATGGCCTTCTGAAAAGAATCCCAAAACTTGGAGGTAAAGATGCTGCCATGGTCTGAAGAAATCAATTGCGGAATGCCGTGCAAGGAGACAATTCTGGAGGTGTAGAGCTCTGCCAGCTGCGCTGCTGTGATAGACTCTTTGATAGGAAGAAAATGAGCCACTTTAGTGAGCTTGTCGATGACGACGAAGATAGCATCATTTCCACACTTGGACTTAGGAAAACCAGTCACGAAGTCCATTTCAATATGATCAAACTTCCATTCTGGAATAGCAAGAGGTTGGAGTAGACCAGCTGGTCGTTGGTGTTCTGCTTTCACTCTTCTGTAGACATCACATTCATTCACGAATTGAGCAATTTCTCGCTTCATTCGAGTCCACCAATAAGACTGCTTGAGGTCATGGTACATCTTCGTACTTCCAGGATGAATGGATAGAAGAGAGTTGTGTGCCTCATTCATAATGACTTTACGTAGATCACCCTTAGGAACCACAATCCGGTCCTCGAAGAAAAGAGTATCTCTGTCATCAACTTGATAGCACTTGTACTTGGAAATGCCCTTGTCAATACCACATTTCACTTTCTTCACCATGGTATCCAAGAGCTGAGCCTCACGAATTTGATCTTCCAAAGTAGGAGAGACTATGAGGTTTGCAAGAAAGCCTTGAGGAACAATTTGAAGATTCAACTTGCAGAAAGCTTCGCAAAGGTCTGGTTGGAAAGGCTTGAGGATTAGACTGTTGCAATAAGCCTTCCTGCTCAAAGCATCTGCAATGACATTGGCTTTGCCTGGAGTATATTCAATACTCGGGTTGTACTCTTGAATCATTTCGACCCATTGAGTCTGCCTGAGGTTGAGGTTGGCTTGAGTGAAAATATACTTGAGACTCTTGTGATCGGGGAATATGTCCACTTTCCTTCCCAACAAGAGATGTCTCCACGTTATTAATGCATGGACAACTGCCGCCAACTCAAGATCGTGAGTGGGGTAGTTCTTTTCGTTGGGCTTCAATTGCCGAGAGGTATAAGCCACAACCTTCTTCTCTTGCATTAACACAGCACCGAGACCTTGAAGAGAAGCATCACAGAAAACTTCATAAGGCTTGGATTCATTAGGAGGAGTCAAGACTGGAGCAGTGACGAGTTTCTCTTTGATAGTGTTGAAAGCCACGTCACATTCAGGAGACCAGACATACTTCACATGCTTCTGGAGGAGGTTGGAAATAGGCTTGGCAATCTTTGAGAAATTCTCAATGAATCTTCGGCAATAGCTTGCAAGTCCAAGAAAACTGTGGAGCTGCTTGACATTCTGAGGATGTTCCCAATTCACAACTGCAGACACTCTCTCAGGATTAACAGCGATGCCCTTGGCAGAGATGATATGGCCAAGATAAAGAACTTCATCAAGCCAAAATTCACATTTGGAGAACTTCGCATAGGATTGATACTCTCTGAGCTTGTCGAGCACCAATCGCAAATGTTTGGCATGATCCTCTTTATTCTTGGAGAAAACCAAAATATCATCGAGATAGACCAAGACGAATTCATTGGTGTAGGGGTTGAAGATGAAATTCATCATGCGAGAGAACGTTGGAGGAGCATTGACAAGGCCGAAAGACATGACAGTATATTCATAAGAATCAAAGCTTGTTCTAAATGCTGTCTTGGGAATATCTTCTTCACGAATGCGGATTTGATGATAACCCATACGAAGGTCAAGTTTGGAGAACACTTTAGCACCTTTGAGCTGCTCGAATAACTCATTGATGTTTGGAAGTGGGTACTTGTTCTTGATTGTCTTCTTGTTCAATGGACGGTAATCGACACAAAGTCGGTCCGTGCCATCCTTCTTCTGGACAAAAAGAACTCCACAACCCCAAGGATAAGAACTCGGTCTGATCAAACCCAGACGCTCTTGTTCATCGAGCTGCTTCTTCAATTCCTTCAGCTCTTTTGGCCCAAGCTTGTATGGACGCTTGCAAACGGATTCCGTGCCAGGCTCGAGATCAATAACGAATTCAACTGGCCGGTGGGGAGGCATTCCCGGAAGTTCTTCTGGAAATACATCTTGGTACTCACAAACGACTGGAATTTGATCGATTGCATCCAATTCGCCCTTCTCATTTAAAGAAAACAACCGAATGGTATCATCACGAGCGGCATAGATGATCACATCGTCAGAGGAGTGAGTCAATTGAATTTCCCTGGCAGCACAATCAAGCTGAGCTTTGTGCTTAGAAAGCCAGTCCATTCCCAGAATAAGATCGATATCAGAATCACCAAGAACCACTGGTTTAGCCAAGAATCTATAATCCCCCATCTTGATAGAAACATCCGGGACACAATTATTAGATGTCATTTGCTTACCCGGGGACACGATCTTCAACGGAAAAGGAATCTTGTCGGTCACAAACTCATGCTTGGCAACAAAAGGTCTCGAAATGAAAGAAAGCGATGCACCAGTATCAAATAAGACTTTTGAAGGAATATCATTAACAGGAAGGTTACCCATGATCACTTCAGAAGAATCCTCCGCTTGAACTGCATTCATCATGTTCACCTTGGCATGCTTGGAATTATGCTTAACCACTGCATTGCTGGAAGATCTCACAGGAGGAGGAGGCGGAAGGCGCCTTTGGTTGAAGCACTTGTTTGCATAGTGACCCTTCTCCTGACATTTGTTACAAGTCACCTAAGAGAGCGGACGATGATAAGGAGCACTTGACCTTGGAGCTTGATTCTGTGACTTGTTATGATAGCCAGGGTTGGGTGGGTGGGAAGAACCATTGCCACCTTTGCTCTTCTGCTGGTAAGGCTGATGGAACGGAGGAGGAGGAGGCAACCGAAACTTTTGCTGCTTAGCTGCCACAAGTGAAGAAGAAGAATACTGAACTGCGTCTCTGACTCTCTTCTTAGAATCCTCACACTTGAGCTGAGCAGCCTCTTGTTTTAGTGCCATGTTGTAGAATTCATCATACTTTGCTGGCTCAAAAAGCACAAGAGCTAGTTGCAAATCTTCTCTGAGACCACGCCTGAACTGATAGATCATACTCTTCTCATCAGGGATGTCCTACTTAGCAAAGCGAGAGAGTTTCTGGAACTGAGTGTTGTATTGATACACAGACAAGTTGCCTTGCTTGAGATTGCGGAACTCCTCACGCTTACTCTCAACAACACTTTCTGGAATGTGATGAGCTTTGAAGTCACGGCGGAAATCATCCCAGGTAATCACACGACCTCCTCTGGAATCTTTGTATTGCTGGAACCATTCAGCAGCTTGATCTTTGAGTTGAAAAGAGGCAAACTTGACAAAGTCCTCAGGTTTGACATTACTGCACTCGAAATGCTTGCAGATATCCACGAGCCAATCATCCGCGTCTGTGGCCTCGACACAGTAGCTGAATGTCTTTGGCTGATTAGCAAGGAACTGATTGAGGGTAGCGAAGTGCGGCTGATTGTTGCCTTGGCCTTGATTTCCTTGATTCCCTTGCCCTTGGTTGTGGTCTTGCAAGAGCTGAATCAGAATCTGAGCATTGGCATTTGTGGCAGTCATCAGGGCTTGCCATGCCTACGGAGGTGGAGGTGGTGGCGGAGGGTTAGCCTGATCTCCATCATTGCGTTCCGGATTCAGACGCGTTGGCGGAGCCATCCTGAAGAGAGGGTGACATCCATTAGCATCTTGACAAAGATATATTCAAGCTGAATCAAAGGATCGAAATTGCAACATATAGTCTTCACAATAAACATTCGAACGAGAATGAACGAAGGAATTCCAAAGTTAATCATCACACTTCCATAAGTTGAGAAGCCACTTAGAAAAAGGTATGGAATAAAATCAACAAGGTACGAATGTGAACAAATACTTGGTAAGGATTACCCAATCACGAACCAAATATCTGCGGGAAGAAATACTAGAGCTACATGAATTCCCACTTATAAACTCCCGAAACTTTCTGGTTATGCAATCAGGTGTTGGGGATACAGGGGACACAAATATATATCACCCAAACTAACAATACCTAGATCCAGCTGTATCCATCCTTCAACACATAACCAAGAAATTCTCGGAAATCGTCTACCTCAACCTTCGAAAAGCATCCGTTATACAAGTCATGGCAATACTCCCGCACTCGCCACAGTACTGGGCTATCAGGGTTATCTCACCAACAACTGTACAAAAGAGATTTTCGATGTCGGCGTACTAAACTCAGGTATTCCAGAACTGCAACGATAAAATTATGACGACAACACCTCGGAGCTCAATTCCCCGGGACACCTCCACTAAACCCCTGCTGACGGGAGGCACCAAGACAATGTTGTCATCATAAAACCATCGGAACGATTCTAAGATACCCGCGTGATCCTAATTTTTTTTAGTGAAATTTGAGAAGAGGAGAGTCAAAACTCTACGTCAGGATACCTCACCAGAAGGTCGAAGGGACTGGGGAGTAAAAAGAATTCCTAAACTCTCCGATATATAATTCCTAAATGACTCAAAACATTTTTCTAGACACAACTCGGCCGCTAAAAACGATCAAGCAGAGGGGGCTCCTAAGTCGGGGAAGGCTCTGATTACCAACTTGTAACGCCCTCAATGCGGTTATGCCTCTAAGTCGTGCTTCGACATGTAGGAGATATAGCCGCATCGAGGGCGTTACACCTAGCTTGCCTTCACGCCAAGGAAAGTTCCTTCTGGACACGGGACGAAGTCTTCAATCTTGTATCTTCATGGTCCTGGAGTCCGGCGAAGGTATAGTCCGGCTACCCGAACACCCCCTAATCCAGGACTCCCTCAGTAGCCCCTGAACCAGGCTTCAATGACGACGAGTCCGGCGCGCAGATTGTCTTCGGCATTGCAAGGCGGGTTCCTCCTCCAAATTCTTCATAGAAGATTATAAACACCAAAAATAGTGTCCGGCTCTGCAAAACAAGCTTCCACATATTGCCATAGAGAGAATAATATTAACACAAATCAAATCTGCTGACGTATTCCGCAGTGCGTCATAACGCTGCGGCCAAGCTCTTTATACAAATTGTTTTCACTTTTCCACCTCAGCGCGTTTTGCGAGGCGGTTTCCTTGGCACGTCTTGTCAAAGCAGAGATCATGTGCCCCTTTTAACGGGATTCTCATCAATACGGACGTGGGTAACCCAATCGTGCCCGTTAGCACGTTTGCCTTAATTAAAGGCTATTCCCAAACGGTTACGGGGAGGGCTCTTGGTATTCGACCTCTTATAATGAGACCAAGGCCCTGCTCCTTTCTTTTACCCTCTAAACGAGTTCGCCCATCGCCTCGAGTTCCAACACCCTAGGCTCCAGATTCCAGGCGCATCGAACCTTCGACAATGTCCGGTTTCGACCTTCAAGGCCGATGGATGCCCTCCTCCGTCACGGAGGAGGACGTACTGAAGCTGAGAGAAGCTAAGTTCTTGACTGGCGAAATCCCGCATAGGATGCCTGCTCAAGGGCAGGCTATTCCCGATCCTCAGCCTGGTGAGAGCGTGGTGTTCATATCCCACTTCCTTCGGGGGTTAGGCTTCCCAATGGATCCCTTTGTGAGGGGGCTGCTATTCTATTATGGGCTGGAATTCCATGACTTAGCTCCGGAGTCCATCCTCCATATCTCCTCATTCATCGTCGTGTGTGAAGCGTTCCTCCGTGTTACACCTCACTTCGGGTTATGGCTCAAGACTTTCAACGTGGAGCCGAAGATGATCGAGGGACGGCACGCAGAGTGCGGAGGCGCTGTTATAAGCAAGAATGACGATGCTCCATGGCCCGAGGGCTCTTTTCAAGAGGAGTTCGGCTTGTGGCAAGAGTGGTTCTATATCACCGCTCCAAGGGGCACCAAATGGGTGGCGCCTCCCGCCTTTCGCTCGGGCCCCCCACCACGGCTAGCATCGTGGGTCAGCAAAGGGTTAGATTGGGGATTACCCAAGGACGTGCCTTTGTTGCAGGGCCGCATTAGAGATCTCTTAAAAGGAGACCTCCACCTGGTTAAAGTGATGCAGGTCATGCTGATTCGCCGAATACTGCCTGGCAAACCTCGCTCCCTTCGCCTGTGGGAGTTCAATCCGGAGGGACCACGGGCTCTCCAGCATTTCATGGGCGCAGCGCCCGCGGAGATGTATAAACTGTTCTTCGGATCACAAGCGATGTGTCCAGATTTAACCGAGGATGCAGGCCTGAGCTGCAATCGCCCGGATTCTCAAGTAAGTAACCTTGTGTCCGGATCTGCTATCCGCATAATTGTTGTAAATTTGCCCCTAAAGAGCTATCCTTTTAAACAGGAGTGGATAGCGACAGCAAAGCTGATCAGGTGTCCGGCTCCCCTTCCCGAAACCAGGCCGGATCCCGTACTAGTCAGGATATGAAAGATAATGTGTTTGGAGGGAAGTAAAGGTGAGGACAAGGAGACTATGGCTTCCTCGAAGGAGGCCACTCCGAAGGGAGGAATAGACAATTCCTCTCCTAAGGGAAAGAAAAGGGCCGCCTCTGACGACCCGGAGACCATGGCCTCGAAGCGGGGGGAAAAATCCTTGTCAGAGGGTCTGACGCCGGGGAGCCCCTAGGCCGAACTACGCCCTCAAAGGGACCAGCTCTCCAGCGAGCCGTAAGTAGGAAAAGATTTTCCTTTTGAGATAAATCCTTGATTTATATCTAAGAAGACTTAACTGAAATCTTACCTTGTAGCTCGGACCTCAGCCCTTCTCAGCAGAGCTCCTCTTCGGGGGATCTTCTTCCGGAGATGATGGAGAGCGGGACGCCTCCCCCTTTCGTACCGCCTAACGAAGCGGGCGACCCTGAGGTGTCATCGCGAAGGGTTTCTCCAAATCCAGCAGGGGCAGAAGATAGCCATGCGGCCTCCCAAGGTTCTCCGCATCCGGCCTTCGAAAGAGGCCATAGGACGAGTCCGGCACCGCCTGGTGCTCGGCCGGAGGAGCTAAAGATTCTGCTGGGGCGAGCCTCTATCTCAGAGGAGCACCGTGCATTGATGGGCACGGTGATTGAAAGGATTTCATCCGCAGAAAGCGGATTGCATGAGGCCGTTAAAAGTTTATTCGGGTTTTGAGGTACGTTAAATAATGTGCACCTGTGTAGATAGTAGCCCCTGAGACTCTGTGCGTTGTCAAAATTGACGGCGCGCAGAGGATCTTAATCCCAGGTCCTTTAAGTGGCACCTTTTTATATATAGGTGGCTAATTGTCCGGAGTCAAGCCGGACTGGTGATTTTGCCGAACTGAAGCGACAACTTGATGTGGCGGATGCCGACATCGCGCTTGTCAACAAGCGGCTTGATGATGCTCAAGGTATGTAATTCATCCGGCAGCGGCTAGTAAGAGGAGCTTTATGTCAATATCTTACTGTGTGTGTGCTTGACGCAGATGGTGCGGCCGCCGTGGAGGGTCTTAGGGCCGAACTCGCCCGAGCAAAGGAACAAGCCAGAAAAAGCGATGCGGCCGCCGGAAAAGCCCTTGAAGAGCTGAAGGCCGAACAGGCTGCCCACTGCCGAAGCAAGGGGGAGATGGCCGATATGGCCGTAAAGTTAAAGAGTGCTGCTGACCGTTGCAGGCTTCTTGAGGAAGAAGGCCGGGCGAGGCAAACGGGCTTAGAGAAGGCCGTTGTTGATGCCAAGGATGCTCGCTCTGCGATGAGAGCAGCAAAGGAAGAGCTGCGTCAAGCCGGACAAATTGCGGATGGTAAGCCCTTTACGCTGCGGAGGAAATTTTGTGATCCGAAGTTCGCTCTGTTGGACCGGATGTGGAGTGTAGAGGACACCTATCTGGATTTGGCGGCGAGTGCCGCTGATGCGACCGAACACTTTCGAGATCAAAAAGATCACGAAGTGGAAAAACTTTTCTGGTCGCAGTTCCTCAATCCAGAGCGTCCACTAGCAGTGGACGATCGCCTGGCGCAATGGGCCGAGCTGAATAGGTTGTCCGGACTCGCCATGAAGTACGTCATGGGTCATCTGTGGCCGGGGAGATCGGAGCCGAAGAGTTATTTCAGCTTGGTGCAACAATTTCTTGACGTGGTACTTGCAATTTGGGTTTGTTGCACCAATTATACTGTAGGGGGTTCCCTTACAGTCTTTCTGTCAAAAAATTTCTTGACGTGGTGCCACGTGTCAATGCGATGAAGAGGTCAGCATGCATAGAGGGCGCACGGATGGCTCTTGCCCGTGTCAAGACATACTGGGCAGATATGGAGACCACCGTTGTTGCGTCCCGGGATTCGGACAAAAGCCGAGTACCCTCCGAGCACTATTTTCAGGAAGTCCTTGAAGGCGCTCGTGTAATAGAGACACAGTGCTTGAAGGATGCTAGTTTATGATAGCATATGTAATCCTAAAGCAGTATTTTGATAAATTGTAGTGGCATTTTTAGACTTGTGCTTTCAAGTATTAGAAACACCTCCTGTGCGGCCGTTTTAATATATATATATATATATATATATATATATATATATATATATATATATATATATATATATATATATATATATATATATATAATCTGAAAGATTGCAGTCGTTGGCTTCAGCCCCCACGCACATAGTGCGGGGGTGCGCGCAGAAGACGCCTTTTCACACTTAACCCAACGTCTTGGTCCTACAAAGGAGGTGATAGCGCAGCGGGCGAGGCAACCGGACTATAATGCTTTAACACTTTCACTTAGCCATAGGAGCTTGGCAGTGGGACTATTTAGGTAGCCCCTTAGTGGCGACTGCGCTCGCCCGAATTCGGGGCGCGTATGTGCCTGGCCGGGAAACGACCCTTCGTCAAAACGGAGGGATCCGATAAATTCCGATAAGTCATCGAGTGGCGACCAGTCTCACGCTACATCATGACAGTCAGTTTTTGGCTTTCTCTACTGAGGTGCTCGCCCGGCCGAACCGGGGCACTATCGCAGTAGTTCTCCTGGTGCTACCTTAGCCGATAGAGCGGAACGTAAGGTAACCGAACTCAGGAGCCGGGCAACCCAACATTTGACCAAAGACATGATTCGGAGCTGATGCATATAATGCCAAAACTCGCGACGCCGAACACTCCCTAAGGTGTTCGGTCTTTATGAGTGCGGGCGAAACAACACTCTTTATTATTTAAAAAAGCCCCTAGTGTCCAGGTACACGCAAAAATTCTGGCGTGGCCACATGCCAAGACGCCAGCCTCCTCCTTGGTTATAGCAGGTGAAACCAGGGGATGTATAGCAGCAGGAGACAGTAAAAAAGGTTTACGCAGGGTCTTAATCTAAAAAGAATCCTTAGGACAGGTCCCTACTGCATGTCTGCGCCTGTGTCTCCGTTGTGCCGTATCCTGGAGGGCGCCGCACGACGTTCATCTGTAAGAGAGAGGAACTAAATTTAAAATGGGTAGTGCGGAACAAAAAGTTGATAATAAACAAAGTATAAAGTAAAATATATAAAATTGACCTTTATTGTCTCTGCATATAGCCCCTAGTATGGGGGTATATGGCCTCTAAGCCTGCGTTGATGATGGACTTGTGCCTAACTCGTCTATTCCGGGTCCGTGGCCTTTAATGACCTATGTCGAAAAGTCTTTTGGCTGGCGAGGCCATTTTATTGTGCGACCGTCTAAGCGGCCGCACAGTCCTCCGTTTGGGGGAGGCGTACTCTAGTGCGTCCCCTTCAAGGATATGATGCCTCGTGGACCGGGCATCTTAAGCGTGAGGGATGCATAGTGCGGTATTGCGTTAAAGCGAGCGAAAGCTCCGCGTCCCAATAGTGCTTGATAGCGACTTGAAAACGGGACAACATGGAAAGTCAGCTTTTCACGACGGAAGTTATCGGCAGAGCCGAATATAACTTCGAGCAGGAGAAAACCCGTACAATGGGTGTCCGGGCCAGGTGCTACCCCTTGAAAGGAGGTTTTGCTGCGACGGATTCTTGCTGGGTTTATCCCCATGCGATGGATTGTATCCTGATATATCAGGTTTAGTCCACTGCCGCCGTCCATAAGGACATTTGTAAACTGGAATCCGCCAATTATTGGATCAAGTATCAGGGCAGTCCAGCCTGCGTTTTTAATATTTCTAGAATAATCTAGCTGATCGAAAGTAATTGGTTTTAATAACCAGTGGCGGGACCCCTTAGGGGTAGGTTGTATTGTGCGTACCTTTATGGGTGCCACACGTTTTGTTACGTGAAGTAACTTCACTGTTTTTACTTCATGTGGGAAGTTCTTTTGTTTCCTGGTGCTTTGCGTCTTGGGTCCGTCCTCGTCTTCGCTTGGTGTGTCGAGCCCCTTGTGTTCAGCGTTGAGTCTTCCGGATTGTTTAAAAACCCAACAGTCTCTGTGAGTATGGTTAGCAGGCTTCCAAGGAGTACTGTGTATCTGACATATCCTGTCCAGGATTCTATTTAAGTTAGACGGATCATCCCTATTATCCTGGAGGGATGGTTTTGTCTGATTTTGTCGCGAGCCTTTGAATCCGGCATTGACTGCTGTGCTCTTTGGACTTTTTTCTTTAGTTCGGCGACGATCCTTGTTGCGTCGCGGTTTTCCATTTCCATCCCTGATTTTGGATGTACTTGGGTCGTTGGGGCTGCATCTTGCCAACCAGCTGTCCTCTCCTGCGCAAAAGCGGGTCATGAGGCTTGTGAGTGCGGCCATTGTTCTTGGCTTTTCCTGGCCGAGGTGTCTGGCGAGCCATTCGTCTCGGACATTATGCCTGAAAGCTGCTAAGGCTTCGGCGTCCGGACAATCCACTATCTGATTCTTTTTAGTAAGTAATCTATTCCAGAACTGCCGAGCTGATTCTCTGGGCTGTTGAGTTATGTGACTGAGATCGTCTGCATCCGGGGGGCGGACATAGGTCCCTTGAAAATTTGCTCGGAAAGCATCCTCGAGCTCTTCCCAGCTTCCAATTGTGTTTTCGGGAAGGCTTTTAAGCCAGTGCCGGGCTGGCCCTTTAAGCTTAAGGGGTAAATATTTGATGGCGTGAAGATCATCTCCTCTAGCCATATGTATGTGGAGGATATAGTCCTCGATCCAGACTCCGGGGTCTGTTGTTCCATCATACGCCTCTATGTTGACGGGTTTGAATCCCTCTGGAAATTCATAGTCCAGAACCTCGTCGGTGAAGCATAGGGGGTGTGCGGCGCCCCTGTATTTGGGTGTGCCGGATTCTGATGATGGCTTTTTTGCATTGCTTGCAAGAGCTTGCTTTCTTGGCCCATAAATGGACCTTGCTGGGCCATGATGCAAATCCTTAGCTGGGTCGCATGCCGCCTTAAGTGCGGCACCGCTTGCCGTTTTATGCTGGCCGTGGGGTCGTCTATCCGACCGTGTGGCTTTCTTATTTTTTGAATGCGAGGGCTCTAGGGCCTCTTCGTCGAATTCGGGCAGTAGCTTTCTCTTCGGATAGCTTTTAGTGTGGCGACTGCCGCCGTATTTATCTGCGGTGTTGATTACCTTGCCCCATCTGATTCTGAGTGCATCTTCCACCGTCTTTAGATTTCGCTTCTGCTTTTTCAGGCTGCGTGCAGTTGCAAAGAGCCTTTCGTGGAGATTCTTCTGCTCCGTGGGTTTATCCGGCGTAAGGTCGTCCGGAGTTCCGTTATGGCCGGGGGAGGGCTGTTCGGTTTCTCTATCTGTGTTGCCCTGTTCGGACGGTTGCTCTAAGGCATGCTCGTCGTCTACCGGCTCATCCTGCTCTATGGCTGGATCTTTATCGAGGCGGGGCTTGGGTCGGTGCTTTCGCCAACGCTTTGATTGCTTTTCGAGGGATTTATCCCCTTTTCCATCCCCTTTTTCCTCGTTGTTGTTTCCTTTAGGGGTATCCACCATGTACACATCGTGAGATGGGGTGGCTGTCCAATGCCCTATGGGCGTTGATTCATCTGTATCTCCTGCATCGTCATCCATGCTGTCGATGTCTGCGGAGTCGAAGTTAAGCACGTCGTTTAGATTGTCGACGGTGGCTATTAAGTGGGTGGTGGGAGGGCTTTGAATTTCTTCATCGTCCGTATCCCATCCTCGCAGACCGTAATCCGGCCTAGGCTCTCCTGATAAAGAGAGAGACTTGAGAGAATTCAGGATATCACCAAAAGGTGAGTGCTGAAAGATGTCCGCGGCGGTGAACTCCATTATCGGCGCCCAATCGGATTCGATCGGCAGGGGCGCGGGAGGCTCGGAGTTCGGAGAAGAATCCGGCTCCTTGGAGTCATGGGCCATGCGGAGTGCGGGGCTGACGTTCGGCTCGATCGCCTTTAAGATCGCAGCCCCCAAGGTGACGTCCAACCGTTCATCCTCAATTAGCGCGGTGGGCTCCGAGTTAAGGGTCAGAACCGGTGCGCGTGCGGCCTCCAGGACACTGTTTGGAGGCAGAGCTAGATCGTGCCCCTCGAGATAGTGCGGCGCGCTTGGCTGTGGCTCGAACCCGTAGAAGATCAAGTCTCCACGGATATCCGCCATGTAGTTTAAGCTTCCAAACCTGACTTGATGGCCAGGGGCGTAGCTTTCGATCTGCTCCAGATGACCAAGCGAATTGGCCCGCAGAGCGAAGCCGCCGAAGACGAAGATCTGTCTGGGGAGAAAAGTCTCACCCTGGACCTCATCATTGTTGATGATCAAAGGAGCCATCGGGCCTAAAGGCGACGACACAGAGGAACTCTCAATGAAAGCACCAATGTCGGTGTCAAAACCGGGGGATCTCGGGTAGGGGGTCCCGAACTGTGCGTCAAGGCCGGATGGTAACAGGAGACAAGGGACACTTTATTTTACCCAGGTTCGGGCCCTCTCGATGGAGGTAAAACCCTACTCCTGCTTGATTAATAGTGATGATATGGGTAGTACAAGAGTAGATCTACCACGAGATCAAGGAGGCTAAACCCTAGAAGCTAGCCTATGGTATGATTGTGTATGATGAAGTTTTCCTACGGACTAAAACCCTCCGGTTTATATAGACACCAGATAGGGTTAGGGTTACACAGAGTCGGTTACAATGGTAGGAGATCTTGAATATCCGCATCGCCTAGCTTGCCTTCCACGCCAAGGAAAGTTCCTTCCGGACACGGGACAAAGTCTTCAATCTTGTATCTTCATAGTCCTGGAGTCCGGCGAAGGTATAGTGTGGCTACCCGAACACCCCCTAATCCAGGACTCCCTCAGTGGGGTTTCGCGGCTGGAGCGGAGAGGTTATGGCGGCCTGGGATTTTGAATGGCGAAAAGGGGGCGATGGGAGGGGATGAAGCATGACTTAGGAACGCGCTTGTCCAAAATGTAGGGTGTGTTACAAAAGTACCCCCCACCGATTTGAACTAGCGGCCCTTTCGGCTCAGGGTTAGAAGGGGGATTTCACGTGTCGGGATTTGGCAGCTGGAGGGAGTTTTCGCGCGCGTTGTAATTTCAGGATAGCAAGGCGAGGGTTGTGAAGGCGCCGGTTTTGGGAGCACGATATCTGAATTTTCGGGATATAACAAGACGCGGGTTGAATTTTAGGGACAAGCCTAACGTGTAGTAATACTGTACTTGTACATACCAAATCAATTCGCACTTCCCTCAACTAAAAAGAAAACGAAAAAAAATAAAACTATTCACACCACACAAAGAGAGAGTCTTGCCCCGTTTTACTATACAAATGCTATTCAAAGCTACTCCCTACTTCCATCTATATAGGGCCTAATGCGTTTTTCGATGCTAACTTTGACCAAATATTAGAGCAATGATATATGACATGCAACTTACACAAAGCACACCGTTAAATTCGTCTGTGAAAGGTTCTTTCAGTGATATGATTTTCACATTGTGCATGTCATGTACTATTAATCTTGTCAATAGTCAAAGGCGGTCTTAAAAATCTCATTACGCCCTATATAGATGGAAGGAGGGAGTATGAATCCATGTTATGTCCGATTAAATTTTTTCGCTTGCTGTATAATGCATGTAACCTACTCATACCAACATTTTAGTGCATTCCAAATGTCTATACTACCGCTGCAATTCAAACTAAATTTGAATTTGTTTCTCTATTTCAATAAGAATCTACAATCATGTTTGTTGCCAACTTCAACCATCATAGTTTCCTTGCTATCCACCAGATATAAATCAGACGACCTATAATGCAGGATGGCAGGCACACCATCATCAACAACTCCGTTTTTTATAAGAGTAGAGATAAAATATATTAAATGTAGTATACCATGTTCATAACCACACCATGTGTATCACCGTTATATATATTCACACATGCGTTGGTTTGAAACACTTTGATAAATTCTTCAAATATCCGAATTCGCTTTTTATAATGAAGTATATATGATCTCTATTCGTCTTTTACACCCACACAACCCTATTATCTTTGTAGCTAGCGCTAACTTTCTCTTGTGCATGCACACGCCCGCATCCCTCTCACCCTCCCTCAGCATTCTCTAGCTCCATCGCGCAAATTCATCTTTTCACTTTAGGTCGTTCACCCATGGTGTGTGTAGGCCCCCCAGCTCCTTCTTTACGGCACACATCGATCGATATACCTCTCTAGCCAGGTGTGCCTAGAACAAACACAAGCTTCCCCTCTTCTCTTGTCATCGTCCATGCCTCACTCCCACCACTCTTTTCATCATTCTCGTACTCGCACACTCCTCCCCCTCGATATAGTATGCCTCTCGTACCACCTCCTACATGCATCCCTCTCTCTCTATCCTTCTCCTCGTGCCTCATTTGCTTCTAACACACACATGCATGTATACCGATCGATCTCCCAACATATACCTAGATCGACTTTAACTACCCCCCCATCGATTGACGTACCTCACAAGTTATGTCTCTCCTTTCTCTTACAAAGGGCGATTGATCTTCGTATGTAGTTACGTCTGCTTACCACAGCCATATCGTCCCCCCTCATCATTCGTGCATGCCTCCTGACCTGTCTCTCACACGCACGTGCACAGACAACAAGCAGCCATCTCCTCTCTTATTGATATTGCGGGCGTGCCCTCCGTTTGTCTAGCAAGCCTATCCCACCATTTGTTAGAAGCAACTCCACTACCACCCCCGCCAACACTCTAGCTTTATCTCTCTCCCAACCTTATTCATCTCCTGCACATATGCATGGATGTCGATCGATCTCCCTTAATACATGAGGCAGATCGATTTCCTTAATACATGAGGTAGGCCTCTCTCCTCCTCCACACATATACCAGCCATTGTACCTCTATAGTTAATTGGGCCTCCCTCTTCCCCCACCACACACCGATAGTCAAGCGCTGCAGGTAGGTATCCATGCCACAGAGACAAACTGCACATGTCCCATCTCACGTTCCAGTAGGCCAGCGACTCTATATCTTTGACGTGGGCACACACAAATTCGATGGCACTCTTTATCGATCGCGCGCGCACACACACACACATCATCCTTTTGTTCGATTCTATGGACACCTCAAGCCGATGATACCTCCACTCTCTTCTCGTGGATCGCCCCCTCTATATATATGTTATATCCAGGACTCTATTTCACACACATTGCATATGTTACATTTTTTGATTGACCCCCCCATAAAAAAAAACTCTCAAGAACCCACACACTATATCTCTCTAGGTTTGTATCTCTCTCACACAACCCCACGTAGGTGGTGTACGTATACAAGAAGAGAATAGGTGCACCGTGCACGTACTCATGCTTCATGCCCAGCCACACCCGCGCGGGTACACGGTGGAGCTCATTTCTTTACGAAATGGCAGCCCACGTGCTAATTTGAACGCCTGTAGCGGTTTTTTACCTAGGGAGGTCGTGTACCACGCGTGCACGAAACAAAGTTTGACTTGACGCGTTGCCACATTATTTTTAAATAAAGTTATAGCGCTCAATGGCACGTACACAGAATATAAAACGATTTTTATGGAGAAAAAGGTAGTCCGCTCACTATATACAATGGAGCCTGCCTGCCTGGTTTGTCGCTCTTCAGAGTATCTCACACAAGGCTCCGGTAGCCTCTCTCTCTCACCGTTGGTCACTGATCCGGCCGCATCCCGTCCGCCGGGGGAAAGGGAGTGCGATGGCCTCTCTCTCTCTCACCGTTGGTCACTGATCCGGCCGCATCCCGTCCGCTGGGGGAAAGGGAGGAAGTGCATCGTTTCTCCGTTTGATGGCATTGAGGCAGCACGTCCCGATCTGCGGTACACGCCGTTCTCTCTGACCAAGCTCCGGCGCGGCAGGGCCTACGCCCCTTGCTCGCAGATTCCGCCCGCCGCCGCTCACCTAGTTACATCCCGACGACCTCCAGGTATCCCCTCCGGCCTTGCTCCACTGCCCGTTTTCCCACGTCGCTGCATGTGGATCTTCCATAGTTCTTTTCCCAAAACGTAGCTCGTTCGGCGTACTTTCCATATTGCATTCTCGTCCTCACACCGCTTTAGACAAACACAACCGTGTTGTTATCTTCCATTAGGACAAGTAATATGCTTCTTTTTTGTCGTCGCCTATGTCATCAACTGTTATTGGCCAGTAATTGTTTCCTTTCTACCTCTTTTTTGCAAACAGGGCTATCCATTTCACCTCGTTGCTATTGCGACCTTTTGGTGAACTGCACAAATCTCTTTTTTCTTAAGAGTGTTTTGTGCAGTTGTACTAAAATGTCACATGTGCAACGTCTCTACATTTCAGTGCGACTGCACAAAGGGAGATTGGTTTTGCTCTATCCCCCTCATCCAACTCCGAGCCTAATCTTCTCCAACTAGTTAGTCTTAAGAGAGACTGCAAAGGTGACCGGCTTCTATTTGTGTGTTTATTGTTTCATCAGCAGTCCTCTATTATCGTAATCACACTTGATATCTTTGGAATAGGGACGCTCAGCTCTATTTTAGTGAAACTGCACAAAATGATCGGAATGTTGCATGCTCCAGACAACTACTTTTTTCCCAACATGCCTTGTTGATTTAGACAGAGCTGGGGGACATTGCTGCCAATGAAAGCATGGATCAATTTCAATTTAACACCCTCTCACAACTTTGTCTTTAGTTGTGATGTAATTATTAGCTCTGATATGCTAATAATTGACATGCATTAGCAAGGAAGTTATTTTTTTATTGTTTCCGAAAGAGCATCGATGGCAAGACACGCGAAACAAAAGCTGAAAGCTCACACCATTGTACAATTTCATGTCATTGGAAAATTATTTGTATAGTAAGTCAATTATGTAAACAAATGATGGAAGCTTGATAGCATTGCCAGAAGCCTCTTCATCATCCGGGTCCATGTGCCCTGCACAAAATTATACTCCTTCATTCCTAAATATTTGTCTTTTTACAAATTTCAAACGGGCATATTTTAGAGTGTAGATTCACTCATTTTGCTTCGTATGTGTACTCCCTTCGTTCCTAAATATTCTATTCATCTTTCCAGAGATTTCAACAAGTGACTACATACGGAGCAAAATGAGTGAATCTACACTCTAAAATATGTCTATATACATCCGTATGTGCCAGTCCATTTGAAATCTCTAAAAAGACAAATATTTGAGTAGTCACTCATTGAAATCTCTAGAAAGACAAATACTCCGGAGTATATTTAAGAACCGAGGGGGTCGTGCACAACCGCATGGGAGACTCAGCCCGGTCGTTGCGCCGCATTAATAGTGAGTAACGAGCAGTCAAATCATAAGCCCCACCTTTCCCACTGTAAGTTGCTCTGAAGAAGCAACCATCAATACACTCTTCTTTGAATCCGCTCATACTACTCCATCCGTCACTGTTTATACAACGCGCTTCAGAAAAAAGAAAAAATCTATGGGACCAAGGCGACTAGCGATTGGCCTGAAAAATAGCATTGGTAGTTATAGCACGGCGTCTATTACTAGAGGGAATAATGCGGTACACACATGCATGCAGTGCTTCCACCCCGGGTACACACATGCATGCACTTACTCCACTTCGTAGTAGTACAGTACATGGAGAGAAAATTGTGGACTTGATTGCGGTTACCACGCCCTAATTAATTGGGCATTAAACCAAACGCGTCTAAAGTCTCTCTGGTGGTGGAAATGCATTGAGAGAAATGCATCATAATGAAGTGCGCCCTGTAAACTGTGACGGAGGGAGGAGTAGTATGAAGGTGCAAAACCAAGTACGCATACTACTGTGCTTGGCTCTTCGCCTCTTCGTGAAGTCGAACAATGATGGTACTCCGCATGTTGGGTACTACAGTGTACACCTCTGACAATCTGACATCGAATGGACTGATGCATGTCCATCGAGGGTAGGTTGCATTAGTCAAAAGGCATAAGCGAGCTTCACCTTGTCCTGCAAGCTTCTCCTCGTTCTACGAGTTGACGGAACACACCAAAAAGTAGTGCTAGTCCATACTCCCTCCTTTCCGGTTAATATGGCTTAATCTTTTTTGCGGGTAAATGAGAGAGCTTTATTCATATATAAGCATTCTTAGGACGATCAGCCAAGACACTGGTCACTAGGAAGCGAGGTACCCCGCAAAAAAAGAAGTAGGAAGCGAGGTGTTTCATCAAGCCAGCTCTCGGCCACATTCAAAGTGCAGCAAGCACGGTTCGCACGAAGATGCGCCTCAAGGTTTGCTGACCTGTTTACATGCTGAATAACAAAAAAAGAGGAAATATTACTGAGTGCTACTATTTGTAACAGGATATGAGCCAGAATTAAGCGAGAATTGTGGCGAGTGTTCCATGCAATCAACTTCCATTATCACAAGCGAGAACCCTCGAAGAGAACCAAATGTGTTGAAGATTGCTTTATCACATTTTAAAATTATAATAAGAGTGCAGACGCTCCTCCATCCGGTTCCTAGTACTAGTATAGTACGTACCTCTATGGACTATAGTAGTAGTACTAGTAAACTTTGCGCTTGGCTGTCCGGGAAGTCGAACAATAATAGCACTAGTAGTATAGTGTATGCTTCTGGCAATCTGACACCGAATTAACTGTTGCACGTCCACCGCCTGAGCGAGGGAGAGATTGCGTTAGTCAAAAGTTTCTCCTTGTCCTGCGATCCACCGCGCGCAAGCTTCTCCCATCCTGCAACCTTCTCCTCGTTCGGCAAGTTGACGGGACACAACAAAGTAATGATAGTCCATACTGCCTCCTCTCCGGTTAATATGGCTTAATTCCAAACGAGATAAATACACTGTCTGTCACTGTATATTTGTAAAAATACGGTCAGTGGACTTCATAATACGCTCATTGCGCTTAATATATATATTTACTGGTGTTCATACGGTCACTAGCTCACCCTGACTGAGTATGTGTGTGCATGCACGTGTAGGTTGAGCACTTGAGCGTGACCGTGTGTGTTCCGTCGTGTGCTCGGACATGCATGCATTAGGGCGTCGCGCGCGTTTTTGTGTCCATGTGTACGTGTGATTGTTGCATACACATAGGGGGAGTACGTGTAGGGGCCACTAAGCAGCAGTCAAATCACACAGTAAGTTAGTCGGAAGAAGCAACCATCATTTCACTCTTGAATGACACATACGCAATATAAAATGGTTGATATGGAGAGAAAAAGAAAACCACTATATATACACTAGCAGGAGCCTAAGCTACAAGCCTGCTTGCTTAGGTTGCTCTCTTCACAAGCATAGAACGACGGGCCTGATCCCGCAGCCGGGGGAAGGGAACAATGTTCTGCGTAGATGCGGTCGACATCGGCGAGGGAGAAAACCCACAGTCGGTGCGTCCCAATCGGGGGTCACTGCGGTATGGGCCGATGTCGCGTCCCAACCGCCCTTCTAGCTACAGCCCGACGTCCCAGGTAGTCCATCTTCCTTTTCGATCCGGCTTGCTCCACTGCCGTAGCTCCATCTCCATGTAGATCTTTCTCTACTTCTACCGGCTTCTACTTGTGATGAGTTTATGTCTCATGAACTAGTGCCAGTACTATTATTCTAATCACACTTCTTCAATATCTTTGCCATCAGGGATGCTCAGGTCGATTTTACTGGAACGACACAAAAGCATCGTATGATCCGAGGGTGCCAGCCGTCTTTCCTTCGACAGGTTCTACCTGGCCAGGAAATTAAATCATGTTTAGGGTTTAGGGTTTAAGTCGTAGTGACCCCATCAGTAGTTTTTCTTTCGTACACGCTCTCACAACTTTTTTCTTTAGTTGTGAAGTAAATATTGGCTATGATCTGTGAACCATTGAGATGCATCGGCATGCGTGTTAGTTTTCCTTTGTATTTGATGGAATGTTGTAACGGGGCAACCTTGGAATAGGAATGAAAATGGAGTGGAAAAGTTTCCGTTTTTCTGGAGAAAAAATGGAAACGGAGAGAAACCAACATTTCGTTTCGTTGGATCGTGCCATCGAGCAAAACCAACGGTTAAATCACGTCTGTCATGTTTGTGTCTCACCCTCCTCCACGGCTCAACCCCACACGGTCGCTCGGCATGCCACTCACCGCAAACCGAGTAGTATACCATAACTTTCCTGCCTGCTTGTCGATGGATCGCGCCATGGAGTACTAGCACTACTGGAAGAGATTGACGAGTTGGGGGAGGACAGCTAGCTGTAGCACGGACTCCCAAGAAGTTTTTACATGCATGTTGTAGCCGGCTATTGCGACCTTTGAACGCGGAGCAGCCGCGTGCACCTAGAAGCGGCGCGGGCGACGCTCTCTCGGCCGGCGCACCGCTTCAATGTCGGCGCCAGTGAGAGGTCGCGTCTGCTCTGTCCGGGCATGAATGCGGCACTGACCGTTTCGAGCGGGAAGCACGCGCGGGTGATGAAGAGGGTTCGGGTTGGTCAGGACCGGCCGTGGCAGCGGTCCGGACGTGCGCAAACAAGGGATGTTGTACGTTAATATTGCTGCGTATATAATTAACAACGTAAATAATGTGCTAGTTGGACAAATATGATTGGATATGGAGATGGATATGGAATTTTACGTAAACACGGATATGCATGTCTATGTCTATGTGTGTGTGCGCGACGACTCTCACGACCTGGAAGCGGGGGCGTGTTTTTAATCGAGTTTTCTTTCTTGGTACGTTAGAAAATCAGTTTGTCTAATTCACATGTAGATGTTATTTAAGGATATCACATCTAAGCTCCCACAAGTATATAATGTAGCAACAAGAAACAAAAAAAAACTAGGAACAAAAATAGACCACAAACAGAGTGCACATCAACTTAGATGTGACATAACTATGTCACATCTAGATGTGTCCTAGACACACCCTTAAAAAATTGTCCGCCAGTTTTCATTTCTTTTTTCCGGGAACACACGTATTCTATTTAAAACCACTGCTATGGAGAGATTTTTTTACTCCATTATAGCCTCTTGTTTGATAGAGTTTCTCGTGTCTTGCTCTCTCACCCTCTTCATATCAAAACAAGATGACAATGTCCACTCTATCTCTCTCCTCACCGGTGGTCACAGATCCGGCCGAATCCTGTCCGCTGCGGGAGGTGAGGAGGTGCAGCGTTGATGTTGTCGCCGTCGGCGATGGAGGAAGCCGATGCGCACCGTCCTCTCGGAGCCGGCACTGGCGCGGACGAAGATCCTCCGCGCTCCTGTTCGCTGCCGTCGTGTGGGCAGATCCCGCCCGCCTGCCTAAACGACATCTCGCCCACCTGAGGTATAACTTCTTGTACTGGTCCAGCTCCCCAAGTCGCTGCGTGCGGGTTTTCTTCTATGCGACTAGTCCCTAGCTCCCCATGCATAGTAGCTAGGATTCGTCGGCTGGTCCAACATCACCTACTAGTACTACTCCCTCCGTCTAGGTGAGTAAGTCATCTTAGGTTGTACACCATGACCAAGGAGGAGGGGAAAATGAGAGAACTTAATGTTTATTTGCTAATTAGTAGCATTGCATGCAATGAACTAACCACTGCATGTCGTGTTTGGTAGTCTCAAGTCATTAAAATCATGCACACCCCACATATCTTATTGGTTGATATGTCAAGAAACAAGAAATGAGGTAGAAGTTAATGCACCGTGCCTAAGTGTTTTGGGATTATTTAGTTTTCGTAAGATGACTTACACACCTAGACGGAGGAAGTACTATTATAGAGGAAATGCCACTTGAAAAGTTGTCCTGATTTATGCCTCGGTGGAGGTATACATGTTGTTTCGACAAAAAGTACATGGTGGTTGTGCGGTCATTGTCCATATGGTGGTAGTACTATCACTGGTTAAATGAAGAAATGCTTTTTTTCTCGGGTATCCTGGTTTAGTTCCCATCAAGATAATTATGATGCTTCTGTTTGTCGGTGTACTTTTCATTAATTCTTATTGACAATTGAGATGTCGTTGCTAACCTTTTTTATATTTTTGGAAACAGCGATGCGTGTCTCCATACCCGGGCATGTCTTCCTCAATTTTAGTGGAACTGCACAAAATTGGATGGCCATTGTTGTTCCGCCTCACTGTCCTCTGCCACGTGGTTCTTCCTTCCTCGAGCTTGATTACTGAGAAGAAACAGACCACAGTGAGGATTTGTCGAACTTCTTAGGTGCCTCACCCAAACTTGATGCCAAATGGATGATGCATCACCACGATGACCTATCGATGCTCATGGTTGCGCCTCATGGTTGCGTCGGCTGGTGAAGCTGATCGATTTTCGACGAAAAACAAGCTGTCTTCCATCAGTGCTCTTTGCTTGTTACGCACAAAGATGATTCGTCAGTTCACCTTGGTTGCGTTGGAGACGCAGTCGTCTTTCACGTTGGTGCAATTTTATCACACAATTGGCTATGAACCAAATGTTTCCTCGAAGAAGGATCGACACTGGTACTAAGAGCATAAGTTTTGTATTGATTTCTAAGCCTTCTCACAACTTTGTCTCCAGCTCCCCTGTATTTTTATTTGTCCAGCTATTAACTTTGATTTAAAAAATGGTGTGGACTAAAAACCCGGATGGACGTAGTAGCCCTCCATTTTTATTTACTCCGCATATTAGTTTTGACTGAAGTCAAACTTTGTAATACTCTCAAACCTTTCCGATAATTGAAATTAAATTTCTTTATTTGTACACACTCTCACACATTTCCGATAATTTGGCGCATGTGTGGTTGTTCACTTAAGGGAGGGTAGTGTACCACACGTGAAGGACATGAAGTGCGACCAGGACGCGTGGGCGTGGATCGTTAGTTCATCGGAAGTAGTACTAGTTTTCTTCACTATAGATTAAATAAAGAGTTTCGTTTCGTACTTACACAATTTAAAACGATTGTTATGGAGAGAATAAGAAAACCACTCCACTATATATTAGTCGTATACACGAGAGTACTATATGGACGCAGCTTCATTGACTTAGTGCACCTGCCTTTGGATTTATGACAGGTGGGCCCAAAATGTGGCTGGCTCACCTGTCATATAGCCAAAAGCAGGTGCAGTGAAGGCACCGGAGTTTAGTCCGTACTACAGTAGTATATATATAAGCGGGAGCCTCAACGCTTGTTCGCTAGGGTTTGCACCCTCCACATGCTCGCCGCACTACATATATGTTACATGCTGGAGGCTCAGCGTTCATTTGCTAGGGCTTGCTATATTCATAGTCTCTCACCCTCTCTTCACCAGATCTAAACAAGACTGCATTGGCCTCTTGTCTCTATCTCCCCCCTCACAGCTGGTGAAGGAGGCGTCCGTATCCCATCGCACCAGGAAGGGGAGGAGGTGCAGCGTTCACTCTATCGCCTTCGGCGAGGGAGGCAATCCACTGCCGGCTGCGCTGTTCTCTTTCACCCAGCGCCTATGCGGGAGGGCCACCGACCCCTTCTTCCTCGCTGCCGTACGTAGTGTGGGCAGATCCGGCCTCCCACCGCACGCCTTGCCACATCCTGACGACCCTAAGGTATAAGTTTCTTTGAAACCTTCGTTGCTCTAGCTGCATGTGGATCTTTTTCGATCTGTAGTCGAATCTAGGTCTTGGTTCAAAGAGGAAAGAAGGGCGCGGTGGGCTGGAGCAAGAATCTAGTATGTGGTTCAATGAGGAAAGGAGGGGCGAAAAGTAGTATAGACTGGCTATCCAGCTGCTTTGTAGGTCGAAAAGGGAAAAAAGGGGGTAACCCAGTACACACATCTGTAAGGAACCGATCTCTTTGTTGAAAAGGGAAAGAAACTGGGGGTTGGGTAGTTTGTGCACGACTAGATTTGCTGCCCTCACATAGAAAGAAGGTTCAAAGAGAACAAATATGGGACCAACGCATATATGCTGCTTGGCTACATACTCTACATCACCCATTTATACGTGTGGACGCACATGGTGCTAGCATGTCCCATGCAACTATTTTGCTGTTGTTAATCTCAGAATTAACTACTGATCTGTTTTAAGAGAATTTCTCTGTTAATATGAATCAATGCAACCGTTTTAGAAATGCTACTGTCCTATACTTTGTTTTCCATCAAGATAAGGTAGATGCTTCTTTTTGTGGCCGCATGTTTCATCCTCCTTTATTGGCCAGTAATTGTTTTCTTTTTTGCCTCTTAAAACAGGGATATCTATTTAACTTGTTGCTATAGAAAACTTAAATGTCACACCGGCAACTTTGCTTGATTTCAGTGCAACTGCACAAAACTTGATCGGATTTCCTATTCGTGTTGGTAGATTCGTATTTTATGTTGGTCGTCTCATGAAAGGTTAGTACAGGCCTTCATCCACATGATTGTGCAGTGTGCTTTGAGATGTTGTGCTACTTGTATTGGTACTGTTTTAAATAAATGATGAATTGAAGCTATTGTATTGCTGTCTTTTCCCATTAAGTAGTGAACAAAAATGGGACCAACCCAGACATGATGCTTGTTGCTTTGTTACAACAAATTCAGCATCACCCCCTTTATAAGCCAGTAATTGATGCCACTCTCAGAATTAACTACTGAATCTTATTTCAAAACTGCAACACTTGTTAGGGATTGGCGGGATTACCATTTTTGTGGCGGCATGTTTCATCCTCCTTTATTAGCCAGTAATTGATTCCTTTTTTGCCTCTGTTTATACAGGGATATCTATTCAACTTGTTGCTATTGCGACATTTTGCTTCGCTACGCGAAACACTTTGCTTGATTTCAGTGCGACAACACAAAACGAGATTGGATTTCCTATTCGTGTTGGCATATTCGTATTTTATCGTTGTCGGTCTGATGAAAGGTCAGTACAGGCCTTCATCCACATGATTGTGCAGTGTGCTTTGAGATGTTGTGCTACTTGTATTGGTACTGTTTTAAATAAATGTTGAATTGAAGTTATTGTATTGCTGTATTTTCCCATTAAGTTGTGAACAAAAATTACCAACCCAGACATGATGCTTGTTGCTTTGTTACAACAAACTCTGCATCAGCCCCTTTATAAGTAGATGGAAGCACATACTGTTGTTGCGCCCACTCTCCCCTGGAACTGTTTATGCTTTTCGTTAATCTAATGCCGCTGGTAAAATTAAGCAATGCCACTCTCAGAATTAATTAACTACTGAATCTTAGTTCAAAACTGCAACACTTGTTAGGGATTGGCGGGATTACCATTTTTGTGGCCGCATGTTTCATCCTCCTTTATTGGCCAGTAATTGATTCCTTTTTTGCCTCTGTTAAAACAGGGATATCTTTTCAACTTGTTGCTATTGCGACATTTTGCTTCACTTAATTTTGGTGGAACTGCACAAAATGAGACCGGATTTCCATATATGTGTCGAGATCTCTTTGAGATCTTCCTCACGAGTTGTTTCAAATCTTGGTCTTGAATGGTCAATACCGACCTTCCTCAAAATTAACTACTGAATCTTAGTTCAAAACTGCAAACACTTGTTAGGGATCGGCAGGAGTACCATTTCTATTAGGGATCGGCCGGAGTACATGTTTAAGAAATGTATTGTTCAGATAATATCTCTGTTATTATATATCAGTTACAGGCTTACAGTGTTTTACAAATGGTACTATCCTGCTTTGTAGTTCTTTCTACATGTTTAACCAAGGTATTGTTAAGATAATGACTCTGTTAAAATGAATCAGTGCATTGTTTTAGGAATGATACTTTTCTGCTTTTTCGTTCTTTATACATCGTGAAACAAGGCATTGTTAAGATAATGTCTCACTTAATATGAATGAATCACACTGATTGAGAATTGCTACTCTCCTGCTTTGTTTCCCATTAAGATAAGGTAGATCAGTAGATGTTTTTCTTCTGGGAGTACAAGTCATCAACTGTTATTTCTCAGTAATTGTTTACCTTATACCTTTTGTTGCTTACAGGGATATCAAAATTAAAGCTTGGTTTTATTGCGACTTCGATTTTAGTTCAACTGCACAAAAGGAGCCAATGTGTCCAAGGCAAACTGCTGCATTACTGGGTCCAGTTGGTCGTTCCACTTTGCAGAAAGAGGCAGTCATTGTTTGCGCTACATTACAGAAGGAATGACCGAGAAGCTTTACAAAGTATTAGGCCTTCCACTATGTAGGCCAAAAGAGGTGCCAATTTCACCTTTTCTTAGTTTGGCACCGAATCCCTCCATTGCTACAGCCGGTGCCATAAATATTAGACACCGGTGACATGACTAGTCTGCAGAGACCATGGCAATTTAACAACACGTGGAGTGCCCTGGTCAAGAAGTGCCCAAATAAGTACAAGAAGCGACAGGACTGCACGATCATAGGCATTACATATTTTGAATGGATCATTGATGTTAGCAAGAAGCGACATGACTCCACAATCATAGGCATTAAATATTTTGAATGGGAAAAGCTTGTCAAAGTTTAATCATTGATGTTAGCAAGAAGACGTTAGTTTAATATATTGGAATTGGAAAACCTTATCAAAATTTGCTCATTGATGTTAGCCAGAAGACATGCATTTGATATTTTTGAGTGGGACGCCCTTGCTGTGAGCAGCGTCGAGTGTTTTTCCTATTCCTGTGTTCAGTTTAGAAGTGAATAGTTACTCTGCTGAGATATTCCTGTGTTAAGAGTTTGTTCTGAATATTGTCTATGTAGTGCCAGGCCTTGTGTTTGATTGCAAAGTTGAGCTTGGAATGTTGTGGCATGCGGCATCACGAGCTATTCACCGTGCCTCTTGAGAATAATGCTTCGTATTGTTTTGCATGTCGATCTAATGCCAGTGATTTGCTTGTTAAGAAGATCATCCTCTTCTGTTGTTTCCGTGCTTAAGAAGTTCATCGTCTGATGTTTCATTCATAGCCTATACGACAAGTCGGGTAGGTTAGACGTGAAACCATATGATCTTCCGACCAACTCATGATATTAGGCCGTGATTGGATCGTCGTTTTCCAACCAAAACCGCTTGTAAAACTGACGCTTGTAAATTAAAGCAGATGGTCTCGGGCGAAGGCGCTTGGTTGGTCGATTTCGACTAGTAAAATATCGGAAGTACTTGACACACGATAAAAACGCTGAACGACACTCGGACGATTGCTAATCCAGCCGTTAGCTGCTGTTTCAGCCTTGCCCATGGATGGCATGATACGCACGTCGTGCATGTATCGTCTGGTAATGTCGTCCATATAGCAGTGCTCGCAAAATATACACTGGTCTCTCAAATTACACGCGTAACCCGCCGGTTTTACTTACAGACCTTGGGCCCTCGGTTTCATTATGCCTATATTTTACGCGTTGTTTTCGATGACGAGTAAATTACACTTGTATGTTAATACAGGTTTGAAATAAACGAGAGCTCCCAAGCGCGGCCTTACCGTTTCATGCCGTCTCAGTTTCTCGAAGGTGCTCATAGGTGTCCGATGATCCTGGCTTCCTGAATGAGTAGCGGGCGCTGTATCAGACCATCCGTAGGGCCCGCGAGGCCCTCTCCGTTGTCCTTCGAGTTGTTGCGCTCGTCGTGGCGCCGAGCATTGTTAACATCATCAACGAACATGAGGATTCAGGAGATGACTTTATTTTGACTGGATGACACTAGGGACCCACTAGGGCCATAGCCGTACGTACGCAAGTGCCTCCTTATTATGTACAACTATATTTTTTTGCTTTCTCCTGGTTTCCTGACATCACAGCCCCACACCATTGTCAACCTATGTAGTAAATATAAACGAGAGAATTGCACAAGGTGCGGCCGACAGCTGGGACCAAGCAGCTCGAGCAGTATTTGTGTTTTTGAGGCGTGAGCACTGCAGAGTTTTTCTTGGCGATGATTTCGTTGTTGTTTAGAGGAGAGCAGGGTATTAACTGGGCGGGCTGTGGCCCATCTAGACCAGGCCAGATATCCAACCCAGATACTAATTTTTTTCAAGATGAAAATGGCTAGCCTAGTTATACATCTTTTTGAGGAATACCCAGGCAAGGTCAACTTGTTATTCTTTGCCCCGCTGGGCTGCAAATCTTTCCTAGGAGGGATGCATTAGGCTTAACAGGAAAATGGGCTTTAAAAAATAATAAATGGGATGTAATTGTAAAAACTAGGCAGTAACTATAAAAAATGCACCAAACACGAAATTAGTTTATAAAATATTATTTATGGATTTTGAAAATCTTAAATTTTCATTGTTGCGCGCGCAATGTTTCGTTGGATTTTTACATAATACAAATTTATATTTAACCTGACTTGAAATTTCGGGATAAAAATATTTCGGAGCCCATCAAAATGTGGGAAATTTTATTGAATTCTGTCTTCAACGGTTGGTTGAAATTATTAATCATTGTCCTAGCTAGAAAATGGGCTGTACTTTTAACAAACTGTAAATGGGCTGTTGTAAATTCCATTAGAATTCCAAAATGGGCTGTACATTCTTACAAAACGGAAATGGGCTATAAGTTCTTTGCCACACACTTGTGGGCCTACTAAGTGACGCGTCCCCTAAAAAAATAAGTTGACGCGTATGCAAGGCTTTGCCAACTTATTATAGTCAACACACGGTTCTAGCAGCAGTGGCCGTTGGATGTCTATCCAACGGATGTCGTGCTTCTTCTTCAATCTCGGATATTCTTAGCTTCGGCCGCCCAAAAAATGATTCCTCCGCCTGACATCTGGGGCGCACCGTTTCGGAGGCTGACCTGTGGGCCTACTAAGTTGGAGCGTACCAAGGGCTTTGTCAACTTAGTCAATAATAAACGATTCTAGCTTCAGTGACCCTACGATGTCCATCCAACGGCCGTAGTGCTTCTTCAACCTCTGGTCTTCTTGGTCCAGCTGCCCAAAGCAGCGCCGGTCGTGCCGCGTGCTCCAGCCTCCCGTGGCCGGCTGTGCTGCCGCGGAGGCCTCACCGCCCCCATACTACTCCCACTGCTGGCCAGGCCATCCCTCCACTCACCCACACCCCCTGTTATTCTGCGGCGACGGCAGTCTCACACCGCAGCCGAACCAGTGAACCCTCATACTCCTCTCCGCGTGGGCTTCCACTGCTGCGTCTTCCCCGGCTCCGCGTCGTCCCCTTCCTAGGCCTCGCGTCGTCCAGACCACCGCCCTGGTGCTCTCGGCGCGGCGTGGTCAACGATCGACTTCCATCGGAAGAGTACTGTACTTGGAGAGGCTGATAGCTGGGTCCAGGCGGCCGCAAGGAAGTGCCTCCTTATTACGCGCAAAGTAATTATTCCTCCACCTGACAACAGGGACCCACCAGACGAGCCACCTTATTTTGCGAAAAAACGTTTCCCCCCTAACTTCTCGGACCCACCTGACGGGCCAACGTATTTCGCGGAAAAAACGTTCCCCCCGCTGTCAGCTCGAACCCACCGGAAGTGCCTCCTTATTACGCACAAAAAAAATGAATACTCCCCCTGCTAGCTGGGACCCACCATGGTGGGAGGTGTTGGGGAACGTAGTAATTTCAAAAAATTTCCTACGCACACGCAAGATCATGGTGATGCATAGCAACGAGAGGGGTGAGTGTTGTCTACATACCCTCGTAGACCGAAGCGGAAGCGTTGACGCAACATAGAGGAAGTAGTCGTACGTCTTCCCGATCCGACCGATCCAAGTGCCGTTACTCCGGCACCTCCGAGTTCTTAGCACACGTACATCTCGATGACGTTCCCCGGGCTCCGATCCAGCAAAGCTTCGGGGATGAGTTTCGTCAGCACGACGGCGTGATGACGATGATGATGTTCTACCGACGAAGGGCTTCGCCTAAACACTGCAACGATATGACCGAGGTGGAATATGGTGGAGGGGGGCACCGCACACGGCTGAGGAACGATCACGATGATCAACTTGTGTGTCTATGGGGTGCCCCCTGCCCCCGTATATAAAGGAGTGGAGGAGGAGAGGGCCGGCCTAGAGGGAGGCGCGCCCAAGGAGGGGGAAACCTACTCCAAGTAGGTTTGCCCCTCCCTTTCCTATTCCAACTAGGACAAGAGGGGAAGGAGGAGGAAGAGAGAAGGAAGGAGAGGGGGGCCGCGCCCCCTTCCCTTGTCCAATTCGGACTAGGGCAAGGGGGGCTGCGCGCCACCTCCTGGCAGCCCTCTCTCTTCTCCACTAAAGCCCATTAAGGCCCAATAAACCCCCCGGGGGGTTCCGGTAACCCCCTGGTACTCCGGTAAAATGCCGGTTTCACCCGTAACAATTCTGATGTCCAAATATAGGCTTCCAATACATCGATCTTTATGTCTCGACCATTTCGAGACTCCTCGTCATGTCCGTGATCACATCCGGGACTCCGAACTAACTTCGGTTCATCAAAATGCATAAACTCATAATAACTGTCATCGTAACGTTAAGCATGGACCCTACGGTTCGAGAACAATGCAGACATGACTGAGACAAATCTCTGGTCAATAACCAATAGCAGGACCTGGATGCCCATATTGGCTCCAACATATTCTACGAAGATCTTTATCGGTCAGACCGCATAACAACATACGTTGTTCCCTTTGTCATCGGTATGTTACTTGCCCGAGATTCGATCGTCGGTATCCAATACCTAGTTCAATCTCGTTACCGGCAAGTCTCTTTACTCGTTCCGTAATACATCATCTCGCAACTAACTTATTAGTTGCAATGCTTGCAAGGCTTATGTGATGTGTATTACCGAGAGGGCCCAGAGATACCTCTCCGACAATCGGAGTGACAAATCCTAATCTCGAAATACGCCAACCCAACATCTACCTTTGGAGACGCCTGTAGAGCTCCTTTATAATCACCCAGTTATGTTGTGACGTTTGGTAGCACACAAAGTGTTCCTCCGACAAACGGGAGTTGCATAATCTCATAGTCATAGGAACATGTATAAGTCATGAAGAAAGCAATAGCAACATACTAAACGATCGGGTGCTAAGCTAGTGAAATGGGTCATGTCAATCAGATCATTCTTCTAATGATGTGATCCCATTAATCAAATAACAACTCTTTTGTTCATGGTTAGGAAACATAACCATCTTTGATTAATGAGCTAGTCAAGTAGAGGCATACTAGTGACACTCTGTTTGTCTATGTATTCACACATGTATTATGTTTCCGGTTAATACAATTCTAGCATGAATAATAAACATTTATCATGAAATAAGGAAATAAATAATAACTCTATTATTGCCTCTAGGTCATATTTCCTTCAGTCTCCCACTTGCACTAGAGTCAATAATCTAGATTACACAGTAATGATTCTAACACCCATGGAGTCTTGGTGCTGATCATGTTTTGCTCGTGGAAGAGGCTTAGTCAACGAGTCTGCTACATTCAGATCCGTATGTATCCTGCAAATCTCTATGTCTCCCACCTGGACCAGATCCCGGATGGAATTGAAGCGTCTCTTGATGTGCTTGGTTCTCTTGTGAAATCTGGATTCCTTTGCCAAGGCAATTGCACTAGTATTGTCACAAAAGATTTTCATTGGACCCGATGCACTAGGTATGACACCTAGATCGGATATGAATTCCTTCATCCAGACTCCTTCATTTGCTGCTTCCGAAGTAGCTATGTATTCCGCTTCACATGTAGATCCCGCCACAACGCTTTGTTTAGAACTGCACCAACTGACAGCTCCACCGTTTAAAGTAAACACATATCAGGTTTGTGATTTAGAATCGTCCGGATCGGTGTCAAAGCTTGCATCAACGTAACCATTTACGATGAGCTCTTTGTCACCTCCATATACGAGAAACATATCCTTAGTCTTTTTCAGGTATTTCAGGATGTTCTTGACCGCTGTCCAGTGATCCACTCCTGGATTACTTTGGTACCTCCCTGGTAGACTTATAGCAAGACACACATCAGGTCTGGTACATAGCATTGCATACATGATAGAGCCTATGGCTGAAGCATAGGGAACATCTTTCATTTTCTCTCTATCTTCTGCAGTGGTCGGGCATTAAGTCTTACTCAACTTCACTCCTTGTAACACAGGCAAGAATCCTTTCTTAGCCTGATCCATTTTGAACTTTTTCAAAATTTTGTCAAGGTAAGTGCTTTGTGAAAGTCCAATTAAGCGTTTTGATCTATCTCTATAGATCTTAATGCCTAATATGTAAGCAGCTTCACCGAGGTCTTTCATTGAAAAACTCTTATTCAAGTATCCTTTTATGCTGTTCAGAAACTCTATATCATTTCCGATTAACAATATGTCATCCACATATAATATCAGAAATGCTACAGAGCTCCCACTCACTTTCTTGTAAATACAGGCTTCTCCAAAAGTCTGTACAAACTCAAATGCTTTGATCACACTGTCAAAGCGTTTATTCCAACTCCGAGAGGCTTGCACCAGTCCATAAATGGATCGCTGGAGCTTGCACACTTTGTTAGCTCCTTTTGGATCGACAAAACCTTCTGGTTGCATCATATACAACTCTTGTTCCAGAAATCCATTCAGGAATGCAGTTTTGACATCCATTTGCCAAATTTGATAATTATAAAATGCGGCAATTGCTAACATGATTCGGACGGACTTAAGCATCGCTACGGGTGAGAAGGTCTCATCGTAGTCAATCCCTTGAACTTGTCGAAAACCTTTTGGACAAGTCGAGCTTTATAGACAGTAACATTACCGTCAGTGTCAGTCTTCTTCTTGAAGATCCATTTATTCTCAATTGCTTGCCAATCATCGGGCAAGTCAACCAAAGTCCACACTTTGTTCTCATACATGGATCCCATCTCAGATTTCATGGCTTCAAGCCATTTTGCGGAATCTAGGCTCACCATCGCTTTTTCATAGTTCGTAGGTTCGTCATGATCTAGTAGCATGACTTCCAGAATAGGATTGCCATACCACTCTGGTGCGGATCTTACTCTGGTTGATCTGCGAGGTTTAGTAGTAACTTGATCTGAAGTTTCATGATCATCATCATTAACTTCTTCTCTGATTGGTGTAGATGTCACAGAAACCGGTTCCTGTGATGAACTACTTTCCAATAAGGGAGCAGGTACAGTTACCTCATCAAGTTCTACTTTCCTCCCATTCACTTCTTTCGAGAGAAACTCCTTCTCTAGAAAAACTCCGAATATAGCAACAAAAGTCTTGCCTTCGGATCTGTGATAGAAGGTGTATCCAACAGTTTCCTTTGGATATCCTATGAAGACACATTTTTCCGATTTGGGTTCGAGCTTATCAGGTTGAAGCTTTTTCACATAAGCATTGCAGCGCCAAACTTTAAGAAACGACAACTTTGGTTTCTTGCGAAACCATAGTTCATAAGGCGTCGTCTCAACGGATTTCGATGGTGTCCTATTTAACGTGAATGCGGCCGTCTCTAGAGCATAACCCCAAAACGATAGCGGTAAATCTGTAAGAGACATCATAGATCGCACCATATCTAGTAAAGTACGATTACGACGTTCGGACACACCATTGCGTTGTGGTGTTCCGGGTGGCGTGAGTTGCGAAACTATTCCGCATTGTTTCAAATGTAGACCAAACTCGTAACTCAAATATTCTCCTCCACGATCAGATCGCAGAAATTTTATTTTCTTGTTACGATGATTTTCAACTTCACTCTGAAATTCTTTGAACTTTTCAAACGTTTCAGACTTATGTTTCATTAAGTAGATATACCCATATCTCCTTAAATCATCTGTGAATGTGAGGAAATAACGATATCCGCCACGAGCCTCAATATTCATTGGACCACATACATCTGTATGTATGATTTCCAACAAATCTGTTGCTCTCTCCATTGTACCGGAGAACGGTGTTTTAGTCATCTTGCCCATGAGGCACGGTTCACAAGTACCAAGTGATTCATAATCAAGTGGTTCTAAAAGTCCATCAGTATGGAGTTTTTTCATGCGCTTTATATCGATATGACCCAAACGGCAGTGCCACAAATAAGTTGCACTATCATTATCAACTCTGCATCTTTTGGCTTCAACATTATGAATATGTGTATCACTACTATAGAGATTTAATAAGAATAGACCATTCTTCAGAGGTGCATGACCATAAAAGATATTACTCATATAAATAGAACAACCATTATTCTCTGATTTAAATGAATAACCGCCTCGCATCAAACAAGATCCAGATATAATGTTCATGCTCAACGCTGGCACCAAATAACAATTATTTAGGTCTAATACTAATCCCGAAGGTAGATGTAGAGGTAGCGTGCCGACTGCAATCACATCGTCTTTGGAACCATTTCCCACGCGCATCGTCACCTCGTCCTTAACCAATCTTCGCTTGATCCGTAGTCCCTGTTTCGAGTTGCAAATATTAGCAACAAAACCAGTATCAAATACCCAGGTGCTACTGCGAGCATTAGTAAGGTACACATCAATAACATGTATATCACATATACCTTTGTTCAGCTTGCCATCCTTCTTATCCGCCAAATACTTGGGGCAGTTCTGCTTCCAGTGACCAGTCTGCTTGCAGTAGAAGCACTCAGTTTCAGGCTTAGGTCCAGATTTGGGTTTCTTCTCCTGAGCAACAACTTGCTTACTGTTCTTCTTGAAGTTCCCCTTGTTCTTCCCTTTGCCCTTTTTCTTGAAACTAGTGGTCTTATTAACCATCAACACTTGATGCTCCTTCTTGATTTCTACCTCCGCAGCTTTTAGCATTGCGAAGAGCTCGGGAATTGTCTTGTCCATCCCTTGCATGTTATAGTTCATCACGAAGCTCTTGTAGCTAGGTGGAAGTGATTGGAGAATTCTGTCAATGACGCAATCATCTGGAAGATTAACTCCCAATTGAATCAAGTGATTATTATACCCAGACATTTTGAGTATATGCTCACTGAGAGAACTGTTCTCCTCCATCTTACAGCTGTAGAACTTATTGGAGACTTCATATCTCTCAATTCGGGCATTTGCTTGAAATATTAACTCCAACTCCTGGAACATCTCATATGCTCCATGACGTTCAAAACGTAGTTGAAGTCCCGATTCTACGCCGTAAAGCATGGCACATTGAACTATCGAGTAGTCATCAACTTTGCTCTGCCAGACGTTCTTAACGTCGTCACATGCATCAGCAGCAGGCCTGGCACCTAGCGGTGCATCCAGGACGTAACTCTTCTGTGCAGCAATGAGGATAATCCTCAAGTTACGGACCCAGTCCGTGTAATTGCTACCATCATCTTTCAACTTTGCTTTCTCAAGGAACGCATTAAAATTCAACGGAACAACAGCACGGGCCATAATCAAACATAAACAAGCAAGATACTATCAGGGACTAAGTTCATGATAAATATAAGTTCAATTAATCATATTATTAAAGAACTCCCACTTAGATAGACATCTCTCTAATCCTCTAAGTGATCACGTGATCCATATCAACTAAACCATGTCCGATCATCACGTGAGATGGAGTAGTTTCAATGGTGAACATCATTATGTTGATCATATCTACTATATGATTCACGCTCGACCTTTCGGTCTCCGTGTTCCGAGGCCATATCTGTTATATGCTAGGCACGTCAAGTTATACCTGAGTATTCCGCGTGTGCAACTGTTTTGCACCCGTTGTATTTGAACGTAGAGCCTATTACACCCGATCATCACGTGGTGTCTCAGCACGAAGAACTTTCGCAACGGTGCATACTCAGGGAGAACACTTTTACTATGATAATTTAGTGAGAGATCATCTTATAATGCTACCGTCAATCAAAGCAAGATAAGATGCATAAAAATATAAACATCACATGCAATCAATATAAGTGATATGATATGGCCATCATCATCTTGTGCTTGTGATCTCCATCTCCGCAGCACCGTCATGATCACCATCGTCACCGGTGCGACACCTTGATCTCCATCGTAGCATCGTTGTCGTCTCGCCAATCTTATGCTTCTACGACTATCGCTACCGCTTAGTGATAAAGTAAAGCATTACAGGGCGATTGCATTGCATACAATAAAGAGACAACCATATGGCTCCTGCCGGTTGCCGATAACTCGGTTACAAAACATGATCATCTCATACAATAAAATTTAGCATCATGTCTTGACCATAGCACATCACAACATGCCCTGCAAAAACAAGTTAGACGTCCTCTACTTTGTTTGTTGCAAGTTTTACGTGGCTGCTACGGGCTTAAGCAAGAACCAATCTCACCTACGCATCAAAACCACAACGATAGTTTGTCAAGTTGATGCGTTTTAACCTTCGCAAGGACCGGGCGTAGCCACACTCGGTTCAACTAAAGTTGGAAAAACTGACACCCGCCAGCCACCTGTGTGCAAAGCACGGCGGTAGAACCAGTCTCGCGTAAGCGTACACGTAATGTCGGTCCGGGCCGCTTCATCCAACAATACCGCCGAACCAAAGTATGACATGCTGGTAGGCAGTATGACTTATATCGCCCACAACTCACTTGTGTTCTACTCGTGCATAACATCAAACCATAAAAACCTAGGCTCGGATGCCACTGTTGGGGAACGTAGTAATTTCAAAAAAATTCCTACGCACACGCAAGATCATGGTGATGCATAGCAACGAGAGGGGAGAGTGTTGTCTATGTACCCACGTAGACCGAAGCGGAAGCATTGACGCAACGTAGAGGAAGTAGTCGTACGTCTTCCCGATCCGACCGATCCAAGTGCCGTTACTCCGGCACCTCCGAGTTCTTAGCACACGTACAGCTCGATGACGTTCCCCGGGCTCCGATCCAGCAATGCTTCGGGGATGAGTTTCGTCAGCACGACGGCGTGATGACAATGATGATGTTCTACCGACGCAGGGCTTCGCCTAAACACTGCAATGATATGACCGAGGTGGAATATGGTGTAGGGGGGCACCGCACATGGCTGAGGAACGATCACGATGATCAACTTGTGTGTCTATGGGGTGCCCCCTGCCCCCGTATATAAAGGAGTGGAGGAGGAGAGGGCCGGCCTAGAGGGAGGCGCGCCCAAGGAGGGGGAAACCTACTCCAAGTAGGTTTGCCCCTCCCTTTCCTATTCCAACTAGGACAAGAGGGGAAGGAGGAGAAAGAGAGAAGGAAGGAGAGGGGGGCCGCGCCCCCTTCCCTTGTCCAATTCGGACTAGGGCAAGGGGGGCTGCGCGCCACCTCCTGGCAGCCCTCTCTCTTCTTCACTAAAGCCCATTAAGGCCCAATAAACCCCCCGGGGGGTTCCAGTAACCCCCCGGTACTCCGGTGAAATGTCGATTTCACCCGGAACAATTCCGATGTCCAAATATAGGCTTCCAATATATTGATCTTTATGTCTCGACCATTTCGAGACTCCTCATCATGTCCGTGATCACATCCGGGACTCTGAACTAACTTCGGTACATCAAAATGCATAAACTCATAATAACTGTCATCGTAACGTTAAGCGTGCGGACCCTACGGTTTGAGAACAATGCAGACATGACTGAGACAAATCTCTGGTCAATAACCAATAGCGGGACCTGGATGCCCATATTGGCTCCAACATATTCTACGAAGATCTTTATCGGTCAGACCGCATAACAACATACGTTGTTCCCTTTGTCATTGGTATGTTACTTGCCCGAGATTCGATCGTCGGTATCCAATACCTAGTTCAATCTCGTTACCGGCAAGTCTCTTTACTCGTTCCGTAATACATCATCTCGCAACTAACTTATTAGTTGCAATGCTTGCAAGGCTTATGTGATGTGTATTACCGAGAGGGCCCAGAGATATCTCTCCGACAATCGGAGTGACAAATCCTAATCTCGAAATACGCCAACCCAACATCTACCTTTGGAGACACCTGTAGAGCTCCTTTATAATCACCCAGTTACGTTGTGACGTTTGGTAGCACACAAAGTGTTCCTCCGGCAAACGGGAGTTGCATAATCTCATAGTCATAGGAACATGTATAAGTCATGAAGAAAGCAATATCAACATACTAAACGATCGGGTGCTAAGCTAGTGAAATGGGTCATGTCAATCAGATCATTCTTCTAATGATGTGATCCCATTAATCAAATAACAACTCTTTTGTTCATGGTTAGGAAACATAACCATCTTTGGTTAATGAGCTAGTCAAGTAGAGGCATACTAGTGACACTCTGTTTGTCTATGTATTCACACATGTATTATGTTTCCGGTTAATACAATTCTAGCATGAATAATAAACATTTATCATGAAATAAGGAAATAAATAATAACTTTATTATTGCCTCTAGGGCATATTTCCTTCAGGAGGCTGACTTGTGGGCCTACTAAGTTAACTGGGACGGGGGGCTTTGTCAACTTTAGTCAATATGAACGATTCTAGCTCCAGTGACCGTACCATGTCCATCCAACGGCCGTAGTGCTTCTTCAACCTCTGGTCTTCTTGCTCCAGCCGCCCAAAGCAATGCCGGTCGTGCCGCATGCTCCTGCCTCCCGTGGCCGGCTGTGCTGCCGCGGAGGCCTCACCGCCCCCTACTATTCCCACCGCTGGCCAGGGCCTCCGGCGTCGGCAGCCTCACACCGCAGCCAAACCAGTGAACCCTCGTACTCCTCTCCGCGTGGGCTTCCATTGCCGCATCTTCCCCGGCTCCCCGTCGTCCCCTTCCTAGGCCTCGCCGTCGTCCACTGCCCTGGTGCTCCCGGCGCGGCGTGGTCAACGTGGTCAAGGAACGACTTCCATCGGACGTGGACTGTACGTGGAGAGGCTGACAGCTGGGTCCACGGCCGCAGCAAGGAAGTGCCTCCTTATTTCGTGCAAAATAATTATTCCTCCACCTGACAGCGGGGACCCACCGGACGGGCTACCGTATTTCGTGAAAAAAACGTTTCCCCCTGACTGCTGGGACCCACCAGCTACATCTTCGCACGCAAGGAAGTGCCTGACAGTCGGGACCCACCTAGTTGAAGCGTACGTAGCGTTGTCATTCTGGTCGCGAACGTGTACGTACATATATACTGGTCGATGTAGAGGCGCACACGTGTCATAGTAGAGGCGCGCACGTAGCATGGACACGTACGTACAGCGGCCAGGGTGCAAGAAAGAAAATACGGCCACATATGTGTACATACGGGCGGGATCTCGAACGCCTACTCGCGCATACGTACGGCGAGGGCTCGTGTACATGGCTGGGTCGGAACGGAGAAACATCGTCGTCGTCGTGTTCATGGGGAGGCAACGGAATGCGTCGTGTTCATGGGGAGGCAACGGAATGCATCGTGTCCATCGGGAGGCAACGGAACGCGTGGGAGCCAACCGGCTGGGTCGGAACGGAATGCGTGGTCATGTTCATTGGGAGGGCTTGGACGGAACAGGCGATGGAAACGAGGCCTGACGTACCGCAGAACGGAGGAAACGGACCTCCTACGGTCGAAACGGGGGTCCTGTTGATCGGGAGGGGTGTGGCGTACCGCAAAACGGACGAAACGTAGCTCCTACGGTCGAAACGGGGGTCCTGTTGATCTGGAGGGGTGTGGCGTACAGCAAAACGGACGAAACGGACCTCCTGCGGTCGAAACAGGGGTCCTGTTCATCGGGAAGGGTGTGGCGTACCACAAAACAGGACTCCACGGGATACTGTTCATCTCCACCGTCGACCCCCTCCAGCCTCCACGAGCTACTGTTCATCCACCGTCGACCTCCTCCAGCCTCCATGGGCTCCTGTTCATCCAGCCTCCACCGCGCGCTACTCCACTGGCTACTGTTCAACCACCCCTCCACCATCTACTGTTCATCCAGCCCTCCACACCACGAGGTCCTGTTCAACCACCCCTCCACGGGCACCCCTCCACCGTCTACTGTTCATCCAACCCTCCACACCACAGGGTCCTGTTCAACCACCCCTCCACGGGCACCCCTCCACCGTCTACTGTTCATCCAGCCCTCCACACCACGGGGTCCTGTTCATCCACCCCTCCACGGGCATCCCTCCATCGTCTACTGTTCATCCAGCCCTCCACCACACCACGGGGTCCTGTTCATCCAGAGGCAGCGCCATCGCTCACTGTTCATCCAACCCCCCCCCCCCCCGCAACACTCACTGTTCATCCCATCGATCGGCTTAAGTTAGCAGCAGTAGCGAAGGAATCGCTCGATCGAGTTCAGTTAACAACCATCGATCGATCGCTCGGGTTCAGTAACGCGTAGCCTACAGTGCAATCGCTCGGGTTCAGTTAGAGCCCAACGCCTCGCTCGGGTTCAGTTAGAGCCAACGCGTCGCACACACGTACGTACGTGTACGAGAGAAACGCGCATCGCTCGACCCCCAACCTCCCACCGTAACCGGGAACTCCCCGAAATTTTCCTCGCCCTTGCTTCTACCATGGTTTTTTCCGGCATGGATGGCCCAAAGAATGTCATGCAGATGCGTCTCTGGCCCGCCCAGCATGAAAAGCCCATTTTCTGTCATGATCTTTTGTCATAGAAGTAGGAGCCCACCACATCTATGATGATACCGGGTTTTGTCACAATTATCGTCATAGAAGTGTCATATGTATGACAGAAAAAAATTCCGTTCGGCCCAAAATGTCACGGATGTGTCTTTTTTTTGTAGTGAATATTGAAGCCAAAAGATGCAAAGTTAATAATGATAGTGCAACTTATTTGTGGCACTGCCATTTAGGTCATATTGGTGTAAAGCGCATGAAGAAACTCCATGCTGATGGGATTTTGGAATCACTTGATTATGAATCACTTGATGCTTGCGAACCATGCCTTATGGGCAAGATGACCAAGACTCCGTTCTCCGGAACAATGGAGCGAGCAACTGACTTATTGGATATAATACATACTGATGTATGAGGTCCGATGAGTGTTGAGGCTCGCGGCATGTATCGTTATTTTCTGACCTTCCCAGATGATTTGAGCAGATATGGGTATATCTACTTGAAGAAACATAAGTCTGAAACATTTGAAAGGTTCAAAGAATTTTAGAGTGAAGTGGAAAATCATCGTAACAAGAAAATAAAGTTTCTATGATTTGATCACAGAGACGAATATTTGAGTTACAAGTTTGGTCTTCAACAAAAACAATGTGGAATAGTTTCACAAATTCATGCCAGCTGGAACACCACAACATAATGGTGTGTCCGAACGTCATAACCGTACTTTATTGGATATAGTACAATCTATGATGTCTCTTACCGATTTACCACTATCGTTTTGGGGTTATGCATTAGAGACAACTGCATTCACGTTAAATAGGGCATCATCTAAATCCGTTGAGACGACACCATATGAACTATGGTTTGGCAAGAAACCAAAGTTGTCGTTTCTTAAAGTTTGGAGTTGCGATGCTTATGTGAAAAAGTTTCATCCTGATAAGCTCAAACCCAAATCGGAGAAATGTGTCTTCATAGGATACCCAAAGGAGACAGTTGGGTACACCTTCTATCATAGATCCAAATGCAAGACATTCGTTGCTAAGAATGGATCCTTTCTATAGAAGGAATTTGTCGGTGTACTAAAGTAGGGGTACCTTAGTACCCCGAACTTGTGCACGGGTAGTCGCAGCGCCCCGCGGCAAGGCTTGTCGGGCGCTCGCCAGGACCATCAGTTCATCCTTTGAAGATGCTCAAGGACAAGACATTCAAGACTTAGAAGAGACAAGGCCCCGGCAAGAGGAGCTTGCCGGGAAGATAGAACAAGGCCCCGGCAAGAGGAGCTTGCCGGGAAGATAGAACAAGGCCCCGGCAAGAGGAGCTTGCCGGGAAGATAGAGCAAGGCCCCGGCAAGAGGAGCTTGCCGGGAAGAGCGACCCCCGCCCCGGCAAGAGGCGCTTGCCGGGCGCGACAAGACTGGAGCCGCGGCAAGGCCCTTGCCGCGGCAGATAGCCACCCCGTGCCCACGCTCCAGCTCACCTACCCACGTGTCGCCCTGGGGCTCTTCCCAGGCGTACGCGGCGAGCGGCTGTGCAGCCAGGGATACGTGGAGACCAGCAACGATGGCAAGGCAGCCATCGTGGCGAACGGAGACGTCCCTGACGGTCCCTTTTCACACTGTTTGGGCGACACAGACGGGCATTTAATGCCCTTGTCCCCTGCCGTCAGAGTTAGGTATGGTACACTGTGCAAACAGCTGTACCAACCACAGCGATTTCCCGCTTTTACCCTCGCCTACGTTGCCACCTGTCGGTGACCCCTTTAGCCTCTAAAAGGAGGCCCATGCGCAACGTAGAGGAGGTTGGACATTCAGTGGTTAGACACCTTAGGGCTAGACACACCATATCTCTCACCCAAAGCTCGGCAGTTCTCGAGCAAGAAGCAAATACAACCACAAGCAGCAGTAGGGTTTTACGCATCCGTGCGGCCCGAAGCTGGGTAAAATCCCTCGTGTGTGACGCCTCGATCCGCTCTTTGTGCGGCCTCCGCCCCCCGCCGAACCAAGAAGGGACTACGGTCCCATAGGTGCTCGTGGAGCCAGGTTTTCCCACGACATCTTTGGCGCGCCAGGTAGGGGGCGTCGAGGTGGTGCGAACCCGATCCGGCGTCCGCACGGATTAGATCTTCATCGATTTCGTCAACATGCCGCCGAAGAAGAAGACTTCGGGGGTGATCGCGCCTACGGCGTCGGACCCACCACCACCGGAGCAAACGGGTGGTGGGGAAGGCGCTGGTGGAGGAACAGGCGTCGGCGAGGGAGCTCACGCTGCGGCCAAGTCCAAGGACAAGGCCGCGCAGACCTCGGAGTCCGTGCATGCCCCGCGCCCATCCCAGGGTGGGCAGATTCAGCAGCACCCTGGTGCTCCTAGCACCACGCGCGTGCTAAATCAAGAACAAGACGGTGGGTCTCAAGGTGCTCAAGGCCAGCATGCTAACCCGAGCGGAGTTCGGTCGCCTGGACGGGGTGCTGCTCCTTCTAACGTGGTTAGGAGTCCGAGCACATCCCGCTCCTCGCACCGTTCGCCACTACCTCCCGCCACTCCGGCGGAAGCTCTGGCAAGAGCCCAACTGCTTCTGGATTTCCCTCCAGCGACAGATAAGATCGATGAATGGAGGGCCACCGTTCAAAGCCTCATCGGTTTTGCCAACGGTGACACCCCGCGGCCGCCGAGCACGTCGCAGCTGCGGCACGATCGCCGGGCGCGAGCCGATGTCGACAAGACCGGTGGAGGCGCCACCACCGTGCACTCTCCACCCCGAAGGCCAAGATCGCCGACTCGCCAGACCAACAACGACGCCGACTCCACTGCGTCATCGGACCCGCGGACTCGACGCGATCAGGGCCAAGTTCTCCACGAGCGACAACAAGAAGACGCTCGAACTCGCATCGAGCGCTGAAGGGAGACGCGACGTCAATCTGACATGCACGCTGGGCCCACTGTCAACATGCACGCGCCAGGGGAACCAGACGACCTACCGTACGCGGTGGGTTGTCCTGCGTTTACTCGTGAGCTGCGGCAAGTCCAGTGTCCCAGCACGAAAAACTTCAAACCAGATGTACCGGAGAAGTACGACGGCATGTCGCATCCGTCGGAGTTCCTTAGCATCTACACCATCGCGGTGCAGGCCGCTGGGGGATGGGACGACAAGATCCTTGCCAACTACTTCCCGCTGGTGCTCAAGTCCAACGTCAGATCCTGGCTCATGCACTTGCGGGACAACTCCATATCCTCCTGGGCGGAGCTATGCCATCAGTTTGTCGGTGCCTTTACTGGCGGCCACAAACCTCATGGCCAAGAAAGCGACCTTCACTTGCTCGCCCAGAAGGAGGGAGAACCCCTGCGCAAGTACACTCAGAGATTCAGCCGTGTGCACTATAACATCCCAGATGTCCACCCCGCTGCGGTCATCAACGCGTTCCACCAGAACGTGCGCAACCGCAGGATGCGGGAGGAACTGGCGATGCACAAGATTAAGGATGTCAGTGAGCTATACGCCCTAGCCGACAAGTGTGCACGTGCTGAGGAGGGAAGGAGACTTCCCGGAGAGATCGTGGGAACAGAAGGGTCTGACAGTGATGACTCTGCCCCGGCGAAGAAGAACCGGCAGCGGAACAACAAGAAGAGACAAGGCAAAGAAGTGCTAGCTGTTGAGCAGTCCGGCGATGGAGGCGGCACCAAAGCAGCTAAGGATGGCAGCTCCGGCAAGGAGGTTGCCGCGTGCAACAACTGCAAAGCTGTGGCAGCCGCCGACAAGCAGGACGGCACCAACAAACAGTACTGCAAGATTCACCATACCAAGGGCCACGACCTCCAGAGCTGCAAGAAGGTCGAGCAGCTTGTCCAGTTGCAGAGAGCTGAGTACGAGCGGCGCGACAAGGAGAAGGCCCAAGGAGACACTGGTGGATCCGGCACGAAGCGGCCCGGCAAGGGGGTGCGCCGCGGCAAGGAAAAGCAGCGGCAAGGAGATAGACCCCCCCCCCCCCCCGCGGCCGCGACAAGGATGAAGACGACGACAGCGAAGAGATGGATGATGATGAGACCAGCGAGCAGGAGTTCCAGAAAGCCACAGAGGTTTTGTGCGTCGACGGCGGTGCGTCTCTGCATGCTTCACACCGCCAACTTAAACAGTGGATGCGGGAAGTTAATGCGGCAGAGCCGCCCGTCGAATCGCGCAAACCTCTGAGATGGTCCAGCACACCTATCATCTTCGATATTGAGGACCACCCAGACCGCACAACCGCGGTCGGGTGCTTGCCGATGTTGGTTTCACCAACCATCCGCAACCTCAAGGTCACCAAGATGCTAGTTGACGGCGGGGCCGGCTTGAACCTGATCTCCTCCGCGGTGCTCCAGAAGCTCCAAATCCCCGACAGCGAACTCGAAGAGTCTGGTACATTCCAAGGAATCAACCCGGGAAGGAGTAGGCCGAAGGGGAAGATTACGTTGCCGGTAACATTTGGCAGTGAGTTGAACTACAGGACTGAGAGGGTCACCTTCGACGTCGCTGATTTCCCATTACCATACAATGGGATACTCGGCCGACCGGCGCTTGCCAAGTTCATGGCCGCCTCTCACTACGCATACAACATGCTCAAGATGCCCGGCCCGATAGGCGTCATCACTGTCCACGGCAACAAGAAGGATGCTCTTATCTGCGCCGACAAGATCTATCGGGAAGCGGCAGCCATGGCAGACCGCAAATCACTTGCCGCTGCGGCTCCCGAAGCAAAGAAGAAGACCAAGCCCGGCAAGTGCTCTGGTGCCCACTCCGGCAAGCGCGCCTCTTCGGAGTGCTGCGCTACCGTCGAGGACGCACCATCGAGCTCTGCCGGCAAGTGCAAGAAGGCGATGGCGGCTCCACCAGAGACCAAGAAGGTGCCCGCCAAGGAGGACGGCACTGGTGGTACCTTCACCATCAGTGCCACGCTTGACCCCAAATAGGAAAGCGCGCTCATTGCTTTCCTGCGGGCGAATGTCGACGTGTTTGCATGGCAACCGTCTGACATCCCCGGTGTTCCCAGGGAAGTGATTGAGCACCACCTTGCTGTTTATCCCCATGCGCGGCCCGTCAAGCAGAGAGTCAGAAAACAAGCAGTGGAGCGCCAAGAATTCATAGCAGAAGAAATCAAGAAGTTGGAAGCAGCAGGCCTCGTGAGAGGAGTACTCCATCCCACGTGGCTGGCCAATCCTGTCGTCGTGCGCAAGGCTAACGGGAAGTGGAGGCTTTGCATTGACTTCACTGATGTCAATAAAGCTTGTCCCAAAGATCCATTCCCCTTGCCGCGCATCGACCAGATTGTTGAATCCACGACCGGATGTGACTTGCTTTCATTTCTTGACGCATACTCAGGGTATCATCAGATCTTCATGGCAGAAGAAGATGAGGAGAAGACCGCGTTTATCACTCCGTGTGGCACGTACTGCTTTGTGCGAATGCCCTTCGGTTTGAAGAACGCTGGTTCAACGTTTGCGAGGGTGGTCCACACTGCTTTTGGGCCACAGATACACAGAAATGTGGAAGCCTACATGGACGATATAGTGGTCAAGAGCAAGGACAGGGCTACCCTAGTTCAAGACTTGGACGAGACATTTGCAAATCTGCGCAAGATCAACCTCAAGCTCAACCCCGAGAAGTGCGTGTTCGGAGTCCCCTCCGGCAAGCTTCTCGGGTTCTTCGTGTCTCAGCGAGGAATTGAAGCCAACCCCGACAAGATTAAGGCCATCGAGCAGATCGAAGCACTGAAGGGCGTCAAGGATGTGCGGAAGCTTGCCGGTTGTGTGGCTGCCCTTAGCAGGTTCATTTCTAGGTCTGCTGAGCGCGCCTTGCCATTTTTCAAAATTTTGAAGAAGGCAGGTCCGATGCAGTGGACTCCAGAAGCGGAGGCTGCGCTGCAGGACCTAAAGGAATACCTGTCCTCCACTCCAATACTTGTCGCGCCTAAACCACAAGAGAAGTTGCTGCTGTATCTAGCGGCGACCAATCAAGTGGTTAGTGCTGCGTTAGTAGCGTAAAGGGAGGCGGATGGTGAGACAAAAACCGTGGCAAGCGAATCCAGCGACGAGCAGAGGGCTTCTCCGGCAAGCTCTGGCCCCGACGAGGACGGATCTGCGCAGAAGGAGATGCAGAAGAAAATGGTGCAGCGCCCAGTCTACTTTGTCAGCTCCCTTCTACAGGAGGCTAGATCAAGGTACTCTGGTGTGCAAAAATTGCTTTTCGGCCTCCTTATGGCCTCGAGAAAGCTGCGCCATTACTTCCAAGCACACGAGATTACAGTTGTCACTCGCTACCCGCTGAAGAGGATATTGCAGAACCCCGAAGCGACAGGCAGGGTAGTTGAGTGGGCACTGGAACTGTCAAGCTTTGGTCTCAGGTTCGAAAGCACTTCAACCATCTAGAGCAGAGCATTGGCAGAATTCATCGCAGAATGGACACCGACGCCAGACGAAGAAACCCCAGAGACAAGCATTCCCGCCGAGGAAGCAAGCAAAGAGTGGCTGATGTACTTCGACGGCTCCTTCTCGCTGCAAGGCGCCGGTGCCGGTGTGCTGCTTGTCGCACCCACCGGGGAGCACCTCAAGCACGTGGTCCAGATGCACTTCCCCAGGGAGCAGGCAACGAACAATACCGCCGAGTATGAGGGTTTGCTTGCCGGTCTTAGGATCGCGGCAGACCTGGGGATCAAGAAGCTTATTGTCCGGGGTGATTCGCAGCTTGTCGTCCTCCAAGTGAACAAGGATTATCAGAGCCCTTTGATGGAAGCGTACGTTGATGAAGTGAGGAAGCTGGAAGAGCGCTTTGACGGCCTACAAATGGAGCACATTCCAAGATCTGAGAATGACATAGCCGATGGCCTGTCAAGGTGCGCCGCACTGAAGCTACCTGTGGAACCAGGGACCTTTGTGCTCAAGCTAACTCAGCCATCCGTGACACCATCACTCGGGCAGAGCAAGAAGAGGAAGTTGGTTTTGGGTGATCACTTCCCGGCAGAGCTCCCCGGAGCCGCCACCAAGAAGATCCCCAAGACCGACGGCAAGATCGCTGAGGAGCAGCCTGCTCCGGCAGACCCCAGGGTCTGTTCCGTCAGAGCAAACACTCCCGACAAGTTTTGCTCCGGCAAGCTTGCCGGGGGACATCAAGCTCCGGCAGGGCCATCCATCCTTGCCGTAGAAGCGGATGTTCCCGCAGCAGCAGAAATGCCTTTAGTCCTTGCCGTCGAGCCACAGGCTCCGGCATGGGCGCAGCAGATTGTCCGTTTCCTTCAGACAGGAGATCTTTCCGAAGAGCCAGGAGAAGCTGAAAAAGTAGCCCGGCAGTCTAGTATGTACCAGTTCTGCGACAATGAACTATACAGAAGGAGACTCAACGGTGTGAAATTAAAGTGTATTCCCTGGGAAGACGGACAGAAGCTGCTGGCAGAGATACATGGAGGCATATGTGGTCACCACATTGGCGCAAGAGCACTTGTCGGCAAGGCATTCCGACAAGGTTTCTTCTGGCCGACAGCCCTCCAGGATGCAACTGCACAAGTAACCAAGTGTGAAGCGTGCCAGTTCCATTCCAAGCAGATACACCAGCCAGCTCAAGCTCTCCAGACAATCCCTTTGTCATGGCCCTTCTCGGTCTGGGGGCTCGACATCCTCGGCCCCTTCCCCCGATCCGTCGGGGGCTTTGAGTACTTGTACGTTGCCATTGACAAGTTCACAAAGTGGCCAGAAGTGGAACCAGTGAGGAGGGTGACAGCACAGTCAGCAGTCAAGTTCTTCAGGTCGATTGTTTGCCGCTTCGGGGTCCCTAACAGGATCATCACCGACAACGGCACGCAGTTCACAAGTCGCGCCTTCATGCAGTACGTCCAGGACCTTGGCGCCAAGGTCTGCTTCGCTTCTGTTGCTCACCCAAGGAGCAACGGTCAAGCAGAAAGGGCAAACGCTGAAGTGCTGCGTGGACTCAAGACCAGGACTTTCGACAGGCTGCACAAGTGCGGAAGAAACTGGATCGAGGAGCTACCAGTGGTTCTTTGGTCGATCAGGACGACGCCAAATCGAGCCACTGGACAGACACCCTTCGCTCTAGTCTATGGAGCGGAGGCAGTTACCCCCACGGAACTCGTTTACGGATCGCCTCGAGTGCTCGCTTATGATGAGCTTGAGCAAGAGCAGCTGCGTGAAGATGACGCACTACTCCTCGAGGAAGATCGTCTTCAGGCTGCTGTACGAGCTGCTCGATACCAGCAAGCTTTGCGTCGCTATCGTAGCCGCAAAGTCAATGCCAGAAGTCTCGAGGAAGGCGACCTTGTTCTTAGGCGCGCTCCGTCCGCCAAGAATTCAAACAAGTTGACGCCGAAGTGGGAAGGCCCTTACCGGGTGAAACGAGTCACTAGGCCTGGCACTGTCCGCCTTGAGACCGAGGATGGCTCTCCAGTGAGCAACTCCTGGAACATAGAGCATCTTCGCAAGTTTTACCCGTAAGGCGCGGTTGTCGGGCCCCGTCCCGGCAACCACCCTCTTTGTACAAGTCTTGCCGCTGTTGCATGTAATCCTTTGTACAGAGCCAGGCGCTGATCCCGAGCAATAGTTGACGGGCCCTGCCCCGACAACCACCCTCTTTGTGCAAGTCTTGTCGCTGTTGCATGTAATCCTTTGTACAGAGCCGGGCGCTGATCCCGAGCAACGGTTGACGGGCCCTGCCCCGACAACCACCCTCTTTGTGCAAGTCTTGCCGTTGTTGCATGTAATCCTTTGTACAGAGCCGGGCGCTGATCCCGAGCATAAGTCCAGCGTTGGCGCCCTAGGCTATAGCATGCATGCTAGTTTGAGTCTCGTCCCTAGTTAGGGTTGGTAGTGCCTGATAGCGACTAACCCCTTTAACTAGAGGTCGAGTGTGTGAGTCTCTCTCTGCTGTTCTTTTGCTTCCCTTGGTTCGCAGGTTTCTCATATCCTGGACAGAGCGCTTAAGGGCGGAAAAAGAAGAGAGAGGGGCAGCTCAACATCCAGATCCCGGCAAGCCAGCATCGCCGGGGGATATAAGCGCTAGAGTTCGGGTCCCGGCAAGCCAGAGTTGCCGGGGGCTGCAACCTCAGATAAGTTTTTCATCCCTTATCATGCATTCTCTTACGAACTGAGGAATATGAAACCTCTCCTTCTCCCGAGAGGTTGCCGTGCTCCCTCACAGGCCCTAGAGCGCGTTCCTAGGGCCAGGTTTGGTCGAAGTCGCGGCGACAAAGGGACGAAGTGAGAAGGGCCGAACCCGCCTCGTCCCTATCTCCGCCAAGCGTGCGAGGAGGGTCGGGTGACGCGGGGACGGCAGGGCCTGTTGCCGGGAAAGAGTGTCTATGTCTAATACAAATAGGATTCGCTCCTTGGCGCGGGTCTTACCCGCAAGACAAATAACCCGGCAAACATCCCCTTTTCATTAAAAACATTCCGCTCAGGTACAGTTCAGAGAGAATGAAAAACATGAAAGATGGGATTACAAACTTTAAATGCAGCTAATGCCCGAGGGCTTACAGATTGAAAAAAGATAAGGTGCCCGTAATCCTTTTCCTGTCCCTCTCTTCAGGAGGTAGGACAAGGAGGCGAAAAGGGCAAAAGGGGCGCCTAGATGAGCTACAGGTGCCAGAAGACACCAAGAGGACATCCCGGGGCAGGTGGCGGTGGCGATGCCGGAGCTGGAGCTCGAAGATGGGGCACTGGAATGTCAGCACGCTGTCGAGGGCACCATGCCCTCGTACTCCGAGCTGACGGCCTTGCCGGTCCCCCTCTTCCTCTTCCGCAGCCTCCCTACGCCAGCCGCCCAAGGAGGTGACCCCGAGGAGCTCAAGGAGAAGGGGGCGCGGATGATGGGGTCGCCGGTGCCCCTCGGGACGGCACCCGACACCTAGTCGGACCCGTCATCCTGCCGCCCGTCGCTGCTGCCCTCCTCGTCGCTCTCACTCGAGGAGGAGCCTTCGCCGTCGGAGGAGCTATCCACGCAGCACCGGGCCCGGGTGTCGAAGTCCCCGAAGGCCTTGACGGAGAGGAGATCGCCCTCCATCAACTTAAAATGGAGGGTGAATCCCTCCATCAAGCTGTGGATACGGGCGAATGACTTCCACCCTCGACCAAGATACATCACGCCGGGGGCTGGGAATTCTACGTGAACGCACGTGCCACTAATCCCACAGCCCCTCATGCGTAGATCCAGCGTATCAGGCTGTTCTACTTCCATCACGCTCGCGAACGGCGCTGGAAGACGGAGGCGTCGACGAGGCGCTCGACGCAGCCTGACGAGGAACTCGCAGGGGTCGTCCCCAAGGTGGACCGCTGCGAGGGGAGGATCCGCTGGCGGGGGCGAAGCTGACGCGACGCCCCGACCACCTCTCGCACGCGCGCCCCAACCTCGACCTCTGCCTCGACCATGCCCCCTTCCTCTTCCCCTCGCGGCTGGCTCCGCCACCGCGGGAGGAGGAGGGGCGCGTTGCCTAGCGGCAACTCTTGCCGCCACGGACGAAGAACCAGGAACTCCCCTCTCCATGGTGACTGAGAGAAGTGGGGGTGGGGAAAACTGAAGAAGGAAGGAGATGCGGGCCTCGTAGTCCCCCCTGGTCCTTATAAAGGGGCGGGGTGGGGACTCGACCGCCCCTCTCAACCAATCAAGACGCGAGGGAGGCAGGGAATCAGGACCGGTCCGCTGCCTCGGGCTGCGATGGACCGGATTCCCGCCTCCACCGCCTCCACCACAAGCGCATGAAGGCCGCGTGGCGGGCGTGCAGAGCTGAGACGACGGGAGAGGCGACCTCTCCCCAGCCCGTGATCGTGGGGATAGACGCCTCGAAGACCGCGCCTCGACCCCAGCCAGTAAATGAGCCACGCCTCCACGCCTTCCTCCATTTATGGTAAAAACGCAAACTGCCCACTATCTCTCCCACAAGGCCGCACTTAATGCGCGACGTGCGGAGTGGGCGTGGGGAATGCGAAGTTGAAGCCACGGCGTGCCCCGCACCACGCGTGCCCGTGCACTGTTTTGGGCCTGGCCCAACAACGCTCGGCACCGTGTGTGGCCCAGACCCGGGGGCTCCTGTCGGTGTACTAAAGTAGGGGTACCTTAGTACCCCGAACTTGTGCACGGGCAGTCGCAGCGCCCCGCGGCAAGGCTTGTCGGGCGCTCGCCAGGACCATCAGTTCATCCTTTGAAGATGCTCAAGGACAAGACATTCAAGACTTAGAAGAGACAAGGCCCCGGCAAGAGGAGCTTGCCGGGAAGATAGAACAAGGCCCCGGCAAGAGGAGCTTGCCGGGAAGATAGAACAAGGCCCCGGCAAGAGGAGCTTGCCGGGAAGATAGAGCAAGGCCCTGGCAAGAGGAGCTTGCCGGGAAGAGCGACCCCCGCCCCGGCAAGAGGCGCTTGCCGGGCGCGACAAGACTGGAGCCGCGGCAAGGCCCTTGCCGCGGCAGATAGCCACCCCGTGCCCATGCTCCATCTCACCTACCCACGTGTCGCCCTGGGGCTCTTCCCAGGCGTACGTGGCGAGCGGCTGTGCAACCAGGGATACGTGGAGACCAGCAACGATGGCAAGGCAGCCATCGTGGCGAACGGAGACGTCCCTGACGGTCCCTTTTCACACTGTTTGGGCAACATAGACGGGCATTTAATGCCCTTGTCCCCTGCCGTCAGAGTTAGGTATGGTACACTGTGCAAACAGCTGTACCAACCGCAGCGATTTCCCGCTTTTACCCTCGCCTACGTTGCCACCTGTCGGTGACCCCTTTAGCCTATAAAAGGAGGCCCATGCACAACGTAGAGGAGGTTGGACATTCAGTGGTTAGACACCTTAGGGCTAGACACACCATAGCTCTCACCCAAAGCTCCGCAGTTCTCGAGCAAGAAGCAAATACAATCACAAGCAGCAGTAGGGTTTTACGCATCCGTGCGGCCCGAAGCTGGGTAAAATCCCTCGTGTGTGACGCCTCGATCCGCTCTTTGTGCGGCCTCCGCCCCCCGCCGAACCGAGAAGGGACTACGGTCCCATAGGTGCTCGTGGAGCCAGGTTTTCCCACGACAGAATTTCTCTCGAAAGAAGTGAGTGGGAAGAAAGTAGAACTTGATGAGGTAACTATACCTGCTCCCTTATTGGAAAGTAGTTCATCACAGAAATCTGTACCTGTGACTACTACACCAATTAGTGAGGAAGCTAATGATGATGATCGTGTAACTTCAGATCAAGTTACTACCGAACCTCGTAGGTCAACCAGAGTAAGATCTGCACCAGAGTGGTACGGTAATCCTATTCTGGAGGTCATGGTACTTGACCATGACAAACCTACGAACTATGAGGAAGCGATGATGAGCCCAAATTCCGCGAAATGGCTTGAGGTCATGAAATCTGAGATGGGATCCATGTATGAGAACAAAGTGTGGACTTTGGCTGACTTGCCCGATGATCGGTGAGACATAGAAAATAAATGGATCTTCAAGAGGAAGATGGACGCTGATAGTAGTGTTACTATCTACAAAGCTAGACTTGTCGAAAAAGGTTTTGACAAAGTTCAAGGTGTTGACTATGATGAGATTTTCTCACTCGTAGCGATGCTTAAGTCTGTCCGAATCATGTTAGCAATTGCCGCATTTTATGAAATTTGGCAAATGGATGTCAAAACTGCATTCCTTAATGGATTTCTTAAAAAGAAGAGTTGTATATGATGCAACCAGAAGGTATTGTCAATCCAAAAGATGCTAACAAAGTGTGTAAGCACCAGTGATCCATTTATGGACTGGTGCAAGCATCTCGGAGTTGGAATGTACGTTTTGATAGTGTGATCAAAGCATATATTTTCATACAGACTTGTGGTGAAGCCTGTATTTACAAGAAAGTGAGTGGGAGCACTACAACTTTTCTGATAAGTATATGTGAATGACATATTGTTGATCGGAAATGATGTAGAATTTTCTGGAAAGCATAAAGGAGTATTTGAAAGGAGTTTTTTTTCAAAGAAAGACCTCGGTGAAGCTGCTTACATATTGAGCATCAGGATCTATAGAGATAGATCAAGACGCTTGATAAGTTTTGTCAATGAGTACATACCTTGACAAGATTTTGAAGTAGTTCAAAATGGAACAGTCAAAGAAAGAGTTCTTGCATGTGTTACAAGGTGTGAAATTGAGTAAGACTCAAAACCCGACCACGGCAGAAGATAGAAGGAGAATGAAAGTCATTCCCTATGCCTCAACCATAGGTTCTATAAAGTATGCCATGCTGTGTACCAGATCTATTGTATACCCTACACTGAGTTTAGCAAGGGAGTACAATAGTGATCTAGGAGTAGATCACTGGACAACGGTCAAAATAATCCTTGGTGGAATAAGGATATGTTTCTCGATTATGGAGATGACAAAAGGTTCGTCGTAAAGGGTTACGTCGATACAAGTTTTGACACTGATCCAGATGACTCTAAGTCTCAATCTGGATACATATTGAAAGTGGGAGCAATTAGCTAGAGTAGCTCCCTGCAGAGCATTGTTGACATAGAAATTTGCAAAATACATACGGATCTGAATGTGGCAGACCCATTGACTAAACTTCTCTCACAAGAAAAACATGATCACACCTTAGTACTCTTTGGGTGTTAATCATATAGCGATGTGTGATATGTCTCCAACGTATCTATAATTTTTGATTGCTCCATGCTATATTATCTACTGTTTTGGACAATATTGGGCTTTATTATCCACTTCTATATTATTTTTGGGACTAACCTATTAACCGGAGGCCCAGCCCAAAATTGCTATTTTTTTTGCCTATTTCAGTGTTTCGAAGAAAAGGAATATCAAACAGAGTCCAATTGACCTGAAACTCCACGGAACCTATTTTTGGACCAGAAGAAGCCCACGGAGTACCGACGTTGCACCAGGGGAGTCCCGGTCTGCCCACGAGGGTGGGGGCGCGCCCACCCCCTAGGGCGCGCCCCTGCCTCGTGGACAGCCCGGAGGTCCACCAACGTACTTCTTCCTCCTATATATACCCATATACCCTAAAACTTCCGTAGAACAGAATAGATCGGGAGTTCCACCACCGCAAGCCTCTGTAGCCACCAAAAGTCAATCGGGACCCTGTTCCGGCACCCTGTCGAGGGGGGGAACCCTCACTGGTGTCCATCTTCATCATCCTGGCGCTCTCCATGACGAGGAGGGAGTAGTTCACCCTCAGGGCTGAGGGTATGTACCAGTAGCTATGTGTTTGATCTCTCTCTCTCTCTCTCTCTCTCGTGTTCTAGATTTGGCACGATCTTGATGTATCGCGAGCTTTGCTATTATAGTTGGATCTTATGTTTCTTCTCCCCCTCTACTCTCTTGTAATGGATTGAGTTTCCCCTTTGAAGTTATCTTATCGGATTGAGTCTTTAATGACTTGAGAACACTTGATGTATGTCTTCCCGTGCGTATCTGTGGTGACAATGGGATATCACGTGATTCACTTGATGTATGTCTTGGTGATCAACTTGCGAGTTCCGCCCATGAACCTATGCATAGGGGTTGGCACACGTTTTCGTCTTGATTCTCCGGTAGAAACTTTGGTGTACTCTTTGAAGTTCTTTGTGTTGGTTGAATAGATGAATCTGAAATTTTGTGATGCATATCGTATAATCATACCCGCGGATACTTGAGGTGACAATGGAGTATCTAGGTGACATTAGGGTTTTGGTTGATTTGTGTCTTAAGGTGTTATTCTACTACGAACTCTAGGGCTGTTTGTGACACTTATAGGAATAGCCCAATGGATTGATCAGAAAGAATAGCTTTGAGGTGGTTTCGTACCCTACAATAATCTCTTTGTTTGTTCTCCGCTATTAGTGACTTTGGAGTGACTCTTTGTTGCATGTTGAGGGATAGTTATATGATCTAATTATGTTATCCTTGTTGAGAGAACTTGCACTAGCGAAAGTATGAACCCTAGGCCTTGTTTCGAAGCATTGCAATACCGTTTGTGCTCACTTTTATCATTAGTTACCTTGCTGTTTTTATATTTTTAGATTACAAAAACCTATATCTACCATCCGTATTGCACTTGTATCACCATCTCTTCGCCGAACTAGTGCACCTATACAATTTACCATTGTATTGGGTGTGTTGGGGACACAAGAGACTCTTGGTTATTTGGTTGTAGGGTTGCTTGATAGAGACCATCTTCATCCTACGCCTCCCACGAATTGATAAACCTTAGGTCATCCACTTGAGGGAAATTTTCTACTGTCCTACAAACCTCTGCACTTGGAGGTGTTGGGAAACGTAGTAATTTCAAAAAAAATTCTACGCACACGCAAGATCATGGTGATGCATAGCAACGAGAGGGGAGAGTGTTGTCTACGTACCCTCGTAGACCGAAGCGGAAGCGTTGAGGCAACGTAGAGGAAGTAGTCGTACGTCTTCCCGGTCCAACCGATCCAAGCACCGTTACTCCGGCACCTCCGAGTTCTTGGCACACGTTCAGCTCGATGACACTCCCCGGGCTCCGATCCAGCAAAGCTTCGGGGAGGAGTTCCGTCAGCATGACGGCGTGGTGACGATCTTGATGTTCAACCATCGCAGGGCTTCACCTAAGCACCACTACGATATGACCGAGGTGGAATATGGTGGAGGGGGGCACCGCACACGGCTAAGGAACGATCACGAAGATCAACTTGTGTCTCATGGGGTGCCCCCTGTCCCCGTATATAAAGGAGCAAGGGGAAGGGGCGGCCGGACTAGGAGGGGGCACGCCAAGGGGAGTCCTACTCCAACCGGGAGTAGGACTCCTTCTTTCCTAGTCCAACTAGGAGAAAGGGGGAAAGGAGGGAAGTGGAGAAGGAAGGGAGAGGGGGGCCGCGCCCCAAACTTCTTGTCCAATTCGGACTGGGCTTGGGATGGGCGCGCGCCACCTCCTAGCTCTTCCCACTAAAGCCCATTAAGGCCCAATACTCTTCCCCGTATTCCCGTAACTCCCCGGTACCTCCGAAAATACCCGAATCACTCGGAACCTTTCCGATGTCCGAATATAGTCGTCCAATATATCAATTTTTACGTCTCGACCATTTCGAGACTCCTCGTCATGTCCCCGATCTCATACGGGACTCCGAACTCCTTTGGTACATCAAAACTCATAAACTCATAATATAACTGTCATCGAAACCTTATGCGTGCGGACCCTACGGTTTGAGAACAATGTAGATATGACCGAGACATGTCTCCGGTCAATAACTAATAGCGGAACCTGGATGCTCATATTGGCTCCTACATATTCTTCGAAGATCTTTATCGGTCAGACCGCATAACAACATACGTTGTTCCTTTTGTCATCGGTATGTTACTTGCCCGAGATTCGATCGTCGGTATCTCAATACCTAGTTCAATCTTGTTACCGGCAAGTCTCTTTACTCGTTCTGTAATACATCATCCCGCAACTAACTCATTAGTTGCAATGCTTGCAAGGCTTATGTGATGTGCATTACCGAGAGGGCCCAGAGATACCTCTCCGACATTCGGAGTGACAAATCCTAATCTCGAAATACGCCAACCCAACAAGTACCTTCGGAGACACCTGTAGAGCACCTTTATAATCACCCAGTTACGTTGTGACGTTTGGTAGCACAGAAAGTGTTCCTCCGGTAAACGGGAGTTGCATAATCTCATAGTCATAGGAACATGTATAAGTCATGAAGAAAGCAATAGCAACATACTAAACGATCGAGTGCTAAGCTAACGGAATGGGTCAAGTCAATCAGATCATTCAACTAATGATGTGATCTCATTAATCAAATAACAACTCTTTGTTCATGGTTAGGAAACATAACCATCTTTGATTAACGAGCTAGTCAAGTAGAGGCATACTAGTGACACTCTGTTTGTTTATGTATTCACACATGTATTATGTTTCCGGTTAATACAATTGTAGCATGAACAATAAACATTTATCATGATATAAGGAAATAAATAATAACTTTATTATTGCCTCTAGGGCATATTTCCTTCAGTCTCCCACTTGCACTAGAGTCAATAATCTAGTTCACATCGCTATGTGATTTAACAGCAATAGTTCATATCGATATGTGATCAACACCCAAAGGGTTTACTAGAGTCAGTAATCTAGTTCACATTGCTATGTGATTAACACCCAAAGAGTACTAAGGTGTGATCATGTTTTGCTTGTGAGATAATTTTAGTCAACGGGTCTGTCACATTCAGATCCGTAAGTATTTTGCAAATTTCTATGTCAACAATGCTCTGCAAGGAGCTACTCTAGCTACGGTGTCAAAACTTGAATCGATGTAACTCTTTACGACGAACCTTTTGTCACCTCCATAATCGAGAAACATATCCTTATTCCACTAAGGATAACTATGACCGCTGTCCAGTGATCTACTCCTAGATCACCATTGTACTCCCTTGCTTAACTCAGTGTAGGGTATACAATAGATCTGGTACACAGCATGACATACTTTATAGAACCTATGGCTGAGGCATAGGGAATGACTTTCATTCTCTTTCTATCTTATGTTGTGGTCGGGCTTTGAGTCTTACTCAATTTCACACCTTGTAACACAGGCAAGAACTCTTTCTTTGACTGTTCCATTTTGAACTACTTCAAAATCTTGTCAAGGTATGTACTTATTGAAAAAACTTATCAAGCGTCTTGATCTATCTCTATAGATCTTGATTCTCAATATGTAAGCAGCTTCACTGAGGTCTTTCTTTGAAAAACTCTTTTCAAACACTCCTTTATGCTTTGCAGAATAATTCTACATTATTTCCGATCAACAATATGTCATTCACATATACTTATCAGAAATGTTGTAGTGCTCCCACTCACTTTCTTGTAAATACAGGCTTCACCACAAGTCTGTATAAAACTATTTGCTTTGATCAACTTATCAAAGCGTATATTCCAACTCCGAGATGCTTGCACCAGTCCATAGATGGATCGCTGGAGCTTGCATATTTTGTTAACACCTTTAGGATCGACAAAACCTTCTGGTTGCATCATATACAACTCTTCTTTAAGAAATCCATTAAGGATTGCAGTTTTGTTATCCATTTGCCAGATTTCATAAAATGCGGCAATTGCTAACATGATTTGGACAGACTTTAAGCATCGATACGAGTGAGAAAATCTCATCGTAGTCAACACCTTGAACTTTGTCAAAAACCTTTTTCGACAAGTCTAGCTTTGTAGATAGTAACATTGCTATCGGCGTCCGTCTTCCTCTTGAAGATCCATTTATTTTCTCTGGCTTGCCGATCATCGGACAAATCCATCAAAGTCCATACTTTGTTCTCATACATGGATCATATCTCAGATTTCATGGCCTCAAACCATTTCCCGGAATCTGGGCTCATCATCGCTTCCTCATAGTTTGCAAGTTCGTCATGGTCTAGTAACATGACTTCCAGAACAGAATTACCGTACCACTCTGGTGCGGATCTCACTCTGGTTTACCTACGAGATTCGGTAGTAACTTGATCTGAAGTTACATGATCATCATCATTAGCTTCCTTACTAATTGGTGTAGTAGTCACAAGAACAGATTTCTGTGATGAACTACTTTCCAATAAGGGAGAAGGTACAATTACCTTATCAAGTTCTACTTTCCTCCCACTCACTTCTTTCGAGAGAAACTCCTTCTCTAGAAAGTATCCATTCTCAGCAACGAATGTCTTGCCTTTGGATCTGTGATAGAAGGTGTACCCAACTATCTCCTTTGGGTATCCTATGAAGACACATTTCCCCTATTTGGGTTTGAGCTTATCATGATGAAACTTTTTCTTATAAGCATCGCAACCCCAAACTTTAAGAAACGACAACTTTGGTTTCTTGACAAACCATAGTTCATATTGCGTCGTCTCAACGGACTTAGATGGTGCCCCTTTTTAACGTGAATGCAGCTGTCTCTAATGCATGATCCCAAAACGATATTGGTAAATCGGTAAGAAACATCATAGATTGTACTATATCCAATAAAGTATGGTTATGACGTTCGGACACACCATTATGCCGTGGTGTTCCAGGTGGCATGAATTTATGAAACTATTCCATGTTGTTTTAATTGAAGACCAAACTCGTAACTCAAATATTTGTCTCCGCGATCAGATCATAGAAACTTTATTTTCTTGTCACGATGATTTTTCACTTCACTCTGAAATTCTTTGAACTTTTTCAAATGTTTCAGACTTATGTTTCATCAAGTAGATATTCCCATATCTGCTCAAATCATCTGCGAAGGTCAGAAAATAATGATACCTGCTGCAAGCCTTAATATTCATCGGACCACATACATCAGTATGTATGATTTCCAACAAATCTGTTGCTTGCTTCATTGTTCCGGAGAACGGCGTTTTAGTCATCTTGCCCATAAGGCATGGTTCGCAAGCATCAAGTGATTCATAATCAAGTGATTCCAAAAGCCCATCAGCATGGAGTTTCTTCATGCGCTTTACACCAATATGACCTAAACGGCAGTGCCACAAATAAGTTGCACTATCATTATTAACTTTGCATATTTTGGTTTCAATATTATGAATATGTGTATCACTACGATCGAGATCCAACGAACTTGTTTCATTGGGTGTATGACCATCGAAGGTTTTATTCATGTAAACAGAACAACAATTATTCTCTGACTTTAATGAACATCCATATTGCAATAAACATGATCAAATCATATTCATGCTCAACGCAAAAACCAAATAACATTTATTCAGGTTCAACACTAATCCCGAAAGTATAGTGGAGTGTGCGATGATGATCATATCAATCTTGGAACTACTTCCAACACACATCGTCACTTCACCCTTAACTAGTCTCTGTTTATTCTGCAACTCCTGTTTCGAGTTACTACTCTTAGCAACTGAACCAGTATCAAATACTGAGGGGTTGCTATAAACACTAGTAAAGTACACATCAATAACATGTATATCAAATATACTTTTGTTCACTTTGCCATCCTTCTTATCCACCAAATACTTGGGGCAGTTCCGCTTCCAGTGACCAGTCCCTTTGCAGTAGAAGCACTTAGTCTCAGGCTTAGGACCAGACTTGGGCTTCTTCACTTGAGCAGCAACTTGCTTGCCGTTCTTCTTGAAGTTCCCCTTCTTCCCTTTGCCCTTTTCTGAAACTAGTGGTCTTGTCTACCATCAACACTTGATGTTTTTCTTGATTTCTACCTTCGTCAATTTTAGCATCACGAAGAGCTTGGGAATCGTTTCCATTATCCCTTGCATATTATAGTTCATCACGAAGTTCTACTAACTTGGTGATGGTGACTAGAGAATTCTGTCAATCACTATTTTATCTGGAAGATTAACTCCCACTTGATTCAAGCGATTGTAGTACCCAGACAATCTGAGCACATGCTCACTAGTTGAGCAATTCTCCTCCATGTTTTAGCTATAGAACTTGTTGGAGACTTCATATCTCTCAACTCGGGTATTTGCTTGAAATATTAACTTCAACTCCTGGAGCATCTCATATGGTCCATGACGTTCAAAACGTCTTTGAAGTCCCGATTCTAAGCCGTTAAGCATGGTGCACTAAACTATCATGTACTCATCATATTGAGCTAGCCAAACGTTCATAACGTCTGCATCTGCTCCTGCAATAGGTCTGTCACCTAGCGGTGCATAAAGGACATAATTCTTCTGTGCAGCAATGAGGATAAACCTCAGATCACAGATCCAATCCGCATCATTGCTACTAACATCTTTCAACACAATTTTCTCTAGGAACATATCAAAAATAAACATATGAAAGCAACAACGCGAGCTATTGATCTACAACATAGATATGCTAATACTACCAGGACTAAGTTCATGATAAATTAAAGTTCAATTAATCATATTACTTAAGAACTCCCACTTAGATAGACATTCCTCTAATCCTCTAAGTGATCACGTGATCCAATTCAACTAAACCATGTCCGATCATCACGTGAGATGGAGTAGTTTCAATGGTGAACATCACTATGTTGATCATATCTACTATATGATTCACGCTCGATCTTTCGGTCTCAGTGTTCCGAGGCCATATCTGTTATATGCTAGGCTCGTCAAGTTTAACCTGAGTATTCCGCGTGTGCAACTGTTTTGCACCCGTTGTATTTGAACGTAGAGCCTATCACACCCGATCATCACGTGGTGTCTCAGCACGAAGAACTTTCGCAACGGTGCATACTCAGGGAGAACACTTCTTGATAATTAGTGAGAGATCATCTTAAAAAGCTATCGTCGAACTAAGAAAAATAAGATGTATAAAAGATAAACATCACATGCAATCATAATATGTGACATGATATGGCCATGATCATCTTGCGCATTTGATCTTCATCTCCAAAGTACCGTCATGATCTCTATTGTCACCGGCATGACACCATGATCTCCATCATCTTGATCTATATCAATGTGTCGTCACGTGGTCGTCTCGCCAACTATTGCTCTTGCAACTATTGCTATCACATAGCGATAAAGTAAAGCAATTATTTGGCGCTTGCATCTTATGCATTAATGAGACAACTGTAAGGCTTCTGCCAGTTGCCGATAACTTCAACAAAACATGATCATCTCATACAATAACTTATATCTCATCACGTCTTGACCATATCACATCACAACATGCCCTGCAAAAACAAGTTAGACGTCCTCTACTTTGTTGTTGCAAGTTTTACGTGGCTGCTACTGGGCTTAGCAAGAACCGTTCTTACCTACGCATCAAAACCACAACGATAGTTTGTCAAGTTGGTGCTGTTTGAACCTTCGCAAGGACCGGGCGTAGCCACACTCGGTTCAACTAAAGCCACCTGTGTGCAAAGCACGGTGGTAGAACCAGTCTCGCGTAAGCGTACGCGTAATGTCGGTCCGAGCCGCTTCATCCAACAATACCGCCGAACCAAAGTATGACATGCTGGTAAGCAGTATGACTTATATCGCCCACAACTCACTTGTGTTCTACTCGTGCATATAACATCAAACCATAAAACCTAGGCTCGGATGCCACTCTTGGGGAACGTAGTAATTTCAAAAAATTTCCTACGCACACGCAAGATCATGGTGATGCATAGCAACGAGAGGGGAGAGTGTTGTCTACGTACCCTCGTAGACCGAAGCGGAAGCATTGACGCAACATAGAGGAAGTAGTCGTACGTCTTCCCGGTCCAACCGATCCAAGCACCGTTACTCCGGCACCTCCGAGTTCTTGGCACACGTTCAGCTCGATGGCGCTCCCCGGGCTCCGATCCAGCAAAGCTTCGGGGAGGAGTTCCGTCAGCACGATGGCATGGTGACGATCTTGATGTTCAACCAGCGCAGGCCTTCGCCTAAGCACCGCTACGATATGACCAAGGTGGAATATGGTGGAGGGGGGCACCGCACACGGCTAAGGAACGATCACAAAGATCAACTTGTGTCTCATGGGATGCCCCCTGCCCCCGTATATAAAGGAGCAAGGGGAAGGGGCGGCCGGCCTAGGAGGGGGCGCGCCAAGGGGAGTCCTACTCCAACCGGGAGTAGGACTCCTTCTTTCCTAGTCCAACTAGGAGAAAGGGGGAAAGGAGGGAAGTGGATAAGGAAGGGAGAGGGGGCCGCGCCCCAAACCCCTTGTCCAATTCGGACTGGGCTTGGGAGGGGCGCGCGCCACCTCCTGGCTCCTTCCCACTAAAGCCCATTAAGGCCCAATACTCTTCCCCGTATTCCCGTAACTCCCCGGTACCTCCGAAAATACCCGAATCACTCGGAACCTTTCCGATGTCCGAATATAGTCGTCCAATATACCGGCTTTTACGTCTCAACCATTTCAAGACTCCTCGTCATGTCCCCGATCTCACCCGGTACTCCGAACTCCTTCGGTACATCAAAACTCATAAACTCATAATATAACTGTCATCGAAACCTTAAGTGTGCGGACCCTACGGTTCGAGAACAATGTAGATATGACCGAGACACGTCTCCGGTCAATAACCAATAGCGGAACCTGGATGCTCATATTGGCTCCTACATATTCTTCGAAGATCTTTATCGGCCAGACCGCATAACAACATACGTTGTTCCTTTTGTCATCGGTATGTTACTTGCCCGAGATTCGATCGTCGGTATCTCAATACCTAGTTCAATCTCGTTACCGGCAAGTCTCTTTACTCGCTCTGTAATACATCATCCCGCAACTAACTCATTAGTTGCAATGCTTGCAAGGCTTATGTGATGTGCATTACCAAGAGGGCCCAGAGATACCTCTTCGACATTCGGAGTGACAAATCCTAATCTCGAAATACGCCAACCCAACAAGTACCTTCGGAGACACCTATAGAGCACCTTTATAATCACCCAGTTACGTTGTGACGTTTGGTAGCACACAAAGTGTTCCTCCGGTAAATGGGAGTTGCATAATATCATAGTCATAGGAACATGTATAAGTCATGAAGAAAGCAATAGCAACATACTAAACGATCGAGTGCTAAGCTAACGGAATGGGTCAAGTCAATCAGATCATTCAGCTAATGATGTGATCCCATTAATCAAATAACAACTCTTTGTTCATGGTTAGGAAACATAACCATCTTTGATTGACGAGCTAGTCAAGTAGAGGCATACTAGTGACACTCTGTTTGTCTATGTATTCACACATGTATTATGTTTCCGGTTAATACAATTCTAGCATGAATAATAAACATTTATCATGATATATGGAAATAAATAATAACTTTATTATTGCCTCTAGGGCATATTTCCTTCAGGAGGCCCAACAACGTCTACAAGAAGAAGGTTGTGTAGTAGCATCAATGTGAACTACATTATTGACTCTAGTAAACCCTTTGGTTGTTGGTCACATGACGATGTGATCTATGGGTGTTAATCACATGGTGATGTGAACTATTGGTGTTAAATCACATGGCGATGTGAACTAGATTATTGACTCTAGTGCAAGAGGGAGACTGAAGGAAATATGCCCTAGAGGCAATAATAAAGTTATTATTTATTTCCTTATTCTCATGATAAATGTTTATTATTCATGCTAGAATTGTATTAACTGGAAACATAATACATGTGTGAATACATAGACAAACAGAGTGTCACTAGTATGCCTTTACTTGACTAGCTCGTTGATCAAAGATGGTTATGTTTCCTAGCCATAGACATGAGTTGTCATTTGATTAACGGGATCACATCATTAGGAGAATGATGTGATTTACTTGACCCATTCCGTTAGCTTAGCACTTGATCGTTTAGTATGTTGTTATTGCTTTCTTCACGACTTATACATGTTCCTATGACTATGAGATTATGCAACTCCCGTTTACCGGAGGAACACTTTGTGTGCTACCAAATGTCACAACATAACTGGGTGATTATAAAGGCGCTCTACAGGTGTCTCCAAAGGTACTTGTTGGGTTGGCGTATTTCGAGATTAGGATTTGTCACTCCGATTGCCGGATAGGTATCTCTGGGCCCACTCGGTAATGCACATCACTATAAGCCTTGCAAGCATTCTAATTAAGGAGTTAGTTGTGGGATGATGTATTACGGAACGAGTAAATAGACTTGCCGGTAACGAGATTGAACTAGGTATTGAGATACCGACGATCGAATCTCGCGCAAGTAACATGCCGATGACAAAGGGAACAACATATGTTGTTATGCGGTTTGACCGATAAAGATCTTCGTAGAATATGTAGGAGCCAATGGTTCGGCTATTGGTTATTGACCTGAGACATGTCTTGGTCATGCCTACATAGTTCTCAAACCCGTAGGGTCCGCACGTTTAAAGTTTCGGTGACGATTGTATTATGAGTTTATGTGATTTGATGTACCTAAGGTAGTTCGGAGTCCCGGATGAGATCGCGGACATGACGAGGAGTCTCGAAATGGTCGAGACGTAAAGATCGATATATTGGACGACTATATTTGGACATCGGAAAGGTTCCGAGTGATTCGGGTATTTTCGGGGGTACCGGGGAGTTAGGGGAATACGGGAAGAAGTATATGAGCCTTATTGGGCTTTAGGGGAGAGAGAGAGGCAGGCTGCGCGCCCCCCAAGGCCTAGTCCGAATTGGACTAGGGGGAAGGGCTGCGCCCCCTCCTTCCTTGTGTTCTCTCTTCCCCCTCCTTCTCTCCTACTCCTACTGCATGGAAGGGGGGGGAATCCTACTCCCGGTGGGAGTAGGATTCCCCAGGGCGCGCCATAGATAGGGCCGGCCCCTCTCCTCCTCCACTCCTTTATATACGTGGCCAGGGGGCTCCCCATAGACACAACAATTGATCTCTTGATCTCTTAGCCATGTGCGGTGCCCCCTCCATCATAATCCACCTCGGTCATATCGTAGCGGTGCTTAGGTGAAGCCCTGCGTCGGTAGCATCATCATCACCGTCATCACGCCGTCGTGCTGACGGAACTCTCCCTCGAAGCTCTGCTGGATCGGAGTTCGTGGGACGTCATCGAGCTGAACGTGTGTTGAACTCGGAGGTGCAGTGCGTTCGGTACTTGGATCGGTCGGATCATGAAGAGGTATGACTACATCAACCGCGTTGTTCTAATGCTTCCGCTTTCGGTCTACGAGGGTACGTGGACACACTCTCCCCTCTCGTTGCTATGCATCACCATGATCCTGTGTGTGTAGGATTTTTTTTGAAATTACTACGTTCCCCAACAGTCTAGAGATGCAACTAGGTGAGCAACCTATATGATAGTAACAACAACAACATCACAAGCAAGCAAAGGATACAACACAATAAAAGCTTGCGCAAAGTAAAGGTAAGTGATAACCACAAGTGGAGTCCATGGAGTTGAGGATGTGTTACCGAAGTTCCTTCCCTTTAAGGGAAAGTATGTCTGCGTTGGAGAGATGTGGAGGCACAATGCTGCCCAAGAAGCCACTAGGGCCACCATATTCTCCTCACACCCTCGCACAATGCAAGAAGCCGTGATTCCACTACTGGTGCCCTAGAAGGCGTCAACCGGACCTTTACAAACAAGGTTGGGGCTCTTCCCACAAATTAATTGGAGGCTCCCAACACCACCATGAAGCTTCACCAAATACCCAAGAGTAACAAGATCCGCAAGGGATTAGTGGCTCTCATTGGAAGTGTAGATCGAGGCCTTCCCAAGCAAACCCTAGAAAATCAACAAGATTTGATGGCTAGGGAGAGAGATCGGGCGAAAATGAGCTTTGGGCAACAATGGAGCTTTGAGTAAAAGAGGTAAGTCTTCTTTGGAAAGAAGACCTCCTTATATAGTGAGGGGGAAAATCCAACTTTTTTCTGCCCACAAGTCTTGCACAAGCGGTATTACCGCTCGGGTGAGCGGTACTACCACTTCACATGGTAGTTCCAGCCACAACATGTAACTGACATAGTCATGGACGCCGTAGTGCTGCCGGAGCGGTACTACCGCTCCCACCAGCGGTTCTTCCGCTTAGTATTGCACACAGAGGTGGAACCGCAATAGTAGAGGCAGGTAGTGTGGCAGTACCACACAGGGTGGTACTAGTGCTAGCTACTACCGCTCTACTTCCACTAGAGTGGAGAGCGGTGACAGAAGCATAAAACTAAGTGATACTCTAGGCAGTTGAAGATGCAAGTAGTACCACATAAGCGGTACTACAACTCTGAGTAGCAGTACTACCGCTTAGTCCTTTAGGGCCCAGTGGATCCACAGTATTGGGGTAGTAGCATGAGCCGCAGTACCGCACAAGCGGTACTACCGCCCTAGTACCATCACAACTTCGTACAACACTCAATTTTCTCTTACACTAAATGATCTCACAGTTTTAGAAGCAATTTTTATTGCCTTATTGCACCGATGACAACTTACTTGAGGGATCTTGCTCAAACCCTAGGTAGGTATGGTGGACTCTTGAAAATAAGATTTGGGTTTAAGGGTTTTTGGATGCACAAGTAGTATCTCTACTTGGTGTAGAATTTTTGGCTAGCAAAGATAGGGGGCAAGCACCACATGTTAAAGGATCTATGACAATATAACTTCTATGTGAATATGAACAAACATAAATCATTACGTTGTCTTCCTTGTCCAACGTCAACAATTTTGGCATATAATATTTTGATGGGGGCTCACAATCACAAAAGATTTCCAGGATAGTGTATTTATATGTGAATCTTCTCTTCCCTTATTATTTATTTCATGAATAGCATCATTGACCAATGCTATGTTTGTCAATCTCTAATAAAATTCCCTACTTATACTTTTCCTTATGTGGTTTCATCACCTACCATAAGATTAACGTATGATTTTTTAAACTTATTTCCTTTCTTTTTATTGCAACATGAAAGTAAACAAAGCAAAAAACTTGAACTAAAATTTATTATATATCTTGCACACGATTACAAGGATAGATCACTAAGCAAGCTCTCGAAAAGAAAGGATCGAACTAAACTTTTATTCATCTAAAGCAAAAGAGCGAACTAGAATAAGTAAAGACAAAAGATAGTGGGGGTGATACGATACGGGGGCACCTCCCCCAAGCTTGGCGGAAGCCAAGGGGAGTGCCCATACCTGATAATCAATTTTCTTTTGGTGATGAAGAAGAAGGTGGTGGTGATTAAGTAGAGATCTTGTCCTCGGGTTTCCATGGCAGAGGTCCACCATCATAAAGAGGAGGAGTGAGTCTCATGGGTCCTGCAACCGGCAACCAAACTCATACCTTTAAACCTCGCCTCATATTCAAAGACTTGGTTTTGGAGATCGTAGATCTAGCTTTGGAGGAAGTTGATTTGCTCGTTGAGGGTGAAGACGATGTCCTTCATGGACTTGCCATCCACCTTGAGATCACGGGTAAGGTCCGTCATCATGAGGTGATTGGCATGCATTGAGTCCACGCTCCACCATCCCCTTGCACCGGAAGACCTCCTTCTCCATAGCTTCAAGCTTGGCCTCCATGGTTACCGTCCCCTTGGGACCTTGCACATCACGGATGTGAAGCACCCCCTCATGCATCTGGATGACTTGAGGGTGCTGCACCACCTCCCGCAAATATGGGTTGATGACATTCTTGAAGAACTTGTCCTTGGAGGAGCTTGAAGCGGCCATGGTAGATGGGATCTGACAGAAAACAACAAGGAAAATAAAACAAAAGATTTCTCCGCGATAGGGTGATCAATAGGTTCGGGGGTATATAAAGATTTTTTATCTTGGGAAACAAGCAAACGGTAGAAAAAGGAGTCCGGAAGGTACCCGAGGTGGGCACAACCCACCTGGGCGCGCCTGGCAAGCCACTAGGGTCACTTTCCTAGTAGTTTCTTATTTTCCTATTTTTTGTTATATTCCAAAACTGAGAAAAAATATTTTTGCGGATTTTTCGGAGTCCGTTTACTTGCCATATCACGTACCTCCTTTTTTTCACGATTCTGGAGTGTTCTGAAGGACTCTTTTATGTGTTCTTGTGGTGTCAACGTTTGGATAATATTTCTTTCAACATTAATGGGCGTACCTGAGATATAATGTTTTATTCATTGCCCATTAACAACCTTCGGGTTAGTACCTTCAACATTATTTATTTTGATAGCTCCAGAACGATAAACCTCCTCGATAACATAGGGTCCTTCCCATTTTGAGAGGAGTTTTCCTACAAAGAATCTAAAACGGGAGCTGTACAAAAGAACATATTCTCCAACTTTGAACTCACGCTTTTGGATTCTTTTATCATGCCATCTTTTAACTTTTTCTTTAAATAACTTGGCATTTTCATAAGCTTGGGTTCTCCATTCATCTAATGAGCTAATATCAAATAACCTCTTTTCACCGGCAAGTTTTAAATCATAGTTGAGTTCTTTAATTGCCCAATATGCTTTATGTTCTAACTCAAGAGGTAAATGACAAGCTTTTCCATAAACCATTTTATAAGGAGACATACCCATAGGATTTTTGTATGTTGTTCTATAAGCCCAAATTGCATCATCTAGTTTCTTAGACCAATTCTTCCGGGGCCTATTGACAACCTTTTGCAAAGTTAATTTTATTTCTCTATTTCTAAGTTCAACTTGACCACTAGACTGAGGATGATAAGGTGATGCAATTCTATGGTTAACATCATACTTGGCAAGCATTTTACGGAAAGCACCATGAATAAAGTGTGAACCACCATCAGTCATTAAATATCTAGGGACTCCAAACCTTGGGAAAATAACTTTCTTAACCATTTTAATAGAGGTGTTGTGATTAGCACTACTGGTTGGAATAGCATCTACCCATTTAGTAACATAGTCAACAGCAACCAAAATATGTGTATACCCATTAGAGGAAGGAAAAGGTCCCATGTAATCAAATCCCCAAACAATAAATGGTTCAACCGCAAGTGAATAGTTCATAGGCATTTCTTAACGCTTACCGATATTACCTATTCTTTGACATTCATCACAAGATAAGACGAACTTACGGGCATCCTTGAAGAGAGTAGGCCAATAAAATCCAGATTGCAATACCTTGTGAGCAGTTCTGTCTCCAACATGATGCCCTCCATAAGCTTCGGAGTGACATTTCCGTAGGATTTGTCCCTGTTCATGCTCAGGTACACAACGTTTAATAATACCATCTACTCCTACTTTATAAAGATGTGGGTCATCCCAAAAGTAATGTCTTAAATCATAGAAGAATTTTTTCTTTTGTTGGCATGTAAAGCTAGGTGGTAAATATTTAGCAACAATGTAATTAGCATAGTTAGCATACCAAGGAGTGTTATGAGAAACATTTATTGCAGCTAACTGCTCATCAGGAAAACTATCATCAATAGGTAGTGGGTCATCAAGTACATTTTCAAGGCTAGACAAGTTATCAGCTACAGGGCTCTCAACTCGTTTTCTATCAGTGATATGTAAATCAAATTCTTGTAGCAAGAGAACCCATCGAATAAGTCTAGGTTTAGCATCTTTCTTTTCCATAAGATATTTTATAGCAGCATGATCGGTGTGAACAATTACTTTTGAATCAACAATGTAAGATCTAAATTTATCAAAAGCAAACACCACTGCTAAGAATTCTTTTTCAGTAGTTGCATAATTTCGTTGAGCACTGTCTAGAGTTTTACTAGCATAATGAATAACATTCAGTTTCTTATCAACTCTTTGTCCTAGAACAACACCAATAGCATAATCACTAGCATCACACATAATTTCAAAAGGCAAGTTCCAATCAGGTGGTTGAACTACAATGCAGAAATTAAGGCTTTCTTGAGTGTTTCAAAGGCTTCTAATCAACCATCATAAAAAACAAAAGGAACATCCTTTTGCAAAAGATTTGTAAGAGGCCTAGAAATTTTAGAAAAGTCTTTGATAAATCTCCTATAGAAACCAGCATGACCTAGGAAACTATGAATACCTTTGATATCCTTAGGACATGGCATTTTCTCAATTGCATCAACCTTAGCTTTGTCCACCTCAATACCTCTTTCAGAAATTTTATGGCCCAAAACAATACCTTCATTAGCAATAAAGTGGCACTTCTCCCAATTCAAGACAAGATGTGTTTGCTCGCATCTCTGCAAAACTCGATCAAGATTACGTAAACAATCATCAAAAGACTTCCCATAAACAGAAAAGTCATCCATGAAAACCTGAACAATCTTTTCACAAAAGTCAGAGAATATAGCAGTCATACATCTTTAAAAGGTAGCAGGTGCATTGCATAAACCGAAAGGCATGTTGGAAATATGCTCTAGAGGCAATAACAAATTAGTTATTATTATATTTCCTTGTTCATGATAATCGTTTATTATCCATGCAATAATTGTATTGATAGGAAACTCAGATACATGTGTGGATACATAGACAACACCATGTCCCTAGTAAGCCTCTAGTTGACTAGCTCGTTGATCAATAGATGGTTACGGTTTCCTGACCATGGACATTGGATATCGTTGATAACGGGATCACATCATTAGGAGAATCATGTGATGGACAAGACCCAATCCTAAGCCTAGCACAAAGATCGTGTAGTTCGTATGCTAAAGCTTTTCTAATGTCAAGTATCATTTCCTTAGACCATGAGATTGTGCAACTCCCAGATACCGTAGGAATGCTTTGGGTGTACCAAACGTCACAACGTAACTGGGTGGCTATAAAGGTGCACTACGGGTATCTCCGAAAGTGTCTATTGGGTTGGCATGAATCGAGACTGTGATTTGTCACTCCGTGTGACGGAGAGGTGTCTCTGGGCCCACTCGGTAGGACATCATCATAATGTGCACAATGTGGCCAAGGAGTTGATCACTGGATGATGTGTTACGGAACGAGTAAAGTGACTTGCCGGTAACGAGATTGAACAAGGTATCGGATACCGACGATCGAATCTCGGGCAAGTACAATACCGCTGGACAAAGGGAATTGTATACGGGATTGATTGAATCCTCGACATCGTGGTTCATCTGATGAGATCATCGTGGAACATGTGGGAGCCATCATGGGTATCCAGATCCCGCTGTTGGTTATTGGCCAGAGAGTTGTCTCGGTCATGTCTGCATGGTTCCCGAACCCGTAGGGTCTACACACTTAAGGTTCGGTGACGCTAGAGTTGTTATGGGAAATAGTATGTGGTTAACGAAGGTTGTTCGGAGTCCCGGATGAGATCCCGGACATGACGAGGAGCTCCGGAATGGTCCGGAGGTGAAGATCAATATATTGGACGAAGGGTATTGGAGTACGGAATTGTTCCGGGGGTACCAGGTGATGACCAGCGTGTCCGAAAGGGGTTTCGGAGGCCCCGACAAGCGTTGGGGGGCCTTATGGGCCAAGGGGAGAGGGCACATCAGCCCACTAAGGGGTTGAGCGCCCCTCCCACCCCATCTCACGTAACCAAGAGAGGTGGGGGCGCCACCCCTAGGGCAGCCGCCCCTCCCGGCTTGGGGGGCAAGTTTCCTAGGGGGTGGGGGCGCCCCAACCCATCTAGGGTTTCCCCTGTGGCCGCCGTCCCTCCCCTAGGGAACCCTAGGGTGCCTCCCCGTCCTCCCTTCCCCCTATATATAGTGAGGGAGAGAGAGGGCAGCCGCACCCTTCGCCTGGCACAGCCCTCTCCCTCCTCCAACACCTCGTCCTCCTCCGTAGTGCTTGGCGAAGCCCTGCCGGAGAACCACGAGCTCCATCACCACCATGTCGTCGTGCTGTCGGAGTTTTCCCTCAACTTCTCCTCTCCCCTTGCTAGATCAAGAAGGAGGAGACGTCCTCGGGCTGTACGTGTGTTGAACGCGGAGGTGCCGTCCGTTCGCCACTAGGATCATCGGTGATTTGGATCACGACGAGTACGACTCCATCAACCCCGTTCACTTGAACGCTTCCGCTTAGCGATCTACAGGGGTATGTAGAGGCACTCTCCTTCCCCTCGTTGCTAGATTACTCCATATATTGATCTTGGTGATGCGTAGAAAATTTTGAATTTCTGCTACGTTCCCCAACAGTGGCATCATGAGCTAGGTCTATGCGTAGTTTCTATGCACGAGTAGAACACAAAGTAGTTGTGGGCGTCGATTTTGTCAATTTACTTGCCACTACTAGTCTTATCTTGATTCGGCAGCATTGTGGGATGAAGCGTCCCGGACCAACCTTACACGTACGCTTACGTGAGACCGGTTCCACCGACTGACATGCACTAGTTGCATAAGGTGGCTGGCGGGTGTCTGTCTCTCCCACTTTAGTTGGATCGAATTCAATGAACAGGGTCCTTATGAAGGGTAAATAGAAATTTGCAATTCACGTTGTGGTTTTGGCGTAGGTAAGAAACGTTCTTGCTAGCAACCTATAGCAGCCACGTAAAAACTTGCAACAACAATTAGAGGACATCTAACTTGTTTTTGCAGCAAGTGTTTTATGCTGTGATGTGGCCAAAGGATGTGATGAATGATATATGTGATGTATGAGATTGATCATGTTCTTGTAATAGGAATCACGACTTGCATGTCGATGAGTATGACAACCGGCAGGAGCCATAGGAGTTGTCTTAATTTATTTATGACCTGCGTGTCAACATAAACGTCATGTAATTACTTTACTTTATTGCTAACCGTTAGCTGTAGTAGTAGAAGTAATAGTTGGCGAGACAACTTCATGAAGACACGATGATGGAGATCATGATGATGGAGATCATGGTGTCATGCCGGTGACGATGATGATCATGGAGCCCCGAAGATGGAGATCAAAAGGAGCAAAGTGATGATGGCCATATCATGTCACTATTTGATTGCATGTGATGTTTATCATGTTTTTACATCTTATTTGCTTAGAACGACGATAGATTAAATAAGATGATCCCTCACTAAAATTTCAAGAAAAGTGTTCTCCCTAACTGTGCACCGTTGTGAAGGTTTGTCGTTTCGAAGCACCATGTGATGATCGGGTGTGATAGATTCTTACGTTCGAATACAACGGGTGTTGACGAGCCTAGAATGTACAGACATGGCCTCGGAACACATGCGAAACACTTAGGTTAACTTGACGAGCCTAGCATGTACAGACATGGCCTCGGAACACGGAGGACCGAAAGGTCGAACATGAGTTGTATAGAAGATGCGATCAACATGAGATGTTCACCGATGATGACTAGTCCGTCTCATGTGATGATCGGACATGGCCTAGTCGATTCGGATCATGTATCACTTAGATGACTAGAGGGATGTCTATCTGAGTGGGAGTTCATGAAATAATCAGATGAACTCAATTATCATGAACATAGTCAAAAGGACTTTGCAAATTATGTCGTAGCTCACGCTTTAGTTCTACTGTTTTAGATATGTTCCTAGAGAAAATTTAGTTGAAAGTTGATGGTAGCAATTATGTGGACTGGGTCCGTATACTGAGGATTGTCCTCATTGCTACGCAAAAGGATTATGTCCTTAATGCACCGCTCAGTGAGCTGAACCTCGAATGTCGATTATGGATGTTGCGAACATCTGACATACACGTTTTGATGACTACATGATAGTTCAGTGCGTAATGCTAAATGGTTTAGAATTGAGGCACCAAAGACATTTTTGAAACATCGCAGAACATATGAGATATTCCAAGGACTGAAATTGGGATTTCAGGTTAGTGCCCACGTCAAGAGGTATGAGACCTTTGACAAGTTTCTTAAGCCTGCAAACTAAGGAGAAAAGCTCAATCGTTGAGCATGTGCTCAGATTGTATGAGTACAACAATCGCTTGAATCGAGTGGGAGTTAATCTTCCAGATGAGATAGTGATGGTTCTCCAAAGTCACTGGCACCAAGCTACTAGAGTTTCGTGATGAACTATAACATATCAGGGATAGATATGATCCTTGAGCTATTCGCGACACCGCGAAAGTAGAAATCAAAAGGGAGCATCAATTGTTGATGGTTAGTAAAACCACTTGTTTCAAGAAAGGCAAGGGCAAGAAAGGGATACTTCATGAAACGGCAAATCAGTTGCTGCTCTAGTGAAGAAACCCAAAGTTGAACCCAAGCCCGAAACTAAGTGCTTCTGTAATAAGGGGAACGGTCACTGAAGCAGAACCACCCTAGATACTTGGTAGATGAGAAGGCTGGCAAGGTTGATAGAAGTATGTATTGGACATACATTATATTAAATGTGTACTTTACGAGTACTCCTAGTAGTAGCAGGGTATTAGATACCGGTTCGGTTGCTAAGTGTTAGTAACTCAAAATAAAAGGCTACAGAATAACGGGGACTAGCCAAAGGTGAGACGACAATATGTGTTGGAAGAGTTTCCAAGGTTGATGTGATCAAACATCGCACGCTCCATCTACCATCGGGATTGGTGTCAAACCTAAATAATTGTTATTTGGTGTTTGCGTTGAGCATGGACATGATTAGATTATGTTCATCGCAATATGGTTATTCATTTAAGGAGAATAATGGTTACTCTGTTTATTTGAATAATACCTTCAATGGTCTTACACCTAAAATGAGTGGTTTGTTGAATCCCGATCGTAGTGATACACATGTTCATGCCAAAAGATATAAGATAGTAATAATAGTACCACATACTTGTGGCACTGCAATTTGAGTCATATTGGTATAAAACGCATGAAGAAGCTCCATGTTGATGGATCTTTGGACTCACTTGATTTTGAATCACTTGAGACATGCAAATCATACCACATGAGCATGATGACTGAAAGGCCTCGTTTTCAGTAAGATGGAACAAGAAAGCACCTTGTTGGAAGTAATACATCTTGATGTGTGCAGTCCAATGAGTGCTGAGGCATGTAGTGGATATCGTTATATTCTTACTTCATAGATGATTTGAGTAGATGCTAAGTATATTTACTTGATGAATCACGAGTCTGAATTATTGAAAGGTTCAAGTAATTTCAGGGTGAAGTTGAAGATCGTCGTGACAAGAGGATAAAATATCTATGATATGATCATAGAGATGAATATCTGAATTACGAGTTTGGCACAGAATTAAGACATTGTGGAAATTGTTTCACAACTAATACAGCCTGGAACACCATAGTGTGATGGTGTGTCCGAACATCATAACTGCACCCTATTGGATGATGCATACCATGATGCCTCTTATCGAATTACCACGATATTTTATGGGTTAGGCATTAGAGACAACCACATTCACTTTAAATAGGGCACCACGTAATTACGATGAGATGACACCATTTGAACTATGGTTTAGAGAAACCTAAGCTGTCATTTCTTAAAAGTTTGGGGCTGCGATGCTTATGTGAAAAAGTTTCAGGCTGATAAGCTCGAACCCAAAGCGGATAAATGCATCTTCATAGGACACCCAAAACAGTTGGGTATACCTCCTATCTTAGATCCGAAAGCAATAGGGATTGTTTCTCGAATCAGGTCCTTTCTCGAGGAAAGGTTTCTCTCGAAAGAATTGAGTGGGAGGAAGATAGAACTTGACAAGGTTGTTGAACCTTTACTTCAACCAGAGAGTAGCGCAACAAAGGAAAAATGTTTCTGTGGCACCTGCCTCAGTTGAAGAGAAAGCTAATGATGATGATCATGGAGCTTTAGATCGAGTTACTATCGAACCTCATCGGTTGACAAGGGTGTGTACAACTTCTAAGTGGTAACCCTGTCTTAAAGGTCACGTTGTTGGACAACGATGAACCTATGAGCTATGGAGAAGCGATGGTGGGCCCGGATTCCGAAAATTGGCTCGAGGCCATAAAATCCGAGAGAAGATCCATGTATGAAAACAAAGTGTAGACTTTGGAAGAACTACTTGATAGTCGTAAGGCTGTTAGGTACATGTGGATTTTAAGAAGAAGACGGACGTGGACGGTAATGTCATCATCTATGAAGCTCGACTTGTGGCGAAGAGTTTTTCACAAGTTCAAGCAGTTGACTACGATGAGATTTTCTCACCCGTAGCGATGCTTAAGTCCGTCGGAATCATGTTAGCATAAGCTGCATTTATGAAATCTGGCAGGTGGATGTCAAAACAAGTTTCCTTACTAGTTTTCGTAAGGAAAGGTTGTATGTGATACAATCAGAAAGGTTTTGTCGATCCTAAGGATGCTAAAAGGTATGCTAGCTCCAGTGATCCTTCCATGGACTAGAGCTAGCATCTCGGAGTCGGAATATACACTTTGATAGAGTAATCAAAGTTTATGGGTTTATACAAAGTTTGTTAGAAACTTGTATTTAGAATAAAGTGAGTGGGAGCACTACGACATTTCTGATAAGTATATGTGGATGACATATTGTTGATCCAAAATGATGTAGAATTTCTGGAAAGCATATAGGGTTATTTGAAAGGTGTTTTTCAATGGAAAACCTGGATTAAGCTACTTGAACATTGAGCATCAAGATCTATAAGGATAGATCAAAAACGCTTAATGGTACTTTCAAATGAGTACATACCTTGACATGATCTTGAAGGTGTTCAAGATGGATCAGCCAAAGAAGGAGTTCTTGCCTGAGTTGTAAGGTATGAAGTTAAGACTTAAAGCTCGACCACGGCAGAAGAAAGAGGAAGGATGAAGGTCGTCCCCTATGCTTTTGTCATAGGCTCTATACGGTATGCCATGCTGAGTACCGCACCTGATGTGTGCCTTACAACATGTCTGGCAAGAGGGTACAAAGGTGATCTAGGAGTAGATCACCAGATAGCGGTCAAAATTATCCTTAGAGGAATAAGGATATGTTTCTCGGTTATGGAGGTGATAAAGAGTTTGACGTAAAGAGTTACGTCGATGCAAGCTTAACACCTATCCGGATAGCTCTGAGTAGAGATACCGGATACGTATAATGGAGAAACAATTTAGAATAGCTCCAAGTAGAACAGTTATTTGAAATGGCTCCAAATATAGCGTAGAGATTTGCAAAGTACATACGGATCTGAATGTTGCAGACCCGTTGACTAAAACCTCTCTCACAAGCAACATGATCAAACCCAGAACTCATTGAGTGTTAATCACATAGTGATGTGAACTAGATTATTGACTCTAGTTAACTCTTTGGATGTTGGTCACATGGCAATGTGACCTGTGAGTGTTAATCACATGGCGATGTGAACTAGATTATTGACTCTAGTGCAAGTGGGAGACTGTTGGAAATATGCTCTAGAGGCAATAACAAATTAGTTATTATTATATTTCCTTGTTCATGATAATCGTTTATTATCCATGCAATAATTGTATTGATAGGAAACTCAGATACATGTGTGGATACATAGACAACACCATGTCCCTAGTAAGCCTCTAGTTGACTAGCTCGTTGATTAATAAATGGTTACGGTTTCCTGACCATGGACATTGGATGTCGTTGATAACGGGATCACATCATTAGGAGAATCATGTGATGGACAAGACCCAATCCTAAGCCTAGCACAAAGATCGTGTAGTTCGTATGCTAAAGCTTTTCTAATGTCAAGTATCATTTCCTTAGACCATGAGATTGTGCAACTCCCGGATACCGTAGGAATGCTTTGGGTGTACCAAACGTCACAATGTAACTGGGTGGCTATAAAGGTGCACTACGGGTATCTCCGAAAGTGTCTGTTGGGTTGGCACGAATCGAGACTGGGATGTGTCACTCCGTGTGACGGAGAGGTGTCTCTGGGCCCACTCGGTAGGACATCATCATAATGTGCACAATGTGACCAAGGATTGATCACTAGATGATGTGTTATGGAACGAGTAAAGAGACTTGCCGGTAACGAGATTGAACAAGGTATCGGATACCGACGATCGAATCTCGAGCAAGTACAATACCGCTGGACAAAGGGAATTGTATACGGGGTTGGTTGAATCCTCGACATCGTGGTTCATCCGATGAGATCATCGTGGAACATGTGGGAGCCATCATGGCTATCCAGATCCTGCTGTTGGTTATTGGCCGGAGAGTTGTCTCGGTCATGTCTGCATGGTTCCCGAACCCGTAGGGTCTACACACTTAAGGTTCGGTGACGCTAGAGTTGTTATGGGAAATAGTATGTGGTTACTGAAGGTTGTTCGGAGTCCCAGATGAGATCCCGGACATGAACAGGAGCTCCGGAATGGTCCGGAGGTGAAGATCGGTATATTGGACGAATGGTATTGGAGTCCGAAATTGTTCCGGGGGTACCAGGTGATGACCAGCGTGTCCGAAAGGGGTTTCGGAGGCCCCGGCAAGCGTTGGGGGGCCTTATGGGACAAGGGGAGAGGGCACATCAGCCCACTAAGGGGTTGAGCGCCCCTCCCACCCCATCTCACGTAACCGAGAGGTGGGGGCGCCACCCCTAGGGCAGCCGCCCCTCCCGGCTTGGGGGGCAAGTTTCCTAGGGGGTGGGGGCGCCCCAACCCATCTAGGGTTTCCCCTGTGGCCGCCGTCCCTCCCCTAGGGAACCCTAGGGTGCCTCCCCCTCCTCCCTTCCCCCTATATATAGTGAGGGAGAGAGAGGGCAGCCGCACCCTTCGCCTGGCACAGCCCTCTCCCTCCTCCAACACCTCGTCCTCCTCCGTAGTGCTTGGCGAAGCCCTGCCGGAGAACCACGAGCTCCATCACCACCATGTCGTCGTGCTGTCGGAGTTTTCCCTCAACTTCTCCTCTCCCCTTGCTAGATCAAGAAGGAGGAGACGTCCTCGGGCTGTACGTGTGTTGAACGCGGAGGTGCCGTCCGTTCGCCACTAGGATCATCGGTGATTTGGATCACGACGAGTACGACTCCATCAACCCCGTTCACTTGAACGCTTCCGCTTAGCGATCTACATGGGTATGTAGAGGCACTCTCCTTCCCCTCGTTGCTAGATTACTCCATAGATTGATCTTGGTGATGCGTAGAAAATTTTGAATTTCTGCTACGTTCCCCAACAGTGGCATCATGAGCTAGGTCTATGCGTAGTTTCTATGCACGAGTAGAACACAAAGTAGTTGTGGGCGTCGATTTTGTCAATTTACTTGCCACTACTAGTCTTATCTTGATTCGGCAGCATTGTGGGATGAAGCGTCCCGGACCAACCTTACACGTACGCTTACGTGAGACCGGTTCCACCGACTGACATGCACTAGTTGCATAAGGTGGCTGGCGGGTGTCTGTCTCTCCCACTTTAGTCGGATCGAATTCAATGAACAGGGTCCTTATGAAGGGTAAATAGAAATTTGCAATTCACGTTGTGGTTTTGGCGTAGGTAAGAAACGTTCTTGCTAGCAACCTATAGCAGCCACGTAAAAACTTGCAACAACAATTAGAGGACGTCTAACTTGTTTTTGCAGCAAGTGTTTTATGATGTGATGTGGCCAAAGGATGTGATGAATGATATATGTGATGTATGAGATTGATCATGTTCTTGTAATAGGAATCACGACTTGCATGTCGATGAGTATGACAACCGGCAGGAGCCATAGGAGTTGTCTTAATTTATTTATGACCTGCGTGTCAACATAAACGTCATGTAATTACTTTACTTTATTGCTAACCGTTAGCTGTAGTAGTAGAAGTAATAGTTGGCGAGACAACTTCATGAAGACACGATGATGGAGATCATGATGATGGAGATCATGGTGTCATGCCGGTGACGATGATGATCATGGAGCCCCGAAGATGGAGATCAAAAGGAGCAAAGTGATGATGGCCATATCATGTCACTATTTGATTGCATGTGATGTTTATCATGTTTTTACATCTTATTTGCTTAGAACGACGATAGATTAAATAAGATGATCCCTCACTAAAATTTCAAGAAAAGTGTTCTCCCTAACTGTGCACCGTTGTGAAGGTTTGTCGTTTCGAAGCACCATGTGATGATCGGGTGTGATAGATTCTTACGTTCGAATACAACGGGTGTTGACGAGCCTAGAATGTACAGACATGGCCTCGGAACACATGCGAAACACTTAGGTTAACTTGACGAGCCTAGCATGTACAGACATGGCCTCGGAACACGGAGGACCGAAAGGTCGAACATGAGTTGTATAGAAGATGCGATCAACATGAGATGTTCACCGATGATGACTAGTCCGTCTCATGTGATGATCGGACATGGCCTAGTCGATTCGGATCATGTATCACTTAGATGACTAGAGGGATGTCTATCTGAGTGGGAGTTCATGAAATAATCAGATGAACTCAATTATCATGAACATAGTCAAAAGGACTTTGCAAATTATGTCGTAGCTCACGCTTTAGTTCTACTGTTTTAGATATGTTCCTAGAGAAAATTTAGTTGAAAGTTGATGGTAGCAATTATGTGGACTGGGTCCGTATACTGAGGATTGTCCTCATTGCTACGCAAAAGGATTATGTCCTTAATGCACCGCTCAGTGAGCTGAACCTCGAATGTCGATTATGGATGTTGCGAACATCTGACATACACGTTTTGATGACTACATGATAGTTCAGTGCGTAATGCTAAATGGTTTAGAATTGAGGCACCAAAGACATTTTTGAAACATCGCAGAACATATGAGATATTCCAAGGACTGAAATTGGGATTTCAGGTTAGTGCCCACGTCAAGAGGTATGAGACCTTTGACAAGTTTCTTAAGCCTGCAAACTAAGGAGAAAAGCTCAATCGTTGAGCATGTGCTCAGATTGTATGAGTACAACAATCGCTTGAATCGAGTGGGAGTTAATCTTCCAGATGAGATAGTGATGGTTCTCCAAAGTCACTGGCACCAAGCTACTAGAGTTTCGTGATGAACTATAACATATCAGGGATAGATATGATCCTTGAGCTATTCGCGACACCGCGAAAGTAGAAATCAAAAGGGAGCATCAATTGTTGATGGTTAGTAAAACCACTTGTTTCAAGAAAGGCAAGGGCAAGAAAGGGATACTTCATGAAACGGCAAATCAGTTGCTGCTCTAGTGAAGAAACCCAAAGTTGAACCCAAGCCCGAAACTAAGTGCTTCTGTAATAAGGGGAACGGTCACTGAAGCAGAACCACCCTAGATACTTGGTAGATGAGAAGGCTGGCAAGGTTGATAGAAGTATGTATTGGACATACATTATATTAAATGTGTACTTTACGAGTACTCCTAGTAGTAGCAGGGTATTAGATACCGGTTCGGTTGCTAAGTGTTAGTAACTCAAAATAAAAGGCTACAGAATAACGGGGACTAGCCAAAGGTGAGACGACAATATGTGTTGGAAGAGTTTCCAAGGTTGATGTGATCAAACATCGCACGCTCCATCTACCATCGGGATTGGTGTCAAACCTAAATAATTGTTATTTGGTGTTTGCGTTGAGCATGGACATGATTAGATTATGTTCATCGCAATATGGTTATTCATTTAAGGAGAATAATGGTTACTCTGTTTATTTGAATAATACCTTCAATGGTCTTACACCTAAAATGAGTGGTTTGTTGAATCCCGATCGTAGTGATACACATGTTCATGCCAAAAGATATAAGATAGTAATAATAGTACCACATACTTGTGGCACTGCAATTTGAGTCATATTGGTATAAAACGCATGAAGAAGCTCCATGTTGATGGATCTTTGGACTCACTTGATTTTGAATCACTTGAGACATGCAAATCATACCACATGAGCATGATGACTGAAAGGCCTCGTTTTCAGTAAGATGGAACAAGAAAGCACCTTGTTGGAAGTAATACATCTTGATGTGTGCAGTCCAATGAGTGCTGAGGCATGTAGTGGATATCGTTATATTCTTACTTCATAGATGATTTGAGTAGATGCTAAGTATATTTACTTGATGAATCACGAGTCTGAATTATTGAAAGGTTCAAGTAATTTCAGGGTGAAGTTGAAGATCGTCGTGACAAGAGGATAAAATATCTATGATATGATCATAGAGATGAATATCTGAATTACGAGTTTGGCACAGAATTAAGACATTGTGGAAATTGTTTCACAACTAATACAGCCTGGAACACCATAGTGTGATGGTGTGTCCGAACATCATAACTGCACCCTATTGGATGATGCATACCATGATGCCTCTTATCGAATTACCACGATATTTTATGGGTTAGGCATTAGAGACAACCACATTCACTTTAAATAGGGCACCACGTAATTACGATGAGATGACACCATTTGAACTATGGTTTAGAGAAACCTAAGCTGTCATTTCTTAAAAGTTTGGGGCTGCGATGCTTATGTGAAAAAGTTTCAGGCTGATAAGCTCGAACCCAAAGCGGATAAATGCATCTTCATAGGACACCCAAAACAGTTGGGTATACCTCCTATCTTAGATCCGAAAGCAATAGGGATTGTTTCTCGAATCAGGTCCTTTCTCGAGGAAAGGTTTCTCTCGAAAGAATTGAGTGGGAGGAAGATAGAACTTGACAAGGTTGTTGAACCTTTACTTCAACCAGAGAGTAGCGCAACAAAGGAAAAATGTTTCTGTGGCACCTGCCTCAGTTGAAGAGAAAGCTAATGATGATGATCATGGAGCTTCAGATCGAGTTACTATCGAACCTCATCGGTTGACAAGGGTGTGTACAACTTCTAAGTGGTAACCCTGTCTTAAAGGTCACGTTGTTGGACAACGATGAACCTATGAGCTATGGAGAAGCGATGGTGGGCCCGGATTCCGAAAATTGGCTCGAGGCCATAAAATCCGAGAGAAGATCCATGTATGAAAACAAAGTGTAGACTTTGGAAGAACTACTTAATAGTCGTAAGGCTGTTAGGTACATGTGGATTTTAAGAAGAAGACGGACGTGGACGGTAATGTCATCGTCTATGAAGCTCGACTTGTGGCGAAGAGTTTTTCACAAGTTCAAGCAGTTGACTACGATGAGATTTTCTCACCCGTAGAGATGCTTAAGTCCGTCGGAATCATGTTAGCATAAGCTGCATTTATGAAATCTGGTAGGTGGATGTCAAAACAAGTTTCCTTACTAGTTTTCGTAAGGAAAGGTTGTATGTGATACAATCAGAAAGGTTTTGTCGATCCTAAGGATGCTAAAAGGTATGCTAGCTCCAGTGATCCTTCCATGGACTAGAGCTAGCATCTCGGAGTCGGAATATACACTTTGATAGAGTAATCAAAGTTTATGCGTTTATACAAAGTTTGTTAGAAACTTGTATTTAGAATAAAGTGAGTGGGAGCACTACGACATTTCTGATAAGTATATGTGGATGACATATTGTTGATCCAAAATGATGTAGAATTTCTGGAAAGCATATAGGGTTATTTGAAAGGTGTTTTTCAATGGAAAACCTGGATTAAGCTACTTGAACATTGAGCATCAAGATCTATAAGGATAGATCAAAAACGCTTAATGGTACTTTCAAATGAGTACATACCTTGACATGATCTTGAAGGTGTTCAAGATGGATCAGCCAAAGAAGGAGTTCTTGCCTGAGTTGTAAGGTATGAAGTTAAGACTTAAAGCTCGACCACGGCAGAAGAAAGAGGAAGGATGAAGGTCGTCCCCTATGCTTTTGTCATAGGCTCTATACGGTATGCCATGCTGAGTACCGCACCTGATGTGTGCCTTACAACATGTCTGGCAAGAGGGTACAAAGGTGATCTAGGAGTAGATCACCAGATAGCGGTCAAAATTATCCTTAGAGGAATAAGGATATGTTTCTCGGTTATGGAGGTGATAAAGAGTTTGACGTAAAGAGTTACGTCGATGCAAGCTTAACACCTATCCGGATAGCTCTGAGTAGAGATACCGGATACGTATAATGGAGAAACAATTTAGAATAGCTCCAAGTAGAACAGTTATTTGAAATGGCTCCAAATATAGCGTAGAGATTTGCAAAGTACATACGGATCTGAATGTTGCAGACCCGTTGACTAAAACCTCTCTCACAAGCAACATGATCAAACCCAGAACTCATTGAGTGTTAATCACATAGTGATGTGAACTAGATTATTGACTCTAGTTAACTCTTTGGATGTTGGTCACATGGCAATGTGACCTGTGAGTGTTAATCACATGGCGATGTGAACTAGATTATTGACTCTAGTGCAAGTGGGAGACTGTTGGAAATATGCTCTAGAGGCAATAACAAATTAGTTATTATTATATTTCCTTGTTCATGATAATCATTTATTATCCATGCAATAATTGTATTGATAGGAAACTCAGATACATGTGTGGATACATAGACAACACCATGTCCCTAGTAAGCCTCTAGTTGACTAGCTCGTTGATCAATAAATGGTTACGGTTTCCTGACCATGGACATTGGATGTCGTTGATAACGGGATCACATCATTAGGAGAATCATGTGATGGACAAGACCCAATCCTAAGCCTAGCACAAAGATCGTGTAGTTCGTATGCTAAAGCTTTTCTAATGTCAAGTATCATTTCCTTAGACCATGAGATTGTGCAACTCCCGGATACCGTAGGAATGCTTTGGGTGTACCAAACGTCACAATGTAACTGGGTGGCTATAAAGGTGCACTACGGGTATCTCTGAAAGTGTCTGTTGGGTTGGCACGAATCGAGACTGGGATGTGTCACTCCGTGTGACGGAGAGGTGTCTCTGGGCCCACTCGGTAGGACATCATCATAATGTGCACAATGTGACCAAGGATTGATCACTGGAAGATGTGTTATGGAACGAGTAAAGAGACTTGCCGGTAACGAGATTGAACAAGGTATCGGATACCAACGATCGAATCTCGGGCAAGTAAAATACCGCTGGACAAAGGGAATTGTATACGGGGTTGGTTGAATCCTCGACATCGTGGTTCATCCGATGAGATCATCGTGGAACATGTGGGAGCCACCATGGCTATCCAGATCCTGCTATTGGTTATTGGCCGGAGAGTTGTCTCGGTCATGTCTGCATGGTTCCCGAACCCGTAGGGTCTACACACTTAAGGTTCGGTGACGCTAGAGTTGTTATGGGAAATAGTATGTGGTTACTGAAGGTTGTTCGGAGTCCCAGATGAGATCCCGGACATGAACAGGAGCTCCGGAATGGTCCGGAGGTGAAGATCGGTATATTGGACGAATGGTATTGGAGTCCGAAATTGTTCTGGGGGTACCAGGTGATGACCAGCGTGTCCGAAAGGGGTTTCGGAGGCCCCGGCAAGCGTTGGGGGGCCTTATGGGCCAAGGGGAGAGGGCACATCAGCCCACTAAGGGGCTGAGCGCCCCTACCACCCCATCTCACGTAACCAGGAGAGGTGGGGGCGCCACCCCTAGGGCAGCCGCCCCTCCCGGCTTGGGGGGCAAGTTTCCTAGGGGGTGGGGGCGCCCAAACCCATCTAGGGTTTCCCCTATGGCCGCCGCCCCTCCCCTAGTGAACGCTAGGGCGCCTCCCCCTCCTCCCTTCCCCCTATATATAGTGAGGGAGAGAGAGGGCAGCCGCACCCTTCGCCTGGCACAGCCCTCTCCCTCCTCCAACACCTCGTCCTCCTCCGTAGTGCTTGGCGAAGCCCTGCCGGAGAACCACGAGCTCCATCACCACCATGCCGTCGTGTTGTCGGAGTTTTCCCTCAACTTATCCTCTCCCCTTGCTGGATCAGGAAGGAGGAGACGTCCCCGGGCTGTACGTGTGTTGAACGCGGAGGTGCCGTCCGTTCGGCACTAGGATCATCGGTTATCTGGATCACGACGAGTACGACTCCATCAACCCCGTTCACTTGAACGCTTCCGCTTAGCGATCTACAAGGGTATGTAGATGCACTCTCCTTCCTCTCGTTGCTAGATTACTCCATAGATTGATCTTGGTGATGCGTAGAAAATTTTGAATTTCTTCTACGTTCCCCAACAAGGCATACGTCTATAAGCATAAGTTCCAAAGGGACAAGTGAAAGTGGTGTTTTCTTGATTAGGTTGAGAAACAGGTATTTGTGAAAAACCAGAGTATCCATCAAGGAAGCAAAAATGTGTGTGCTTAGATAATCTTTCTGGCATTTGATCGGTAAAAGGCAGAGGGTAATGATCTTTCCTAGTTGCTTTGTTTAATTTTCTAAAATCAATTACCATTGTATAACCTGTAACAATTCTTTGTGGAATAAGTTCATTCTTATCATTAGGAACAACAGTAATACCTCCTTTCTTAGGGACACAATGAACATGAATTACCCATCTACTATCAGCTATAGGATAGATTATACCTGCTTCCAGAAGTTTTAATATTTCCATTCTTACCACTCCCTTCATTTTTGGATTTAACCGACGTTGGTGATCAACAACGGGTTTAGCATCAGGTTCCATATTAATCTTGTGCTGACATAAAGTGGGACTAATGCCCTCTAAATCATCAAGAGTATATCCAATGGCAGCTCAGTGCTTCCTTAGAACTTTCAATAATCTTTCTTCTTCATGTTCTGAAAGGTTAGCACTAATAATAACAGGATATATCTTCTTTTCATCAAGATAAGCATATTTCAAAGTGTCTGGCAATTATTTTAATTCAAACACAGGATCACCTTTAGGTGGAGGAGGACCTCCTGGAGTTTCAATAGGCAAATTGTGTTTAAGCAGAGGACGTTGTTCAAAGAAAATCTTATCTATTTCATTTCTTTCATGCATATGTAAATCATTTTCATGGTCTAGCAAATATTGTTCTAGTGGATCAGTAGAAGGCACATCAATAGAAGCAAGACCAATTATTTCATCCTTACTAGGTAATTCTTTTTCATGAAGCCTTCTACTAAACTTGGAAAAATTAAGCTCATGAGACTCATCACCAAAACTAACACCGACAGTTTGTTTCTCACAATCTATTTTAGCATTAACGGTGTTCAAGAAAGGTCTACCAAAGTAATGGGAAAAAAGTTATCTTGTGGGGAACCAACAACAAGAAAATCAGTAGGGTATTTTATTTTCCCACACAAGACTTCAACATCTCTAACAATCCCAAGTGGTGTGATGGTGTCTCTATTAGCAAGTTTAATAGTGGAATCTATTTCTTCTATTTCGGCGGGTGCTATGTCCTTCATAGTTTCTTGATATAAGGTAAAGGGAATAGCACTCACGCTAGCACCTATGTCGCATAAACCATGATAATAGTGATATCCTATTTTAACTGAGATAATGGGCATGCCAACAACGGGTCTATGATTATCTATTTTATCGGGTTTGGCAATTCTAGTAGCTTCATTACATCAGTAAATAACATGCCCATCTATATTTTCTTCCAAGAGATCCGTAACCATAGCAACACTAGGCTCTACTTTAATTTGTTCATCATGTTTAGGTGTTCTAATATAACTTTTGTTGACCACAGTTGAAACTTTAGCATGTTCCTTTATCCTAACAGGGAAAGGTGGCTTCTCAATACAAGCAGTAGGAACAATTGGATCAACATTATAAATTATGGTTTCCTCTTTAGCTGGTACCGTTTCTTTAATTTCTTCTTTAATAGGTGGGTGATATTTAAACCACTTTTCTTTAGGGAGATTGACATGAGTAGCAAAAGATTCACAAAAGGAGGCTACTATCTCAGAGTCAAGTCCATATTTAGTGCTAAACTTTTGAAAAACATCGGTATTCATAAAAGATTTAACACAATCATACTTAAGCTTAATACCTAACTCTTTACCTCCGTGGAGTTCCCAATATTCAGAGTTGCGTTTAATTCTTTGCAAAAGATCCCACATGAATTCAATAGTCTTCTTTATAAAAGAACCAGCACAAGAAGTATCAAGCATGGATCGATCATTATGAGAAATCCGAGCATAAAAATTCTGGATAATAATTTCTCTTGATATCTCATGATTGGGGCACGAATATAACATTAACTTAAGCCTCCCCCAAGCTAGAGCTATACTTTCTCCTTCACGAGGCCAAAAAATATATATGTAATTCCGATCACGATAAACTAGATGCATGGGATAATTTTTTGGTGAAACTCCAATTTCAATCGATTCCAGTTCCAAGATCCAATATCATCGCATAGCCTATACCATGCCAATGCTTTTACCTTCAAAGATAAAGGGAAAACCTTCTTCTTAACTTCATCTCCAGGTAAACCTGCAAGCTTAAACAATCCACAAATTTGTTCCACATATATCAAGTGCATATCAGGATGTTCGGTTCCATCTCCTGCAAAAGGATTAGCTAGCGGTTGTTCTATCATACCCGAAGGAATTTCATATTCAATATTTTCAGTAGGTGCAGTAGGTTTAGGGGTAGCTAATTGTGGTTCCGGTCGAGGTGAAGATACCCCGAACAAACCCCTCAAAGGATTGTTTTCCATAGTAACAAGTGACAGTAAATTTTAGCACACTATATAAATATTTCCTTACCAAATTCCACTTACCAAAGGCGCTTCACTCCCTGGCAATGAGGAGTAGAAGGAAATGACAAGTGGTTTTCAGCAAGGTAATGTCTGCAAGTGCTGAAATTATAAGTAATAGAGTAGTTTGATAGCAAAATAATTTGTAACGAGCAAGTAACGATAATAGTAAAAAAAAGTGCAGCAAGGTAGCCCAATCCTTTTGAGGCAAAGGACATGCCAAAACAGTTTCTTATAGCAAGCAAAGTGTTCTTGAGGGTACACATGAATTTCATCTAGTCACTTTCAGCATGTTGGTTCGATTCGTGTTCGCTACTTTGATAATTTGATATGTGGGTGGACCGGTGCTTAGGTGATGTTCTTACTTGGACAAGCCTCCTACTTATGATTAACCCTCTCGCAAGCATCGACAACTACGAGAAAAGTATTAAGAATAAATTCTAACCATAGCATTAAACTTTTGCATCCAATCTGTCCCTTACGGAATAGCGCATAAACTGGGGTTTAAGCTTCTGTCACTCTCGCAACCCATCATCTAATAACTACTTCACAATGCATTCCCTTAGGCCCAAATGTGGTGAAGTGTCATGTAGTCGACGTTTACGTGACACCACTAAGGGAATCACAACAAACATACTATCAAAATATCAAACACACATCAAGTTCACATGATTACTTGCAACATGATTTCTCCCTTGATCTCAAGAACAAAAGTAACTAGTCACAAATGATAATCATGCTCAAGATTAGAGGGTCATTAAATATCATATTGGATCTGAACATATAATCTTCCACCAAATAAACCATATAGTAATCAACTACAAGATGTAATCAACACTACTAGTCACCCACAAGCACCAATTTATTGTTCCAGTACAAAGATTGAACACAAGAGATGAACTAGGGTTTGAGATGAGATGGTGCTATTGAAGATGTTGATGGAGATTTCCCTCCCTAAGATGGGAGATTTGTTGGTGATGATGTTGACGATGGTTTCCCCCCTCCGGGAGGGAAGTTCCCCCGGCGGAATCGCTCCACCAGAGGGCAAAAGTGCTCATGCCCAAGTTCCGCCTCGAGACGGCGGCGCTCCATCCTGAAAGTCCTCTCCTTATTTTTTTCTAGGTCAAAATGACTTATATACCAGAAGATGGGCACCGGAGGTGGGCCGAGGGGAGCAAAACCCACCAGGGCGCGCCTGGGCTCCCTAGCGTGGCCAGGTGGGTTGTGCCCACTTGGTGGCCCCCCTCTGGTACTTGTTAGCTCCAATATTCCTCATATATTCCATAAAAAATCTTCGTAAAGTTTCAGCTTGGTTGGAGTTATGCGGAATAGGTGGCCAGACATAGCTTTTCCAGGTCCAAATTTCCAGCTGCCGGAATTCTCCCTCTTTGTGTGTACCTTGCATATTATCAGAGAAAAGGCATTAGAATTACTCCAGAAAGCATTATTATGCATAAAAACATCATAAATAACAGTAGGAAAACATGATGCAAAATGGACGTATCAAGAAGTACTATCCTTGCCATCAATAGAAGATTTCTTTCGCTTTGGACCCCTCTTGGCTGGAGGACTAACACAAGAAGAGCCAAGGGGAATGATTGCTAACTAAACACCAGGCGCAATAATAGAGCTCCATGCATTTTTCTTTAATGAATCACCAAGAGCGACGCCGTCGAGTACAATACTTTTAGTTGGGATGGTTCTCTTTCTCCTTGGGTCCAGTATGTCCACATCAACAGAAGGTGCTTCAAGTTCATCACTGCTACTTCTTGAGCTTGCGTTGGTTTTTTCCTTGAAGAGGAATGGGTGATGCAACAAAGTAGAGATAAGTATTTCCCTCATTTAAAACCAAGGTATCAAATCTAGTAGGAGATACACGCAGGTCACCAATCTATGCACCTGCACAAACAATCAAACACTTGCACCCAACCCGATAAAGGGGTTTTCAATCCCTTCACGGTCACTTGCAAAGGTGAGATCTAATAGAGATAGATATAAAAGCTTACTAAAATGTAAAACAAAATAAAATTAAATAAATTACAGCAAGGTATTTTTGGGTTTTTGGGTTTATAGATTTGAAAATATATGATGGAAAATAGACCCGGGGGCCATATGTTTCACTAGAGGCTTCTCTCTTGAAGGAAAATAATACGGTGGGTGAACAAATTACTGTCGAGCAATTGATAGAAAAACGCAAAGTTATGACAATATCCAAGGCAATGATTATGCATAGAGGCATCACGTCTGTGTCAAGTAGACTGACTCCTGCCTGCATCTACTACTATTACTCCACACATCGACCGCTATCCAGCATGCATCTAGAGTATTAAGTTCATAAGAACGAAGTAACTCCTTAAGTAAGATGACATGATGTAGAGGGATAAACTCAAGCAATATGATGAAAACCCCATCTTTTTACCCTTGATGGTTGCTACTTCTTGAGCTTGCGTTGGGTTTTCCCTTGAAGAGGAAAGGGTGATGAAGCACAGTAGAGATAAGTATTTCCCTTAGTTAAGAACCAAGGTATCAATCTAGTAGGAGAAAAGCAAGTCCCCAATAGATGCACCTGCACAAACAATCAAACACTTGCACCCAACGCTATAAAGGGGTTGTCAATCCCTTTCCGGTCACTTGCAAAGGTGAGATCTGATAGAGATAAATAAAACTAAACAAAAGATAAAATATTTTTGGGTTTTTTGGTTTATAGATCTGAAAATAAAGATTGCAAAATAGTAGATCGGAAACTAATGTGATGGAAAATAGACCCTATGGCCATAGGTTTCACTATAGGCTTCTCTCATGAAGGCAAATAATACGATGGGTGAACAAATTACTATCGAGCAATTGATAGAAAAGCGCAAAGTTATGACGATATCCAAGGCAATGATTATGTAATACAGGCATCACGTCCGTGTCAAGTAGACCGACTCCTACCTGCATCTAGCTACTACTATTACTCCACACATCGGCCGCTATCCAGCATGCATCTAGAGTATTAAGTTCATAAAGAATGGAGTAACGCCTTAAGTAAGATGACATGATGTAGTGGAATAAACTCAAGCAATATGATGAAAACCACATCTTTTTTTCCTCAATGGCAACAATTCAATACATGTCTCGCTACCCCTACTTTGTCACTGGGTGAAATCACGCAAGATTGAACCCAAAGCTAAGCACCTCTCCCATTGCAAGAAAAACCAATCTAGTTGGACAAACCAAACCGATAATTCATAGAGAAATACAAAGATATCAAATCATGCATATAAGAATTCAGAGAAGATTCAAATAATATTCATAGATAAGCTGATCATAAATACACAATTCATCGGATCTCGACAAACACACCGCAAAAGAAGATTACATCGGATAGATCTCCAAGAATATCGAGGAGAACATGGTATTGAGAATCAAAGAGAGAGAAGAAGGCCATCTAGCTACTAGCTATGGACCCATAGGTCTGTGGTAAACTACTCACGCTTCATCAAATGGGTAACAGAGTTGATGTAGATTCCCTCCTTGATCGAATCCCCCTCCTGCAGGATGCCGGAAAAGGCCCCAAGATGGTATCTCACGGGAACAGAAGGTTGCGGCGGTGAAAAAGTGTTTTTGTGGATGCTTCCGGTGGTTTTGGAATATATGTGCATATATAGGAGGAAGAGGTAGGCCAGGGGGTCACCGAGGGGCCCACAAGGTAGGGGGCGTGCCCTCCACCCTTGCCGCCGCCTCGTGGCTCTTCTGACTTGCACTCCAAGTCCCCTGGGTGTCTTCTGGTCCAAGAAAAATCATCGTGAAGTTTTATTCCGTTTGGACTCCATTTAGTATTCCTTTTATGTGAAGCTCAAAAACAAGGAAAAACAGAAACTGGCACTAGGCTCTAGGTTAATAGGTTAGTCGCAAAAATAACTTAAAATAGCATATTAATGCATATAAAACATCCAAAACAGATAATATAATAGCATGGAACAATACAAAATATAGATACGTTGGAGACGTATCAATGGTAACAATACAAATACGTGCCTCGCTACCCCTACTTTGTCACTGGGTGAGGACACCGCAAGATTGAACCAAAAACTAAGCACCTCTCCCATTGCAAGAAAAACCAATCTAGTTGGCCAAACCAAACCGCTAATTCAAAGAGAAATACAAAGATATCAAATCATGCATATAGGAATTCAGAGAAGATTCAAATAATATTCATAGATAAACTGATAAAAAATCAACATTTCATCGGATCTCGACAAACACACCGCAAAAGAAGATTACATCGGATAGATCTCCAAGAACATCGAGGAGAACATGCTATTAAGAATCAAAGAGAGAGAAGAAGCCATCTAGCTACTAGCTATGGACCTGTAGGTTTGTGGTAAACTACTCACGCTTCATCTATAGGGTAATAGAGTTGATGTAGATGCCCTCTGTGATCGAATCCCCCTCCAGCAGGATGCCGAAAAAGGCCCCAAGATGGGATCTCACGGAAACAGAGGCTTGTGGCGGCGGAAAAGTATTTTGGTGGACGCTTCTGGTGGTTTGGGAATATATAGAGGAAGAATTAGGGTTAGGGGAGCTCCGAGGGGCCCACAAGCCCTCAGAGCGCGCCCCTGGCTTGTAGCCCCCTCGGGACTCCTTGATACGTCCATTTTGCATCATGTTTCCTTACTGTTATTTATGATGTTTTTATCCATAATAATGCTTTTTGGAGTAATTCTAATGCCTTTTCTCTCATAATATGCAAGGTATACACAAAGAGGGAGAATTCTGGTAGCTGGAAATCTGGACCTGGAAAAGCTACGTCAGGCTAACTATTCTGCACAACTCCAAAAATCTGAAACTTTACGGAGATTTTTTATGGAATATTTCAAGAATATTGGAGCAAATAACTACCAGAGGGGGCCCACCAGGTGGGCACAACCCACCTGGGCGTGCCTGGGAGCCTAGGTGCACCCTGGTGGGTTGTGCTCACCCAGGCCCACCTCCGGTGCCAATCTTCTGGTATATAGGTCATTTTGACGTAGAAAAAAAAATAAGGGAAGGACTTTCGGGACGGAGCGCTGCCGTCTCAAGGCGAAACTTGGGAGGAGCACCTTTGCCCTCCGGCGGAGCGTTTTCGCTGGGGGGAGCTTCCCTCCGATAGGGGGAAATCATCGTCATCATCATCACCAACAACTCTCCCATCTTGGGGAGGGCAATCTCCATCAACATCTTTAACAACACCATCTCATCTCAAACCCTAGTTCATCCCTTGTGTTCAATCTTGTTACCGGAAGTATAGATTGGTGCTTGTGGGTGACTAGTAGTGTTGATTACATCTTGTAGTTGATTACTATATGGTTTATTTGGTGGAAGATTATATGTTCAGATCCAATATGCTATTTAAAACCCCTCTGATCTTGAGCATGATTATCATTTATGAGTAGTTACTTTTGTTCTTGAGGTCACGGGAGAAATCATGTTGTAAGTAATCATGTGAATTTGATATGTGTTTGATATTTTGATAGTATGTATGTTGTGATTCCCTTAGTGGTGTCATGTGAACGTCGACTACATGACACTTCACCATATTTGGGCCTAAGGGAATGCATTGTGTAGTAGCAATTAGATGATGGGTTGCGAGAGTGACAGAAGCTTAAACCCCAGTTTATGCGCTATTCCGTAAGGGACCGATTTGATCCAAAAGTTTAATGCTATGGTTAGAATTTATTCTTAGTACTTTTCGCGTACTGCGGATGCTTGCGGGAGGGTTAATCATAAGTAGGAGGTTTGTTCAAGTAAGAACAGCACCTAAGCACCAGTCCACCCACATATCAAATTATCAAAGTACCGAACACGAATTAAACCAACATGATGAAAGTGTCTAGATGAAAATCCCGTGTACCCTTAAGAACGCTTTGCTTATCATAAGAGACCATTTTGGCCTATCATGTGCCTCAAAAGGATTGGGCTACCTTGCTGCACTTTTGTTACTACTATCGTTACTTGCTCATTACAAATTACCTTGCTGTCAAACTACTCTATTACTTATAATTTCAGCACTTGCAGACATTACCTTGCTTAAAACCACTTGTCATTTCCTTCTACTCCTCGTTGGGTTCGACACTCTTACATATAGAAAAGAGCTACATGATCACTTGTGGGTCATCAAGGCTATTTTCTGGCGACGTTACTGGGGAGTGAAGCGCCTTTGGTAAGTGGAATTTGGTAAGGAAACATTTATATAGTGTGCTGAAATTTATTGTCACTTGTTACTATGGAAAACAATCTTTTGAGGGGTTTGTTCGGGGTATCTTCACCTCGACCGGAACCACAATTAGCTACCCCTAAACCTACTGCACCTACTGAAAATATTGAATATGAAATTCCTTCGGGTATGATAGAACAACTGCTAGCTAATCCTTATGCAGGAGATGGAACCGAACATCCTGATAGGCACTTGATATATGTAGAACAAATTTGTGGATTGTTCAAGCTTGTAGGTTTACCCGGAGACGAAGTTATGAAAAAGGTTTTCCTTTTATCTTTGAAGGGAAAAGCATTGGCATGGTATAGGCTATGCGATGATATTGGATCTTGGATTTGGAATCTATTGAAATTGGAGTTCCATCAAAAAATTTATCCTATGCATCTAGTTCATCGTGATCGGAATTACATATTTGTAATATAATTTTTGGCCTCGTGAAGGATAAAGTATCGCTCTAGCTTGGGGAGGCTTAATTCAATGTTATATTCATGCCCCAATCATGAGCTCTCAAGAGAAGTTATTATCCAGAATTTTTATGCTCGACTTTCTCGTAATGATCAAACCATGCTTGATACTTCTTGTGCTGGTTCTTTTATGAAGAAGACTATTGAATTCCGGTGGGATATTTTGGAAAGAATTAAACACAACTCTGAAGATTGGGAACTCGAGGAAGGTAAAGAGTCAGGTATTAAGCTTAAGTATGATTGTGTTAAATCTTTTATGGATATCGATGCTTTTCAAAAGTTTAGCACTAAATATGGACTTGACTCTGAGATAGTAGCCTCGTTCTGTGAATCATTTGCTACTCATGTTGGAATCCCTAAAGAGAAGTGGTTTAAATATCACCCACCTATTAAAGAAGAAATTAAAGAACCAGTACCAGTTAAAGAAAAAACTATACTTTACAATGTTGATCCAGTTGTTCCTTCTGCTTATATTGAGAAACCACCTTTCCCTGTTAGGATAAAGGAACATGCTAAAGTTTCAACTGTGGTCAACAAAAGCTATATTAGAACACCTAAACTTGATGAACAAATTAAAGTAGAACCTACTATTGCTATGGTTAAAGATCTCTTGGAAGAAAATGCAGATGGGCATGTTATTTACTTTTGTGAAGAAGCTGCTAGAATTGCCAAACCTGATAAAAAGGATAAACATAGACCTGTTGTTGGCATGCCCGTCATCTCAGTTAAAATAGGAGATCACTGTTATCATGGTTTATGTGACATAGGTGCTAGTGTGAGTGCTATTCCTTACACCTTATATCAAGAAATTATGAATGATATAACACCCGCAGAGATAGAAGACATAGATGTTACTATAAACTTGCTAATAGAGACACTATATCACCAATTGGGATTGTTAGAGATGTTGAAGTCTTGTGTGGGAAAAATAAAATCCCCTACTGATTTTCTTGTTCTTGGTTCCCCACAAGATGACTACTGTCCCATTATCTTTGGTAGACCTTTCTTGAACACCGTTAATGGTAGAATAGACTGTGAGAAACAAACTATCGGTGTTAGTTTTGGTGATGAGTCTCATGAGTTTAAATTTTCCAAGTTTAGTAAAAAGCTTCATGAATAAGAATTGCCTAGTGAAGATGAAATAATTGGTCTTGCTTCTATTGCTGTACCACCTACTAATCCTTTAGAACAATATTTGCTAGACCATGAAAATGATTTTCATATGCGTGAAAGAAATGAAATAGATAAGATTTTCTTTGAACAACGTCCTCTACTTAAACACAATTTGCCTATTGAAACTCCAGGAGGTCCTCCTCCACCTAAAGGTGATCCTGTGTTTGAATTAAAATAATTGCCAGACACTTTGAAATATGCTTATCTTGATGAAAATAATATATATCCTGTTATTATTAGTGCTAACCTTTGAGAGCATGAAGAAGAAAGATTATTGAAAGTTCTAAGGAAGCACCGAGCTACTATTGGATATACTCTTGATGATTTAAAGGGCATTAGTCCCACTCTATGTCAGCACAAAATTAATATGGAACCTGATGCTAAACTCGTTGTTGATCACCAACATCGGTTAAATCCAAAAATGAAGGCAGTGGTAAGAACAGAGATATTGAAACTTCTGGAAGTAGGTATAATCTATCCTATAGCTGACAGTAGATGGGTAAGTCCTGTTCATTGTGTCCCTAAAAAAGGAGGTGTAACTATTGTACCTAATGATAAGAATGAACCTATTCCACAAAGAATTGTTATAGGCTATAGAATGGTAATTGATTTTAGAAAATTAAACAAAGCAACTAGAAAAGATCATTACCCTCTACCTTTTATTGATCAAATGCTTGAAAGATTATCTAAGCACACACACTTTTGCTTCCTTGATGGATATTCTGGTTTGTCACAAATACCTGTTTCTCAACCTGATCAAGAAAATACCACTTTTACTTGTCCCTTTGGAACCTATGCTTATAGACGTATGCCTTTCGGTTTATGTAATGACTGCTATATTCTCTGACTTTTGTGAAAAGATTGCTGAGGTTTTCATGGATGACTTCTCTGTTTATGGGAAGTATTTTGAAGATTTTTTAAGCAATCTTGATCGAGTTTTGCAGAGTTGTGAACAAACAAATCTTGTCTTGAATTGGGAGAAGTGCCACTTTATGGTTAATGAAGGCTTTGTCTTGGGTTAGAAAATTTCTGAAAGAGGTATTGAAGTAAACAAAGCTAAGGTTGATGCAATTGAGAAAATGCCATGTCCTAAAGATATAAAAGGTACTCATAGTTTCTTAGGTCATGCTGGTTTCTATAGGATATTTATCAAAGACTTTTCTAAAATTTCCAGGCCTCTTACGAATCTTTTGCAAAAGGATACTCCTTTTGTTTTTGATGATGATTGTTTAGAAGCCTTTGAAACACTCAAGAAAGCCTTAATTTCTGCACCTATTGTTCAACCACCTGATTGGAACTTGCCTTTTGAAATTATGTGTGATGCTAGTGATTATGCTGTTGGTGCTGTTCTAGGACAACGAGTTTATAAGAAACTGAATGTTATTCATTATGCTAGTAAAACTCTAGACAGTGCTCAATGAAACTATGCTACTACTGAAAAAGAATTCTTAGAAGTGGTGTTTGCTTGTGGTAAATTTAGACCTTTTATTGTTGATTCGAAAGTTACTATTCACACCGACCATGCTGCTATTAAATATCTTATGGAAAAGAAAGATGCTAAACCTAGACTTATTCGATGGGTTCTCTTGTTACAAGGATTTGATTTACATATCATTGATAGAAAAGGAGTTGAGAATCCCGTAGCTAATAGTTTATCTAGGCTTGAAAATTTGCCTGATGACCCACTACCTATTGATGATAGTTTTCGTGATGAGCAGTTAGCTGCAATAAATGTTGCTCATAGTACTCCTTGGTATGCTGATTATGCTAATTACATTGTTACTAAATATTTACCACCTAGCTTTACATACCAACAAAAGAAAAAAAATCTTCTATGATTTGCGATATTACTTTTGGGTGACCCACTTCTTTATAAAGAAGGATTAGATGGTATATTAGACGTTGTGTACCTGAGCATGAACAGGGACAAATCCTATGGAAATGTCACTCCGAAGCTTATGGAGGGCATCATGCTTGAGATAGAACTGCTCACAAGGTATTGCAATCTGGATTTTATTGGCCTACTCTCTTCAAGGGTGCCTGTAAGTTCGTCTTATCTTGTGATGAATGTCAAAGAATAGGTAATATCGGTAAGCGTCAAGAAATGCCTATGAACTATTCACTTGCGGTTGAACCATTTGATGTTTGAGGATTTGATTACATGGGACCTTTTCCTTCCTCTAATGGGTATACACATATTTTGGTTGCTGTTGATTATGTTACTAAATGGGTAAAAGCTATTCCAACCAGTAGTGCTGATCACAACACCTCTACTAAAATGCTTAAGGAAGTTATTTTCCCAAGGTTTGGAGTCCATAGATATTTAATGACTGATGGTGGTTCACACTTTATTCATGGTGCTTTCTGTAAAATGCTTGCAAAGTATGATGTTAACCATAGAATTGCATCACCTTATCATCCTCAGCCTAGTGGTCAAGTTGAACTTAGCAATAGAGAAATAAAATTAATTTTGCAAAAGACTGTCAATAGGTCCAGGAAGAATTGGTCTAAGAAATTAGATGATGCACTTTGGGTTTATAAAACAACATATAAAAATCCTATGGGTATGTCTCCTTATAAAATGGTTTATGGAAAAGCTTGTCATTTGCCTCTTGAGTTAGAACATAAAGCATATTGGGCCATCAAAGAACTCAATTATGATTTCAAACTCGCTAGTGAAAAGAGGTTATTTGATATTAGTTCTTTAGATGAATGGAGAACTTAAGCTTATGAAAATGCAAAAGAAAAAGTTAAAAGATGGCTTGACAAAAGAATCCAAAAGCATGAGTTTAAAGTTGGAGAATATGTTATTTTGTACAACTCTCGTTTCAGATTTTCTTTTGCAGGAGAACTCCTCTCAAAATGGGAAGGCCCCTACGTTATCGAGGAGGTTTATTGGTCTGGAGCTATCAAAATAAATAATGCCGAAGGTACTAACCCGAAGGTTGTCAATGTGCAGCAAATAAAATATTATATCTCAGGTACGCCCATTAATGTTGAATGTAATATTATCCAAACTTTGACACCGAAAGAACACATAAAAGAGTCCTTCTGGAATACTCCAGAATCGTGAAAATAAGGAGGTACGTGATAGAGTAACTAAACGGACTCCGAAAAATCCGAAAAAATATTTTTTGCCAGTTTTGGAATATTTAGAAAATTAGGAAAATAAGATACCCTGGTGGGCATAAGACACCAGGGCGCGCCAGGCTTGCCTGGCGCGCCCAGGTGGGTTGTGCCCACCTGGGACACCTTCCGGATTCCGTTTTTCTACAACTTGCTTGTTTCCCAAGATAAAAAATCTATATATACTTCCCGAACACGTTAATCACTGTATCGTGGAGAAATCCTCTGTTCTCTTTTCTTGCTGTTTCCGGTCAGATCTATAAATCTAGGCATCATGTCTTCCTCCTCCTCCAACAACATGGAAGAAGATGCTTGGTTGATGAAGATCGAGTTGAAGAGGGAGGAGCCTACGAACACCGTCAGGGGAGACAAGGGCAAGGAGGCTACCGTAGATCCACCCTTGGTGGCAGAACAAGCACTGCCAGCCGAGGAGGAAGAAGTAGATATCCTTAAGCACTACCTTGCTCCTCTTACCCCTACTGAGATTGAAGCCTTTCGTGTCATTGAAACAGTTCGTGTGCAAAATAAGTATCTTACTAGCGAAAATATTCTGCATCAAGAGCATATCATCCATCTCCGGAGCGTCATCCGTCGATTGGAGAATCTCTTGATCCTTAAGTACATGATCGCTTCATCACCACCATCATCTTCTTCACCACCAAAAGAGAACTGAGTATTGGGTATGGGCACTCCCCTTAGCTTCTGCCAAGCTTGGGGGAGGTGCCCCGGTATCGTATCATCCCACTATCTTTTTGCCTTTACTTATTTTAGTTCGATCTTTTGCTTTAGATGAATAAAAGTTAGTTCGATCCTTTCTTCTTTGAGAGTTTGCTTAGTGATTTATCCTTGTAATCATGTGCAAGATATATAATAAAGTTTAGTTCGAGTTTTTCTTTCTTTACTTTCATGTTGCAAATAAAAGAGAAGAAATTAGAAACAAAAAGAGAAAGGAAATAAATAAAAGAAAGTAAATAAATCAAAAAGATCATATACTAATCTTATGGTAGGTGATGACACCACATAAGGAAAAGTATAAGCAGAAAATTTTATTAGAGATTGACAAACATAGCATTAGTCAATGATGCAACTCATGAAAGAATTAATAAGGAAATACAAGATTCACATATAAATATACTATCCTAGAAATCTTTTATGATTTTGAGCCCTCATCAAAATATTATATGCCAAAATTGTTGACGTTGGACAAGGAAGACAACTTAATGGTTTATGTTTGTTTATATTCACATATAAGTCATATCGTCATGGATACTTTAACATGTGGTGCTTGCCCCCTATCTTTGCTAGCCAAAAATTCCACACTAAGTAGAGATACTACTTGTGCATCCAAAAACCCTTAAACCCAAATCTTATTTTCAAGTGTCCACCATGCTTACCTAGGGATTGAGCAAGATCCCTGAAGAAGTTGTTATCGGTGCAAAAAGGCAATAACAATTGCTTCTAAATGTGTGAGATCATTTAGTGTAAGATAAAATTGAGCGTTGCACGAACTTGTGATGGTGAAGAATAAAAGCGACAAATTGCATAATAAAGGTCGCTATCACAAGGGGCAATGCAACATGACGTTCTTTTGCACTAAGGGGTTGAGCATACAAACAAATAAGCGCATGGCAACCTCTGCTTCCCTCTGCGAATGACCTATCTTTTACTTTTATGTATTTACTTTTATGCAAAGAGTCAAAGTTTACCCTCTATTCCTTTTTATTTTTCTCCTTTGGCAAGCATATATCATGTGGTGAGGAAAGATCTAGGAAACATCGAGTAGAACATGGTATTAAGAATCAAAGAGAGAGAAGAAGCCATCCAGCTACTAGCTATGGACCCGTAGGTTTGTGGTAAACTACTCACGCTTCATCGGTAAGGAAATAGAGTTGATGTAGATGCCCTCTGTGATCGAATCCCCCTCTGGCAGGATGCCGGAAAAGGCCCCAAGATGGGATCTCGCGAAAACAGAGGCTTGCGGCGAATTTTTTTTGGTGGACGCTTCTGGTGGTTTGGCAATATTTGGGAATATATAGAGGAAGAATTAGGGTTAGGGGAGCTTCGAGGAGCCCATAAGCTGCCACCTAGGGCATGCCCCTGGCTCGTGGCCTCCTCGGGACTCCTCTCACTTCATCTCCAAGTCTGCTGGGTGTCTTCTGGTCCAAGAAAAATCATCGCGAAAGTTTTATTCCGTTTGGACTCTGTTTGATATTTCTTTTCTGTAAAACTCAAAAACAAGGAAAAGAAAGAAACTGGCACTGGCCCCTAGGTTAATAAGTTAGTCCCAAAAATAATATAAAATATCATATTAATGCATATAAAACATCCAAAACAGATAATATAATAGCATGGAACAATAAAAAATTATAGATACGTTGGAGACGTATCAATCAACTCCATATTCCTTCCCGTTCGTTCCATTACCCGTTCCGCTTGCACTGGACCAGCCTCCCGAACGGCCACCATGGCGGCCACCCCGATGACCTTGGCCCCCTGCTGGGCCCCTTCCATTCTACATGAACCAAGTGGCACGAAGGCCTTGTCCCGTTGATGAGCATGGCCAGATTGGGCAGACCGCACAGGATCCCCAAAATTTGGCGTTTCCTATACGGCGAATGTTGTGCTTGTTACAGGCATCGACACAAACGGGCGCACCCCCTCCTTCTATCAATGCTGCATGGGTCGACTCATTCACCTTTTTTCTTCCTTTTCTGCTACATTCCGAAAAAGTGCGAGTGGTGGATTCAAACTCGAGACCTCTTCCTTCGACAAGAAACCTTGTAACCACTAGGACTACTCTAACGCTTGTGACTACTTAGTCTATTTTTACCTCTTATTCTTTCTTCAGTTCGCAAAAACCCCGGAATTTTTTGATTTTGTTTTTTCCGGACCAGTTTTTGTTCGGTTTTTTTTTATTTTTATTTTATTTTCTTTATATTAATATTTCCTTTTTTCTCAAATCATGATTTTCTTTCAAAAAAGATGAACTTTTTAAAAAATTGTGATTTCTTTCCAAATTGGTGATTTTTTTTCAAAATTGATGAATTTTTATTTTCTATGATTATTTTTTCAAATTTGATGGTTTTTTAAAAATGGATAGCATTTTTTTTTGCATATTTGATGATTTTTGTCAAATCTAATTTTTTTCTAAATTCTATTATTTTTTAAAATTTGATGAACTTTTTTCGAATCAATGATTCTTTCCAAAATCTGTGAACATTTTTAGTTCACATTATATATTTTGTTTTTTGTTTTTAAAGAAGTCAACGGTTGACAGGTCAACCACGATCGGTCAAACACGAATGACCAGACCAGTCGATCACTTGTGCTTCTTCTTGGGCCGGCCCACTAACGGAGAAACATGAGTGCCAGGGAGTAGTTCCGGCGGGTGCTCCTAACCGGCATTTCCTAAACGGTGCTCTAAGCGCCCGTTATGAGAGCTCCTAGCTGATGCTCGTGAGCGTCAACCACACGAGCTTCCGCGCAGGCGCACGATCAGAATGGGCCGGCCCATTCAGTGGCGTCAAAGCGAGCTGCTATTAATCTGCAAAAAAAGATGCTCCATCGAGGAATCGAATCAAACTCGACACCACACGGTAGTGAGCAAGTGTCTAATACCACTTGAGCTGCTCACTATTTGCAGTATATACGCCGCGCGAGTTTATAAGAACTAAAAGCAGCGGAAGAAAAAAAATCCAAACTTTTGACCATTAAACATTTTTGTGATATATGCTAAACAATTCTTAAAAAACACATCGAACATTTTTGTGATATACACTGAACATTTTATAAGTACACAATGAACATTGCTATAAATAGGCTGAACATTTTCCTAGTATATGGTGAACATTTTGTTAAATGTGTGATTAATATTTTTGTAATACATGATGAACATTCTTATAAATGCAAGGTGAACTTTTTTGCAATATCCGTTGAACATTTCCTTAATATACGATGAACATTTTTTTGTAATAAACAGTGAACTTTTTATATAATACCAAAAAATGAGAATAACAAAGAAAATAAGAAAATAAACGAAAAGGTAAAAAGGAACAAAAAAACCATAACAAAACCACTGAAAACCGGACAAAACAGTGAAAAAACTGGAAGCAAAAACAGCATAGAAAAAAAACACGGAACAGCGAGGGAAAGCAGCAGGGAACGGATAAACAGGCGAATCCCGCACGTGGGCCGGCCCAACCATACGCTAGCCTCAGCGAAGGCACGACGTTTGGAGCTAACGAGCGTCATATAGGATCCACCCCCGTTATAGGGTTAACCGTACAGGGCGCACCCCCCCCCCCCCTCCCCTCGTCCATGGTGGGCCGAGCCCATTTCCCCCTTTTTTCCCAGAAAAATACTGCTGCAAAAAATACGTCCTGAGATGGGATCGATCCCGCGCCGCAGAGGTTAACTAAAAAGGCGATAAGCAACTGACCCTCTTGACATTATATGATTAGTTGCACATTCTTCCCTTATTTGTTCGTCACCTTTGTTTTTTCTTCCGTTTGTTCTTTCTTTTTTCTTTTTCTTTCTTTCTTTTATCAATCTAACGAGTTATTCTTCAAAATTGCTAAACGTTTTGTCAATTTTGTGAACCTTTTTTCAAAATCGTGAATTTTTCAAATTGATGTTTTTTAATTCGAAGAACTTTTTTCGAATGACATGAATTTTTTTTAAATTTAATGAACTTTTTTTCAAAATCGATGAACTTTTTTCAAACTCAATGAACTTTTTTTCAAATCGATGAACTTTCTTTAAAAATTGATTAACTTTTTTTCAAATTCTATGAACTTTTTTAAAAATTGATGATTTTTTAAATGCGGTGAAGTTTTTAAAAATTCAATGAACTTTCTTTCAAAATCGATGAACTTTTCTCAAAACTGATGAACTTTTTATATTTTTCCAAATTCGATGAACTTTTCTTAAATTTGATGAACTCTTTATCAAGATCGATGAATTTTTTAATATTTGATGAACTCTTTTTCAAAAGCTATGAACCTTTTTCCATTTTGTGAACTTTTTTAAAATTTGTGAGCCTTTTTCTAAAGATTTCCGAACTATTTTTCAATCCAGTGAACCTTTTAAAATCGATAGACATTTTCTCAAAATCGTGAACTTTTTTTACTAATCATATGAAATTTTCTGTAATTCATTAACTTTTTCAAAAATGTTTATTTTTTTTAAAAATGAAATCGCTACAGTAAATATTCCTTTTGAGGGCCGGCCTGACAAAATTCAATCCATACAGCTCGGGCCTATAAAAAAGGGCGAACGAGTAGGGCTAACCACCTGGGAGCTCCTCGCTCGCGCTTTATGCGCCAGCAAACGAACCCAGCGCCCACGCGTCGGGTTATGCGGGCCAGCCCAAAAACGAGCCGCGCAGCTTGTTCAACGTGCGCCTTTCGACGATCGCTTCCTGTTTTCTAACACAAAAGGACGCTCGCATCGTGGTTCACCTCTCGTGGTTGACCGGTCAACTGTTGATGGCTAGCTCCTTTTCCTTCGTGCACCTTTTGTTCCATCATTGTTTTTTTTCTTTTTTGTTCTGTTGCTTTGTTCACAGATCTCAAGAACACATGGATCTGAAAAAATTACGAATTTCAAAAACAGTTCACTAATTTGAAAAGGTTCATCAATTCTAAAAAAAGTTAATCAAAATTTGAACAAAAAAATTGAGAAAAGTTCATCGGATTTGAAAAAAGTTCATCGGATTTGAAAAAAAGCTCATCGGATTTGAAAAAAGTTCACCGAATTTGAAAAAAGGATCGTCAGTTCGAAAAAGTTCATCAAGTTCGACAAAAAGTTCATCAAGTTCGACAAAAAGTTCATCCAGTTTGAAAAAAAGTTCATCAAATTGAAAAAAAGTTCACCAATTTTTGAAAATAGTTCAATGTATTTGAAAAAAAGTTCATTAAATTTGAAAACGGTTTTTACAACGATTTCTTTTTCCTATTTATTCAGAACGATTTTGTTATGTTTTTTTCATTTTCTATTTTTCTTTTTGGAACATTTTTTCTTTTTTCTTTGTTTTCTTTAGTGCACGGTTTTGAACAAATTCCATGAACTTGTTTTCAGAATCGATGAACTTATTTTCAGAATCGATGAACTTATTTTCAAATTTGATGCACTTTTTTCAAAACCCATTAACATTTTTCAAAATCGATGAACTTTTTCCAAATTCGATGAACATTTTTTCAAATCCGATGAACTTTTTTCAAAAACTATGATTTTTTTCAATATGATGATCTCTTTTTAAACATTGATGAAATTGTTTTCAAATCCGATGAACTTTTTTTCAAATCCGATGAACTTTTTTCGAAAACTATGAACCTTTTTTCAATATGATGAACTCTTCTAAAATATTGATGAAATTGTTTTCAAATTCATGAACTTTTTTCTCAAATTAGTGAACTTTATTCAATTTTCTTGAACTTTTTCAAATCTGTGAACTTTTTCATTATTTGTGAACTTCTATGAATACGTGAGCCTTTTCTTTTTTGAAAAAAATTTGCAAACTTTTCTTAATCTGTGAACTCTCATTTTTTTGGAACCACGCAACCAATATTTTCCTTAATTACTGCCGAGGTAGTAATGACCACAAGTACTAGGTAGCTCTAGTTGCAACTTTTTCTTGGAATTTTTGTTCCCTGGCTTTACGCGCTCGTGGGCCGGCCCAATAAGACGCTGCTGCAGGCGCCAGTTGACTGAATGGGCGCTTAAGCGCCGTGGCGGATCCTATTTGACGCCCGCAGGCGTCAAAAGGAAGCCGCGACGCTCACGCGCGATATCTGTTGGGCCGGCCCACCTTGTGTTTCACGTGCGGGGTTCTTTTTCGTTCGCTGTTTGGGGGCAGCTCACTTCCGTTTCGTACGCCATCTGCTGCGTTTCTTTTGTTTTTCTTTCTCTGGTTTTCTTCTTTCGTTTTCTGTTTAGATTTTTCTTTACTCTGTTTTTGTGGGATTTTCTCTCTTCCAGGTTTCGTTTCTCCACTGGCTTTTGTTCCGAATTCTTCCTTTTTTCAGATTTGCTTTTCTTTGGTTTATTCTTTCGTTTTTTGTTTATTCTTTTCGTTTTCTCCTCTTTTCTGTGTATTATACAAAGAGCTCATTTGATAAAAAAAATACAAAGAGCTCACACGCGTATTTACAAAAATGTTTGTCATACATTTAAGAAAATGTTTTCTGTATACTAAAATAATGTTCATTGTGCTTTTTATAAATTATTCAATGTATATCCCAAAAATGTTCACTGTGTATTTATATATTGTTCATTGTATATCGCAAAATGTTCAATGTGTATTTAAAGATTGTTTAGCATATAACCCAAAAATGTTCACTGCATATTTAAATATTGTTCATCGTATATCACAAAATGTTCTATGTGTGTTTAAATATTGTTCAGCATACATCCCAAAAATGTTCACTATGTATTTAAATATTGTTCAACGTATATCAAAAAGTGTTAAATGTGTATTGAAATATTGTTCAGCGTATATAAAAAGTGGTTGATGTGCATTTCAATATTGTTCAACATATATTACCAAAATGTTCACTGTGTATTTATATATTGTTCATTGTATATCACAAAATGTTCAATGTGTATTTAAAGATTGTTCAGCATATAACCCAAAAATGTTCACTGCATATTTAAATATTGTTCATCTTATATCACAAAATGTTCTATGTGTGTTTAAATATTGTTCAGCATACATCCCAAAAATGTTCACTATGTATTTAAATATTGTTCAACGTATATCAAAAAGTGTTAAATGTGTATTGAAATATTGTTCGGCGTATATAAAAAGTGGTTGATGTGCATTTAAATATTGTTCAACATATATTACCAAAATGTTCAATGTCTATAGAAAACTTGTTCATCCTATATAAAAAGTTTCAATAACTGTTCGGAATTTCAAATTCGTGTTCATGTTTTATTTTTTTTCACTTTTCCAAAAAATTGTTGAAGTTTAAAATTTGTTCACAATTTTCAAACATTATTCATATTTTAAGAAAATTTATTAAAATTTTCTACAGGAAATGGAGAAATAAAATCGGATCTGCCGCTGTAATAAATACTATTTTGACTTTAACGCTGCAGTTGTGCTATCAATGGTCGCTAGTTCGACTGGTGTTGCTTGCTGCTGTCGCTATTGAGGTACTGGGTTCGACTCCACATCCCTGTTTTTATTTTTCTTGATATTTCCTTCGGCGTTGCGAATGGGCCGGCCCGCGCGCTCGTTTCAGCGAAGGCTCAATTGTTTGCCGCTCGCGGGCGGCTAACAGGAGCTCTCAAGCGCCGTATAGGAGCTCCCGTTCCGGCGCCTGAAGCGCCGAATACACAACGCACTCACAGGCAGCCCATTCTAGCACTTGCGGTTCACAATTATCCAAATACACACATACGCACGCACACTGCTAAAAAAAGTACGCACCACCTGCAGCCCGTCGGTTCACAATTCCAAAAAGGGCAGCGATCTGCGCCGGCGCACCGTCCCAACTGTTGGGCCGGTCGAGCCCGAGCCGTCCGATGCATTTAGCGCGAACCGTTAGATCTGCGCGCTAGTGTGTACCGAGCCAACCGTTGCAGTTGCAACCGTTGTACAAACAGCCACAACGAGAAAAACAGGGGAGCTGGATCCCCCGCGTCTGCCCGTCCCCGATATCCGGCGGCGGCGGCCGGATCCGCCTGTTTTAAGTTCCCCACGGCCGAATCACGTCGAGGAGGGGCTTCCCCATCTATCAAGCGGCCTTGGAGTTGCTTCAATCATGTCTTACATCCGTAATGACCTCCTTGCCTCCATGGATTTGGGCTCGAGCTCCACTACCGTTCATGGCCGAAGTCCCCTGAGGCGGCAAGGCCCTGGTGGTAGTGGACCGGTGCTGCAACGGTACTACAACCCTGGTGTGGTCTTCCAAGATGCAGCACGGCATGGCCGGGATGAAATTGATCTGGTATGATTTCCAATTGCAACCCTAGATCCTTTTGTTCACAAAAAATGTTGCAACCTTTGATTTCAATTAATGAGCATGAGATTAAAAAGAGATGTTCTCAACATAGTTGTGTTTGATTTTTGTGTAATGTTTCTGATATGTTGTCAATTGATGCTAGCATCTTCCTGCTGTCTGCTAGTAAAATGTTACAAGTATGTGTTGCACTTGCTACGTGCTACTTGCTGGATGTTACATGCTACATCCTAAAATGCTGCATGCAGGAGTTGTTTTGGAATTGTGATTGACATGCTGCATCCACTTTTTTTGTTCGCTTTTTTTGCATGTTTTTTGATGCAGCAAAAAAGAACTGACTTGGGTGCTGATTTTGTTGCAGAATGTTGCTGTGGAGCCATCGATTTTCCTTGATGATGATATGCAAAATGTTGCGGACGAAGAAGAAGATGATGGCATTGATCTGAATGATACTCCGGGGCATGATAGTGACGAATCCTTGCAGCTGAACACGGATGGTGCAGCTCCAGACCATTGCAATGCCTGTGTGACCGGTGACAATGCCAATGGAAATGCTGCAACACTTGTTGATGAACCAGACGAAGATATATCATCACAGCCAGTTGTCCCTTTTGTTGGAATGATTTTTGACAATGTTGAAGAAGCTCAGCGTGTTTACAATGAATATGCTTCGAAGATGGGCTTTGGAACTCGCATTGTGACGTCAAAGCATAGTAGGAAAAATAGCTTGGAACACAAGCGCATCCTAATCTATAGAGTTTTTGAGTGCATACACTCACGGAAAGATCCTTCGAAGAATGTTGGTGGAAGCATTTCTGACGGGGCTGCAACAAATCAAAGTGATGATGTTGATATGAGCTATGCTAGTAATAAAAAATCTCCAAGCAAACAAGCTGGCATCTATATGGATGTGAGCGACAAGAGGCGAAGAAACCAGTTGGAGCGGTATGATTGCTGGGTTGTTAGCCTCAAAGAAGGTAGCTGGGTTGTGACAGTTTTTGAGGCCGATCACACACACCAGCTGATGTTGCAAAGGGGGCGTCGGAGATTTTGCCGCTCTCACAGAAAGATCCCCGATGCAGACATGCAATACATCACTTTGCTGCACTATCGCAACATATCAACGGCTAATATGATGGGCTTGCTTGGAGATGCACGGTGTTGCGATCCTAGGAGTTTGCCGTATGTGAAGACTGATGTGACAAATGCAAGAGCAAAGCTGCGAAGGGGCCTGTCAGAGCGTGATTTGGAGCTGACAATCGAGTACTTTGAGAGAAGACAAGTGGAGAATCCCAACTTCTTTTTCTCGAAGCTAGAAGAAGATGGAGCTGTTAGGGCACTTTTCTGGGTTGATGGGAGAACAAGGGCCTTGTATCCAAAGTACAAAGATTGTGTGTTTTTCGACACCACATTCTGCACCAATCGCTACAACTTGCCCTTTGCTCCGATTGTTGGCATTAACAACCACACACATACTGTTTGCTTGGGGTGCGCTTTGTTGCCTGATGAGACCATCGAAACTTTCAAGTGGGTCTTTGATGACCCACAACCGTAAGGGATCTATTGCAGCGTTTTCGATAAGTAAGAGTGTCGAACCCAACGAGGAGCAGAAGGTATTGATAAGCGATTCTGAGCAAGAAATTACTGCAAGCACTGAAAGATAACTTTTAGGGGTTTTCTTGATATAAGCGACAGGAAAGTAAAAGTAAGCAAAATAAAAGGTACTGAGAGTGACAAGTGGCCCAATCCTTTGTGAGCAAAGGAGAGGCCTAGCAACTGAACTTATAAAGGCTAAAGCGTTCCTGAGGACACACGGGAAATAGTCATGTGCTTTCGCCATATTCCGCATCGATACTATGTTATGTGTTGAGTGGGTGGATCTATGCTAGTACACTCTCTAGACTAAGATGAGTGCACTCTTATGATTAAACACCTTGCAAGCATCCGCAAATACAAGATAGTATTTAAGGCAAAAGCCTAACCATAGCAATACGATCGGTGATCCATTGTTCCCTTGTGCAAAAGCGTGCGAACTGGGGTTCAGGTTTCTGTCACTCCGGCAACCCACCGTAAGCATTCTTTGTACACAATGTATTCTCCTAGGTCCTTAATAAGGCGAAGTGTTGAGTGTTCGACTCACACAACACCACTAGTAGAATGACAACGCAACTTAAGTATCAAACAACACATATTACTTCAACAACATATGACTACTAACAACAAGACTTTTCCCATGTCCTCAAGAACTAAGGTAACTACTCACAAGACATAAAAGAGATCATGATCAGTGGAGATAAATGGATGATAAACAATCTGGACATAATAATATTTCTCCAACAAAACTCAATAGCATTCACCACAAAGTAGTAATCAACACCGATGGAGTAGAGAGGATAGGTAGTACGAGTTACAACACAAGTTGCAATTGTGAGATGAGGTTTGGATGAAGATGGAGATGGTGCTGATGTTGGAGATGATGTTGATGATGATCTCGATGATGCCCGTGAGGATGGTGATGACGATGGCGACGATCTCCCCTTCCGGGAGGTGATCTCCCCGGTGGAATCTGCCCGCCGGAGATGGCTTTTTCTCCTCTGTAGGTTTCCGCCATGGAGCGGCGGCGGAACTCAGTAAAAACTCTCGTCTTAGGGTTTTCGGATAACGGAGAGTATATAGGCAAAAGGGGGCAGCCGGAGGTGGGCCAGGGGCTCCAGGCGCCCCCCGGCACGGCCAGGGGGGGGGCGCCCCCAGGGCGCCTGGACGCCCTGTGGCCCCCCTCTGGTTGCCCTTTCGCATGTCTTCGTGATTCGTCCGGAAAATATCCTCCGTCGATTTTCAGGTAATTTGGAGGTATTCTTCTTCAGCAACTCAGCGTCCACTTTTTACCGCTGAATCCTGTGTCTGCTGCTTCGGCACCGGAAAGTTGCAAACTGTGTAAAATAGGCCAAAACAACATAAGAACATCATCGTAATGTGAAATATATCAATGAATAAGGATAAATTATGATACAAAATAGTGATGCATTTTGGACGTATCAACACCCCCAAGCTTAGACCTCGCTTGTCCCCAAGCGAATACTGAGCTCGGTAAACCTGTCCACAAGTTTAGAGAATGAAGTGTCGATAAATAGAATACGGACAAGAAGCATCACAGTTTCTTCACCAACTCAAATATCCTCAACAGCAATCTTCAACTCATAAGGCCCTTATAAAAGAGTGGTAACATTTATATTCGGAAGTAGGGCTAAGGAAACTCATTGAATCATGGCAAACATGTCCTTTGGTCAAAGAACAACTAATAGCTTTTACTTTTGCTCTTTCTTTATGTTTTGATGAGATTAACTAAAGCTTTTGAAAAGAACATGTTATTAGGCAAGAAGTGAAAGTGTTAACACAAAGGAAGATATTTGCCTTAGCTGGGCTTGACAAACAACTTACTTATCAAATGATAATGTCAACAAGGATATGATATGACAAATCTTAATGCAACTTTATATGAATGAATCCTTATCAACACAAATGTCTGCTCTCTTTGAGAAATAGAAGGAAGTAGGAACAACCGACTCAATTTAAAATTAAAAGATAGGCCCTGCTCTAGGGTAGTAGGGAAAACTCATGTGCTATCCTTAAATCAAACAGAATGAAAACAAGTTTTGAGAGGTGCATGATTTGTCAACGAATACCAATAGATAACTCAATTACTTCTTGAGATGGACAAGTTTCGAGGAACGGCTCCCGAATGAGGACGATCACATCCTCTTAATCTCCTTTGTTTATCACTGCCAAAGTTTTCTGATTTCTCATGAACAAAGCGTGAAGGAGGGTTTGTTTGTTGTATTATCTTTTATGAGCCGGGCGCACTCTATGCCAGTTCCTTCTCGTATTAGGGGTTTGCACATTAGACATGCAATCCCGGGGTGAAACTTGTCCAACTTAAAAAGATCATGAATTAACTACTACTTCCTCATGAGCTAAAGCAGAGGCACAAAAATAAAAGATTTTGAACATTTAAGGATAACACATAAATTCTGTACTTTAGGAGGTGGTAGTGGAATACCACGAATAGGAAGGTATGGTGGACTCATATGGAAGGTATTGGCTTAAGGGTATGGATGCACAAGCAGAATTCCGCTTAGCACAGGGTTAGGCTAGCAAAGGTTTTGAGAGAACAGACAATTGATGATGACTAAGATGCAAAACAATATAAAGCATAAACATTGAAATAAGCATAACACATCAAGTTGTCTTCCTTGTCAACATAACACTTCAAGCATAATAACATAAAGGTTTTGGCTATGTCGATACTTTAAGAAAATCATGCTTGTTGTTATGACCAAAGCTATGTTTGCCAAGATTAAATAAAGTTTTCACAGCCATACCTGATATAAGGTCAATACTCCCCATAAGAATCATCATGTAAGATCGATTGCGTGAAGGGAATACCGAGTGCAGCAAAGGAACCAATAGACTTCTCATTAATATTCCATCATAGACGACTCCACACTCACAGATACACTCTCCACCGAAGGAGTGATAGACCTCAATGCACACACCTATTTCATATAATAACCTCCCTAGACACGATACGACTCTACTTGACTCTAAAAGACAAAAAGGTAAAGATAAAGATACCGGGCACTCCCCCAAGCTTGGAACAAGCCAAGGGAATGCCGTTACCCAAGGAGATTTCACTCCTCATCCTTGTTGGCGTTGATCACGTTGTCCTCGGCGAAACGCTTCCATGGAAGGGGTTCTCCAGTCTCGTATGAGAAGTTTGTCTCCTGAATCCTGCATGCAGCACCCATACTCATGCGCATAAACCTTAGTTCATACTCACAGTTCTGGCGATGTAGATCATAAATTTGCCCTTGGAGCTCTTTAATTCTTTCTTCAGATGTGGTGATGCTTTCCCACATCTCCTTCATCTCCTTCAGGAAGTAGGTCTTCAGCTCGTTGATGATGTCAAAGTTAGCTTCAACACCACGCTCGATCATCTTCTTGTACTTGAAGACTTCTTGCTCCACTTCTTCCAGCCTGGCCTGGATGCTCCCCTCCTTGATAGGTCCCTTCAGATCTTCTTGATGAAGGACACCGTCCTCCATCCGAACGACCTGAGGGTGCTTCTTCACCTCAGCGAGGTAAGGGTTGATGAAGTTGACGACGAACTTGTCCTTGGGGGAACTTGGAGAAGCCATGGCACCTAGATTCAGCTGAAAGATTCCCTGGCAGAAACAGATCGAAAAGAAAACACACGAAATCGCGAGATACCTTGCCGGAACAACCCGGGCAAATATATAGCAAAAATTTATGCACAGAAAGGAAGGTAACAGGCTAAAGCGGGGTCGGAGGCGGACTCCCGGGTGTCCAGGCGGCCTCCCGGCGCGGCCAGGAGGTAGGGCGCGCCAGGGGGGCGCCTGGACCCCCTGGAGCTCGTCTCCGGCTCCACTTAGGCTCAGAATTTTACTAATTTTGCAAAAACTCATAATACGGAACTTTTATGGCGGTTCGCGATGTTTCCTTACCGTAATACATACCTTCTCTTTATTCTGCTTCTGCTGGCGTCTGAAACATGGCTGCAACATGTTCTTCGTGAGTTGTTGTGTATATCATATTCACATCAACATTGACAGGATCTCCTGCTATGTAATGCTTAAGTCTCTGCCCATTCACAACTTGAGGTTTGGTGCCTTCAAAATTGTTAATCTTAATCGCACCAGACCGATAGACTTCTTCAATATGAAATGGACCTTCCCACCTGGAAAGTAGTTTGCCTGGAGAAAACCTGAAACGGGATCTAAACAACAAAACTTTATCACCAACATTAAATTCACGTTTCAGAATCCTCCTATCATGCCACTTCTTTACCTTTTCCTTGAACATTTTAGCGCTCTCGTAAGCTTCACTTCTCCATTCGTCTAGAGAAGTCAAGTTCATGAGACGCTTCTCACCAGCTAATTTTGGGTCAGCATTAAGCTCTCTAACAGCCCATAAAGCTTTGTGCTCTAACTCTAACGGCAAATGGCAAGCTTTGCCATACACCATCTTATAGGGGGACATGCCCATGGGGTTTTTGTAAGCAGTTCTATATGCCCACAAAGCATCTCCTAACTTATTTGACCAGTCCTTTCTATTTCTGTTTACTGTCTTCTGCAAGATCAACTTAATCTCTCTATTGGTGAGCTCAACTTGCCCACTAGTTTGAGGATGATATGGTGAAGCAATTATATGATTGACATCGTATTTGGCTAAAGCTTTTCTAAAAGCTCCGTGCATGAAGTGTGATCCTCCATCAGTCATGAGATACCTGGGTACACCAAACCTAGGAAAAATTACATCCTTGAGCATTTTCAAAGATGTCTTGTGATCAGCACTTTCCGTGGGGATTGCTTCAACCCACTTGGTCACATAATCAACAGCTACTAAAATGTGAGTGTACTTGTGCGAAGAAGGAAAAGGACCCATAAAATCAAAACCCCAACAATCAAAAGGTTCAATCACTAGTGAGTAATTCATAGGCATCTCATTCCTTCTACTAATGTTACCAACTCTCTGACATTTATCGCAGGCTAAAACATAATTTCTAGCATCCTTAAAGAGAGTAGGCCAATAAAAACCTGATTGAAGAACCTTATGTGCAGTCCTCTCACCGGCATGATGTCCTCCATAGGGACTATCATGACACCGTTTGAGAATGTCCTTCTGCTCATGTTCCGGTATGCATCTTCTCACGATCCCGTCGGGACCTTTGAAAAGATGTGGGTCATCCCAGAAGTAGTGCCTCAAATCATGAAAGAACTTCTTCCTTTGCTGAAATGTTAAACCTGGAGGCAAATACTTTGCAACAATAAAATTAGCATAATCTGCATACCAAGGATCGGAAAGAGATTGTACTTTTACAACGACAAGTTGCTCGTCTGGAAAACTATCGTTGACTGGGATGGGATCATGCGGTATATCTTCCATCCTTGAAAGATTGTCCGCCATCGGATTGTCTTCTCCTTTCCTATCAACAATCTGCAAATCAAATTCTTGAAGAAGGAGTACCCACCTGATAAGCCTTGGCTTGGCATCCTTCTTTGTCATAAGGTACTTGATGGCAGCATGATCAGTATGAATAATAACTTTGGAATCAACAATATACTGCCTAAACTTATCACAAGCAAACACTATAGCTAAGAATTCCTTCTCAGTAGTAGCATAATTCCTTTGAGCACTATCAAGGGTTTTACTAGCATAATGTATAACATTCAATTTTTTATCAACTCTTTGTCCTAAAACAGCTCCAACAGCAAAATCACTTGCATCACACATAATCTCAAAAGGTAAATTCTGGTCTGGTGGTTGTACTATAGGAGCAGTTATTAAAGCTTTCTTAAGGACTTCAAAAGCTTCCTTACAATTCTCATCAAATACAAAAGGAACGTCCTTCTGGAGAAGATTAGTGAGGGGCCGCGAGGTCTTAGAAAAGTATTTAATAAATCTTCTGTAGAAACCAGCATGACCAAGAAAACTGCGAATACCTTTGATGTCCCTTGGATAGGGCATCCTTTCAATTGCTTCGATCTTGGCCTTGTCCACCTCAATTCCCCTTTCGGAAATCTTGTGACCAAGAACAATTCCTTCGTTAACCATGAAGTGGCACTTCTCCCAGTTGATTACCAAATTCGTCTCCTCACATCTCTGCAAAACTTTATTAAGGTTGTGGAGACAATGGTCAAAAGAAGTTCCATAGACGGAGAAATCGTCCATGAAGACTTCCATAATATCCCCACAAAAACCATGAAAGATAGCAGACATACACCTTTGAAAAGTAGCAGGGGCATTACATAAACCAAAAGGCATACGCCTGTAAGCATAAGTACCAAAGGGACAAGTAAAAGTGGTCTTCTCTTGATCAGCAGTGTTAACATGAATTTGAGAGAAGCCAGAATAACCATCGAGATAACAAAAGTGGGTATTTTTGGATAACCTTTCTAGCATTTGGTCGATGAACGGCAACGGGTAGTGATCCTTCCTGGTTGCCTTGTTCAGCTTCCTGTAATCAATACACATTCTATATCCAATAATAATTCTCTGAGGTATTAGTTCATTCTTATCATTAGGAACCACAGTTGTACCTCCTTTCTTAGGAACACAATGTACCGGGCTTACCCACTTACTATCAGCTATAGGGTAGATAATACCTGCGGCTAGAAGCTTGAGAATCTCAGTTCTTACAACATCCATCATCTTCGGGTTCAACCGTCGTTGATGATCAACAACTGGTTTAGCATCAGGCTCAAGGTTGATAGTATGTTGACAGATAGATGGACTAATCCCCTTAAGGTCATCAAGGGTATAGCCAATTGCTCCTCGGTGTTTGCGAAGTACTTCCAATAGTCGCTCTTCTTCATATCCTGAAAGGTTAGAATTGATAATAACATGATATACTTTCTTTTCATCTAAATAAGCATACTTGAGCGAATCGGGAAGAGGTTTAAGATCGAACACCGGGTATTCTTTTGGTTTTGATAAAATTCCCAAAGGTTCAACCGGAAGGTTGTGCTTCAGGATAGCAGGTTGCCTCAAGAATATTTCATCTAGTTCGTTTCTTTCCTGCATATGCAAATCATTCTCGTGGTCCTCCATATATTGCTGCAAAGGATCATTAGGGGGAATAGCAATAGAGGCAATACTTTCAATAATTTTATCATCACTAGGTAAATCAGTACCACGAGGCTGCTTAGAGAACTTAGAAAAATTAAATTTATATGGCTCACCATTGAATTCAACAGAAACTTTACCTTTCTTGCAATCTATTATAGCTCCACAAGTTCTAAGAAAAGGTCTACCAAAAATAATAGGACAGAAATTGTCCCTCTCTGAACCAAGTACCAGAAAGTCGGTAGGGTATTTTACCTTTCCACATAGGACTTCAACGTCCCTCACAATTCCGATAGGAGAGATAGTTGTTCTATTTGCAAGATGAATGGTAACATCAACTTCTTCAAGTTCATAAGGGGAAATCTCACCGATGATCTCTTCATAAAGTGAATAGGGGATAGCACTTGCACTTGATCCCAAATTGCATAGCCCATAATAATTGTGATCTCCTATATTAACAGATACCACTGGAGTACCTGAAATTGGGCCTTTATTCTTGGCTGTGACAAGGTTAGTGGAAACAGCACAAAAATTTATATTGGAATCCAAAACATCATTAGTAACAAGGTCTTTAATCAATGCAACTTGAGGATCAACCCTGATCTGGTCCTCAGGCTCATCAATTCTTCTCTCACTTTTATTTATTACGCCTGTCACAAGAGAGTGCTCCCTTATCCTTGCGGGAAAAGGAGGCTTTTCATATATAACTGCAGGCAAAATAGGGTCAGCAACATGAATATCAACAGGTAGCTCTTTGAAAGGTTCGTGATGCTGGTCTTTTTTCCTTTTAAAAGAATCAACGTGAGAGGCAAAATTCTTATAGAAATCAATCATTAGATGGGAATCAAGACCAATCTTAGAGCAAAAAGTATTGAAGTAATCAGTTTTCACATAGCTCTCAACATAATCATGTTCATAATTTATAGCGGGTTCAATACCTTTATCAATTTCCCAATCTTCGGTATTCCTCTGGATCCTTTCAATGAGATCCCACCTTTCTTCAACACTCTTCGTCTGAAATACCCCACTAGAGGAGGCATCCAGCATCTCCTTATCCTGACGAGAAAGCCTGGCATAAAAATTTGTAAGTATAATTTCCTTGGGAAGCTTATGAATAGGGCATTTGAACATTAGGGACTTCAATCTCCCCCAAGCTTGAGCAATGCTTTCTCCGTCACGAGACCTAAAGTTAGAGATATAGTTCCTGTCTCGATGAATTTCATGAAGAGGATAAAACTTAGTATAAAAGAGAGACATAAGCTCTTGCCAGTCAAGCAAGTGTGAGTTATCGAGAAGCCTATGCCAATCTGAAGCTTTATCTATAAGTGATACGGCAAACAATTTCCTCATGACAAACTCCCTCGGTACACCTGCAAGCTTAAATAATGAACATAGTTGTGACAGATATAGCAAGTGTTCACCGGGATGTCTGTCTCCTGCATAACGATTAGCCAAAACATAATCGATAATACCAGCTGGTATTTTATAGGGCACAATTTCAGTAGGGGGAGGAGCAACCACCACAGGTGTGGGGCGCCTTCCCACAAGCAACGATCCAATAACAAGGTTGTCCATAAGGACAAAGAGCAGCAATAGCAAAAATATAAATAAAACAGAAAATAAAAAAAACTTCCTTACCAGTTTCACTTTACCAATATCGCTACACTCCCCGGCAACGGCGCCAGAAATAGGTACTTGATGACCCACAACCGTAAGGGATCTATTGCAGCGTTTTCGATAAGTAAGAGTGTCGAACCCAACGAGGAGCAGAAGGTATTGATAAGCGATTCTGAGCAAGAAATTACTGCAAGCACTGAAAGATAACTTTTAGGGGTTTTCTTGATATAAGCGACAAGAAAGTAAAAGTAAGCAAAATAAAAGGTACTGAGAGTGACAAGTGGCCCAATCCTTTGTGAGCAAAGGAGAGGCCTAGCAACTGAACTTATAAAGGCTAAAGCGTTCCTGAGGACACACGGGAAATAGTCATGTGCTTTCGCCATATTCCGCATCGATACTATGTTATGTGTTGATAAGTGTTGAGTGGGTGGATCTATGCTAGTACACTCTCTAGACTAAGATGAGTGCACTCTTATGATTAAACACCTTGCAAGCATCCACAAATACAAGATAGTATTTAAGGAAAAAGCCTAACCATAGCAATACGATCGGTGATCCATTGTTCCCTTGTGCAAAAGCGTGCGAACTGGGGTTCAGGTTTCTGTCACTCCGGCAACCCACCGTAAGCATTCTTTGTACACAATGTATTCTCCTAGGTCCTTAATAAGGCGAAGTGTTGAGTGTTCGACTCACACAACACCACTAGTAGAATGACAACGCAACTTAAGTATCAAACAACACATATTACTTCAACAACATATGACTACTAACAACAAGACTTTTCCCATGTCCTCAAGAACTAAGGTAACTACTCACAAGACATAAAAGAGATCATGATCAGTGGAGATAAATGGATGATAAAAAATCTGGACATAATAATATTTCTCCAACAAAACTCAATAGCATTCACCACAAAGTAGTAATCAACACCGATGGAGTAGAGAGGATAGGTAGTACGAGTTACAACACAAGTTGCAATTGTGAGATGAGGTTTGGATGAAGATGGAGATGGTGCTGATGTTGGAGATGATGTTGATGATGATCTCGATGATGCCCGTGATGATGGTGATGACGATGGCGACGATCTTCCCTTTCGGGAGGTGATCTCCCCGGCGGAATCTGCCCGCCGGAGATGGCTTTTTCTCCTCTGTAGGTTTCCGCCACGGAGCGGCGGCGGAACTCCGTAAAAACTCTCGTCTTAGGGTTTTCGGATAACGGAGAGTATATAGGCAAAAGGGGGCAGCCGGAGGTGGGCCAGGGGCTCCAGGCGCCCCCCGGCGCGGCCAGGGGGGGCGCCCCTAGGGCGCCTGGACGCCCTGTGGCCCCCCTCTGGTTGCCCTTTCGCATGTCTTCATGATTCGTCCGGAAAATATCCTCCGTCGATTTTCAGGTAATTTGGAGGTATTCTTCTTCAGCAACTCAGCGTCCACTTTTTACCGCTGAATCCTGCGTCTGCTGCTTCGGCACCGGAAAGTTGCAAACTGTGTAAAATAGGCCAAAACAACATAAGAACATCATCGTAATGTGAAATATATCAATGAATAAGGATAAATTATGATACAAAATAGTGATGCATTTTGGACATATCAGTCTTCCAGCAATGGATGTTGGCAATGAATAACGAGCATCCATTGAACATTATGACTGGTCAAGACTAGGCAATGGCTACAACCATCTCAATGGTATTTCCACATTCAACACACAGATGTTGCAAGTGGCACGTCTTCTGGGTTGCAAGGACGAAACTAGGGAAGATGCTGGGCAAGGATGAGCCTTTTGCTGAAGCATTCTATGGTTGCATCAATGATTCAGATACCGTTGAGGAGTTTGAAGAACGGTGGAAGCAGATGGTCGAGTCATTTGGTGTGGTTGATAAGAAACACCTCAAAAACATGTGGAACAGCAGGGAGATGTGGGCTCCTGTGTACTTTAGGAATAAGTTCTTCCCATTCACAGGAACAACCGGGCGGTCCGAGGGCCTAAATTCCTACTTCAAGACTTTAAATCATCATGGAGATTCGGTTTGGACATTCGTCCAGCAGTTTGAGCTTTGCCAGGAACTAATGCTTGATCGTGAAGACAATGCTGGCTTCATCAATGAAGCGACGAGGCCTCCGCTCTGGGGCAAGTAAGTCCAAAGTCATGTAGCATTTTTTTTAGTTTCCCAGTACAGAATGATTGCAGCATTTCTTTGAAACGTATGTAGCAATTATAATTGATGTTGGAAGCTTTTTTTGTTTGCAGTTACAACATTGAAAAGCAAGCTGCAGATTTCTATACCAGAGAGGTATTTTCCAAGTTTCAGAAACTATTGGCTAAATCAACAGGCTATGGTCTGCAATATCAGCTGCAAGGGGATGTCATCTGGTTTCGCCTTGTTGCAAATTATGGCGTCAACCCAAAAGTGTACACGGTGCGTGTTGCCCCTGAAGATCATACATACATGTGCACCTGCAACATGTTTGAGATGTGTGGGCTGATCTGCCCACATATCATCCGTGTCATGGTGCACCTGAACGTGCAAGCGATACCTGCGAATTACATGCTTCCAAGATGGTCTAAGAGAGCAACCGACCTTGCACCTGAACCAGGCGATGGGCATAGAGCTATGCATTTCGGCGTCCCCACGACAAACACCCTAAAGTTTAACTCTCTCTGCCGGAAGTTTGGGAAACTCGCTTCTGATGCATGCTTCAATGATGAAGCTTATAGTTTTGTCTCTGGGCTAATTGATCAGGGCACTGTTGGGGTTGCTGCAATAAAAGCTAGAGCGACTGATGAAGTTGCAGGAGACGAAGAAGCCCAAGGTCATGCAGCAAATGAACAACTCTCAGGGGGTCCAAGTATAGGGCAGCAGGATCCACCCCCCGTAGGACTACGAAACCCACCAAAGTCAGCAAAGAAGGGGAGGCCAAAAGAAAAAGAGAAGCGAAGGAAGCCACTAATTGAGCTTCGAGAAGATGAAATGAAGAAGAAAGCAAAGAAGGACGCAGCGAAAACGAAGAAAGCTCCAAAGACAAGGGAAAAGAAGACTCCATGCAAATATTGTGAAGATGAGGATCACAACATGAAGAACTGCCAACTCCTTGCCGCTTTTCTTGCTGCGAGTGCGAACACGAAAGCTCCGGTGTCGGCCCAATCCTTACACTTTAGGATGTTTTCGTGAGGGAAAAAATGATGAATTACCTTGTAACACCCCATGTCTTATGATAAAAAGTTGTGTTGACTAGTTGTGAATGTTTGTGTTTTGGGATTGCAACATATTACTACATGTGTGGTTTCAAAATGCAGAATGTTGGTTTTTGAATTATGACGGTGCCAACTTCTAAGTTTTTTTTGTAAAATAGTACTCAATGGTTGTTGTTACCACATCTTTTGAAAAACATGGTTGAATATCCTTGAAAACATGTTTTGTAGCTCTCTGAAAAAACATGGTTGCAACATTTTAAAAACATGGTTGAAGCTTCTGTAAACATGGTTGAAGCTTGTAGGAAACATGGTTGAAGCTTTTGGAAAACATGGTTGAATCTTTTTGAAAATATGGTTGAAGCTTTTGGAAAACATGGTTGAAGCTTTTTCAAACAATGGTTGAAGCTTTTTTAAACATGGTTGAAGCAAAATAACAAGTTTGAAAAGGAAAAGCCTTGAATGATTTAAAGTGTTGATTTTGCTATGCAGCAAGAGTCTGGGAAAGGAAGCTTATTTACATTATGCTTCCAGCAAAAATATTGTAGGGATGTAGTTAATTTGCAGGTAAAATGTATATTTTGGCCCTGCAACAAATCTAACAGAAGGTTGTAGCTATTTTCTGTGAGCTTCCAGCAATTTGAGTGTGGCAATGCAACATCCACATATTGTTTTCATGAAAAAAGATTTCGAGGGAAAAAAATGCACAGAGATTCCCTTGAATCTTCGATGGATGAAGCTCAGAACCAGCAAAACAATAAACAGTTGTCAATGCATGATCATGTTGGCAAGTAGAAGAACACATCCACTAAAAACGGAAGAAGTGCTTCATCCAAAAAGATCCAAGTTACCATCGGTTTACATACCAAAAGAACACATATGTTTACCGGAGGTATCATCAGTTTACATACGAACGCGCACTACTCTAATACTATCAGAACGCTACCACCTCAGACATGATTCTATACCTAACGAAAGAAACGAGCTTGATCGTCTTGAACCCTCCAGCAAATTAAGCTGCCAACTCTTCCCTGAATGCCTGCTCCATTGGGGCTTTGTTGATTGGGTGAATGCAGAGGTTGTGCGCCACATCCATGCGGTATCGCGCCATGTCTTCCTGTAAAAATGAATGCAAAAGTAAGCAAGTATGATACTAATTATTCTTGTGTTGCATGAGTATTGAAAACAAAGAAAGTAGATTGCAACAAAATGACAAGAAAAAAATGTGTACCTGCTTGAACTCTTTCATTGACTTCCCATCAAAGTTCTCCACATATTTGAGCCCGAAAAAGCCACAATCACATCTGTGAGATAAAAAAAGTTCTCCTTCATAGTTCCCATGCATATTTGAAACAACAAGAATGTTGAAATGGAACACATGATTGAAGCAAAATTCATAAAGAAAACTCACAGGTTATCTTGCTTTGGGTAATCCTCTAGGTCAACACGGGCGAAGGATCCAACATTGACATTGAATTCGCTGTACTCTCGTGCGAGGGCTGCAAAGTTTGTGATCTACCACCGAGAAACACGCACAAAAGTTTGAAAAAATAGGATGAGGTGTGTGAAGATGACAACAATGCATTTATGTAGATGAAGCAAAATTCAAACAGAAAATTAAAAATAGAGAGCATGAGCCTACCAAGTTATTAGCGTGCTTCTTCAAAGGAGATTGTTTTCCTTTTGAATGGATTGAGTCAAATACATTCCACTGCTTGTATAGCAAGTTTGCGCAAACAATTATCCAGTGCTTATCATGAACAATTGTGGAAAAAAGATGGAAAGCACAAAAGAAAGGCAAAAAAAGGTACTCAGAACATGTAAAAAATGTAACAGCCTAGTAGGAATGAACGTATGCTTTCCAATGTTGTAACTGATGTACAAAAAAGCTTCCAACATCAATTAGAATTGCTACATGTGTTTCAGATAGATGTTGTCAACATTAATAATTGTTGCTACATATGTTTCGAATGAAATGCTACATCATTGGATCATATTTTGAAGGTATTTGTGGTGTGAAACAAAAGTAGGCTCTCGGGAAACTTACAAGGTCATATTTATTCACCTTGAACTTTGTCACAGCCCTTTCAAGCTCGGGTATGAGTTTTGCTGGTTGGAAGGTTGTTGGGTCTTGTTTTAGTAGGGTCTACTTGAAAGATACAACAAAATGGTTAGTGTGTGTTGCAACAAAAAATGTGAAGAAAAAAAGGAATGAAGCATTGCTTGTTTTTGCAAAAACTTACCCCGCGTGGACTGAGAACATGTATTTTTTCAGATTCGTACCACTAGCTGCACGGGATGCCATGTTGTTCATCTCGATACATAGGGACATAACCTCATCATTCATATCCCCACGAGGCTTGAAGCATACCAGGAATTTCTTGTATCCAATGTAAAATCCACCTAGCTTGATGAAAGGTGTCCTGTTACCATAGATGCAACCAAAATGAATGATTTGTTTCGAGCAGAAAAAAAATAAAAAACAGAAAACAAAAAGAGATAGGGCTTAGGTAGCTCACACTTGTTCATTGGCTTGTGATCTCCTCAATGGTTTCCCATGCTTTACATACTTCTCATATGTGGCTGCAGCTGCATCGACCTTTTGCTTCTTTGCCTTGGTATTTTTTACAGCTGGAATTTTGGCCATCCTCTTCTTCCTAGTGTTCTTGTCATGTGTGCTAGGGCCACTGCTTGCATCAACAATTTTCCCTTCTGTAACGACCATCTTAGGAGCTGTAGGAAGCAACAAAATGGATGATTTTGCAAGGGATTGTACAAAAAAGAATTTGCTGCAATCACACTTATGTAGCGAAAATAATGACATGGAGAAAAACAAAAAGAAATGATGCACGAGGAAGGAAGCATACTTGGGCTGTCATCATCGTCTGAAATAGGAAACACGGGGATGTTTGCATATATGGGGCTGACTGTGCTCTTCTTAATTGTAGGCTCATCCATGGAATGCATCATCTCATAGTCTTCGGAGCCCTTTGGGAACAACTCAAAGGATGGCTCGTCGTCCCAAATGCCGGCTGTGGCACTCCTAGGTGCATCATAGAAGAGTGGGGGGCTGTGAGGTGAGGCATTGCCTTCCATCTCGAAACTCACTCTTTGTTGCTCACGAGTTTCCGCAGCCTCTGTTGCAACTTCTAGGTTCAATCTGGTGACTTCATCCTTGTTGATGCTAGGTGTTGTACCTTGAGCTTGAGCTTGAGCACCAATGTCGGAATTTGCAGCTTTAGCATCATTCTCTTTTCCGCGACATTCATCCATGATAGGTGCTTCAAAGGAAAAGTTGGGCTCATTGGTAGCTGTGATGGCGTCTCCAACATCACAAAGGAGAGCGGCCATCCGGTTGCACTGCAATCCCTTTAAACACTGTCCAAACTTGCCTACTACACCATCCACCTCTACTGCAAAAATACCCTTGTGCTTGTCATAGAGCATTTGAAACTGAGTTGGTACCTACAAGAAGGCAAGTGTCCAACATTTTTAGTGACAAGTATATCCAGATTTTGAGAAGTATGGATGTAAAAAAGACACAAATGTGGGTGTAGCACATTAGAGGTATGGATGAAGCGAGAAACAAGTAGGCGTGCTGCTGTGTCACTATGTATCAAATAAACAGTGTGATTGTAGCAATTTACTGTCATGGATGAAGCATAAAAAAACAAATGGTCTATACCTCTAGGTAGCAAATTATTGATATGGACGTAGCAAAATTATGATATGTTTGAAGCAAAAACAGAATGTACTTGTAGCACACTAGACATATTGATGCAGCAAAAAAAGCCTAGTAGGTATGAACTTAAAGCACATAGGAAGCAAAAACAGAACATGGTTGTATCACATCAGAATGAGGGATGCAGCAAACAAAATATACACTTGCAACTGGGTATAGTAAATAATGCAAAGCCAAAGGCAAAACAGGAAATGAATACAAAGAAAAAGATAGTGTAGATGGGGGAAAGAGTACCCTTAGATCTTGCATGCTAGGGAATGATTGCTGCAGCCAATCGTTGAACGAGGATGATAGGTGTGGTTCAGCTTCAACATTTTGTTTAGCCTCGTTTGATTGAGAGTCCTTTGCTTGAATGTCAGCACCTTGAATTTGGCTTCCTTGGCCACTAGTTCCTTGGCCACTAGGTGCTTCAGCACCAACTCCCTGCCCACTGGCTGCTTCAGCACCAACTTCCTGTCCCACGAGTTGTGCTACATAGGGGGTGTTGCACAAACTCCGTATCTAGGAAAACAAAACATGAGTGGCGGAAATAAGAAGGCTGCCATAACCTAAATGGAAAAGCAAAGATTGCTACATGCAAATTCAGTGAGCAAAAAACAGGGGGGGTCTTAATACTCCATTGGCAAAGGAAAATACTAGGCGGGATGTAGCAAAATTACTTGGGTGTGTTTCCCGTAGAAAGGTTGGACAAGAGTGAGCTTGTTCTTGTCAAGTTTATCCAACCAATCAAAATCCTTTTGACAAAGAAAACGTATCCTTGGCATGGAATAATCAATGGCATGCTCATTTGGGAGGCCGGGCGGGATATCAATATGATCCATGTATATGATCTGCATGGAATGGAAAAAAGGACATTAGCCAACAAAAACATAAATGCGAGCTATAGAAATGTACAGAAGGTTTCATGCAACAAAGAAAAAAGGATGGAGGAATTTCATAATGTTGCGTTGCATACCGCTAACATGGGAAGGCATGAAGCGATCTGAAACCCTGCTGCTTTTTCTGTATTTGCTTGCATCCTCTTCTTCTCTTGAAAGACTCCAACCTCCTCCATCGCTCGTGCCAACAAGTGCTCATCCCGAGCGAATTCATGCACCAAAGACATATCTTCCAAGGAAGCTAGATACTCAAGATTCACCATATTGCCAGTGCCTGGGCACCAAACTGTTGCCAATGCAAGGAGTGACCAAGTCCTATTTATCATAACCACGTCCTCGTCGCTGCAAGTAGTGAGCAACTTGACAACATGGGCGATTGGAGCCCTGTTCCCCTCCTTGTAGATGTTGCGAAGATCATGTTCATCACTCTTCTTGAGAAGCTTCACGGGTCTATCACCAGATGGCACGTTGAAAATCCTTTTCACCATGAGCTTGCTGAAGGTGATGGACTTGTTCTTGTGTTTGAACTCAGAGAGTATGTGATTCGTGTTCATCACAACAAACTCAGTGAGCTCATGGGGCACCTTGAAAGACCGGATGTCCAACAAGTCTCCAAATGGTCCCTGCCTTATGATTCTCCGTTTTTCCGGTGATACTTGCTTCCCAATCTCAGCCAGCCTTTTTG